>JAMPIV010001960.1:0-653742 GCA_024509875.1 Oreohelix idahoensis
CACCACGAGGATAACAATGTTAATTCTGCCAGTGCAGTGGCCTATGGACTTCTCTTGCGATTTTCAACTGCCGAAGAATTTTTAACGGGCGCAACTTGCAGACGGGACCTTCTATTTATGTTGCCCTTATCCGTGAAGGCTAGGTATGTGATCTCACTACTCAGGGGATCAGGGGGAGTATGACATTATTAGTTCCCAGTGGTTATGCAAATATTCCACTAAAAGCATTCCCTGTATCGGGAAAAGAACCCGGGACCTTTAGACTTAGAGACGAACTTCATACCTCTTAGCCACTTGGGCACCAAGGTAGAGGAGGAACGACCAAGAAAGAAAATGTGTTTAAAGGATTGTCGAAGTGCGCTTTCGGGCGCTGATGAAACACATTGGTGTACACACACATCTGCGACTGCAACATATTGTATTCCAGGATATTATCATTGAAAGTAACAGAGCATATAAGTGTTCACTACTTTAGCATGTGCATAAACTCCATATTATTAAATGTTTGTTTACTCTAAACATGTATAACAAAAGAATGTTTTAACATTATAAAAAATGAACTAATAAATATAAATGAATCTGTTATGCCTTAAATAAATTTATATAATAAATTGATAACTTTATATAAGTAATGAAAATATGTTATTTAGTTTTATGTTTTTTAAATAGTTAAGTTGTTTCTCTTTGAAAAAAAAAATGGATACCTTCCCCTAACTTCTCTATCTCTGCTGATTAAAATATCATATGGTTATGTTTGTTTTTCCACTTATTTCCGAGATTCGACATCACGTCGTAACCTGACAAGAGGTGTGATCTCTCCGTTGCAAGTGGGGTATATTGTACACATTTTTTATATTTTGACCACTGGGCTGTTTGTTATCTCTGTCCTTTCTTTTCATTGGGGGGTGGGGGGGGGGGGGCGCGCCCACTTATGTATTAGCCATTACGTAGTATATTTATGTGAAAGGCCGCTAGCTGGCTGTCTGGCCGTTACGTCGTAAGTTTATTCGAGTGTTTCTGCTTGATCAATCCATATACTTATTTATTTATTGCAAAAGGGAGGGTAACCAGACACAGGAGGCCTAAGCACACTTTAAGTACCCTGCAGGCTCACGTGACTGTAATAGCCCTCTACATATATTGCGTCAAAATGCCAGGAAAAAGACAGCTAGAACACATTTCATCCAACCACCCTGGTGGATTGAGGATGTAGAAAAAGCATGAATAGAAAATGAAAGAGCGACGAAAGAATGGACGAAATCGCGAAAGAGAAGTACAGTGAATAACGGAGGGGTTGAAGCCAAGAACCAAGTGTGGAAGGCCTTCGTGACACAGGTTGGCACGGAAAAGACCTTACAGAAATTCTGGTCTTTACATCGACAAATGAATAGAAACAATATAAGCCAACCCATACCTAATATTCTGAGCTCCGCGGGAATGAGTCTGTAGACCGATGAAGATAAAGGAATTGCATTACTCAGTCGGTATATCACTCAGACGGATAAAGGTGATAAAGCTGCCCGTCAAGAGATTAAGAATCGTGTGCGGGAAAATTGATTCAGAGGCCAGACATATTTCGACCTCATATCTGACGTCATATCTGACGAAGACGTTATGTATACGTTAAAAACAAGTAGAAACACTGCCCCGGGTTCTGATGGTGTACAGTATCAACACATCAAAGAGCTTGATGACAGAGGCATTACGAATGTAGTGATGGATTTTAACACCAGTATACAGAATGCTGAGATGCCGGAAGACTGGCTACATAGATACCTACGGCCACTTCCTAAACCTAGTAAAGACCCCACACTGCTTAGCAGCTATCGAATCATCACAGTGCAGAATGTCTACAGCAAATTTCTTGAGAAGATAGTGACGAGACAATTAATGAACCACCTTGATAATGCACACATCCTCCCTGATACCCTAAGCAATTATAGACCAATAAAAGTATCATGGGGTAACGCCGGAACTTTTGCGAGCTTGCACAAAATGCGCGAATCTGATTGGACGCTATTTTTGCTATTCCAGGGTACCTTGTTTACATTCCTCCGACAGTCCTTGTATATATTGCCGCTTTACTTACTAGCTTTATGCGAGAAGCAAAGTATGAACCTTCTAAAGTGAAACACAAGAACAAATAATAACATTAGTAATTCATTATGCAAACGACGAAGTCACAATAGATCTAGAACGATTGACACATGCATTATTAGTTACCACTTCTGCTCTTTTGCTTGCTTCGATGCACGTTTAAAAATTCAACATTGGAATATTGACGGCGAAGGTAGGAGGTTCTGTGGGTTATTATGCACCTTTAAGATTACGTGATGTGTTCAGTAGGTCTTTGACAGCTTCTGGATCATTCAGTAGCTTGTGTGGCTTGTTTAACAATTTTTAGGTCACAATCATAGCTTTTCCGACACATGTGAGCTCAAATCAGTAGGTCTCGTATCTTATCTGCCACTTTTAAGTTGATATCAGTAAGTCCCGTGGCTCATATCATCATCATCATTCTCCCTTGGCCATTGACTGACATGACTAAGCAGTCTCCGGCCATCACACCTTGCGGCGTCATATGGCAACAAGAAATCATCCATTGTTCCGTTACACCTAACGGCGTTTATTGGTACAACAGATTATTAATTGTTGTTTCTTTGATCAGTGACAAGCAAGCGGATGATCAGTCCACTGTGTGGCTTATATGATACCTTTTAATTAATCTGTAGGTCACGCAGCGTTTTTGGCACCTTGTAGTTCACATCAATAGGTCCCTTAGCTTATTTGACACCTTTTAGTTGATATCATTGTGCCATGTAGCTTATTTGACACCTTTTAGTTGATATCAGTAGGTCCTGTACTTATTTCATACATTTAGTTCACATCAGTAGGTCCTGTAGCTTATTTCCTACCTTTAGTTCACATCAGTAGGTCCGGTAGCTAATTTGACGCCTGTTAGCTCACATCAGTAGGTCTCGTAGCTTATTTGACACCTACTATATTCAGATCACTTACTTACTTACTTAGTCGTTCCCCTTCTACCGTGAGGTGTAGAGGTTTGGAAGAGAGAGCGCCAGACTATTCTATCGGCTGTCTTCCTCCTGGCCTGGTTCCATTCTAGTCCTCGGTCCTTCAAAGATTGTCTAATGTTGTCCTCCCAGCGGACTCTGGGTCGTCCTCGGGGTCTGGATCCTTGGCTCTTTGTTTCCCATGCTTGTCGTGGTAGCCGATCTTCTCCCATTCTGAAGACATGGCCAAACCATCTTAGTTGGGACTGTTCTACTTGGGTCTGTAGGGGGTGGCATTTTAGGCCTTGACGTATCGTCTGGTTGCGTACCATGTCTCTTCTTGTTACTTCAACCACCTTCCTCAGATACCTCATTTCTGAGGTTTGGATCTGGCTTTTATGGGTTGTAGTCATTGCCCATGACTCGCATCCGTATGTCAAGACTGGGACATAGGTGGAGCGGTATACAGCCATCTTCGTTTTCCTACCAACCTCTTTCTTGCTGAGGAATCCTCGATTTATGGCCTGAAAAAGTCTCCCAGCTGCTGCTTTTCGAGTGGCCAACTCTTCTTTGATGCCTCCCTTTCGGTCTATATTAGCTCCGAGGTATTGCTCTGAAATATATATTCAGATCACAAGGTTTTTTATATTTGGAAATGCACCCTAATATAACCGACAGACTGTGTGTCTAAGTTGAACTTGGCACACTTCGCTAAAACAAGATAAAACTCCAAAATATTGTTTAAATTTTTTGACACCTTTAGACACCAATAGATTATCTACCTTATTTGACACCTTCGGTTCACGTCAATACGTACCGTAACACATTTGACACCTTCAGGTCACGTCAATAGGTCCTGTTGCTTATTTGACACCTTCAGCTCACGGCAGTAGGTTCCGTAACTTATTTGACACCTTCAGTTCACATCAGTAGGTCCCGTAGCATATTTGACAAATTTTAGTTCGCATCAATAGGTCTCGGATTTATTTGAAATATTCAGTCCACATCACTAGGTTTCGTAAAGTATTTGACACCTGTTAGTTCACATCAGTAGGTCCTGTAACTTATTGACACCTTTGAGTTCACATCAGTAGGTCCCGTAACTTATAGACACATTTTAGTTCACGTCAGTAGGTCCCGTAACTTATTGACACCTTTGAGTTCACATCAGTAGGTCCCGTAACTTATTAACACTTTTGAGTTCCCATCAGTAGTTCCCATAACTTATTTGACACATTTTAGTTCACATCAGTTGGTCTCGCAACTTATTTGACACATTTTAGTTCACGTCAGTAGGTCCTGTAACTTATCGGACACATTTTAGTTCACACCAGTAGGTCACGTAACTTGTTTGTCACCTTCTGCACCAGTAGAAATAAACGCTCAGCCAATCGACACTATAGCCTCATATCGGTATACCTCTGTGGACATGCCCGAGTACAAACTAATCCTTTTCTCACCCGGAAACCCCACGAACAACACGTGTAGACGACAGCAATAGTTCAAAAGACTGTTAAATGTATCGTATATCTCAGTTAAATATAATTTAGGTCTCAGCGTGAGAAATCAATTGATAAAATCTTGTTCGATCTACCCTATAGAAACTCCATCTTCATTATGTTTACCTGCAGGTGATACAAAAGCCACCTAATGCGTCTTTGCCGGATCAAAGTCTACATGACCGAATTCTGTTATTGTATTTGTTTCTATTTGTTTAATGTCTTTGTGTTTGTAGTGACGTATTGTTATCCTTTAGGATGGAAACTCGGTCTTTGATGTTCACATCATTGTTGCAAGCAATTTAAACAGTCTTTTGACACTTTCAGGTGAAAACCATTTTAATACAGCCTTCAGTTTGTTTGTCCAGTTCGGAAACAAATACATGCCAGATATTTTTTGGAGTTTTGGCACTGTGGAAATTATAAATAGAACAATAGCGCTTTAATGTTAATCAGAATCGACGTCATTGCACTTCGGGCAAACACATAGGTGCTCAGTCTCCCTCAGCAAATGTCGGTATGAATGCTAATTGTTCCTGTTGCGCACTGGTTGTATAGACGGTGGATGCGTCCTCTCATACGTCCATCCCTGTTGGTCTTACGTTTGATGCCAAATTTCAGCAGTCTTAGCCTTGTAGATAGATTGATTTCAGTGTTATTTTCTAATAGACGAACATGAATTGCCCTCAGTATTTCTTTCTTCTCCATGGTCAATTCACCTTTTACGGGTGTTCTTGAAGCAAATCTGTCAGCTCTGGCATTGCCACGTACCCCGGCATGATCAGGGCAGTAGATCCATATCAGTTCTTGAATATTCGATGCTTCTATGGAGATTTTCCATTCATGTCGAAGCCAGCCATTTTGGACCCTTCGAAGCATGGATTGTGAGTCTGATACTGCCTTTGTTAATAAAGTCTCAGACAGCTATCTTAATGCAGCAGTAACTGCCTCTACCTCCATTCTCATGCTGGAGGTTGTTATCATGTAAGCCCCGCTATGTTCAGCGACAGTTCTGCCCTTTACTCTAGCAGAGTAGCCCCACCCTGATTTATTGCCACAGATTACAGACTGATCAGTGTACACAAAGGCATCATCATCAACAGCATTATCATGTATAAGCTAATCAATTTCTAGCTCTGCTCTCCCATTGGCCCAAGTTCTACATTCTCTACCAAAGGCTGAAGATTACTTGCTGGTAGTTCATCCATCTCTCATCTGACTTACTCCACTCTTCTCCCTTGAATATATTTTCAACAACTGGGGTCACCTGTCTAATAGTCTCCTTTGCCTGCGCCATCCATGACACCCCCCCCCCCGTTCTTCATTCTCTCTCCTTTGATATCATCTACGTTCCCATGCATAAGATGCCTTTTGTCCGTAGTTACACCTAGTGCCCTAAATTCTATAGAGTTACGCCAACTATTTCAGAATCGAAAACGAGGCTGAACGACTGTTACCGTATATTTACGGCCACCACGAATGTTATGTCCTTTTTTATGTGACAACTACAAATGTTAAGGTGGGATTTACGTATGATATGTAGTGTGACAGCCCGTGATTCTTTGTATTATGAAGACTGTTATGTGACCATGTCTGCCCAGGTTCGCTTACCTCTGTGGTTAGCATTGACTTGCTGTTTAACCACAACAGTCACACACACACACACAGCACGTGATGTGATAACGCAATGGTAATGTGAATACTGTTTATTTTACATATGAGAAGATCATTGCTGTCTGCTCTGACCTCTACATTTGGTCCATCATAGAATATATAATATGTAAGTTCTTTCTTTCCTTATTCTCTCTCGCTCAGTATCGAATGTACACCTTCTGACCTTTTAACCATCAGTGATCATGCAGGTGTTCTAGTTCTGTTCTTTCTTCCTTATACTTTCTTATGTCTATTGTTATCTATCATCTCAGTGTTCAGGTTATCTATTGGTAGACCGGGCCTCTCCGCGGATGTTGTTTTCCCTTTTATCACTGAGGAACATGACTACTGTCTATATGAAATAAAGTTCACTCTACGTACCTTTTCCTATCTGAATAATATCTAACTCACACCGTTTCTCCTTCTAGACAAGAATTTCTCCTATTCAATATTTCGGGTTAATCATTACCCAAAACTACTTCTTGTCCGTGAAATATTCATCCTATAAACTACTTGAATACTGCCATTATCATGGCTGCCCGCGTATATGCGGCTTCCCTCTCCGACTCACGGTTCTGGACTGCCCTGAGAAAATCGTGATTTCCCAAATCACCGTTCACCTCTCCCATGCGCAACCCTGTTCGCGCATCCCCCCTTTATACTCTATCTGAACCGTCCCACCTCTAAATCTCCCTATTCCTTCCCTTTGACTGTAAATCGTTCTCTAACTGCCACAGTAGGAACGTAACAATCGCCTTGCTGTGTACTGTTGTAGTCCGTCCGACCTGGGCCAAGCAGCTTTGTTATGCATGAATAGCTCACCAGGCGTTGAGGCGCTGAAAAGGTGTCATGTTGACATTCGAACATCAGACATTTCTTGTATGTAAGGTACTCAAAGATTGTATGGTTGACAAGTGAGGTGGGTGTGTAGAGACACGAATGCAGGAAGGATCTTTGAAATGTAAACAAGGCACCCACTCACTCACATGCAGTAGTCAGTAATTGTAGAAAACTGCTGGAACTTTCAACCATTTAATTACGTGACACAGTGACATCAACAGGTACAGTCAAATGGACGAGAATCAAGACACATCATGTATATTGGATATGACTGGCAAAATATCTGGTAAATAAAGCTTAAACCACTCATCTATAAGGACGTTATCGACAATGGTCTGTCCTTTCACATCTGTTCATAGGTGGTAATAATTAATAACATCGAACATCATCAGTTCCGTATAGCTCATAGGTATGATGCTCATAACGCTGGCTTGACAAACCATTCTTTTCCTACTGTAACTCAGGGCCCTCTGACTGAACGCGTCAGGTAGTCCTTAAACAAATATAGTTGCTTAATATGGAAGTCTGTGAATTTGATAATACAGTCAAGACTTTATCTGGCTTCACCTTTCAGGTACTTCTTCTTCTGCTCAAAGTTATAGGCCGTAATGACGGACTTTATAATGGTTGATAAACAACTGTACATTTTTCCATAGGCATGTATTATCTTTCCTGCTGAAACGTACCGCCATCCTGAGGCTTTCATAACATTATATGGTTATTATGCTTCTATAAAGTACTTCGACAAATAGACCTAACTGGCTACGTCAAGCACACATAATGGACTCTGGATCACAAGAACTGTGAGCGCTACTCACAGGTTCATACTAAATGTTCTGCAAACTTTGCGTAATAATAAAGTAATTTTACCGTGGACAGAATTCCAAACACTACACAAATAACACCTGTCGTCATTCCAGACGAACAGAATAACTCTGGGGAAATCACTAATATGACAAGACTATCTTTTCCGAAGATAATGCAAAAGAAGAACAACGGACATCTTCGTCCGGCAGAAGACCAGCTCATCACTCACAGACGGAAGTCTGTTCGGTTTGCGCTAAAAGCTAGCGCATGCGTAGACAGAACAGATTTGAGAACAGTTAACTATCCCGTCTTAAAAAAGAATAAACACAGGGAAGGTAACCCCTAATCAACCTGTGTCAGGGAGTTAACATACAGTTCTGTACCTTCGATTATCAAAAATATAAAATAGATTTACATCTTCTGGAACCGACAAAAATGACGGTAACAGACTACCACTCCCTCTGTATAAAAAAAATGATACTTTTTTTAAAAATACATCAATGAGCGATGAACGCAGGAATGATGCGCCGATGAAAGGATCAATAAATATAATGACATAATGTCAGACCCAATCAACGCGCAATGTTATATTAATGCGAATGATAACATATCTTGCAAAGTCATACAAACATATCTATAAAAGTATCATGTTTTATAATGACTATCATTTATTGGATGGTCATAATCAAAATTTGTAAAGTTATTCTATATATACATGTGACAATTCAAGTGTATACTCTAACAAAATAGATGATGACATCCACAAAGTATCAATCAATTCTGTATGTCGTAGATCATGTAAGCAGCATCGTCATGATTCTCAAAAGCACTCCGTACCTGGTACTAGTTTGCGCTGAGAACAATATAAATAACACAATTAGCAACATGCTATAATGTACTATAATTACTAATACATGTTACATGTGGCCGCATTAATTTTTTTCGACCTTTATATTATATCAACTCAACCTTCTCCATTACACTAAATATGGTAATAGAGCAAGACAACAATTAATTTACCACTCTAAGTTGACAACAAATGTGTTAATATATATATAGGTATAGTGAAGAGACATATGTCTATCAGTGTATCAGGAAAAACTTAAGTGGACGCATGTGGGCATCTAGACAGTATGTCTGCAATCACATTATCCAGATCACGGATAGCTCGCACCGAGAAATGAAAAGCTTGAAGAGCAATAGCATATCGAGTAGATCTCGAGTTCTTCAAATTCTTACATTGAATAGCTGTAAGTGCTTTTTGGTCTGTTTCCACAATGAAATGCGCACCAAAAAGGAATCTTTGTAACTTAAGGATTGACCAAACCATAGCCAACAACTCACGGTCTAAAACCGAGTAATTCCTTTCTGCCGCATTCAGTTTCCTAGAAATATACATTACAGGATGCAGAGTTCCTGAATACTCTTGCATTAGTGCCGCTACGATGCCTGTGGATGAGGCGTCACTACGAAGAACAAAAATCTTATCAGCAATAGGTAGCCTTAAGATAGGTGGGGATGAGAACAAATTCTTAATCTGATCCAATGAAGCTTGACGTTCTTGAGACCAGCGCACCATGTTAGGAGACCCTTTCTTCAATAGGGTTAAAAGTAGTGCCATGATAGAGGATAGATTCTTAATGAATTTTCCGTAGAATTGTTCTAATCCCAAAAGACTACGTACTTGTTTCTTTGTTTTGGGCACAGAGATATTTAATATCTTAGAAATGTTTTGGTCCTCCGTCTTCAATAGACCATGACCAACTCGATGACCCAGGAAAGAAATGTCGCTAAACCCAACAAAGGTTTTAGAGGGTTTCGCAGTCAAATTATGCTCGCGTAGAGTTGACAGTAATTCATTTAACCCCAAATAGTGATCTTCCCAAGTATTACTGAAAAAACAGATGTCATCTAAGTATGCAATGACATCTGAACGATATGAGATAATTCGACGCATCATGCGTACGAAAGTAGCCGGGGCGTTCATAAGCCCGAAAGGCATACAATTCCACTGAAACAAACCCCTAGGTGTTGAGAAAGCAGTGAAAGGTGTGGCGTGTTCAGTTAACGGAACTTGCCAATAGCCTTTTGATAAGTCAAGCTTAGTAAAGAATCGAGAGTTAGAAAGTCTAATAAGTAGATCTTCTAATAAAGGCATAGGTTCAGCATCGAACTTCGTAACTTGGTTTAATTTGCGATAATCTACGCAAGGCGTATGTTATTGTCTTTCTTTCGAACAATAACCATGGACGAAGAGTATGCTGAGGTGGATGGTTCAATTATCTTTAATTGTATCATTTCATCCAATTCTTTCTCGACTTGTGCTTGAAAATGAATAGGAATAGGATATGGTCTTACTCTGATCGGATTATGATCAGTAAGTATAATGTCATGCTCAATGACATGTGTGTGTCCAGGAATGTCGGTAAGGACATCCTGAAATACTTGTAGCGTAGAAGATATTTGTCGCTGTTCTTCAAAAGACAAATTAGAAGAAACAGTAACGCTTCTCCATGATTCCGTAGAAGTAAGTGGAATCATAGGAAGAGGTAGGTTAACATCTGAAAAAGTAGTTTCCTCATCCTGTATAACCGACAGGGATGAGATACGACCTTGTTGGACTGGAGAATCGTCCGTCGCCTGAAAAATATGCTGCATTTTGTTATATTGTCTACATCGCTTTGAAGAGTCATTTCAAGTGCCACGCAGTCATTGTCACTAGTGTAGATAGTACAATCATCATCTGCAAAGAGGTCACAAGTTGAATATTTTAGATGTAGTGGCAGGTCGTTGATGAACATTGCGAAGAGTAGGGGCCAAAGAATAGAGCCCTGCGGTACTCCCCTATATATCTTCGAGAAATGTGATGTCGAGTTGTTGTGAAGCACTAACTGTTGTCAATCTGCCAGGAATGATTTGATGATGTTTAGTGGATTAGGGCCTATTTTGAGGGTTTCCAATTTTTGAGCCAAGAAAGTGTGGTCAATCATGTCAAATGCTTTTTTTGAAGTCAACAAAAACAGCACCACCTAATTTTCCATCATTTACGTTCGACAGCCAGTAGGTAGCTGTAGGTAGCTATGTAGCCAGTCTTCCGGCATCTCAGCATTCTGTATACTGAATTTGAAATTCAACACTCCATTCGTTTTTTCATGGGTTTTACTTTAACAATTGATTGCTTAATAAAGTCTGAAATTGCCATTCTATTTTGGTGTTCGTCTCTATGACATGGCATCTGTATTTGAACTTCGTCTACTCCGTCAGCTCTCTCATAACCTACAACTATCTCACTTTAACGTTGGCGGTCTGTCTCTTCATCGTTCTCATCGACTTCTTGTTGAATCACCAGAGTAAGAGAGGTAGATCCCGCGACATGCCCATTTAGGTATATTGGGAAAATATTGTTTAGCCCATATCTTCTTGACCATACGGCACACTAGGGGTATTGGGGTCAGCATCACGCCGGGCGCCTTTAACCTTCCCAGAGTTGCTCTGGTACCTTATTCATGAGGCTAAAAGAAGTAGAAAGAGATCAAAACACACATGGAGAAAGGAACTGGAGCCATAAGAGAGTAATAAACACGACATATAAAGACCGTTAACGAATCGCACATGGCAGGAAGATCTAGTATAAATTCATTGACGACGTATGCTCCTTTGGAAGTCTGAAGATAATTTTTGCGATGGTGAAGTCACCCGTTATTATTCAATTATCTTCAGGTACTTCGATCGCTCCAGGTTGCATGGGTTTTTCCCCGATGGGCTGCATATTTTGTGCATCTTAATATTTCTCTGACCTATCCCAATGTCTGCTCCAACTATCTGTTGTCCTCTTCATTAGACCAGCACTTCTGTGTTCGACACCTAGATAAATGTAGCTCTTTCCACGTTCAAGCTCTTTCCTCATCATGTACAAAGTTTGAGCTCACGTCACACGATAGGAGAGTTGGTCAACATTCTTTTGAGCACTACAAAGGTCCAAAGTAATAAAAGCTTTATGGTGTGCAAATACAGTCGCATCAGCATGTATTCGTTGAAGACCTATGCTCCTTGCGGAGCTAAAGCTTACTGATGATAGATAGATGTACATCAGCATTAAATCGTTCTGTTTGTATCCATCCCTGTCTACCCTTATATTCTGATATCCTTTTACCTTGAATCAACTCTACTGAGTTAGATTATCTACCTTAGATATGTTTCTTGAATGCAGGTCACAGTGATATTTTCAGCTTGGAGTCTGGTTGCGAATACTCATGCCTTATTCAAGACTCCAGCGTTCCCTTGAAGGATGTTTAGCTTTATTGCTTTATTGATGTTTTGATCTACAGTAATGTCCTATTTCACTAACACTATAAGCTCCTCTGGTCAAAACAGGGGTATCACCAACAGTCATCAGTGTGCCTTGGGAAGCGGCATTCCTTCCGCCCGGCTGGACTCTTCAACGGGAATACTACATTTGTAATCGATATGTGGGATTTAAAAAAAAAATATTTATCCTGAAATGCATCATTGCGCATCATAGATGACACTTCTGTGATTTCGTGCCACTCTTTGCATGTCATTGATTTGCTTTTGAAGGAAAATGTAAATGATCACAGGAGAACGAGAACCGCCGTCACGAAATGCAGCAGAAAAAGATCAATATAATTAAAATTTTGCACATAAGGAAGAGAAACTCGAGGCTTGTAAACAGTAAATTAATATGAAACAAATATAAAGGTATGTTATCAATTTAATTTTGCCATGTTTTAAAAAGCAGTATTTTCTATTAAAAAAAAAACGTTGATGTAATTGTGATCATGGTTTGGTTTTTGTTTGGTTTTAAGGACTATCTTCACAGCACACGGACTTCATCAGCGCTCCGATCTCCTCAATAAGATCACACAAGTAGGATCTCAGCACAATGCACGAACTCCGTAGCACCGGTGAGAATCCCAATGTGTGTTTATAGAAATCACACATTCTGTAAATATATTTAGGGAGTAGGCTACTAATTTTTTAATTTTGCCAGGGCAGCGACATTATGGCCTACTCTTTACGATTTCCAACTGCTGTGGGATTTTTAACGTGCGCATCTTACACAATAGACCTCCTATTTCTCCCTTATCCGAGATGGTTAGGTATCCGATCTCACTACCCAGGAGAGCAGGCGGTAGTATAACATCATTAGGACATCTGGTTCTGTAAAAAGTTTCATAAATGATTTTCCCTCTCCTGGGAATCGAACCCGGTACCCCTAGAACTCGAGGCGGACGCCATACCTCTTAGCCACTCCCACCCCCCTGTGATCATGAATAATCAGCACATGCATGAAATATGTTTTTGTAAACAATAGTTTTCTATTTGCAAAAAGCTGAAAGTTTTCGATTTTTGATGGAATATTCAGCGCGGAATCCAATAATTTTATACTCTTCGAAAACAACACATGTGTGGATATCCTAGTATCCGGACTATAGAAGGCATATATTTTATTGGATCCAGTATGCAATGATCAGTCATTAAGCATCCGTTTGTGATATTCATTATATGTCTGAAGATGGAATAACAAAAGTTTATGTACCGTCCGCGTAATCTTCAGTTATGATTATTAACGTTGTATTGTTGAGACTGCTGTGTTCGCTTGTCTGTACATGTCATAAAACTTACTTTCATTCATCATTCATTCAATACGCTTTAGCTTCGCAAGGAACATAGGCCCTCAACAAACACATGCCAAGCCTTCCT
This sequence comes from Oreohelix idahoensis, assembly GCA_024509875.1. Classification (NCBI taxonomy): domain Eukaryota; kingdom Metazoa; phylum Mollusca; class Gastropoda; order Stylommatophora; family Oreohelicidae; genus Oreohelix; species Oreohelix idahoensis. The sequence goes on from JAMPIV010001960.1 coordinate 13,535, forward strand.
GTCACGTGTCATCAGCTCACGTTCTCTCCACGTTTTCATCATCTTTTTCACTTCCGTATCCAGTTCTGTCTTCCATGTGAGTCTTGGTCTACCCCTGCCCCTCTTGCTCTGGGGGTTCCAGAACAAGGGCTGCATTGTAATGCTATCAACAGCTATCCTCAGTGTGTGTCCTATCCATCGCCAGCGTCGTCTTCTCATCATCTCTTGTTCTACCGGCACTTGTCTGAATCTTGTCATTAGTTCCACATTTGTAACTTTGTCATGCCATTTTAATCCTTCTATTCTCCACAAGCACCCATTTATGAATGTATGTAGCTTTGTTCTTGTTGGTTTTGTCGTTCTCCATGTTTCAGAGTCATACAGTAGGACTGACGTGACATCCGAATACAAAATTCTGATTGTTATGTTGAACCTAATTTCTTATGATCTCCATATATTTTACAGCGTAATGAAAGCTCCTCTAGCCATTTGTAGCCTTATTTTGATATCATTGTTGGACTTTATTTCCCTTGATCTTGATCTCCATATGTTTCTTAACATTAGTTTAAAAAAAATATTGCGCATAGTTAAAATTGCACTGCATAAAGTATTTAAAAAATAATAGAAAGCTTGTAATATGGAAACATTGAAAGAAATCATGTTTGAAAGCAGCATTAATATCGCCTCACTAGTTGTGTTTTTTTTTCCTCTCTCCCATAATGCCGACTCAAAAATTTCTGATGAGATAAAATACGACACAAGTCACATCTTTTCCATTCAAACATTACAGTATAACCAGGCCAGACCACGGCCTCAAGATATAGGAGTTCAGACACATTAGATTAAAACATGGGGGTCTAGACACTGTGTAACACGAATCCTTGTCACAGGATACAGCCGGCAAGATTCACAGACTTGCAAGGATGACGTGTCCAATGTCAGATATTTAAAAACTTTGATGGAAATTTCTTGTTTTTCGTGCAATGTTTCTTTATAATTGTCTTTCTGTATGCGTTCAAGTGGGTGTTGTTTTGTCACGTTAAATAGGCTCAGGAACGTAAACTTCAGCTCCCCACTACGCTTCACTGACCCAAAACAATAAGAAAGTAAAGTAAGTGGAAAAATCTACGGTAGGTTAAGTACGGATGTTTTCGCTGCGATGTCAACGACCAAGTTTGTCGTCTCAATAAAACGCGCCGGCATTATCGCTGGCCTCGACGGCTCATAGTGAAATTTTTCATGTGGGCATGCAATAATGTCTATATACTAATGAATAAATACAATCCCCACAATGTAACTGGAAGACGCTACAGAACATTTCGTATGTTCATGAATGAAATCTGTTTATCACTCATTGGCGATTACAGAACAGCGGCAATGAAGCTTCACAACCGTGTTGATGCACATCAGAGGCTGCAAAATGTGGGCTTGCATCATCCTCAAGTGTCTCCACAAGCTACTGGCAATAACATTTGTGTTGTGTGTGCATACAAATTCAACAAACATGTTAGTGACTTCCCAGACATGGCCTACAAAGACAGACCATTCAAAAAAGTGAAGACTAAATTCTGGTGTAAATATTGTGAAAGCTATCTGTGCCTAAAGGAAGGGTCTACATGCTGGGAGGACTGGCACACTAAGCAGGAATATTGGAGATGATCAGGTTAGTAAATTTAAGATACAATAGTTAAAACTGACTATATTGTTGACTCACAATAACTAGTTTTGCTTATGTGTCTGTTTTGTGCATTTTTTGCTCAGGAGCCCAGGGGAATGGGATTTTACAGGCTGGGTGGCCAGGGTTCAAAGGGTTAAACCTTCATTATACCGTACGATCCTACAATTACACGGGTAATTACACAATACTCCGGCTTCAAGTCGCATTAGCGCCAAGGAAATCAGCATCTACTCAATCGTGCATATATGAACACACACACACATATATATTCATGTCCTCTTTAGCTCCCTTCGGAGCATAGACTTACCACCGCAACTGACCCTCCTTGCAGGAAGCTAGAGCTAAAACTCGTGCCCCATCTGCTGTTGTTTTGTGATAATCCCATTCAGAACCTCACATTAATCTCATTTTACGACATGCTTGAGGTAGCGGTGGTTTGATTCTTTCTGTGTCACCTCCTAACCCCCCTTCCCCACCCCGGATCTTTATGGTGCAACATAAACAGATGCAAACATATGAATGCATCTAATAATACCACTAGACACACATTCATACATATATTTAAATATATAAATTAAAAAATAATATGGTATGAAATCAGTTTTACAAGTAAACGGTACACATGAAACAAGGGATGTTTCGGGTTTTAATCTTCGTCAGCCACAGTTACGAACAGGTGACAAGGACAAAAACTACATATAGGTACTACAAAAATCTATGATGATGAGGAAAACACCAAAATGAGCGATACAAGCAGATGAAACAACGGTGATGAGTGAAACGATAACAGTAATAGTGCAAGAATTTCGTAAAACCAGAAAGACATGTCGAATCGACGAAGCTAGGACAGAAATGAACAACACTATTGAAACAAGTAAACATTCACTTAGCTGGATCCAAGAAAGAAACATTCAAGATGGCTGAAAAAATGAGGCGTCATGCGGAAATGACGTATGAGCTAGTGACGGCTAAGAAAAGATAATTGGGGAAACGAAACGAACCAAAGCAAAAACAAGGATAGAAAAGAAAATAATGACAGAAGAAATAAAGTATGAAACAGAGACAGAAGCCACCAGAGTTATGCAAAATGATGCTGGACATTCAAACCAGCAGGCGATAAAACGCCCATTTGAACAATGAGACGATTCTCGAACGAGAAGCGAGTTAGGTCGTCGCCGACGCATGATAGGAGGACATTGACATGAATGTCAGAGTTACCTGAATGATCAGGGCTATTGAAGTGAAGGGCCACCGGTAAATGTTTGCCATGATAGATGTCATTCAAGTGCTCACGAAACCTGTCTGCCAGTTTCACCAATATAGGTCATGTCACACCTCTTGCAGATGATAGCATAAATCAGGTTTGTGGATTCGCACGTGAAAGACTCCCCAAAGTCGAATTTACCGTTCGAAAAGGAGACTGACTGCGTTTGGAGTACAAAAGGACAGGTCTTATATAGGCGGCGTTGGCACGGTTTAGTACCAAAGTGAGAAGGAGTAGTTTGTCTCAAGCGACTTTGAATAAGAATATCCCTAACATTATTATCTCTACGATATGCCACCAAAGGGGTATCACGAAACAACTACAGTTGACATTCAAAAATCCGGCCATCGATAATCCGGTTCCTTCAGATTTCCGGCATGGATTTCGGAGCGCATTTAAAATTTACCTCGTTGGCGCGCCACGGTTTTCTGGAGCAGTTTATGTTTTGATGCAGCTGTTAGGTCTTGCTTGCACGTGTTAACAGGCATTTCTGCTCATTCCTTCTCAGTTTATCATTTATTTGCTGCTGTATAGCCCCATTATGGATTCAGCAAATAAAAGAAGTGGTGTAAAACGTAAACATCGTGCATTGTCGATCGCAGATAAAGTGTACAGGTAGTCATTTTCTGTTAAATATATACAGAATATATAACCATAAAAAATCCGGCATTTTCAAAAATCCGGCACTCCTCAGGTCCGGAGGTTGCCGGATTTTTGAATGTCTGCTGTATCTGGAATTAGGATCGGAGTGGAGAATGGGCAGATGACGAAACATATTTTTTTTTACCGCCAAACAGTGAGGGTGAAAAGCTAAGACAAGTTTGAGTCTGTCAGATGTAGCAGTAGGTTTAGCAGTAAGTGCAACCTGACGAGTAACGTGACTAATGCGATTAAGGGCATCAGATAAAACTCTTTCAGGAAAGTGACGTCGGCGACAAAAGTTGAGCAATTCTTGAGCTCGTTCACGGAAATCATCTTCATCGTGACATATCCGACGTAAGCGTAGACGTTGAGAGTAGGGAATGTAATCTTTACAGCTTAGAGGAGGTGTAAAGGAGGAAACCATGAGCATCAGTAGGTTTATAAAAACAGAGGTAGTTAGGCCAGTAGGAGTAATATTGACAGTGAGGTCAAGGAAGTTAACTGAAGTGGTAGAAATCTGAGAAGTGAATTTGATGGCAGGATGGAAATTGCCAACATAGTCAATGAATCTACGGATGTTAACTTCAGACATTTATGTAGTTGTATAGAAAATACTCATGTAGGAGAGTGTAGTATTTGAGAATTCGCTATATTATGTCAAACTTTACAAAGTGGGGTGACCGATTCCCTTCCTCGATGTCTTTACCGTTTCTAACTGAAGATAAGAGTGAGATACCCATTTACACCTGGGTAAACTGTAGCGTGCCGTTACCAGTGTTTGTACTTGGAAACTTGAGCTTGAGAGGCAACGTTCTAACCCCTTTGTTAACCCAACGCTCCATCTATATGTACAAATCACATAAAACATACAGCTTAGTTACGTGCACATATATAGAAATGATAACCACTAGCACAGAACAGGAACCAATGGTAACGAAGATGGAATAAAGATGGAAGAACTGAAGGCAGCACTGGAGAAAATCAAGATGGGAAAAGCAGCAGGGCATGATGGTATAACACCAAAGGAGTGGGAGATCGCCATCATAACCCCCGTATTCGAAAAGGGTGACAGCCGACAATGCTGACATCGTAGAGGTATATCCCTTCTCAGTGTCCCTGGTAAAATCTACTCTAGAATCCTGGAACAGAGACTCAGACACCTGGCTGTGCCACAAATGGACGAGGTCCAATGTGGCTTCCGAACAAACTTAAGTACTCAGGACCTTATCTTCACACTGAGGCAGCTAAGTTAAAAGGCCCTTGGGTATAAAAGTGAGATGCATCTTTGATTCTCGGATCTGGAGAAGGCATTTAACAAGGTTCCTTGGAGCGAACTAGGGTACTACTTGACAAGTAAGAACAATCCAGCACATTTGTATGCATATATACCAAAATACTAAGGCACACACATTCCTTCATTCATATGTAAGAGAATCTTTACTATCAAAACATACATTGACATATACAGGCATACCTCGCTTTATTGCGCTTCGCTTTATTGCGCTTTGCAGATTTTGAGCTAAATTTTTCAGAATATTCTTGTTTATTAATTAGAACGTGCCGTCTTCTTAGGATAGAATTTGGCAAACAGATTCGCTGAAGGCTCAGATGATAAAGATCATCATTGTTTTTTAGCAATAAAGTATTTTTAATTTTCCATCACAATGTTTTTTTAGACCTATCGCTATTGCGCACTTAATAGACATAATGTAAACATGATTTTAGGCTTATATATGCGCTGGGAAGCCAAAAAATGGGTGTGCCATGCTTTATTGCGATAATTGATTTATTGCGGTGGTCTGGAACCAAACCCGCAATAACTCTGAGGTATGCCTGTAATGCTAAAGTAGGGAGCCGCGCTGGTGTAATGGTTACCACGTTGCGCTGGCAATCAGGTGTTCAAGGTTCAAGCCCGGCGTGTGCATTTGAAAGAGTGTCATCGACCGGGATTTTCACTGAATAACCTGAACGGCTCCTGAGTTAAAACCCTCTGTGGATGGGAAGGTGCGAAGCTCCTGACCGGGTTGGAAGGAAAGTCCACAGGCTCCCCAGCCTCGCAATGACATGTCATTGGGCCGAAGGGCTGAAAGCCCAAATGCCACTGGTGAAGGAAAAAAATGCTAAAGTACGATCAAATAAGCCTGTGTAGTTCTGGGGATGAGAGGGGTGGAGAGTGTAGGACTACTTTTCCCTCGAGCATGTCGTAAAAGATAACTAATATGAGGTTGTACATGAGGCTGACAACCTCATCATATAAAACACATTGCTACAGAAACAAACTACTGCCAGGGAAATTATAGCTTTGGTGCAGGCTTCCCACAAGGCAACAGTTGCTGTAGTGTCTCCATGCTCTATAAGGAGCAAAAGGGGATGATGATGATAATGACGACAGTAAAATAATAATTTTGAATTTGGGTAGAGCCGGCACTTGGGTATTCGGCGCCCGGGAAGAGCTGCTCTACATGCGCCCTCTCTCCTGAACTTTTCCGAGCGAAAGTTGATTAAAGTCTCCTGAAAAATTAAGTAAGATTTGTAAATAAACTAGCAGATCGGTAGTTGGTTAATACTGTCAAAATACAGAAATCTACAACAGCTAAAAATAGAATGTTATAAGTATATCAAATTTTGATTTATTGTTTTCTTATAAAATATTTATATAGCGCACTTCAACATGGACGAACTGAGTCACATCTGAAAAAAAAAATGTCGAGTTGTTTGACGCGAATTTTCTTTGTTTTTTATCGCCCGCTTTCACGTAAAGTATCCATGGCCTCGGTCACTCTGACTTTAAACCGGCCATGAGTACGAAACGCGTCGCTCAAAGGACATTCGCAAAACGTGGAATAGCCGCTGAATTGACTTCGTAAATAGTTTATAGGCAGACAATGTCCTCGAGACAGGTCTTCGGTCTTCAATTATCGCTATTGTCCTTAGGCACGTTGCCAATATCATAAATTTAACAGACCGGGGATACACACTAGCTGAACACACATCACAAAAACTCCCCAAAATCGTCGCTACTGTCTTTATACTTGGTAGTATTTTAAGCATGAAGTTACAAAGATGAGATTAGTTGTTGTTGCTGCTTAACTTGGGACTATTGTGGTTGTCGTTCTTATTAAGTCAAGGTCATTCTAATTTCCTTGACTTTATTTAAATTGGAGATCTAGGACGTGTGTGTGGCTTTTCTGTCTATGTTAAAACTTGTTGAATTGGAGTCATACGTATTAGTTTCCGTCCAAGGCATTCTATATGGCTTGGCATAAATTTAAAGGGATACTCACATACGGTAACCCAGTGGTTAGTGCACTGGCTTCATAGCTTGATGGTCTATGGTTTGATCCCCAGTTGTGGTTTGATTTTCTAGACAACACACGCCTCCAGGGTCGACCCGGCCTCATGACTTTGATACCAGAGCAACTCTTGGAAGGTTAAAGGCATGCAGCATTATACTGACCACATCACCCCTCGTGTGCCGTCTGGTCAAGAAAATATGGACCTAACACCATATTCCCAATATGTCTCAATGGGCATGTAACGTGATCCTTTACCTTCACATAAGATTTTACGCCAGAAGGGAAAGGGAGATGGCATACTATTCATTCCACACGATTCATGGGGTTCTTCATATATGCAAGGTTAAAATTGTGTGCCCTGGCTATTCCAAGGATTCATGACATCTTACACAGAGCCATCTCCCAGTCCCATATGCCTGTTGTAAATGTATTGTGAGATACGTCTGCAAGCAGCCAGCCATGTACAAGTTGGAATCAAGTCTGGGGGCTCAAGTGATTCCCACAAGCCTAGTTTGCAATGCTCGGTTCTCAACACGTTTCAATACATGGGGAATCCTGACTCTGCAGTCAGTGGCCACCACGCCTAGTGGAGTCTTGTAGGGCAGCAACAAAATATCCTCAATTTGCTCGATCGGTGGCCATCCTTCCTGCGTAGTCTCAACCCTAGTTCATGCTTTGCATCTCAGCCTCCACTTTCCACCCTTTTTGTCAATATGATGTTACAAGTTTTGACTGCAAGCTATAAACTCCTTGAGAAGTTTTTTAGGGTTTTAGTGCATTAAAAGCGTGTGTTTAAAATAAGTTTTTATATTTGTTATTGTCCTCTCTTTAAGGTTAGAAAAATTATGACATGCTAAAACATAAACAATATTTTTACTTAATGTAAATCTGGTCTAACATTTCTTAAGTGATCCATTTCTTTTAGAGCGGTAATTTTACATGGCTTTGTGTCTGTTAATTTGGTGCAATCAATTTCTTCAATTTGAAGGCCATCTAGAGATCGAACTCGACTTTCCGTTGATTCATAATTTTATAATTTGGATTGTTTCCCTTGATTTAGCTAGACACTTGTTTGAGTACTGTCCTGTTTTACGCATTGAAAAAAATAAAGCAAACCACGTACTCCTGAATTTTTAATTACCTTGATTATGGCCCCTGATTTGTTTACATTTCTTTACGAAAAATATTAATTCCTAATAATGTCATAATTACAATATTAAATTAGTAATAATTGACCGATTATTGTATTGTCATCGGAAATACACAACTAAGCAAAGTTTCAGAGATATTGCTCATCTGGAAGTGATTGAAAAATGGATTGCAAGATTTGAAAGTGACATGAAATTGACATGAAAGATATTGTCCGCAGATGTGGAGATAAAGATACATTGGAAATAAAATATTATCAAAAGAAATTATGAATATCTTATATGAATCTATTGTTGTTGTTGTTGTTGTTGTCTTGCTGGAGTATGGATCCGTCATTGCAGATGGCCCCCTATAGAGATTACTACAACAGGGTGACACATCTTACAGTGGTGATATATGTATCTATTCGTTTAATGAGATGAGATTACTACAACAGGGCGAGACATCTTACAGTGGTGATATATGTATCTACTTGTTTAATGAGATGAGATTACTACAACAAGGCGAGACATCTTACAGTGGTGATATATGTATCTATTCGTTTAATGAGATGAGATTACTACAACAGGGCGAGACATCTTACAGTGGTGATATGTGTATCTATTTGTTTAATGAGATGAGATTACTACAACAGGGCGACACATCTTACAGTGGTGATATATGTATCTATTCGTTTAATGAGATGAGATTGCCAGCTCCAGTGTACAACTAATACTAGTTGTCTTTTACCTTAGAGAGTAGCAGTCTTATACTTTCTGTGTTCCCTCAGAGACCCTGTGCAAGTACATGGAACACAACATGTTGTCTCATAACGGATACCACCGTATGGGAGTGAAGAGTTAGAGACTTCACTATACTAAGTCCAGCTGTATGAGGCGAGGCGATCATAACCCTTCCTCGCTGGCTGTGTCTTCCCCAACTCAAAAAAGTGTCATGTTCCAATTTACAGCTGGATAGACTGGTATGACACTACCACGTTTAGATCCCAACTTCCAGTAACTTTGCTTCAGGAGGCGAGAACGAACGAACGAGCGAATGAACGAACTTTATTTTCAAAGGGTTAAGAATTGGGCACGCAGGCCCGTCTGACATTCTGCCCTTCCTCTCTCTCTCTCTCATCATGTATACTAATATCCTTTCATCCTCACATTTACTTTAAGCATTATTAAGGCATTTATCATTATAAAAGTAATATTACATTTGCAATAATCATCATAATTAAAGTGTTTTTAAAATAAATTAAAACTTATAAAAAAACAAAATCAAAAAAAATTAATAATAATAATGAATTTGAAAAAAAAAATAAATAAATAAAAAAAAAAATAAAAATAAAAAAATAAAAAAATAAAATAAAATAAAATAAAATAAAACAACAACAAAAAACAATAACAACAAGACATAAGAATCGAATTCTTCGTACTGTAAATTAGTGATTTGAGACATATTCAGAGGTATGTTATGAGAACTTGTAAAATGTTCATACGGTGTTCAACTGACTGACTCGAGGTTTTTTTTTTTTTTTTTTTTTTTTTTAAGGTTCACCAAGATGAGGTGGGTAAACAGTTACTTTCCTCGCTGTCTTTGCGTCCCAAACTCAAGACCAGAATCAGACAAGATCGATAGTTAGATAGACATATATGAAAGCAATTAATTTGCCAAGGGTTGAAAATCGGACACAGTCCCCTCTTGCATTCTTCCATCCTCTTGCTCATCTTTTATTACTGTTACTCAACATTCTCCAGCGTACTGAAAGTATTAATTTAAGGGCAGTGCAACATTACAAGGAAGTATAACAGCATACATTAACAGTAAAATATATAAATTAAAAAATAATATGGTATGAAATCATTAACAGTACCTGATCATAAAATTAAGAATATAAGTTATTAAGAATATAATATTAAGAATAAGTATATTGTAATGAAAACTAGATCACCAGAGCCTCCATACAGTATATTAGATAAAAGTACAACACAATCAGTTAGGGTGGCATATAATCAGCACTCATAAAGTATTTGAACAGTATACGATTGTATGAGTAAGGACTTTGCGTGTTTTTCAGGTCATTGGGAAGACTGTTCCAAAGATGAGCAGCAGAGTAAGCCAAACTAGTTTTAAATAGGTCAAGCCTGGGCTTGGGTACCTGTAATTTGTTTAAGCGCTGACTACGTCTGTCATTGTATTTTAAAAGCGGCCAAAGATACTTTGGAGCATTCTGTGACAGGATTTTGTGAATAAATTTCCCTCTGTTAAAGAGGAAGCGCTTCCTGAGGGGTAATATTTGAAGATAATTATATAAATCTATACAATGTGATTGGTGTTTATCAGCAACAAGGCGCATTGCGCGTTTTTGAAGTGAGTGGAGCCTTTTTGTGTTGGAGACAGAACAACCATCCCAGATTGTGGAACAATAGTCTAGATGCGTTTGTATATGAAATATGTAGAACATTTTCCTTGCCTCTTCATCCAGGAAATGTTTAATTTTGGCTAATTGGTAAACTTTTTGTGCTGTTAGCTTTGTGAGTGCATGTACATATGAGTTCCAACTTAGGTGTTGGTCAACAGTGATACCTAGAGTTCTGTGTTCATTTACGTTTTCAATTAGTGATGTTCCAATGAAGAGCTGAATTGTTGTTTTCTGCAAGTTTTGTAGTTTTTGTCTGGTTGATATTAACATACATTTTGTTTTACTAATATTTATTTGCATGCGATTCTCGTTGCTCCACGAAATAAGATTATGTGTATCGTTTTTTAAAGATTGTTCTAGTGTGATGCAACATTTATCACTTAATAGACAGTACAGTCATCGGCAAAAAGGTCACATGATGATTGTTTGAAGTATAGAGGAAGATCATTAATATATACGGTAAATAGAAGAGGGCCTAGAATAGAGCCCTGAGGAACACCTGTATGGACAACGGTTGGGTTCGAGAGCTCTAACTACTGAGTTAAACGCACTCTAAAGGTAAGAGTATTCATAATACAACCAAGTTGTGTTACCTTTTTTGCGTATCCAAACTGAACATATTAAAACAAGAACTGAAATGGCGCAAACATTTGTTGTAAATACAGATGCATCCACGCTCTATGCGATGGAGAGTTAAGTGTGAAACCTGGAGGGCAATTTGGTTCGAGCCTCACTTTACACGGGGGCCTCAATTCAGGCTCATTTACATTATAATATTTTTTTTACCCGCCTTTCCTAAAACAAATAGGGGCCCTCATATTTTAAAATGGCACGGATTTGATCTGTGCACTCGAAGAACCGTCTTTCCCTTTTATATTCTCAGCCAGCATGGATCCAAGGCTGTAGCTCCACCCCCAGACCTCCCCACCCCTCTCTTTGTAAGACTCCGTGGCCACATCTTTCACATCTTCTTATAGCTATGGTTTACATAACAATTAGGTGTGCATGATTTTGTTGCCAGGGTCAAGGATGAAGTCACGCTGGCTCCTCGGGTAAGTCGTAACAGCCGTCAAATGCAGCTGGGTCCCTTGCGGGAAGCAAGAATCTAAGCTTGGAGTGGTGGTTTTCTGTAAAAGCTTTTTTACACGATGAGGTTGACATCAACATATACCTCCGACTTGTCCTCCAGACCCTGTCGTGCAGCTAATCCTCTTGCACGAAGTCTACACCGAAACATTCACGTGCTCTTAAAGCAGTGGTTTTTGTAACATTGTGTTTACATGTTAAGGTTGCCAACTCTATGTACAAACTCAAACTACTTCCTCAGGCCATGCCGTAACAGCCACAACTACAGATGGTCGTCTTGACCATCGGCACACTAGGGGTGATGTGATCAACATCGCGCCGGCCGCGTTAACCTTCCCAGAGTTGCTCTGGTACCAAATTCATGAGGCTGGGTCGACCCCGGAGCCGTTTGCGGTCTAAAAAATCCCACCTCAACTGGTGATTGAACCATGGACCACCGAGCTAGGAAGCTAGTGCGCTAACCATTGCACTAACCACTGCGCTACCACGGATCCCCTCTTGCACGAAGCTTGCAGTTAACCAGTCATAAGTTCTTACACCAGTGCTTTCTGTAACAATGCATGTTACATCATGAGGTTGCCAGTTACATATCACAATCTCATATTAGTGGCCTCTTACCCGATCCTAAAGAGCAATGTCCCTATTCTTTGTTTGTCTCATCAGAGAACCCCCCCCCCCCCCCCCCCCCCCCCCCCCCCCGGGAACTACATGTCGACAACAGTGTCCACTACCTTCAGTGTCTAGATATATTCCTTCACTTGTACACATGCTCAAGAGAATAACGTTAATATATTTCCTCCAACATCACCTTTTAGATTGCTCCCCAAATCATATTACATTATTTCCAGAAATCCAGAGGGTCAGCGGATTCTTCACGCTTGCACTGTTATTGACGAAATATGCATTTATCTGTCTTGGCCTGACTAATAAAAATATTTTGTTATTGGTACTTTCAGGTGAATGGAAGCAGTGGTTGTTCCAATTGGTTTTGCCTGGTGGGGATGTCTATAATTAATATAGTGGTTACACTTGTCCCTAGCGGCACACAAGGGTTGCAGATGATAATTGTGTGGACAGCAACAACTGTGTTCGTTATTCATTGTCAAGATTAAACGAACGATACAAAAATATTTAAGTGCTCTACGTGTGCCAAATTAGAAAATACAATTTATAAGAACGTTATTGTTATTGGAAGTTATAAAAATATCCGTTTTATTGTAAACATTTTTTCTAAAAAAATGTCCAGTATTTAGTTAAAAAAAATAATTAAATAACAAATAACATTGAAAACAAAATACAATAAAATTAAAATTATAAATGTTTGTGTGTGTATTTTTTATTTAGTTATGCAATATGCTGAATGATTTTAGTATTGATGTCTGTGGTAGATTTTATTAGTTCGTTCTAGGACGATACTATCAACTTAACATTAAGCCCTTCTTCCCTTATCGTAAGTTTTCACATACAGCAGACTGAGAAAACACATCTGTCATATCCAGCTGTTGTATGGGTGTCGTGATAATTATTGCGAAGGAAATTGTTCTTTCCGATAGTAACATCACCTAGTGCCAAGAATAAACAACTCTAGATATTTAATGGACAGACAACAATATCCCCATCTGGCTATTCAGGGCATGCACATTCATACCATAATACCTTCCGTAAGTACTTCGGTCGGTCGGTAGTCACATTTTGAACACCGTCATTTGCGCACTTTTTCTATTTTCGAGAGAGTACATTATCTTTCAACCACAGCTAAGGGGGTGCAACTGTGGTTGAAAGTTAGACAATAATTGTATTGTTTCCCCTTATATATATTCTCCCGAAAATGGAAAAAAAGTGCGCAAATGAAGGTGTGCATGAACAGTTTGATTATGGAAAGAAGCCAATAACACTATTGATAAACAGTACATGAACTGGAGTTTCGGCAAACTTCAAACGTTGTTCTCAGAGGCAGTAAGTCGAACAGGGCAAGATTTTAAAAGATGCGTGAACAATTACGAGAAATGTTGTCATAAAATAAATGTTAGTTTTTTGTCAATGTACGGTCCAGTACATCATTATCACTGCTCCAATTGTGATTTAGGTAAGGTCACTACATGTCTTCATATTTAATACATCTATATAATTTTCACTACAAATATCTAATGACGGTCGCCTGCAATAAAATGACCATAGTAGTGATAGTACCGTAATACATGTAACAGAAACAACACACTATAATTAATAACATGTCAATGTTTAAACACAGTTTCCCTGCTTTGTGACGTCCACCTTTGTGAAATTGAAACTATTCAAACACCTTTTCTCATTCGTGGGGATGGCCTTCAGATATGCCCCAAGCTGGGAAAGGATCGGAATTTGAAGCGTGCGCGCAAATGAAGTTGGAATGGTAGGGAGTAACAGTAAGGCATGGAGCAAAAGACAGTGAGAGAGAAAGAGAGAGAAAGAGAGAGAAAGAGAGAAAGGAAGATATATATATATATATATATATATATATATATATATATATATATATATATATAGAGAGAGAGAGAGAGAGAGAGAGAGAGAGAGAGAGAGAGAGAGAGAGAGAGCGAGACATTGACGATTGTTCAACGAAGAATAATAGTCGTTTTAATATATTTACGGAAAATTGGTATATGTGACTATGTGATAAACGAGCGCCAAATCTTATCGCTCTCTTTTCCATCATCTTCCGTCATTGCATTTTTAACCACATTTCGCTCTTTCATCGCTGCTAAAGTTAATCTTTTAATCACCACTGGACTTTATCACGCTTTTGACTTTTTCCGACAACTGCTGTGATCGTGTCGACCCCAGATTTCTTTGTGAGAAATCTGGTAAAACACACATGGGCATGGTACAACTTTTTTGGAGTAGTCCGTGTGCAATGAAGATAATCCTTCAAACCACACCAAACCAAACAACTTCTTTGATATTTCTTTCCCCCTGTAAATATTGTCAGTCATACCACCTTGGTATTTTGATTATTGTTGAAGGAGCCGGCTGGACAACAGAGTTTACCTTTTTCATGGGTAGTCCGCTGTCCAAACAGACGACATATCACCACATTGGGGAAGAATGGACACACACAAACAATATACTCCGGACGAGGCACATCAAAGACCCGTGACACGGACAATATTTGTTTCCAGATAGTAGTCGACGGTAGATATGAAACAAGGATAAAGGAAGCCGCAGGAACAAAATAATGAAATAAAATTGACACGCAAAGCGATAAACAGGCAAAGCTTTGTGATAGTTAGAAGGCAGGTGATTTTGTTTGTTTTAGTCGGCCAATCAACAAACTCCTGTTTGTCGTGCAAAACTGCATTGACAGTTTGTATCGAATAGCCCATTCCACTTTAGCCAGTGATAATCACTCACACGGGGCAAAAGAGATCCAAGGCCTGGGCGACCACATGGGATCTTGGTAATTGGTTTATGGGCGGAGGTATACGTCACCGGTTCTCTAGATCCATCTTGGAAGTGTTTGAAATATAATGTAGTGTAATGTTCCCTGGGTATGGGTATAAAGTTTTCAACAGCGTGGTGTAGAGAATATCGCAGAACATTACCTGCTATTAATTCAGTGTCGATAAAATAATTAATATCTGTTATGTATTGTGTTCTTAAAGGAGTTTGCGAACGGAAAAAAGGAGGTGAGCGAATCTTTTAAAAACTATTAAATGTTTTCTTAGTCTTTAGTTAAGATCACTTTTGCACTTATCATAGCTAAATGTGCAGAAGACAGTTTTCCAATTATGGCTTCTTATAAATGATTATAAATCAAAAGATTTTCCTCTAAGATGATAAGAGGTAATTGATAGTTCATAGTTCACTTCATTTACATTGTTAGATCATCCGTAGACATTTGCATGTGCACACACTCCAATGCGCAATCTATTTAACACTTATCAGGTGCATCTCATGTCATACATAATTACTAGAGAATTGAAAACATCATTTTTGAGTAGTATAAAAGAAAGTCAACCACTGATATTAAGTGTGAAAACTTATGCAGACTTTTGTGTGCCTTCAGTCCAACAGAGATCTGAGTCTACCCCTTACGTGTTTGACGTCTAACCAGAAAGACGCTAGTGTGCGTCTGGAAAACATAATTTGCCATTTAGGACATACTTCACTTCCTAAGTTAAAAGGGACACTTTCTAGCCCACGATTAAAGGGTGGACGCAGCATTTTCATTCACCTTTTATCAGGTGCTCACAAGTTGATTACATATTCAAAATATCAAGTTCAACTCATTCACAAGAGCGGATTTGGGAATCAAGATTCCATATTTACAAGTTGATTCGCATATTTAGCTAGCAAGCTCAACTTACACAAAAGCATATTTTATGATCAACCTAAAGAAGACAGAGGTCATGACGCTCAATGTGAGCAACCCTGAGCCCATATCAGTAAGGATACAACTGGTACAGACAGATGCCTTCACATACCTAGGATGCATAGTAACTGTAGTGGTGTTTGATGGTATTGTATGATGATGATATTACTAAATGTAATTGTATGAGGCCAGCTGTGAAGGCTCCTGAGGTAAAATGTAGTTGAGAATTGTCAGAAGGCCTTTCTTGCTACCACTACGACCTCACACTTAATTTTTTTTTAATGAATGTGGCTACGTAAAGTGTCTAGGGTTATGCTATGTAGTATGGTGTAATGGATTATAAATATACCCACAGATATGTAACAAGACTAATAATATTAATAATTGTTAAAATACACTGAACTAACTCACGTGTGTAAAATTTTTGATAAAATTATATTACATTTATTTTGTTCTGTGTCAATTTTTTAGGTTGACCAGAACTTAAAAGGATTTAGAGATTATGAAAAGAAATGCATAGAATATTATATCATAAATGCAATAGTGTACATATATATGTACTATACTAGTTAGTTTTATTAAAATGTTCTAGTAGTTATCTACTTGGGAGGATAGTACTGTTTGTGCTGTTGGGGTGGCCTCATCACACCTGTCTATATTGACTACACAGTGTCCAGAAAATGGTGGGAATTTTTATGGGGTTATTAGTAAATAAACTGCGTTGGTGAAAGTCCAGCAGACCAGAGGCTCACTCATCTGTTAGTTGTAGCTCTGGTGCTGAAATCAGGTGGTCCCACCTCTCCGTGCTGGCGGGCAATAATGGTGGTCTCTGTCACAAATACTGCACAGATACACTCGAGTAAAGTCACCAACTGAATAGACCCCGCTTTGTTGACGACAGAAACTCGCAGCTCTGCAATCAAAGTATGGGCCATGTGTCAAAATCTATTCTCTACCCACGTCTGGACACAACAGTGACACAACAACCACATCATACAGACAGGTCAGATCTCTCTGACCAAACAGCACAGTTACCATGGTGGTTTTACATCAGATAGATCCTCCCAGACTATAGATCCTGAAAAATGTTTATTAGTTTTCGGCCCTAAAAGAGGATAGGTAATATGTATCATTATTCTCAACACTTGATCTGCCTTGCATAATCCTTGCTGGAGTTTATGTACAGTGTTGGTCCCTAGACCCTGACTAGGGCGGGGGGTCTAGAGCAAATCCCTACTTGTTTGTAAGGCTAGATTTCAATAGGGCAGTATCAAATCACTCAAACATGAAACAATATTCAAAATATATAAGGAAATAATTTCAATCTTACCAGATTATGAATAAATAACACAGAATTGCTAGCAAAACTCAGCTGAGCTGCTGGCTATAGTATGGCGTCCCTAAACTTCTTTCACTTTCGTTCATATGGAAAACACCACACTTTAAAATCTGTGTCTATCACTGAACAAGGCAAAATACTTTTCAAAGGTGGATCTTAGTAAAGGCTATTACCAGATCCCAGTGAAGCCTGAAGTGAGACCTTATTTGGCTATTAGCACTTCGGATGGACATTATGAATTCAATATGCTACCATTCGGACTGAAAAATGCTCCGAGTGTGTTTTCAAGGATGATGCGCAAATTGTTGGAACCCCTGAATAACCCATGTATCACAAATTTCATGGATGATATTCTCGTCGCCACCGAGACATTTGAAGAACACATTGAAGCTCTGGAGATGTTGTTTGATAGACTTCGGGAGGCAAACTTAACTGCTAGGCCCACAAAATGTTGTATTGGATGCAAAGAGTTGGAATTCTTGGGACACACTGTATATCAGGGTAATATGACCCCTGATCCTAAGAACTTGGAAAAACTGCAGAGAGCACCTAGGCCGCAAACAAAAAAGGACGTGCGATCATTTGTGTCGTTATGCGGATTTTATCAGAAATACATCAAGAATTTTAACGCTATATGTGCTCCTCTGACTGATCTGACTCGCAAGGGACTTCCAGATAAAATTATTTGGACTGCACAATGTGAACTAGCGTTCCAAGAGTTAAAGGAAAAACTCACTAGCAAGCCTATTCTCAAACTGCCTGATTTGACACAGGACTTTGTCTTAAGAACCGATGCAAGTAATGTAGGACTCGGAGGGGCTTTGTTGCAAAGATCATCTTCACCTGATGGGGAACTGAAACCAGTCGCTTATGCAAGCCGCAAATTGAATAAGGCGGAACAAGGATACTCCACAAGCGAAAAAGAATGTTTAGCATTAATCTGGGCAATAAAGAAGTTTCAAATCTATCTGTATGGTAGGACATTTGTGGTGGAGACGGACCATCAGCCTCTCGTGTCTTGTCTCAGGCTAAGCATGAAAACGCAAGGTTGCTGAGGTGGTCTTTATTGCTTCAACCTTATCAGTTTAGTATCCAATATATCCCAGGCAAATTGAATGTCGGTGCAGATTTCCTCAGTCGGCACCCCTCTGATCAAAATTAGAGTATTGGCAGACGTGAGGAGTAATTTTACCTATGTGTATCGCTGGTTTTGGAACTTGCCATAGGCATGTTTTCAAGTGGGGAGATGTGTAGTGAAATTGACAGAGATACAACGGTAAAATCCTCCAAGGATAACATTTAAGGATAAAAACATAATGCGTAGGCTGCTGATGTACATGATCGCCTAGACCGCGGGTCATCATCCTCCATAATAATTGACTTGCTAGACAGGAGGGGAACGGCGGATCAAAAAGGAAAAAAATATGACTGGAAAGGCTAAGGAGACGCAATTGGGGGGGGGGGGAAACGGAGAAAAGTCACGTTTCCCAAGTTGACATAAAAAGTAAGCAACTCGACAGAAGGGACCTTAGATATAATACGCCACAGTCATTTATTGGACGCTTTTGCGATACCAGGCTTTTGATTTGAATGGAGCGGTAAAACGCAGATGTTAGGAATATTACAAAAATTAAAAAGTAATTTTTTCTTAATATTAATGTTAGGAATATAAAAATTAGCTGGCCGGATGGCCTATTCTGAGCAGTGAACTAATATGGTCTTAATTTTACAGACGGATAGATAATATTGAAGATAATGACAAAAGACAGTGTAGTTCACATCATCGACAGACAGTGTTGAATCAAAAAGTGTCGCAATTTTGCACAAAAAAACATGACCTTGGACGCAGGTGTTCAAATCTACGTGGTATGGAGGAAAGGGGATATTGTGGTGGCTGTGTCTAAATATAACTTTTAACGACAAAATTTTGGAGGGGAGAGAAAGGTTGGTTCAAAAACCAAGCACATTTTTTTTTTGAACCAACCTTTCTCTCCCCTCCAAAATTTTGTCGTTAAAAGTTATATTTAGACACAGCCACCACAATATCCCCTTTCCTCCATACCACGTAGATTTGAACACCTGCGTCCAAGGTCATGTTTTTTTGTGCAAAATTGCGACACTTTTTGATTCAACACTGTCTGTCGATGATGTGAACTACACTGTCTTTTGTCATTATCTTCAATATTATCTATCCGTCTGTAAAATTAAGACCATATTAGTTCACTGCTCAGAATAGGCCATCCGGCCAGCTAATTTTTATATTCCTAACATTAATATTAAGAAAAAATTACTTTTTAATTTTTGTAATATTCCTAACATCTGCGTTTTACCGCTCCATTCAAATCAAAAGCCTGGTATCGCAAAAGCGTCCAATAAATGACTGTGGCGTATTATATCTAAGGTCCCTTCTGTCGAGTTGCTTACTTTTTATGTCAACTTGGGAAACGTGACTTTTCTCCGTTCCCCCCCCCCCCCAATTGCGTCTCCTTAGCCTTTCCAGTCATATTTTTTTCCTTTTTGATCCGCCGTTCCCCTCCTGTCTAGCAAGTCAATTATTATGGAGGATGATGACCCGCGGTCTAGGCGATCATGTACATCAGCAGCCTACGCATTATGTTTTTATCCTTAAATGTTATCCTTGGAGGATTTTACCGTTGTATCTCTGTCAATTTCACTACACATCTCCCCACTTGAAAACATGCCTATGGCAAGTTCCAAAACCAGCGATACACATAGGTAAAATTACTCCTCACGTCTGCCAATACTCTAATTTTGATCAGAGGGGTGCCGACTGAGGAAATCTGCACCGACATTCAATTTGCCTGGGATATATTGGATACTAAACTGATAAGGTTGAAGCAATAAAGACCACCTCAGCAACCTTGCGTTTTCATGCTTAGCCTGAGACAAGAACACGAGAGGCTGATGGTCCGTCTCCACCACAAATGTCCTACCATACAGATAGATTTGAAACTTCTTTATTGCCCAGATTAATGCTAAACATTCTTTTTCGCTTGTGGAGTATCCTTGTTCCGCCTTATTCAATTTGCGGCTTGCATAAGCGACTGGTTTCAGTTCCCCATCAGGTGAAGATGATCTTTGCAACAAAGCCCCTCCGAGTCCTACATTACTTGCATCGGTTCTTAAGACAAAGTCCTGTGTCAAATCAGGCAGTTTGAGAATAGGCTTGCTAGTGAGTTTTTCCTTTAACTCTTGGAACGCTAGTTCACATTGTGCAGTCCAAATAATTTTATCTGGAAGTCCCTTGCGAGTCAGATCAGTCAGAGGAGCACATATAGCGTTAAAATTCTTGATGTATTTCTGATAAAATCCGCATAACGACACAAATGATCGCACGTCCTTTTTTGTTTGCGGCCTAGGTGCTCTCTGCAGTTTTTCCAAGTTCTTAGGATCAGGGGTCATATTACCCTGATATACAGTGTGTCCCAAGAATTCCAACTCTTTGCATCCAATACAACATTTTGTGGGCCTAGCAGTTAAGTTTGCCTCCCGAAGTCTATCAAACAACATCTCCAGAGCTTCAATGTGTTCTTCAAATGTCTCGGTGGCGACGAGAATATCATCCATGAAATTTGTGATACATGGGTTATTCAGGGGTTCCAACAATTTGCGCATCATCCTTGAAAACACACTCGGAGCATTTTTCAGTCCGAATGGTAGCATATTGAATTCATAATGTCCATCCGAAGTGCTAAAAGCCAAATAAGGTCTCACTTCAGGCTTCACTGGGATCTGGTAATAGCCTTTACTAAGATCCACCTTTGAAAAGTATTTTGCCTTGTTCAGTCTGGCAAATAACTGTTTTGTGTCTGGTAATGGATCCACTTGTCCTTCTGTGACAGCATTCAGTTTCCTGTAATCTATGCACAGTCTGTGTTCCCCAGACGGTTTTCTCAACAAAACGACACTAGAACTAAAAGATGATTCACTGTGCGAAATAATCCCCTCCTTCAACAAATACTCTATTTCTTCCTTCAATGCCTTCTCCTTCGCGAACGGAATAGAATAGGCTCTCATACAGATTGGGTTTGAGTCTACCAGTTTCATGTCATACTGTAGCAAATTTGTATGGCCTGGTTTATCTGTTAATACATCTGTATGTTCCTCCAGAACCTGTTGAACTCTCTCCCTCTGGTTTTTAGTCAGGTGCTTACTGACTTTTACCTGTGCTGCTGTTTCACAAGGATGTAATGGATATTCATGTGAGGTGAGTGGTTCTTTTTGCATCTGGGTTGCAATAGCCAAGGTCAATAAGGGGGTGCTTTCCTGGAGTGGTCTGTCCAGATACTTCTTTAACAGGTTTACATGATAAACTTTTTCCTTCCCCTTTTTGTCAATTTTATAGTTTGTTCTAGACACCTTCTCTAGAACCGTATATGGACCTTGCCAACCAATTTGTAATTTATTCTGGCTTCCGGGTAGTAGAAGCAGCACCTTCTCTCCGACTGCCAGTTCCCTGTCCTTTGCCTTCCTATTAAAATATGCTGCATGTTTCTTCCTGGCTTGTTTCAAATTATCATTTGCCAGTTTCCATCCAGCTTTCAAACGAGTTGTCAGTTCGTTCACATATTGATACGATGAGGTAACAGTCTCTTCCGCCTTCTCATCTGTCCAGGTCCTTAATAAAGCTTCTAAAGGACCTTTTATTGGCCTCCCAAATAGCAGAGTTGCAGGAACCATCCCGGTTGAACTATGTGGTACCTCCCGGTACGCAAACAATGCGGCGGGCAGGAATTGATCCCACAGATCCGGTTTTTCGTGTGCCAGCTTTCTCAGGATAGAAATGAGAGTCCCATTGAACCTCTCTACCTGGCCGTTCCCTTGTGGATGGTACGGACTACAATGAAAGTGTCTGGCTTGAAATAGCTTAAAAACTTCTTCCGTTAGTTTCCCCTTGAACTGAGAACCATTATCCGTCAAGATTTGATGCGGGAATCCTAATCGGGTAAATATTGTAAGTAGTGCCTCTGCTACATGTTTTGAATCAATTGATGGCAGGGCTACCGCCTCTCCCCACATAGAACAAGTGTCCACCAGAGTAAGGATGTAACTGTTCCTCCTCTTGGTCCGAGTGAGAGGTCCTACAATATCCACTGCAACCCTCTCAAAAGGTGTTCCCACTATGGGCATTTCCCCTAGAGTTGCAGGAGCAGTCCAGTGCTTTGGAGCTACCCTTTGACATTCTGGGCAGGATTTGACATATCTTTTTATATCCTCCGTTATCCCTGGCCAGAAGTAATGACAAGCTATACGCTGTCCTGTGGCGCTGATCCCCATGTGACCACTGAAGGGAATCGCATGCCCGAGTTCCATCACTTTATCTCTATATGAATTGGGAAGAACCAGCTGGTTGTGACCATTTGTTCCAGTTCCGGCCTTCCTGTATAAGAGTTTGTTCTTCATGAAATATTCCCCCTTGCTCGGAGGTGTGTGGCATTTGGGCAATTTTTTAAAACAGGGCTTGAGTGTCCTATCCTCAGCCTGCGCCTTCCTCATCTCCTCTGGATGAGCATTTATAGGTTCACCTTCTTCCTCCTTCTTCTGTGACCTGGTCTGCACTGTCGCCATTATCACAGGTTTCTCGGGATTCCCCAAGAAGACGTATCTACACCCCAATATCAGAGGGTAGATTGGTTCATCTATCACTGCTGCTCTGATTTCTCCTTCCACATAGCGAGTTTTCACCGTTATCCTTGCGATGGGAAGTGTCATGAGTGGTATGTCCTTAGTCGCCCCTTGTATTTCCACTGTTTCTGTGGTATACTGACTTGGGTCCACTAGGCTAGACTTCACAACTGAATCATAATCCAAACCTGTATCATAAAGGCACCTTATGGTGACCCCATTACAAATAACATCCTCACAAACTGGGGGGTGATAAGGTTCCTGTTGTCCCTTAGGATTAACCTTTAATCTTTGCGTCCCCGACTTCATTGCAGCAATGTTTGAAGGTTTCCTTCTACAAAATTCGGTGTTATGGTTATCCTTCTTGCACCATTTACACCATCTTTTTCCTTGGTTCAACGGTTTTCTTTCATTGAACTTTTGGTCATTGAACTGTGAGTTTCTGTCGCGATAGTCATTTCTTGGCCGCTCAAAGTTTGTCCTACCTTTATTTCCCTGCTCTCTATTATCAAATTTATTAAATTGCTGTGGAGCTTTAAAATTGTCTATGTGCTTCTTCTTAGCACCACTTACCTCTGCCTGGGCTGCCTGATACCTCTCAGCAACATTTAAAATTTCCCCCAACTTCTCTGCACCTTGTTCCATGAGAAATTTTCTCATGTCTGGAGCCATGGACTCTCTCAATCGCTCAATCATGATCATTTCTTTAAGATCTTGGGTCTTCCCCAGAGCCGTCCATTTCTCCAAATAGGTTTCTAGTCTAGCAGAGAATTGGTGGTATGTCTCCCCAGACAACAGTTTTGCATTTCTAAATTTCTTACGATAAAATTCACCATTCTTCTCGTACCTTAATAACAAAGCCTGCTTTAACATGTCATAATTGTCTTGGTCTTCCCTGTTCATTTTAGCAAATACTTCATAAGAAGTACCCCTCAATCCCTGTGATAGCTTTAAGCTCCACCTCTCTCTCTCTAACCCATAGGTAGTAGCTAATAACTCAAAACGTCCTAGGTACCCCTCTATGTCATCGTCTTTTTCAACAAAATGGTCTAAATGAAACCCCATAGCTGAGTTTGAGGCTCCCAGACTGGGCGTAGCATCTGAGGCAAAAGGGCTGGCACCATTTTCAGGGGCCGGGCCTTGTAATTCCAGCTCCCTTAGTCGTAATTCGTGCTCCCTCTGCAACCTTCTATCTTCTGCCTCCCTTTGCTGTCGTTTTTCTTCTGCCTCCCTTTGCTGTCGTTTTTCTTCTGCCTCCCTTTCGGCAGTCAACCTTTTTTCTTCTGCCTCAATCTGCAGCCTCTTAATTTCTCTATCAGCCTCTAACCTCTTCTCTTCAACTAACCTCCTTTCTTCCCGTTCAATATATTTATCACATTCAGTCGTTACGTATTGAATTAAAATTTGACCATCCATTCCCATCTCCTTCGCGGTGAGCACAGCAGCTGATCTAAATTTTGCCAGCTCCGCCATACTTTTTAGACAATATAATAATATACAAGATAAATCTCTAACCAGTAAATACACTAAGTACTTCTAATTACTATAGTCTAACTAATTCTAACTAACCAGTTAACTAATTAATTATTACTGGCTGTGAAGATTCACCAACTTTTATATGCAGGGACACTTTTAATTTTAAGGGAAATTTTATAATTTATTTCCCTACTTTTATTTCTCCCACCAGGAGATCCTAATATTACTGTTGGGCTAATTATCCCTGGACAAGACCCCAATATTGTAGTGGTGTTTGATGGTATTGTATGATGATGATATTACTAAATGTAATTGTATGAGGCCAGCTGTGAAGGCTCCTGAGGTAAAATGTAGTTGAGAATTGTCAGAAGGCCTTTCTTGCTACCACTACGACCTCACACTTAATTTTTTTTAATGAATGTGGCTACGTAAAGTGTCTAGGGTTATGCTATGTAGTATGGTGTAATGGATTATAAATATACCCACAGATATGTAACAAGACTAATAATATTAATAATTGTTAAAATACACTGAACTAACTCACGTGTGTAAAATTTTTGATAAAATTATATTACATTTATTTTGTTCTGTGTCAATTTTTTAGGTTGACCAGAACTTAAAAGGATTTAGAGATTATGAAAAGAAATGCATAGAATATTATATCATAAATGCAATAGTGTACATATATATGTACTATACTAGTTAGTTTTATTAAAATGTTCTAGTAGTTATCTACTTGGGAGGATAGTACTGTTTGTGCTGTTGGGGTGGCCTCATCACACCTGTCTATATTGACTACACAGTGTCCAGAAAATGGTGGGAATTTTTATGGGGTTATTAGTAAATAAACTGCGTTGGTGAAAGTCCAGCAGACCAGAGGCTCACTCATCTGTTAGTTGTAGCTCTGGTGCTGAAATCAGGTGGTCCCACCTCTCCGTGCTGGCGGGCAATAATGGTGGTCTCTGTCACAAATACTGCACAGATACACTCGAGTAAAGTCACCAACTGAATAGACCCCGCTTTGTTGACGACAGAAACTCGCAGCTCTGCAATCAAAGTATGGGCCATGTGTCAAAATCTATTCTCTACCCACGTCTGGACACAACAGTGACACAACAACCACATCATACAGACAGGTCAGATCTCTCTGACCAAACAGCACAGTTACCATGGTGGTTTTACATCAGATTGATCCTCCCAGACTATAGATCCTGAAAAATGTTTATTAGTTTTCGGCCCTAAAAGAGGATAGGTAATATGTATCATTATTCTCAACACTTGATCTGTCTTGCATAATCCTTGCTGGAGTTTATGTACAGTGTTGGTCCCTAGACCCTGACTAGGGCGGGGGGTCTAGAGCAAATCCCTACTTGTTTGTAAGGCTAGATTTCAATAGGGCAGTATCAAATCACTCAAACATGAAACAATATTCAAAATATATAAGGAAATAATTTCAATCTTACCAGATTATGAATAAATAACACAGAATTGCTAGCAAAACTCAGCTGAGCTGCTGGCTATAGTATGGCGTCCCTAAACTTCTTTCACTTTCGTTCATATGGAAAACACCACACTTTAAAATCTGTGTCTATCACTGAACAACTATTGAAGAATGGCCCCACTTTCGCGTCTGAGCGCTAATGATATGATTGTCTGTGGCCAATCACTGCCTAGTTTATTTGAATTTCAAAATTTCTACACTAAAGTCATTTCAGTCATGCTTCAGTCAAGTATGGATGTTTATCTGTTAGTCTGTCCGTCTCTACTTGTGTTTCAAAAAAAAATGTGCTTGGTTTTTGAACCAACCTTTCTCTCCCCTCCAAAATTTTGTCGTTAAAAGTTATATTTAGACACAGCCACCACAATATCCCCTTTCCTCCATACCACGTAGATTTGAACACCTGCGTCCAAGGTCATGTTTTTTTGTGCAAAATTGCGACACTTTTTGATTCAACACTGTCTGTCGATGATGTGAACTACACTGTCTTTTGTCATTATCTTCAATATTATCTATCCGTCTGTAAAATTAAGACCATATTAGTTCACTGCTCAGAATAGGCCATCCGGCCAGCTAATTTTTATATTCCTAACATTAATATTAAGAAAAAATTACTTTTTAATTTTTGTAATATTCCTAACATCTGCGTTTTACCGCTCCATTCAAATCAAAAGCCTGGTATCGCAAAAGCGTCCAATAAATGACTGTGGCGTATTATATCTAAGGTCCCTTCTGTCGAGTTGCTTACTTTTTATGTCAACTTGGGAAACGTGACTTTTCTCCGTTTCCCCCCCCCCCCCCCCCCCCCCCCCCCCCCCCCCCCCCCCCCTCCCCGCCCCCCCCCAATTGCGTCTCCTTAGCCTTTCCAGTCATATTTTTTTCCTTTTTGATCCGCCGTTCCCCTCCTGTCTAGCAAGTCAATTATTATGGAGGATGATGACCCGCGGTCTAGGCGATCATGTACATCAGCAGCCTACGCATTATGTTTTTATCCTTAAATGTTATCCTTGGAGGATTTTACCGTTGTATCTCTGTCAATTTCACTACAGTAACACCAGACGGTGGAGCAAGCAAAGACATCAACAAGAGAATGAACAAAGCAAGAACAGCCTTTTTTAGTCTAAACAACATCTTGAAGTCCTCTCAGTACAGCACAAGCACAAAATTAGGATTATATCAGAACTGTGCGCTTTCTGTGCTTCTCTATGGCGCGGAAGGCTGGAGAGTTACAGAGAAGGAAATGTCGAAATTGTCCTCTTTTCACACAACATGCCTAAGAAAAATTCTCCGAATATTTTTGCCGAATATCATCACCAACCAAGATCTGCTTACTCGGAGCAAGCAAGAGGACATGCACACCATCATAGCTGGCAGACGCTGCAGCTGGGTTGGCCATGTCCTCAGAAGAGAACCCGATGCCATCACAAGAACAGAAATGCTATGGACCTCTGAAGGAAAACGAAAGAGAGGACAACCAAAAACAACCTGGCGGAGGACTGTGGAGGCTGAGATGCAAAGAATGAACCACAGTTGGTGCACTGTACGAAGGATGACCGACTATCGAGCAAAGCGGAATCAATTAGTTGTTGCCCTACAAGACGCCACCAGGCGTAATGGCCCCTGACTGCTTTGACGGTTGGCGGCTAAGGATCAAAGAAGAAGAAGAAGAACATTTTATGAAGCAAGATTTCATATTTATGTAACCAGATGACCTACGCTAACGCTAGTAACACACGTTAACGTAATAAATAAAGACAGAATAAATTACTAAATGCATCATAGAAATCAAAGCACAAAACTTTGTCTAACTGTGTTCCCTTACGTTTTGGCGGGAGTTGCGAAGCAACGCTCCAAAGAGGACTACATAACCTCATTTGCATGAGCTTATTTAAACTCTATGATAAGTAGGTAACGATATCTGTAG
The DNA here is from genome assembly GCA_024509875.1 of Oreohelix idahoensis. Taxonomy (NCBI): domain Eukaryota; kingdom Metazoa; phylum Mollusca; class Gastropoda; order Stylommatophora; family Oreohelicidae; genus Oreohelix; species Oreohelix idahoensis. The sequence continues at coordinate 41,270 of JAMPIV010001960.1, forward strand.
CTAATGAAATAAATCTTTACAATATGTATAATAATAATAATAATAAATTCTTTAAGCACCAAACACGGCGCATTAGGCAGAAACCAGTGTTCTCCAGGTTGTTCGTTGTGACGCCACTCCTCTTAGCTCTTGCACATTATTTAGGCCCAACGTTCTTCCTTCTCTTATTATTGTTCCTCTGAGTGTTTCTTTTGGTCTTCCTTTTTTCCTCTTACCCTCAGGAACCCAAGTGAGCGCCTGTAGTGGTATTCTGTCGTTTTGCATTCGTAGGACATGACCGATATATGACCATCGTCTTTTCCTTATATAGTCGGAGACATATTTCTGCCTAGAGTCTTCTCTTATTTGTCGTTTAGTCTTGAATTCTTTCCAACTGATGTTCATGAGTTTTCTAAGACATTTGTTCTCGAATGTATTCAGCTGGTTCTCCAATGATTTTGTTATTTTCCAACTCTCACAGCCGTATGTTAACACTGAGATAACATTTGAATTAAACAGACGAAGCTTGGTATGTATATTCAATGATCGTAATTTCCAAATGTTAGATAATCTATTAAAGGTGCTAGCTGCCAAAGCAATTCTAGTATGGATTTCTCTTGTTGTGTCACCATCCTGAGTCATTTTACTGCCTAAATAATCGAAACTTTCAACTTTCTGCAGTTTTTCCCCGTTCAAGATGATATCAAAGGTCTCGTTAGAAAAGTTCATAGCTTTAGTTTTAGAGGCATTTATTTGGAGACCTATTTTAACCGAGAGATGACACAAATTAGAAGAAAAATTAGAAGACATAATATCAATTTGTATAACCAATGAAAAATGCTCTAAGTCGGCAAGCCACGCACCACTTATGAGATTTGAAAAATAATTTATTTTCTTAGTTAGTTGGGTCTAGAGAGCCATAGCACAAGGACGTGATTATATCTAATGATGTAGCAACCAGGCGCTCACCCAGACTGTCACAAAAGTCCGGCTCAGTCTTTGAGAATCTTAAAACATTTATTATACTGTGGTTTACTGTATATTGTCAATGGTTTTAACCTCATAGTTAAGAACAAGATTTTATGTGAAATCGTAATTGTGACTATTATATATAAGTAGACAACCGTTCTGACTGAATATCGATGCTGACTGTATAATTATTACTTTCCGCTAGAAAAGTTGTAGCTATGAACCAATGTAGCAACGGAATAGCAGTGATAAGCAAACTGATATAATTAGCCATTGATAAAGTAGAGGTTCCTCGAAATGGAGCGCCCAAATCAGTAATAGACACTTCTGAAGTATTAGTAGATGGGGAAAGTATAAAGAATCTGATTGAGTACATCGAGGAATAAAATAATCAAGCTACAAAGGCTGAAACTGCGGAGTAGCATTGCCAAACTGTCAATAATATTGAAAGATATACAGACAAAATTAGAGGATCTGAAGAAGATGATTTCGTTGATGTTGTATGATAATATACTTGAAACTGTTCGTGTTCCTTTAAGGCGAATAAAGGTTTATATGATCACTTGGCAGTTATCAATTATATATGGTTTGCTGTTTTATTTGGAATTACTGTTGGAGAATTAAAACGAAATAATCAAACAACTGTAAGAAAGGGTGAATTAAGAACCTGGAAATCATAGTCATTTAGGAAATTAACACCTCGGGCGATAGCCTGTACCAAGACCTAAATGATGACCAAGTAACAGAAGATGTCTGCACATAAGGTGTCTCCCCGTAATGGCTATCAAACTTTCAGCGTATTACGATCTTGGCGAAGAACGCAACATGGCCTTATTAGCAAATAAGCAAATGTGCTGAGCGATTTTAGTGTTAATCTGTAGTCTGATGTCGGCCACACCCGTAATTAATCAACATGGTTATCGAGTAATTATTATCTCAGCCGTTCCTTCCAAAGCAGGGAGGAACGGGTAACCAAACAGACATGACGACTTATGTCTTTGAGGAGTGTAAGAATGTTTGAAAATACAAAATGTCTGCTACATAGCAGAAAGAAGTGTGTCGACCAGGAAATTCCAGGTAATCAGTACGTACAGCAATTGAAAATGAGTACTGCCGTAGTAGAGAAGAGATTGAGAAGAAATCGCGCCAATCTGTCCTGTGACAAATTCTAATCCCCAAGGTAGAAAAGGTGTGTTTGTTTTGTTTCAAGGACCATTTGCAATGCACACGGTCAACTCCATCAGTGCTCCGATCTCCTCCCTTAGATCACACAAGGAGGATCTCAGCACAGCGCACAAATTCTAAAGCACCACGAAGTTCCCAATGTAAATTATGCCAGGGTTCTACCAGCGCAGTGGCCGTATGGACTACTCTTTGCGATTTTCAACTGCCGAAGAATTTTTAACGAGCGCAACTTGCAGGACCTCCTATTGTTTCACCCTTATCCGTGAAGACTAGGTATGTGATCTCACTACGCAGGAGATCAGGGGGAGTATGGCATTATTAGTTCCCAGTGCTTATGCAAATATTCCATCAAAATCATTCCCTGTACCGGGAACCGAACCCGGTACCTTTAGACTTAGAGACGAACGCATTACCTCTTAGCCACCTCGGCCCCAGGGTACAGGAGGAACGACCAAGAAAATGTGTTTAAAAGATTGTGGAAGTGCGCTTTCGAGCGCCGATGAAACATGTTAGTATGCACATCTGCGATTGCATGAACAAAATCAGCAACAATATCATTGAAAGTGACAGAGCATATAAGTGTTCACTACTTTATCATGTGCTTAAACTCGATTTTATTAAAAGTTTGTTTACTCTAAACATAGAAAACAAAAGATCGTTTTGACAATTTAAAAAATGAACTAAGAAAAATATATGAATCTTTTATGCCTTAAATAACTTTATATAATGAATTAATAAAATTAAATAGGTAATGAAAATATGTTATTTAGTTTTATAGTTTTGAAAAAGTTAAGTTGTTTCCCTTCGAAAAAAAATTGGATGCCTTCCCCTAACTTCTCTATCTCTGCTACTTAAAATATCACATGGTTGTGTTTGTTTTTCCACTTATTTCCGAGATTATACATCACGTCGCAACCTGACAAGAGGTGTGATCTCTCCGTTGTAAGTGGGGTATATTGTGCCAATTTTTATAGCATTTTAACCACTGGGCTGTTGACTCTGTCCTTTTTTTTTAATTGGTGGGATTGGGAAAGGATGGGGAGGGGGGCGCGGGGAGGGGGGGGCGGCGGGGGCTTACTTTTGTATTAGCCATTAAGAAGTAAATTTATGTGAAAGACCGCTATCTGGCTATCTGGCAGTTAAGTCGTACGTTTATTCGAGTGTTTCTGCTTGTTCAATCCATATACTTATTTATTTATTGCAAAATGAAAGAGCGACGAAAGCATGGACGAAAGCGCGAAAGAGAAGTGCAGTGAATAACGGAGGGGTTGAAGCCAAGGACCAAGTGTGGAAGGCCTTCGTGACACAGGTGGGCACGGAAAAGACCTTACAGAAATTCTGGTCCTTACATCGACGAATGTATAGGAACAATATAAGCCAACCCATACCTAATATTCTGAGCTCCGCGGGAATGAGTCTGTAGACCGATGAAGATAAAGTACATGCATTATTCAGTCAGTATATCACTCAGTCGGTATATCACTCAGTCGGTATATCACTCAGTCGGTATATCACTCAGTCGGTTTATCACCCAGTCGGTATATCACTCAGTCGGTATATCACTCAGACGGATAAAGGTGATAAAACTGTTCGACAAGAGATTAAGAATCGTGTGCTGGAAAATGGATTCAGAGACCAGATATATTTCGACCTCATATCTGACGAAGACGTTTTGTATACGTTAAAACCACGTAGAAACATTGCTCCGGGTCCTGATGGTGTACAGTATCAACACATCAAAGAGCTTATTGACAGAGGCATTATGCATGTAGTGATGGATTTTAACACCAGTATACAGAATGCCGAGGTGCCGGAAAACTGGCTACATAATTACCTACGGCCACTTCCTAAACCTAGTAAAAACCCCACACTGCTTAGCAGCTATCGAATCATCACATTGCAGAATGTCTAAGGCAAATTTCTTGAGAAGATAGTGACGAGACAATAATGAACCACCTTGAAAATACGCGTATCCTCCCTAACTCTCTGGGCAGTTATAGACCAATAAAAGTAACATGGGGTAACGCTGGAACATTTGCGAGCTTACTCAAAATGCGCGAATCTGATCGGATGCTATTTCTGCTATTCCAAGGTACCTTGTTTACATTCCTCCGACAGTCCTTGTATATATTGCCGCTTTACTTACTAGCTTTATGCGAGAAGCAAAGTATGAACCTTCTAAAGTGAAACACAAGAACAAATAATAACATTAGTAATTCATTATGCAAACGACGAAGTCACAATAGATCTAGAACGATTGACACATGCATTATTTGTTAACACTTCTGCTTTTTTGCTTGCTTCGATGCACGTTAAAAAATTCAACATTGGAATATTGACGGCGAAGGTGGGAGCGTCTGTGGGTTATTATGCACCTTTTAGATCACGTGATGTGTTCAATACGTCTTTGACATCTTCTGGATCATTCAGTAGCTTGTGTGGCTTGTTTAACAATTATTTGGTCATAGTTGTCGTGAAATATTCTAATCCACATATATAAATTATCAGGTAAATATAAAGCCAAACACATAAATTCAATAAAAGGAAAGAAAAATGGTAAAGAACAGTGCTGTCACAATGACTGTACGCGAAATCCCCCTTGTTTTCTCCTGCGTCTGCAAATTGTAACGTTTCACGTTGATAGTAAAGCCTTCTGCAGTATACACGCGTTTCCCAAACACACTAAAAAGTGTACTCCATTTCTAAGAAAAACCTTGAAATACGCAAGTTGACCTAGATTTAAAATTCCATTCATGTCTTTTTCTACACTATGTTACCAAAAACAAAAGACTAAAGGATAGAGAGAAGGGAGAGGCAGAAAGCAGGGACACAGGCAATACTAACACGAGTCGCGCGATACACAATTGCTGCCATCACGCGTGTAAGGCCACAAGCACTAGCTTTTTTTTCAAATCGACAGTGATAAAAACACTACCCATACCAGAGTTAGGTTTTAAAATCCTGAAAAACGCTTATTGGGAATTATGACATTATACTGGTTTACGTTTGAAAACATTACAGTACCCAGACAGCACATCTTCGAAGTAAACAGGAGGTAGAAGAAATTGCATATTTTGAACGCAGCCACTTAGCTCTTTTAAATTTGCATATTTGGGTTCCTTAGGACTTGCTGACAAAGAATATGTAAAACGTTACGCAAATAGTCTAGGAATTACCAAGTTATGGCCAAAATAAAATAGTGGGGATGCCTGACAGCATGAAATCATTTCTGCTCATAAAATTTTTTTATAACGTGTTTGAAAAAACATTACGTTACGGAAATAGCCTACCATGTTAACTCCTATTTGATTGGAGCGCAACAAATGTAAGGCTAAACACGATTAGTCGGACTATAAATACTATCTTTCGTTGTCAAGGGAAACGGGAGTAGGAGTACTTTTTTGAAAAGATGTGTAAACATGGCATGATTGGTTAGAGCTGCGAATATACTCAATTCAGAGCGTCTGTTCCATGCCACATCTTGTAATAAACTTACTACAGAAACAGTGCGTTGAGCACCAGTGTATATTTTTTATAAATAAAAGCCTGGGACATCGGCAGATCGGAGTTGTGCTATATTCATTGCCATTCAACGTCACTGTGTATTATTTCCATGAATTGTGGTAGGTTTGAAAATATTTGATATCTTTTTAAATGAAAATTGAATGTAAATTGATAATTATGTCTGTATATATGTGTGGTTCAGTAGCGAACATGAAGTAAAGCCTATAGTGCTCCAGCCTGAACAGAAGGTGTCGGAGGAAAGTGAAACTACATGGAATTGCCAAACAGTACACTGACACCTAGATTATTGACTAGAAAGAAATAATGCTGGAATTGCAGAGGCGTAGTGACAATTCAGGAGGAATATACTGGTGTAAAGTATTTCAGATGAAGCTGACAGTTGGCCTAACTCTCTGAACTCAGTGTTTGTTTTGTATTGTGCTCAGTGTAGAAATAGAGTATAAATTAGTTCTGAAGTAGGAGGTACAACCTTCTTGTTTCAGGGACCGTGGTCTTAAAGTTATTGAGCAGCACCTGGTCAGAGCTTTGCTGAATCCAGAGTCGGACAGCATACTCCTTGGTCCATATAGCTAACAGTGAGGTGTCTCCAGAGCACAGGGGAGCAATCGAGCAGAGGAGTCTTTTCCTGCCGCCATCACGAAAGATAAGCTGATGTGGCCAGCTGAGCTCAACATTATGTACCCCCATCTTAAACTGACATTGTAAAATAAAATTAAGAGGGGAATTTAATTGTTTTAATGCCAGGAACTGAGAACATCTCTAATACTAGTTCCAACAGAAACAAACTATTGAAGTCATGATGACAAATACCAACAGAGCTTGAAAAAACAAAACAAAACCAGTATTCCTCATATTACTACTACACAACTGACACACATAGGATAATATTAATAAAATATGTCACTACAATATTCATATTGATAAATTCTGTACATATAACTTGTAATTAAATATGATTGTGACTCCTGGTTCACTTTGTATTTGAATCAGGACACATATACATTAATGACAGCACTGAATACATATTGATATTTGAAAAGTTATCATTGACTCCTTTAAGATATTCTCATAGAGTGTTATATGTATGCGAGTGTCACAGTGTTGTCATGTGTGGTGGAATAAATTAAATTGTTTATCTGTCTGTTGTTGTTGTGACTTACACTTCATCATATACATACCCTAGACATTCAACGTAGTCATCACAATATTCCAGAATAATTCTGACTGAGGTATAAATATGTGGCAGCAAGTAAGGTTATCTGTAAAACACTACACCTATTAGATACAGATACCTTCACAGCTGATCTCAGTCAGTACACTAAGTCCCCTATAAATATTTATAACATCCCACTTTACCACATATATTGGGGTCTCGCTCTCGGGATTTTGAATCGTTCCCTATTTAAAATATTGGGGGTAGTTCACCTCAGGGAATAATAAGAATTAAAAGGTATCCTTGGGTGAAAATAAATAAGGTTGAGCTCACAGTGCCTGTGTTGTCCTGAGTTAATTAGTCATAGATAAAATTGTTTAGTTAAATATTTTAGACATTTATCTGTTAGACAATGGCCGACTGTTGCAAATAGGGTGGCCAGCTTGTACGCTTTGCAATAGGTGATAGTGAGTGCGTGTTGGAACCGACACTCACAACACAGGATATGAAATATTAATAGAAGGCCATTCACACTACAACACACGATATAAATTACCACATAAGAACTGCGCACTCGGCAGCTACAATGATATCATGATTCATGGCCTAAAGTACTCTTATTAAACTCAGCGCTATAAAGAATCCTCAATAACAATCCTCTCACAGGAGCTATCATGATTCATGGCCTAAAGTACTCTTATTAAACTCAGCGCTCTAAAGAATCCTCAATAACAATCCTCTCACAGGAGCTATCATGATTCATGGCCTAAAGTACTCTTATTAAACTCAGCGCTATAAAGAATCCTCAATAACAATCCTCTCACAGGAGCTATCATGATTCATGGCCTAAAGTACTCTTATTAAACTCAGCGCTATAAAGAATCCTCAATAACAATCCTCTCACAGGAGCTATCATGATTCATGGCCTAAAGTACTCTTATTAAACTCAGAGCTATAAAGAATCCTCAATAACAATCCTCTCACAGGAGCTATCTTGATTCATGGCCTAAAGTACTGTACACTGCAGTTATAAACACTTCCACAATAATTAAAACTGCAGTTTCATACTACGCTGTACCCACAGCGAAAAATCCGTCGACATTTTAAATTCAGCACTGTACAGGCATTTCACACTTCCCAAAAACACTGTCTTCCTACCCGGTCAAAACGCCCGGAACACTCTCCCTAGATAACACACTCGTCCCGCTCAAAAGCAGACACGAGACTTTCTCACTGTTCACACAACACAAACAATTGCGGGCTAGCAGCGAGCTTCTCTCACCCAACTCAAAACAATACAGAATAACTATATCAGCGCTTTTCACGCTGTCTGTAATCTGTCTCTCGAAACTATCACGAGATACTCTCTAAATAATTCGATAGCTAACAAGCAACTAAGTGCTATAACTCAAAATCTATTTCAACTACTAACATACTCCAGTTTACTTCCCCTTACACTAAAACTGTTCGTTACATCTTACCTCACCCCCAGAGAAAAAAATTGATTCTATCAATTTTTTGACAAATACATTCCCCAAAACCAAAAAAAAAGATTAAGAGGACAATGAATCTCTAACATATGCGTCTAAGAATTACTTTAAGTTAAGTTAAAATAAGACATCTACAAAATATAAGCATTAAGTGAAATGTAAAAATGAAGTATCCAATGTAATCAATTAAGCATACCAAAAATAATGCATTACAAAACCAAGTTAAGTGAATACAGCACAACTAAATAGGAAACAACCGATAGTACAAGAAAAGACAAGATCAAGCAAACGAAAAATGATCCGTAATAAAGGTAAGTATGAAATCAGAATATGAGGAAAAAACAATAATAATACATTCAAACAATTTGTTATATGTAAAATAATTACAAATATCACAAGTAGCTACACTATATTAAGTTATACCATTAAAGTAACAATACATAGAATGAAAGTATAAGATGCGAAAGAAGAAGTATACAAGGAGAATGAAGTGAAACGTAAATAAAGAACGAAATGTAAACAAAATATGAAACCATACTGAAAAGACAACAGAAAAGAAGGAATGGAATGAAGGATAATCAACAAAGACAGATAGAAAGCAAAAGGTATGAATATAGAGAACGTTGGTAAAATATATACTAATAACTATTTAGATCAACAACGTATTTCAAAATAAATACAAACACGATCGAAAAGCACAAAACAAAATAACAAAGTATTCCTATACTAATACTACAAAAAATAGTTTATAACTAAACAAAACATAATCAGTAATTTAAACAAGTTATACAAGTTATACATAATCAACAATAAATTATCGCCACCACACAAAAAAGTAATAGCATTGCTATAACCAAGTTCGAACAACGCACAATCAAGCGCTAATACAACATAACATCCAACAAACAAAAACTTCTTTAAAGAACTAACATTATTCTACAAATCAAACATAGCACATAGTCAAACGCTAAGCACACACAAAACCAAAAATAAAAAATTACAATGTCTGGGAAAAAAATATTTTCCAAAAAATACAGTACAAAAATATTTCGTAATGCTAAGTTACATAAAAATAGTATTTTAATTAAATTAATTCAAATCTATAATTAACAAATTAACAAAAAACTAGCTTTAGCAAAATGAGAGACATATAACAATTCCTGCATCTAAGCAAACACTAAACAACACGTGTAAGTTTTTTTTAAAAATACGTCACAGAGAAACACATAGAAAAACACACTATTACCAAAATACAAGTTTGCAAATACATGAAAACAACGTAATGTATGTTAAGCAAGTGCTTAAATCAGATCTCTAGATTTCTCAATCAAATAACAATATCAGAGACCGCTGTTAATTTTCTCTATACAGTTCAATTTAAACTTTTAAATATTTCCGGCTGACAATCACGTTCAGCTTAGCTATAGTGTTATTTAGTCATAAATTTATATTTTCTCCACCTGGTATATTAAAAGTAACTATTGTAACATTACAACTAATGAGTATGTATGAGCTAGCAAACTCATCATGTACAAAACTATTCTACCCAACACATCTATAAAACAAATACCAAAAAAAAAAAAAACTGCAAGTTCTACACCAGAGTATAAAAAATAGGCATAAGTTTGTAACCAGTAAGGTTAAATATAAATCTGCTCATTGCATTCATGAATAGTAAACAACACGTCACTACCATCTAACACACTACATATTATCCAAAACACAATAGTATAAAAATAGCATCGAAATGAACTAATTTATAATTAAAACAGTCATACATATCAAGAAAAACAATAGACATCAAATGATGCGTAAAGATGATGATCATAATATAACAACCTATAATGATCTATGCAATAGAATACATTAACATCTACTGTCCTAATAAACAAACAAAACAAAAATCAAACGCAAACAAAAATCTCCATAGGTCTTGCCGACATCTCATAAACACTAGGGGTAAAACGTCGAATCCATAGTTAGCACGCTGATATGTTCTGCTTGAGAAAACACTCGCTCGGGCACAATGTTGACCTATATTCTTGCCGCTACCGTAAACAGCCGTTAACGTAAACAGGAGCGCTGACCCATATCAAGAAGTCGCCTCTGTTCAAAAAATACAAATGAAAATTCCATTTTAATGAATGGTGAAATTTACTACGAACAACGGAGAGGTTAAACAAACAATTACCCCGCACTGTGGTCCGTGTGGTAATCTGGTCACCCCACGATGTCATCGACTCTTCGTTTAAGTTCACAACAACGTGCTGCTCTTTCAAAATCAGAAACATAACAAGCAGTAGTATTTGTGACATCATTATCATTGCTACTTTGCTTAATAACAATGCTTCTAGGCTCATGTCGAGCAAAACTAGCACAATTGCTCTTATTATTCGTCGTTTGATCAAAATATTTATCATCATTTCCTCTTTGTTTGAGACTATTATTATGTCTATAATCCCAGTTAGACTTGTTATGATTAACGTTTCTACTCCGCACAAAAAATCTGTCAGAAAAATTATTGCACGATTGAAAACTCTTCTTGTATTTGTCTGTACCATTATTTTCAAAATTCTGAGAATTAAACTGTTGAGATACATTAACTTGTCTCTTATCTCTCTGAGAAGGAAAATTATTATCATATGAATTTCCTTGGTACTTTCTAACCTTAGAAACATCTCTCCCACAAAAACTCTTTCCATTCTTTTCTTTGACAATATGCTTGTTTACAGTATCATCTGCAGATCTATAAGTATCTTTATCGTTACGCCTATAATGGGTTTCATTCTTGGAACCACTACTTATAACTTTATCCCTTGTTATCATCTTCTGAGAACTTCCAAAATCAGTTACTCGTTTAATCTTTGGGCTTTTAGCTTGAAATCTATCAGGACTGACTGTTACCTTATCATTCTCTCTATTACACTGCCGCCAAGATTCGTTGCTATTGCAAGAAGAATCAAAAGATCTTCGAAAGTTATATTTTCCCCGAAAAGATATTTGTCTATCACATTTAACTTTTCTATCAGCACAGATTGTATAGGGCTGGATCTTTTTAACCTGTTGGCAAACAACTTTCTGTCTAGCATTGTCCACATTTACAGAAGACCATATTCCGCTGTTTAAAATAACATCGAGTAGACCCTGTACCCTTTTTGTACTTTCTGCAATTTCAACACTTTTTTGTGAAATTTCTTCACTTAATTTCCTATTTAATTTGTCAAATATCAAGACTTTACTTCTCTCCTCTGTTAACAATCTCTCAATCTTAATCATCTCCTCTCTCTCAGTCGTTAACTCTTCTAATTTGTCTTTCTCATCCTTTTCTTTATTTGCTCTAGTTTGACATGTTTCATTACCGAATTTCTCACATTTCTTATCCTGAACTTTTAATTTGTCATGTATGTCTTTCTTTTCTTTCAGTTGGCAACTGATAATATCATTATCCTCCAACACCTCATGAAGCATATTTATGTAAGTCTCTTCACGAACATTGCTCTCAATCTTTAATATGCATACATTTCTTTTTTCTCTTGAACTTCCTGTCTGAGATTACCAACTTCGTCATCTTTGTCTTTCACCCGAATTTCCAACTCTTTGTTTTTGTTCAATGCTTCATCTAACGCCGCATGTACTTTAGTAAGTTCCGTGTTTGACTTATCTAACTCATTTGGGAGTTTAGAGACTGTTTCGTGTAGTTTACTCACTTCAGTAGTAACTTTTAAACAATTGTCCCTTTCCCGTAGGGCACTCTGTTTGTTGACTTTTATTTGTTTCTCACTTCCTAATTCCTTTTTCTGCTCATCAGGAATACCGTTGTGGATTATCTTGAATATATTTTGCACTACATGTCCGTGCTCATGCTCAATATAATGTTTCAAAAACACACGAAGGTGCAGTAGCAAATCAACCAAATCCTTAGCCATTATTGAATTACAAACAAACTTAAAGTTATGTTCAGCAAATAACTTTAGGGATACTGACACATTAACCAACAAATCGTCCATGATCCATACTCCAAGTCTTGGACCACTCAATCCCTTTTCATCTCTACCTATTAACAATGCACTCTCCAACATAGGCCTTATATCTGCAGGATTATTATCAAAATCCATGGTGATTCAATCACTCAGTCAACTGTATATCTATATCAGTATAATTATTAATGTCGCAAGTTTATGTTTCAAGAAGTTCTGACAATTACCCTTCCATTTCACACAGTTCAGTATGTATACCAAAAATATTATTCATAACTTTGTATCATCAATTCCTCTTCCATCTGAGGGAAGTCAACATATATCATACAACCATCAATACTTAGCATCAATACTAAATCCTAATAATATGTCTATATAGAATTAGACAACAAAAACAACAGATTTCAACAGTATAGGAGATGCAAAGCACAGGAAGGCTCGTTGACATAGTTAAGGCGACACAGTTCACACCACAAACATAACTACTTATCTTGAATGAAAACTCTTCTGTTCCTTTCCGTTAACACCCTTGATATCACAAAGTTCAATGGTAAAACAATCGACAACAGAAAGGCATTGGAACTTGACACCTTGATTCCGCACAGGTCCGTGATTCAGCACGCTACGTGCTAACACACCGCACAGAAAAGCAGGAAATGGGTCACCGTCTGTCAATTTCGTTGAAAGAAGGTACACCACTCGTTCATACTGCCAGATGATTACTTGTACTGGTATGCAGACGCCACTGTATATCATGACATCTCATAATCTTGAGTAATAAATTTCTTGACTTGCGAGTTGCGACTTGCGACTTGAGTTAACAGTTCCCAGTTTAACTGATACTGAATAAGTTTTTCTTGGGCCTGGATACAGCTCTCAAATGTGATGTCTGTCTTTCATATACTAACGCCACTCAGGCTACAAGCTAACACTTGTGAATTAATATCACGCGAATTTCGCGGGTGTCAGATCCTATAAAACTAGCACACCACTGTTACACCCCCCTAATGTTAATAGGAAAATCCGGGAGGTCATTACTGTTGTCCCTCCGTCAAGCACGTGAAAGTCAATGTTATGGGGATCACTGATACAAAGGATTGGTGTATGGTACGGTAAGGGTGTCTATTGATTATCTGCTAACGTTGCTGCTGTGTTGTGGATCTGGTAATGTCTACATTTGATACATACATATACGCCACACAGGCAAACACTGTAGAAGTCTACTGGTAAGCGATGCACAAGTTCTCGATACAGATAGACCACGCCCACTCCGGGGCTATTTCTCAATACGTGTTAAGTTCCCTGTCACACTTATAATATTGAGTGCGTGTGTTGGTTTAGTCGTTTACACCACAGGTACGTACACAAGAGTCATGGATGGTTGTAAACGACGGGTGACATTTCATATGGGTTTATTCACGTCACAACACATTGATGAAATACACATAGAATACCGTTCACAGCACAACATAAGATATAAAGTACCACATAATAACTGCGCACTCGGCAGCTACAATGATATCATGATTCATGGCCTAAAGTACTCTTATTAAACTCAGCGCTATAAAGAATCCTCAATAACAATCCTCTCACAGGAGCTATCATGATTCATGGCCTAAAGTACTCTTATTAAACTCATCCCTATAAAGAATCCTCAATAACAATCCTCTCACAGGAGCTATCATGATTCATGGCCTAAAGTACTCTTATTAAACTCATCTCTATAAAGAATCCTCAATAACAATCCTCTCACAGGAGCTATCATGATTCATGGCCTAAAGTACTCTTATTAAACTCATCTCTATAAAGAATCCTCAATAACAATCCTCTCACAGGAGCTATCATGATTCATGGCCTAAAGTACTCTTATTAAACTCATCTCTATAAAGAATCCTCAATAACAATCCTCTCACAGGAGCTATCATGATTCATGGCCTAAAGTACTCTTATTAAACTCAGGACTCCTCACACAGGAGATAATGGCCTTTAAAGACTGCACACTGCAGTTATAAACATTTCCACAATAATCAAAACTGCAGTTTCATACTACGCTGTACCCACAGCGGAAAATCCGTCGACATTTTCAATTCAGCACTGTACAGGCATTTCACACTTCCCAAAAACACTGTCTTCCTACCCGGTCAAAACGCCCGGAACACTCTCCCTAGATAACACACTCGTCCCGCTCAAAAGCAGTCACGAGACTTCCTCACGGTCAACACAACACAGTCAATCAATCATCTGCTCCTAGCCGCGAGCTATTCTCACTCCGCTCAAACATTACAGAATAAATATATCAGCGCTTTTCACGCTGTCTGTAATCTGTCTCTCGAAACTATCACGAGATACTCTCTAAATAATTCGATAGCTAACAAGCAACTAAGTGCTATAACTCAAAATCTATTTCAACTACTAACATACTCCAGTTTACTTCCCCTTACACTAAAACTGTTCGTTACAGTCTGTAACTGAATTTCCAGTTGCTTCATGTTAAGTGCATGCTCTGCTGCTTCTTTCCGCTCCGCTGCTTCTGCTGCGGCTTTCCGCTCTGCTGCTTCTGCTGCGGCTTTCCGCTCCACTGCTTCTGCTGCGGCTTTCCGCTCCGCTGCTTCTGCTGCGGCCTTCTCCTTCTCCATTGCAAGTTTCTGCACTTCCATCTCTCTTGCATGGAGTTTATCAGTCTCCTCACTCACAAATTTCATCAGATCTTTTCCACTTAACCCGTATTCACGCCCTGCCTCCATTAAACTAGTCCTAATTTTTGCGGCATCTGCCATGATAGGCAGTATGGGTTCACGAAGGGAAAAATTGGCAGTGACCTCCAAGCAAATTGTTTGACTCGCACAAGTAATTATCTCTTAAAACCTTCTAGGTTTAAATTAGTAATCAAGTTCAAAAAGTTCTTTAAAAATAATCACTCACTCAGCATATTCTGAAAATTATATAACAGATTATCTCGAAGTTTTCTATGAAAAATTTGCTAAATATTTATGATAAAAATTTCTCCAGCAGATACTGAAAAAAAAAATTTTCAGTTCCCTACAGTATCCTTTGTTCTCAAAAAGTGCTTACTCTGTCCGTTTGATACTCAATTTAAAATGTATCACTCGTGCTTTAGAGATATAAATTATCCCCATATGAAATAGACAAATTATAGTAAGAGTCAGTCTAGAAGGTAATCCCTCAAAATGCCAACAAATTTTGCAATTATCGCAACTGTATAGCAGGGATGAAAATGTGATTTATCACCCTTCTAAGTCCGGGTTCACTAATCCCAAGACGAGTCCACAATTGTCGTGTGGTGAGTACTGGTTAGAACGTGATGATGGTGAAAGACGATTCACACAAAACACACAGATGAGATAATAAAATTACAGTTAATTAAGTAATAGTTAATTAAGAATGAACTGGTGTAAAGTGAATTGATGAGGTGATATGATACGTGTTACCAAAATGGTGAGTACTCTACACAGTCTATGTGTCTCTAAATGCTTCTCCTAGATATGAGGATTCACATGTATGCATAAAATGTCCCAAGTTGTTATACGTTATGTCGAATGGGGTATCTCTAAGCTGAGGACGTTCTGATGAATACTGTTGTCGTACGGAGAACGCTGACGAGATATCTATGTATATTCCTTCACTGTTTGAGTATATCTCTGTAGTGTTGATCAACAGTTAATAGCTGTCATATGAACAAAAGGTCTGTTGTCTAATCTCCCGACGGTACTGGTCAGACTGGATATCTTCACGAAATGTTAGTGATATGTAGACTCATAATCTTGCGTATGTAGTCGTGATTCATATACTTTCGAGTCTGCTTCATAAAATGCGCTTAAGAGTGTGTTGCACGTGGTATAAATATCCGATTCCTCTTTTGAGCTCTTTTGCTTGACTTCAGATAATAATGATCTTTCGAGTGATTTGAATTTATGATGACTCTGTATTGAACTTGTGATAACGATGTATTGAACTTGTGAGCAAGCAGTATATGGTGACGAAAAATGCTGCGTCCACCTTCTGACTTGTGGGTGAGACAATATTCCTTCTTAATTGAGGAATGAAAGATGTCCTATGGCGAATTCTGCTAGCCAAATGTCCGTTTTTAATAACTTATTTCTGGTTAGACGTCAGACACGTTGCGTGTAGACTCAGACTTCTGATGAACTTCTTTTCCCTTCGCAAAATCCTTTAAGAACACAATTAATCACAGAACTGAATTATCATCCACTCTGAATAAACACGTGTATTAGGCTATGCGTTTTTGGGTTTAATCTCTTCCTCACAAGGTAAAAACTTGACTGCCCCACTCTAGTAGATTATGCGGTATTATATATTTCTGGAAGTCCAATATGGGTTTCTTGTACAGCTCATACCAACCAATCATTAATGGCCCCCCTGGTCACTCATTCACAGGATCGCTCTTGTCCCCTGTCAGTCCAAACGTGGGTGTAGGTTGACCTCTGATTGTTTATTGTTCACCTGACCAAGATGGGCGTCCAATGTGGTGTCACAGAAATTACCGCATGCCCATGTTTGATTCGGATGACCATATGTGTTTTTACCTGATTTATCACGATGCAATGTGGGCTTCAAACGATAATGTCGGGCATGTGGACTCAATCAAAGGATTTTATTTCCCCCGATGAAAGAACAAATGTGGTTCTCTAGATACTGGTCTCGAGTAATCACAACGATGAAATAACAAATGTGGATCGCAATGGTTGCATGAAAGAGCAAATGTCGGAGAAAATACAATACGAAAGATGTAGGAAAAGATAGAGCAATAAGGCCTTTGCGCTCGTTTATCACACTTCTCCAGCTCTTCCTTCCAGACTTGCAGGTTGAATTGGAGATGTGCCATTGATTTAGCAATCCGGGCAACATCATCAGCAAATGCCAGCTCCGAAATACAGACCTGTCTCATCTTCCAGTACCTCACTGAATCCTTTCTTGTTCTCTCCTTACATGCCTTAATGACATTGTCCATGAGGAATATGAAAAGGTACGGTGACAGGATATCACCTTGTCTTACACCAGTGGTGGTCCTGAACTCTTCTGACTTATAGTTTGCTGTCCTCACATAATTTCTGCAAAACTTGTAGAAGCTCTGTATAGCATGAATCAGAGGTGCTGGAATGTTCTTCCTTGCCAAACAATCCCAAAGTTTGCTCCAGGGGACCCTGTCAAACGCCGTTTCCAGATCTATGAAACAAAGATGGATCTCACTCTTATACTCAAGGGCCTTTTCACTCAGCTGTCTGAGTGTGAAGATTAGGTCTTGAGTACTTCGGTTCGCTCGGAATCCGCACTGGACCTCATCCAGTTGTGGCTCAGCTAGGCGTCGGAGTCTCTGCTCTAGGATTCTAGAGTAGATTTTACCAGGGACACTGAGAAGGGATATGCCTCTATGGTTTCCACACTGTCGATTGTCACCCTTTTTAAAAATTGGTGTTATGATGGCAATCTCCCAATTCTTTGGTATGGTCTTGTTGTACCACGCTGCCTGTAGAACCCTTAAGAGTAATAGGTCACCTGATGCTCCCATGTACTTAAACATTTCTGGTGTTATACCATCATACCCTGCTGCTTTGCCCATCTTTAGTTTCTCTAGTGCTGCCTTCTGCAGTTCTTCCATCTTTATGTCATCTTCACCATCATTGGTTTTCTCTTCCGTGCTAGTGGTTATCATTTCTGATGCTTCACCATGCTCACCATCCAGGAGTTCTGAGAAATATTCTTTCCAACTTTCCATTACTTCCTTCGGGGCAGTAAGCAATTTGCCTTGCTTGTCCTTTATAAATTTGAGAGGGCATTGTTTTTCCTTTCTCATGTTCTTTAGGATCTTATAGAACAATTTCTGGTTTTCTTGTGCATCTTTTTCTAGATTTTCTCCAAATTCTTCCCAGGACTTCTGTTTTGCTACTAGCACTTTGTTCTTTGCTTCTGTTCTGAGTGTCACATATTCTCTATATTTTTCCATCTGTCCTGTATTGTTTTAGCTCCTAAGTATTGTTTCCATGCCATTTTCTTATCTCTTATTTTCTCTTTGACTTCCTCTGTCCACCAAGGTGTCCTCTTTCTCTTGTTCCCAAGACGGACTTCACCGCATGTTTCTGCTGCAGCTGTCTTTATGATATCCTTGAATTTATTCCAGAGGGTTTCCAAGTCATCAGGTCGTTCTTCTGTGTTGCTCACCACTGCAGCAATAAGCCTCTGATATCTGGTCTTAATTTCTGGCTCTTTCAGTTTGTAGGTCTTAACGCTCATTTCACCCGTTTGTTTACTTGGTTTCTTGCGTGATGTTGGGCAGTTCCTAGGCTGAGCAACTCTTTCAGTTGTTCTTTTGATTGTTAGCAGGTAGTGATCACTTCCAATCTCTGGCCCCCTCCAGACTTTAGCATCCCGGACATATTTGAATGAGCTTCTCCGAACAATGGCATAGTCGATCACTGACTTCTCATTCTTGGTTGGTTCAAATCTAGTGTATGCATGTATGCGCTTATGGGGGAACTTTGTGTTTGTGATGATCAGATTCTGCTCATTGCAGAATGGAGTTTATAGCATGCAGTCAAAACTTGTAACATCAAATTGACAAAACGCGTGGACCGCTGATTCTGCATGAAATTAACTTCTGCTTTATACTTCACTAGACACTTGTGGGTAAAATATAAGATAAGCGCTTAAGCGCCCCACACTTTTTGTCAATTTGATGTTACATTTTTTGACTGCAACTATAAACTCCTTGAAACATTATTTTTGGGTTTTTAGTGCACTGAAAGCGTGTGTTTAAAATTTTTAATTTTTTAAATTTTTTATTTACTCTGCATTTTCAGTATTTCATTTTAAGTAATTGAAACAAACTCTTCTCAATTCGGAACACGGTTAGACTTTTTAACCAAAACATCAAAGCTATTTACAAGCAGATTAACAAAATAATACTGTTGCCACATTTTCAAATCCTATTACTCTCGGTTTGGCCCTAAAGCTCCGGTAGACCATACGCTTTCAACCAGCTGTCTCCAGTCCGTCATTGCATTAGTATTCTATTGCAGTTTTTTGAAGTGTCTATACATTTTTTTTTTAATCTGTAACTACCACCCCAACTTCGATACAGATACGTGGAGAAATAATAAATAACCATAAAGACGCATTTTTATGAGGATTTGTGAATGCATGCAAGTGACTTTGTTTGGATTGTATATACAAGATAATAAACTGTTTTACTGCATCCCTGAAGACTTTCGTAACCACCTCCTGTTGAAGGTTTTACAGTAAATAGTGAACATAGAGTATGCTAATAAAAGTCACAAAACATTAAACACCACAGAGGAATTCTGTAACGAACTTGGGTACAAACATCATCAAGAATAACTATCTCTGGCGGTATACCAGTATTTTGACTTGAGTGATACAATAAACAAACACACAAGAAACTTGAACAAATATGCCTTATAAGCGAATCAACATATACACCCCACGGTAACAAATCCAACCAACAGGTTTGGGATGAAAATTGACTTTTGCCGATGTCTCGCTCATTTACAAGACTGGTTCAGATAGAAATAAAATAGTTAAAAGCATACATGAGACACTTCTAGCAGTTTCTAAATGGTGCGACGAAACCAGCTCCAAAGTCAATCCCAACAAAGCCTGTGTGCTTTGGTGCTCGTTGAATAATTCCATATTGAAAGAAGATCTTCCAGACATTACTCTCAGTGGACAGAAAATGAAAGGCAGAACAAGTTGAAATACCTAGGAATAACATTCAATCCTGGGCTATCATATAAGCCCGATGGTGATCACATCATACATAAGTGCAAAAGAGGTCTGGCAGCCATGAAAACAATGGCTGCAGCGCACCTGGAGCAAAGACTACGGTTTTTCCTGTATCGTCAGCTGGTCTTGTCTGTAGTATAGTATGGCATGGGAATAGTCACGCTGTCAATGTCACAGTGTGAACGACTTGAACGCCTTCAAAACGAAGGGATGCGTTTAGTCTTGGGCTGCGCGCGAGATACCCCTATTGTGATAATGCGTCACATGCTTGGAGTGCTGTCAATTAGATCCAGATATACGATGGCCCAGGTAAAAGCGTATATGCGTGTAACCACAGACAAAAGGCATCACCTGCATGTGAACATAGCTGATATCAAAGGGGAGAGAATAAAGAGGGGCGGGGTGTCATTGATGGCGCAGGCAAAGGAGACTATTATACAGGTGACCCCAGTTAAAAACATATTCAAAGGAGAAGAGTGGAGTAAGTCAGATGAGAGCTGGATTTAATATCAGCAAGTAATCATCAGCCTTGGTAGAGAATGTAGAACTTGGGCGAATGGGACAGCAGAGCTAGAAATTGATTAGCTTATAGACGATAATGCTGGTTAAGATGATGCCATTGTGTACACTGATGGGTCTGTAATCTGTGGCAATAAATCAGGGTGGGGCTACTCCGCTAGTGTAAAGGGCAGAACCGTCGCTGAACATAGCGGGGCTTACATGATAACAACCTCCAACATGAGAATGTTTGATGTTACATTACTTTTATAATGATAAATGCCTTAATAATGCTTAAAGTAAATGTGAGGATGAAAGGATACTGCATACATGATGAGAGAGAGAGAGGAAGGGCAGAATGTCAGACGGGCCTGCGTGCCAAATTCTTAACCCTTTGAAAATAAAGTTCGTTTGTTCGTTCGTTCGAATGGAGGTAGAGGCAGTTACTGCTGCCTTAAGATGGCCGACTGAGACTTTATTAACAAAGGCAGTTATGGTATCAGACTCACAATTCATGCTTCGGAGGGTCCAAAATGGCTGACTTCGACATGAATGGAAAATCTCCATAGAAGCATCGAATCTTCAAGATGTGATATGGATCTACTGCCCTGGTCACACCGGGGTACGTGGCAATGACAGAGCTGACAGAATAGCTCAAAGAACACCCGTAAAAGATGCATTGACCATGGAGAAGGAAGAAATACTGAGGGCAATTCATGTTCGTCTATTAGAAAATGACACTGAAATCAATGAATCAACAAGGCTAAGACTGCTGGATTTAGGCATCAAACGTAAGACCAGCAGGGATGGACGTATGAGAGGACGCATCCACCGTGTATACAACCAGTGCGCAACAGGAACAATTAGCATTCATACCGACATTTGCTGAAGGAGACTGGGTTCCTATGGGTTTGCCCGGAGTGCAATGACGTCGATTCTAATTAACATTAACATGAACACTTTTCTGTAGAAGCGCTATTGTTCTATTTATAATTTCCACAGTGCCAAACTCCAAAAAATATCTGGCATGTATTTGTTTCCGAACTGAACAAACAAACTGAAGGCTGTATTAAAATGGTTTTCACCTGAAAGTGTCAAAAGACTGTTTAAATTGCTTGCAACAATGATGTAAACATCAAAGACCGAGTTACCATCCCAAAGGATAACAATGCATAACTACAAACACAAAGACATTAAACAAATAGAAACAAATACAATAACATAATTCGGTCATGTAGACGCATTAGGTGGCTTTTGTATCACCTGGAGGTAAACATAATGAAGATGGAGTTTCTATAGAGTAGATCAAAACAGGTTTCATCGATTGTTGTCTCACGCTGAGACTTAAATTATATTTAACTGAGATATACGATACATTTACCAGTCTTTTGAACTACTGCTGTCGTCTACACGTGTTGTTCGTAGGGTTTCCTGGTGAGAAAATGAAATAAAAGGTTTAGGGATTTCTCGGGCATGTCCACATAGGTAAACCAATATGAGGTTATAGTGACGATTGGCTGAGCGTTTATTTCTACAGGTGCAAGAGATGACAAACAAGCTACGTGACCTACTGGTGTGAACTAAAATGTGTCCGATAAGTTACGGGAACTACTGACGTGAACTAAAATGTGTCAAATAAGTTACGGGACCAACTGTTGTGAACTCAAAGGTATCAATAAGTTACAGGATCTACTGATGGGAACTCAAAGGTGTCAATAAGTTACAGGATCTACTGATGTGAACTCAAATGTGTCAAATATTTTACGGAACATACTGATGTGGACTGAATATGTTAAATAAGTCCGGGACCTATTGATGTGAACTAAAAGGTGTCAAATAAGCTACGGGACCTACTGAGGTGAACTTAAGGTGTCAAAAAATGCTAGAGAATCTACTGATGTCTAAAGGTGTCAAATATTTTAAACAGTATTTTAGAGTTTTGCCTTGTTTTAGCGAAGTGCGCCTCGTTCAACTTAGACATACGGTCTGTCGGTTATATTAGGGTACATTTCTGTTACACCTCTTTTTGTGCACCTCAATGTTTTCATTATTTTGAAACGCTGCGGTGTTCAACTAGTGTCACGGGAATAGATGTTGTGAACTGAGTTGAGGGTGTGTGTTATGATTGTGAGTGTGATTTAGGGTAAGTCCGTGGGAAGAATGTAGGTCGTGAATGGGGGGAAAGTATTAGGTGATGTCTAGCAGTGAGTGGAAGAGTAAAAGGGGGCGCAACTTACAGAGCAGTGTATTTAGCCGGAATGGCTGTATGTGATGTGTAGTTTTTTTATGATATTCTATGTCCGCTGTATGATTCTACTCCATGAGGCATTAGCAATGTGTATGACTGCTAGATGAGATATGACTGTAATTGAAAGGAAGTATATTTTGAGCTCTACTTGATTCATTCATGATTTCAACAATGTTGTGTTAGACGACTTCCGTGCGGACGCAAGACGGACAGAACAGTTCGCTTCTTGTATTATATTGACTGCCTAGGCTCTATGTGTGGCCAATATTCAAGTGTGTTAACTTGATGAACGTCTGTTATATTGGAGTAATGTATCCACAATAAAGTCTGTATTGTATCTGTCACTGGAAAATTTATTTGATGATTTACTGTTGGCGTTACACCTAATAGACGTATGCTTGGCCTATATTTGAACATACTATTAATAACGCAACAATTTTGAAATAAATATAATAACCTACGGGACCTACTGATGCGAGCTAACAGGTGTCAAATAAGCTACTGGACCTATTGATGCAAGCTAAAAGGTGTCAAATAAGCTACGGGACCTACTGATGCGAGCTAAAACGTGTCAAATAAGCTACTGGACCTATTGATGCAAGCTAAAAGGTGTCAAATAAGCTACGGGACATACTGATAAGAGCTAAAATGTGTCAAATAAGCTACGGGACTTACTGATGCGAGCTAAAATGTGTCAAATAAGCTACCAGACCTACTGATGCGAGCTAAAAGGTGTCAACTAAGCTACTGGACCTACTTATGCGAGCTAAAAGGTGTCAAATAAGCTAGCAGACCTACTGATGCGAGCTAAAAGGTGTCAAATAAGCTACCGAACCTACGGATGCGAGCTAAAAGGTGTCAAATAAGATACCAGACCTACTGATGCGAGCTAAAAGGAGTCAAAAAAGCTACCGGACCTACTGATTCGAGCTATAAGGTGTCAAATAAGCTACCGGACCTACTGATGCGAGCTAAAAGGTGTCAAGAAAGCTACCGGACCTACTGATGCGCGCTAAACGGTGTCAAAAAACTACAAGGCCTACTGCTGCGAGCTAAAAGGTGTCAAATAAGCTACGGGACTTAATGAAGCGAACTAAAAGGAGTCAAATTGGCTAAGGGACCTACTGATGCGAGCTAAAAGGTGTCAAATAAGCTACGTGACCTACTGATGCGAGCTAAAAGGTGTGTCAAATAAACTACGGGACATACTGATGCGAGCTAAAAGGTGTGACATAAGCTACCGGACCTGCTGATGCGAGCTATAAGGTGTCAAATAAGCTACCGGACCTGCTGATGCGAGCTAAGAGGTGTCAAAAAAGCTACCGGACCTACTGATGCGAGCTAAAAGGTGTAAAAAACTACAAGGACTACTGCTGTGAGCTAAAAGGTGTCAAATAAGCTACGGGACCTAATGAAGCGAGCTATAAGGTGTCAAATAAATTACGGGACCTACTGATGCGAGCTAAAACGTGTCAAATAAGTTACGGGACCTACTGATGCAAAATAAAAAGGTGTCAACTAACCTACCAGACCTTCTTATGAGAGCATTATAGGTGTCAAAAAAAGCTACCGGACCTACTGATGTCAAGTAAGAGGAGTCAAATAAGCTACGGGAACTACTGATGCGAGCTACAAGGTGTCAAATAAGCTACATGGCACACTCATATCAACTAAAAGGTGTCAAATAAGCTACGGGACCTACTGATGCGAGCGAAAATTTGTCGTATAAGCTAATGGTCCTACTGATGTGAACGAAATGTATGAAATAAGTACAGGACCTACTGAAATAAACTTAAAGGTGTCTAATTAAGCTACATGGTACACTGATATCAACTAAAAGGTGTCAAATAAGCTAAGGGACCTATTGATGAAAACTAAAATGTGCCAAATACGCTGCGTGTCCTACTGATTAATGAACAGGTGTCATATAAGCCACGGGGCTTACTGATATCAACTTAAAAGTGGCAGATAAAATACGAGACCTACTGATGTGAGCTGACATGTGTCGGAAAAGCTATGATTGTGACCTAAAAATTGTTAAACAAGCCACACAAGCTACTGAATGATCCAGAAGATGTCAAAGACATACTGAACACATCACGTGATCTAAAAGGTGCATAATAACCCACATAACCTACCACCTTCGCTGTCAATATTCCAATGTTGAATTTTTAAACGTGCATCCAAGCGAGCAAAAGAGCAGAAGTGTTAACAAATAATGTATGTGTCAATCGTTCTAGATCTATTGTAACTTCGTCGTTTGCATAATGCATTACTAGTGTTATTATTTGTTCTTGTGTTTCACTTTAGAAGGTTCATACTTTGCTTCTCGCATAAAGCTAGTAAGTGCCTCTTCTCGTTCTATCTTGGTCTACCCTGTTCAACCTGAAATTTGGTTATAATTGGGGTATTTAGTGTCATTTTATTTTTATAATTTTGTATTCAATTTAAATAGCTATTGTCTTTAGCAGTTGCTGATTTTAATTTATATTAGTATTTGTCCATTTTATTTTCTCTTTTGTATTGTTTCTTGATAACTATTGTCCTTTACACTTGGTTTTACTTTGTATTAGTATTTGTTCTTTTTGAGTTGTCTTTATTTTTTTTATTTCATACCTTGTTGTCTTTCCTTGTCCTATGAGTAGTTAGTAAGTTGTTTTTTTTTTAATTTTGTGGTTTTTTTTTATTGTTAGTAATCTTATATGATTTCCTTTGTTTTATGTATATATCTTTTAAGTATTGATTGGGCATCTCTTAAGGCATCTATACTTAAAACCTTATCACCTGTCAAGTCTATATTGTGATTTCTACAGTAAGTTTTTAATTCAAGACTTTGTTTTTCATACTTTATACAGTGGATCAGGTAGTGTTCTATTTCATTCTCTTCCTGACATTCTTGGCAGTGTGGTTCTTCTATCATAAAGTATGCTGCACCGAGAAGGAGACGCCACAGTTTTTTGTTTAATGGTATCTTTAATTCTTCTCTGACCTGACACGTCCTCGTTGGTTCTTTCAGCAGTTTGAACGCGTGTCTGCCTTTTCTGCTTTTCTTCCATTTTGTCTTCCATTCCTCGTTTATTGTTATCTTCAGTTGGCTCTTGATCTCTGACCTTCCCAGTCCTGCTTTTATATTGTGTTTACTAGTTCTTCAATTCTTGGCGTTCTGATCTGCCAACTCGTTACCAGCAATACCTATGTGTGCTGGAACCCACACTAGCCTCACACTACATCCTCTGTTCCCTAGTGATGTATTAATTGTTAGAATTTCTTCCTTTATGTCTCGCTGGCTACATTTACCTGGGTGTTCTAGTGCTTGTAGTGATGATAGTGAGTCTGTAAATATCGTATCAGCTTCTGGTCCGTTATCTTCGATTATTTCTAACATTTTAAGAATTGCTACCATCTCTGCGGTAAAAATCGAAGCACCTTCAGTTACACTGTAGCTCTTTTTTATTCCCCAATGTGGTATTACAACTCCTGCACCTAGTTGCCCACTATCACCCTTGGATCCACCAGTGTAGACGGCCAGACTTTGTTTAGTTAATTGATCTATGAACTTTCTACTTATCATCTTGGCTTCCTTATCTTCTATGTTTTGTTTGATCTTTTCAGTAAGTGAGTAGTCTATGATTGGTGTTTTTAGTTCCCAGGGTGGTATTTTGCTTCTATATTTATTACTATTTTTAATTGTGTTTGATAGTTCTTTGAGCTGCGTTAGATCTTCTATAGTTCTCCACCCTGTTGGATATCTATCTTTGTTTAAGGGGACGTCCCATACACTTGGTTGGTTTTTGACAAATGCTTTATGTGCTGGGTGGGTCACTTCTTGTGCTACTTTACTCCAATAATTTAATCTTAGTTCGTTCCGTCTTAGACCAAGGGGTGGTATGCCAACAGCTACTTCTAGCGCTTCTACTGGTGTTGATATAAATGCACATGTAACGGTTCTCATGGCTGCATTTTGAATCATGTCCAGTTTTGCTTTGTTAGAAGCTGCAGCTGAGTGATAGACTATGCAGGCATAATCCAGTTTCCCCCTGATGAAAGACTTGTAGAACATAAGCATTATTTTATTGCTGGCCCCCCATCCATTACCTTTTACTATCCTTAGTATATTTAGGGGTCCCCTACAGCTTTCTACTAAATTGTCTATATGTTTATTATAATTTAGTTGTTTATCTAAAGTTATGCCCATAAATCTTGCTGTTAAGGATGTACATATTTTCTGACCTTTAATGGTGATATTGATTTTGTATTTTTTTTTTTTAAATTTCCTTTGCTGAATATCATACCTACTGTTTTGTTTACATTAATTTGGAAGCCCCAACTTTTCATTCACTCTGAAACTTTGTCTATTTGTTTTTGAAGTTTTTGGTAAACATGGTCCAAGTTTTTTTCCAGATCGCCAAATGGCACAGTCATCTTCAAATTGTGATACTGCATTCTTTATGTTATTAAATTCATCTGCTAAATCATTTACAGCTATAGTGAAAATTGAAGGAGAAATCCCTGATCCTTGAGGAATCCCATTCTGTTGTTCATATATTTCTGACCTATCATTATTCACCTGTACAGCAAAATACCTGTCCTGTAAAAAGTTTTCTAGATATCTATAGGTTTTACCAATAATGCCAATCTTTTTTCATTTTGTAAAGAGCTCCATCTCGCCAGCATTCATCATATGCTCTAGCTACATCTAGAAAGACTGCCACTGTTTTCTCTTTCCTCTTGAACCCTAGCTTTACATCATGTTCTAATCTTACAAGCAGGTCTACTGTACTTCTGTCTGCTCTAAACCCTGACTGGTTTGGGCTATATAACTAATTTTTTATCCAGGTAGAATTTAACTCTTTTATTCACAACAGTTTCCAGTATTTTACCTAGTTGTGATGTTAAGGAGATAGGTCTATATGAACTTACATCATGGGCTTCCTTATTGGGTTTTAGGATGGGTACTATCAAAGCTACTTTCCATGCTTTTGGTATCTTTCCTAAGCTCCAGATTTTGTTATTGAGGGAAGTAATTTTGTTATAGTTTTTTTTGGGTACTTTCTTAAGGATTTCATAACTAAGTATATCATGCCCTGAGGCAGTATTAGATTTCTCATTTATTGCACTAGTTACTTCTTCCTCTGTTATATCAGCATCTAAATAGTTTTCCAAAGGTTGTTATTGCCGGGAGTTGTAGTGAGGATAAGCTCTCACTGCAGATAAAATACTTCTATGGCACGCGCCTCAAACAGCCTCTGACAACCAAGTCCAGCTCCCGGCCTTCACGTGTGGCTCAATTTGAGCCCAGCGGAACTGTTTTCACTGACGGGAGAAGGGGCAAAGGCGAGCGACTGGCGCCTTAAAACCAGCAGCTTCGGGCAGATAGGGCTCGTTATCCTTGGTTGGTAGCTTATCTAAGAGAAGGAACTCTGAATTCAAACCACCGCTGCCTTGCGGGAATATCCATTTATGGAATTGGCTTCGGGAGTAAACCCTGAGGATAAATCCGGAGTCGGAGTCCCTAAGGCAGTCTAATGTCGATTCGACATTATTCTGGCAACTCCTGCGACATGGCTGGTACGAAACTGTATCGGCTACTGCCTTTCCTTTGGATCTACCGGCTTGTGGAGAGGGGGAACATGCTGCATGGGCAACAGCTTGATCTCCATATAACTGTGCCCAAGCTCGCGCCCTGGAAAGGACACTCCAGCTTCGTGGAAAGATAAAGTGACAAATGTCGAGGTGTTGTCACGTGCTGGCCTTCAAAGTATGTATACGCTTCTTAGACAGCGCAGACTTCGCTGGCTTGGCCATGTTCGCCGCATGGATGATGGTCGCATCCCAAAAGATATCTTCTACGGACAATTAGCAGATGGCAAGAGAACAGTTGGGCGACCACAGCTGAGGTTCAAAGATGTGTGCAAGAGAGATATGAGGGCACTGGACATGGATCCAGCAACATGGGAGGATGAAGCTACCGATCGCACTAAGTGGTGATGCTATTTACGGCGCCACCTCAGATTGGGCGAAGAAAGGCTCACACAAGAAGCAGAGGTGAGGAGAAAACGTCGAAAGGAGCACCATAAAAATAAGCAGCTGAGGGCTGTCACCTCAGGGGCGCATTTCCATAGTCAGTTATGACTGAAGGGGCTATTATTATTATTATTATTATAAATAGTTTGTTTCATCTACCTGGTCTGGTAGTTCTTTTGAAAACTGTATCCTAAGTTTTTCTCTTCTGCCATTTTCATCCCGTCCAAGACTACTTTTTGCACTGACTTTATAGAAATACTCAGCAAGGGCATTAGCTTTTTCTTACCTGTTTCTGCTCTCTTTGGTAGTTTGATTGTTGGCATTATTGTTTTCTTATTGTTCCCTTTGATTGCCTTAAGCTTTTTCTTCTTCTTTGATCCTTAGCCGCCGACCGTCAATGCAGTCAGTGGCCATCACGCCTAGTGACGTCTTGTAGGGCAACAACAAATTGATTCCACTTTGCTCGATCGGTGGCCATCATTCGTACAGTGCCCCAACTCTTATTCATTCTTTGCATCTCAGCCTCCACAGTCCTCCGCCAGGTAGTTTTTGGGCGGCCTCTCTTTCGTTTTCCTTCAGGGGTCCACAGCATAGCTGTTCTTGTGATGGCATCGGGGTCTCTTCTGAGGACATGGCCAACCCAGCTCCAGCGTCTGCCAGCTATGATGGTGTGTATGTTCTCTTGCTTGCTCTTGGTTGGTGATGGTATTCGGCCAAAAGATTCGGTGAATTTTTCTTAGGCATGTTGTGTGAAAAGAGGACAATTTCGACATTTCCTTCTCTGTAACTCTCCTGCATTCCGCACCTTAGAGAAGCACAGAAAGCACACAGCTCTGATATAATCTTAATTGTGTGCTTGTGCTGTATTGAGAGGATTTCCAGGCTGTTCGTGCCTTATTCATTCTGATGTTGTTGTCTTTGCCTGTCCCACCGTCTGGTGTTACTATGCATCCTAGGTATGTCAAGGTGTCTGTCTGTACCAGTTGCTGATTCCTTACTGATATTGGCTCAGGGTTGCTCACATTGAGCGTCATGACCTCTGACTTCTTTAAATTGATGTTCAAGCCCACCTGCTGGCTAAACGTATTAAGTCTATCCGTTTTTTCCTGGATGTGTTGATGTGAATGTGCTAGTAGTGTAATGTCATCTGCATATACCAGATCTTCCAATGTAAAAAATGTAGTCCTCTTGAACTGCCCTCTGTTGTCTTGCGCATTTCCCAGTCTATGACTGTTAAAAATAGAGTGGTTGATAAGGGGCATCCCTGTCGTACTCCTGTCTTCACCTCAAAGGTTAGGTTGCTCTGCCCAACACTACAATTAAAGTTGGCATAGAGGCTTTTTCTGATTGACACTATGCAGCTTGGAATTCCATAAGCCCTAAGTATTTTCCATAAACTGTCCCTATGTATGCTATCAAAAAGCTTTTTCCATACTTCTTTAATTTGGGTGGTAGGTGACTGACAAAACTCCTTCCAGTTAGTTTCTTTGGCTTTAAATATTATTCTGTTGGATTCATTCCTAGTACATTTATACTCACCATAGTTTTCTTCTGTTCTGTTATTTCTATATTTTTGTAAGGCCCTTTTTTTTCTCTCATGAATTTCTGAACAACTTTTATTCTACCAGGCAGCTGGTTCTTTATTCCACTGAGTTTTTCTTTTTTTTATTAATGTTATTTATTGTTTTTAGGTGCTGTGGCATATTTTTATTTGGTATATTTGTTTTTGCTATTTTCAGAATTTCATTGGTCAGTGTTTCTGCCAACAAGGCAGTATCATCTGTTTCCATCTCTTTATATTCCATCACCTCCAGGTCTGATTGGAAGGCTTCCCAGTCTGTTTTTTTTTATAGTTGAAAGTCGGTTTGTCTGGTTCTGGGTTTGGAATGACTTTTTCATGCATTGTTATTACAACGGGCAGATGATCTGAGTTTGTGTCTTGTAACACTTCCTAATTTACATTCGCTAAGTTGTTAGTTGCTATACTTATGTCTATTGCTGAGTCTGCCCTGTTAGCTTGGGGATTAATTCTAGTTGCAGTTCCATCATTTAGTATTAGCAGGTCATTGTTTTCTATAAAGTCAAGTAGGCGTTTTCCTGCATTGTCTGCATGTTGTCCACACCAAGATGATGGGAATTAAAATCGCCTACTATGATTGTTTTGGGGCCTAGTCTGGTGCTTATGGCTAGTATTTCTTCATCTTTAATCGTGCCATCTTTAGCGTATACATTTAGGATTGTTAGATTGTTTGGCTCTGCAGCTATAGTTACCTGGATACCTTCTATGTTGGTTGTATCAAAAACTTCCCAGTCTATAATTTTAAATGTTTCGTTAACTAAGACAGCAACACCCCCTCCTCTACCCTCTTTCCTATCGTGCCTAAGTATCTTAAAGCCCTTACAACTATATCTACTATTTGGGTTTAAATGTGTCTCTTGAAGAGCATATATAGTGTTAGTTCCTACTGTCTCTGCTATTAGGGGTGCAACATTCTTTTTGATGCCCCTACAATTCCACTGAACAATTCTAAATCCTTTCTTACCTATTGTTTATATTAACTAGTATCCCTTTTGTTTTGTGTTAGAACTATTAGTTTGCTCTTAGTTTGTATTGACCCTATCAGTTGCTTGAGGCATAGGGCCTACTCTGCGTAGTGATTCTTTTATGTAATTGAATACTTTTTTCAATACTTGGGTTTGTGACGATTCTTCTGTTCTTTCCTCTATCAAAACTCTCTCTATGTGCTTGATGGTTTTTGTTACCCATTCCTTCCATTTAGCTTCTTGCTTTTGTTTGCCATTTCCTTTTCCATTGCTTCTCTGTCTATGTTAATCTCCTGTCTCTGATTTTCTATCCTGTTTAGTGTAATTTCTTTATCCTCTGTCAGTTCAGATAGTTTAACTAGTATCATTTCATTCTCTTCTTTCAATGCTGACAATTTAACTACATCCTGGGCAATTTGATGTTGTATGGCTTTCATTTCTTGAAGCATTGCTTCTGCACTTTTCAGTGCATTCATACCTTCCGACGATGTAGTTGAATTATCCGACTGGTTTTTTGGTACGGTTTGGTTACTTTCTACCTGGTTCTTACTTTCTTTTTATTTAATCATTTTAACTTCCTCTTGCACACTCTTAATTTCTGTTATGACTTTAGTGCTCGTATAAGTATTGTTTTCCTTTAAATCTTTAATGAGCGTTTTGAAAGTTGTTCTGGTTGTAATAGATTCCTTCAGTGCTATTTTGGTCTGCTGATATACTGGGCAGCCCTGGAACCTAGCGCTGTGGTTCCCTTTGCAATTAATGTAATTTCTGTTTGCATTATCCTTTTTATAATCATTTTCTGACTTCGCCTTTTTGCACTGGGTAAAGGGGTGCGATTCGGTCCAGAACCTACATACTGCCTTCACCCTGCAACTGTGTCGGCCATGGCCAAACTACATGCAGTTGGAACACTGCAAAACTGGGGGAATGAAGGCTTCTGTGTATTTTTTTTTGCTTTCCCAAATAGTACTGTCTTGTGGGGTTCGCCCCCTTCTGTCGTTATGACTATCACTGGGGTTACTATACTCCCTTTCACTGTTACTCGTTCAATGTGTACCAGCTTTAAATCTGGGTTTTGCTTGGCCAGGTTCTTTAAAACTTTCTCACCTGACAGGGTTGGGTTTATACCTTTAACAACACATTTTCTGGTTTCTTTGGAAATTTCTATTTGAATTTTTATGTTGTGGGCCAGTTGGAACAATTTAGGTTTTTCCTGCAGTTCTTGTAGTAAAATTTTGGTTTTTTCTGATTCATTTAGTGTTAGCATTATTCCTCTGTTTTATTTTTGTATTTTGGCAATGGCTTTTTTGTCAATTACTTTTTCCAGGATCACCCGGATTTTGTCGTCCGGGAGAGATCGAAGCGTGGCTTCTGTTCCAGCTATTTGTGTAATTTTACCTTTTAGGAGGGTTTCCTTTCGGTTCGAGTCTTCTTTTGGTTGTGTTTTTCTGGTTGTCCTGATTGTCATCTTCCCTGGGTCGTATCTTTTTGTTCGTTGTCCTGGTTCCTGAGTTTCCGCCTTTATTGTTTATGCTTATTGTTGTTTTTACTTCTGAGCCTCGTTCCAGTTTTTCCATTATTGTCTCTATCCTGTCATTTATTTCTTTGTCTCTGACTTCAGGGTTCGTGGTCATGTTTTTTTCTGTCAGGTTTGGTGTTTTGTCCTTTTCCGATATCTTGGACCACGCTTTTCCTTCCCAGGCCAGTTTTCTGGTTATTGGTGGAATTTCCCTCTTTTAATTTGCTCCTACTCTTTTTATTATGTGCTTGGTTTTGTATTAACTTTAATGTATATCCTTAGTCTCACTGCTTTAATCTTAAGTTATGTATATCCTTGCTTTCTCCTTTCCTTTTTTTAAAAATAAATTGTATAATATTATTATTATGGGAGCCGCGCTAGCATAGTGGTTACCACACCGCTCTGGCGACCGGGTGATCCAGGATCAAACCCGGGTAACGGCATTTGAGGATTTTTCGTCGACCGGGATTTGGACTGGATTAACTCGAGACCTGGCGAGAACATTTGAAGGAGTGTCGTCGACCAGGGACTGGTGGCTCCTGAGCCGACCCAGCTGTAATGGATACCTCCGAAATCGGAGAGTATTTGCCTGATTGGCGAGGAACACCTGTCTCTGTACAAGAAAAAAGGGATACTTACGTAAAAATCAATGTCAGGTTAGACATTAATAATAACCTGAGATTTCGCCTCGAGTATTAGCGGGCGTACGAAAAAAACAAAAAAAATTATATTATTATTTAAGAAACACTTCTAAACCTGTCTAGTAGACCTTGTTGAACAGTTAAATCTAGTTAGGGTTTAGCCATATAACTTTAATATATTTGTTTTACTTAAATTGTATTTTGATGGTTGAATATTATTTTTTGGTAATCTATGGTTTTGGATTATTTTATTTTATTTTCCTCACTACAATTCCTAAATTATACAAATATTTATAGCAATAGTTAAATAGTCCCCTAATACTTAAAATTAATTGCAATAATTTACTACTTACATCAAACTATAAAGGAAATCACCACTTTGATTATGTCTATCAAGATGGCTGCCAGATCTCACACAAGCAAATGCCACGTGGCGCTTGAATCTATTTATCTATCAGTTACCTAGTCACCTAAAATTACCAGCAATAATCTAAAACTAAAGATAGATAAAAAAGCAAAAACTTATCTGAAAACATGAGTAGTTTGATGGATTTCTTCACTGTGTCTCATCCTGAAAAGAACGTGTCAGCCTTGTGTATTTTGAGTTTAGCAAAAATGGTTTGCACGTCTTCTCTCTTCAAAAGCGCATGTAGGAATGGATGGCAACATCATTGTTGCAGACCCTTTTGCTGCAAACCATTTGATACAGTTATGTTTTATAAGAGTGTTCATAATTTCGGGCTGCATTTTTTTGTTTCTCTTTATCATTTGACTTATTTCTCTTGAACGATCGTGCTAGTATATGAAGGTGACGAATGTTGGGTAAAACTGATCAAACTTCAACGATAGTGATTTGATAAGTCCATAGGTGGTAAGAGTCTACAAGATACATTTTATTACGGGAACAAAATCAACAAGACATGGTATTAATCAAATATACATATTTTTCATGCAAATATAAGAGCGTCTCTTGTACTTAATACATCAGTCGTCACAACATCTGGCTATTTACTCGCGATTCCGTATGTCGGTAATCCGGTAACGAATAACCAGAGGTTTGGCGATATTTATAATTTGGATACTTATTAATAATATACTCCCTTAAAATCTTCTTGAACCGAAGATGATTCATCCATGAAATGAGACGATATTTGTATCCATAACAAGTCGGCAGACCCTGTTGCCTTATAATAGACGAACCTCTACACAATTACTATCATTAACGGGAGCATTGAAAAGTCACGTCCGACTAGGACGGAATTCAGGGTACGAAGGGTACAATTATAACGTTGTCATGTGTTAGCATAACAACGTAACACGTCATCAAAAATCTAGGCAACTATACAAATTCGCGTTCAATATCGTGAAGCGCGAAACATAATATATATTTATAGCATTTCAACCCCTTAACTCTTACTATACATGAGCTAAAACCGCGTTTTTACGCGCTAGTTTAGCTATCTGACAACCTTGGCGAAGTCAGCGATGAACATGGAGAACGATTCCATCAAGATATCGCCGTAATGGAGTCACGTTATCAAGGATGGTGAGTGTGACCATGCTTGCCGATTATTGTTGGATGCTTCATCGCGATGTACCACATGTCCAAAAAATCGACTGCAAAGAAAATTAATTGTTATACTTCTTGTATACCATCGCGCGCCACTTGAACTGGCGAGCCGTAAAATTGGTACTAAACCCGCGCCACTTCACGGGGCTTGCCGGATAGTAAGAGTTAATGCGTAACTTTAAAAGTGCTCACTATAATAGTGGCTAACATCATAAAACATGTCGTAACAATCATCATCAGCATTATCATTTATAAGCTAATCAATTTCTAGCTCTGCTCTCCCATTGGCCCACGTTCTACATTCTCTAACAAGGCTGATGATTACTTGCTGTTAGTTCATCCAGCTCTCATCTGACTTACTCTACTCTTCTCCCTTGAATATATTTTCAACTGGGGTCACATGTCTAATAGTTTCTTTTGCCTGATGATACAGAAGATACAGTAGTCTCTGCTCCACGTGCGCTGCAGCCATTGTTTTTAGGGCTGCCAGACCTCTCTTGCACTTCTGTATGATGTGATCACCATAGGGCTTATATGATAGCCCAGGATCGAATGTTACTCCAAGGTATTTCAACTTGTTCTGCCTTTCAATTTTCTGTCCACTGAGAGTAATGTCTGGAAGATCTGCTTTCAATATGGAATTATTCATATAGCACCAAAGCACGCAGGCTTTGTTGGGATTGACCTCGGTTTTTTCGCACCATTTAGAGACTGCTTGAAGTGTCTCATGTATGCTTTTAACTATTTTATTTCTATCTGAACCAGTCCTGTAAATGAGCGAGTCATCGGCAAAAGTCAATTTTCATCCCAAACCTGCTGGTTGGATTTGCAGCTATTTTTGCTGTATAGATGTTAAACTGCACTGGTGATAATGCAGAACCCTGGGATAATAATAATAATAATAATAATAATAATAATAATAATAATAATAGCCCCTTCAGTCATAACTAACTATGGGAATGCGCCCCTGAGGTGGCAGCCCTCAGCTGCTTATTTTCCTGGTGCTCCTTTCGACGTTTTCTCCTCACCTCTGCTTCTTGTGTGAGCCTCTCTTCGCCCAATCTGAGGTGGTGCCGTAAATAGCATCGCCACTTAGTGCGATCGGCAGCTTCATCCTCCCATGTTGCTGGATCCATGTCCTGTGCCCTCATATCTCTCTTGCACACATCTTTGAACCTCAGCTGTGGTCGCCCGACTGTTCTCTTGCCATCTGCTAATTGTCCGTAGAAGATATCTTTTGGGATGCGACCATCTTCCATGCGGCGAACATGGCCAAGCCAGCGAAGTCTGCGCTGTCTAAGCAGCGTATACATACTTTGAAGGCCAGCACGTGACAACACCTCGACATTTGTCACTTTATCTTTCCACGAGATGCCGAGGATGCGGCGTAGACACCGCAAATGGAAGGTATTGAGCCTTCTTTCTTGCTTAGCATAGGTCGTCCAGGTCTCGCTGCCATATAGGAGTGTGCTGGTGACGCAGGCATTATATACCGCAGCTTTGGTCTTCATTGTGAGTTTAGAGTTTCCCCAAACACGCGATGTGAGTAGGGCAAAGGTAGCTGCAGCTTTGCCAATGCGGCTGTCGATTTCTGTATCCAGTGAGAGTTTGTCATTGATGGTAGACCCTAGGTATGTAAAGTGGTGCACCACTGAACCCTGGGATAATCCTGGGCAAATGTGCATTGGTTCTGATGTCCATGTTCCCAAGCGAAATGCAACTGCTCTCTTAGTTAAGGCAGCTGCTATCCACCTTGTTAGGCATGAGTTTACAAAACATTCCTTTACACAGTCCATCAATGTTGCAAAGTCAACACTGTTGTAAGCATCCTCTAGGTCAATTGCCACAGTCACCGATTCTTGTTTACCATGGAAACACTCATATACATCGTACGCAAATGTTCCTGCGTTACCTCACGATACTTTTATTGGTCTATAATTGCCCACAGTATCAGGGAGGATGTATGCATTTTCAAGGTGGTACACTAATTGTCTCGCCACTATCTTCTCAAGTAATTTCTGCAATGTGATGATTCGATAGCTGCTAAGCAGTGTGTGGTCTTTACCAGGTTTAGGAAGTGGCCGTAGGTAGCTATGTAGCCAGTCTTCCGGCATCTCAGCATTCTGTATACTGGTGTTAAAATCCATCACTACATGCATAATGCCTCTGTCATCAAGCTCTTTGATGTGTTGATACTGTACACCATCAGGACCCGGAGCAGTGTTTCTACTTGTTTTTAACGTATACATAACGTCTTCGTCAAATATGAGGTCGAAATATATCTGGCCTCTGAATCAATTTTCCAGCACACGATTCTTAGTCTCTTGACGGGCAGCTTTATCACCTTTATCCATTTGAGTGTTATACCGACTGAGTAATGCACTTCCTTTATCTTCATCGGTCTACAGACTCATACCCGCGGAGCTCAGAATATTAGGTATGGGTTGGCTTATATTGTTTCTATTCATTCGTCGATGTCAGGACCAGAATTTCTGTAAGGTCTTTTCCGTGTCCACCTGTGTCACGAAGGCCTTCCACACTTGGTCCTTGGCTTCAACCCCTCCGTTATTCATTGTACTTCTCTTTCGTGCTTTCGTCCATTCTTTCGTCGCTCTTTTGTTTTCTATCCACGCTTTTTCTACATCCTCAATCCACCAGGGTGGTTGGGTGAAAGGTGTTCTAGCTGTCTTTGTCCTGGCATTTTGACGCAATATATGTAGAGGGCTATTACAGTCACGTGCGCCTGCAGGGTACTTAAAGTGTGTTTAAGCCTCCTGTGACTGGTTACCCTCCCTTTTGCAATAAATAAATAAGTATACGGATTGAACAAGCAGAAACACTCGAGTAAACGTACGACGTAACGACCAGACAGGCATTTAGCGGTCTTTCATATAAATGTACTTCTTAATCGCTAATACAAAAGTGAGCCCCCCTCCCAATAAATAAAAATGGACAGAGGTAACAGCCAAGTGGTCAAAATTTTTTATACATTTGCACAATATACCCCACTTACACCGGAGAGATCACACCTCGTGTCAGGATGCGACGTGATGTCGAATCTCGGAAATAAGTGGAAAAACTAACATAACCATGTGATATTTTAAGCAGCTGAGATAGAGAAGTTAGGGGAAGGCATCCATTTTTGTCAAAGGGGAACAACTTCACTATTTAGAAACTATAAAACTAAATTACATATTTTTATAACTTATGTGACTTTATCAATGCATTTTTTAAATTTATTTAAGGCATAGTCAATACATTTATTTTCATTAGTTAATTTTTTAAATTATTAAAATTTCTTTTGTTTTCAATGTTTAGAGTAAACAAACGGTTAAAAACATGGAGTTTATCCACATGTTAAAATAGCGAACACTTATATGCTCTGTCACTGTAAATTATAGTGTTAGAGCATCATAAGTGAAAGAGACAACATGTTTCATCGGCGCTTGAAAGCACACTTCTACAATCCTTTAAACACATTTTCTTTCTTGGTCCTTCCTCCTCTACCCTGGGGATCGAGTTGCTAACAGGTATGGCGTTCGTCTCTAAGTCTAAAGGTCCCGGTTCTGTTCCCGGTACAGGGAGTGGTTTTGATGGAATATTTTCATAACCACTGGGAACTAATAATGTCTTACTCCCCCTTATCCCCTGCGTAGTGAGATCACATACCCAGCCTTCACGGATAAGTGCAAAAAAAAATAGGAGGTCCTGTCTGCAAGTTGCGCCCGTTAAAAATTCTTCGGCAGTTGAAAATCGCAAAGAGTAGTCCATACGGCCACTGCCCTGGCAGAATTTACATTGGGATCCTCGTGGTGCTTTAGAGTAAGTGCACTGTGCTGAGATCCTCCTTGTCTGATCTGAGGGAGGAAATCGGAGCACTGACGGAGTTGACCGTGCGCATTGAAAATGGTCCTTAAAACAAAACAAACAAACCTCTTCTACCTTTGGGTGTAGAATTTGTCACAGGACGGATTGGGGCGACCTCTTCTCAATCTCTTCTCTACCACGGCAGTATTTATTTTCAATTGTTGTACGTACTGATTATCTGGAATTTCCGGGTCGACACATTTCTTTCTGCTATGTAGCAGACATTTTGTATTTTCAAACATTCTTACACTCCTCACAGAGATAAGTCGTCATGTCGTTTTGGTTATCCTGATAAGGCCATGGTGCGCTCTTCGCCAAGGTCGTAATACGCTGTAAGTTTGATAGCCACTACGGGGAGACACCTTAAAGGAGACATCTTTTTTACTTGGTTATCATTTAGGTCTTGGTACAGGCTATCGCCTGAGGTGTTAGCTTCCTAAATGACTTTATAATTTTCAGGTTCTTAATTCACCCTTGCTTACAGGTGTGTGATGATGTCGTTTTAATTCTCCAGCAGTAATTCCAAACAAAACAGCAAACCTTATAAAGTTGATAACTGCCAAGTGATCATATAAACCTTTATTCAACTTGAAGGAATACGTACAGTTTCATGTATATTATCAAAGTGCATCAACGAAATCATCTTCAGTTCCTCTAATTTTGTCTGTATATCTTTAAATATTATTGACAGTTTGGCAATGCTACTCCGCAGTTTCAGCTTAATTTATTCGTCGTAGTGCTCAATTAGATTCTTTATACTTTCTCCATCTACTAATAATTCAGGAGTGTATATTAAGGATTTGGGCGCTCCACTTGGCGGAACCTCTACGTCATCAATGGCTTATTCTCTCAGTTTGCTTATCTCTGTTATTTCGTTGCTACATTGGTTCAAAGCTACAACTTTTCTAACTGAAAGTAATAATTATACAGTCAGCATCGATAGGCAGTGGACTGTCTACTTTTCTATAAAAGTCAAAAATACGATTTCACACAAAATCTTGTTCTTGGTGATGAGGTTAGAAGAACCCTTGTCAATATACTGTAAACCATAGTGTAATAAATGTCTTGAGATTCTCGAAGACTGAGCCGTACTTTTGTGACAGTCTGGGTGAGCGCCTGGTTGCTACATCATCAGATAAAATCACGTCCTTGTGCTATGGCTCTCTAGATACAACTAAGTAAGAAAATATACTACTCGTCAAAAGTCTAGGCCCACCCTATTATTTTCATCATAGAATGATTATATGAAAGAAGTGTTTAGTAAAAATGGATGCAATATCTTCTTCTGAAAGTCCTCTATGCACATTAAGCATAAAAACAACTCACCGACAACCATGGTGATCACGTGCATTTTGGTTTGCTGACCATAAATTCACATTTTTAATTTGTTTTTTTAAACTTCCGTAAAACCAAATAGGTGAAGTAATCGTGCTGATTGACATTCCACGTGCAATGGCGACTTTTTGTGAACAGAGTTCACTCTTAATTTGTTTTACAATCAGCAGACTTAGGGTAGTTTCATCACTTGCAAAAACCATTCCACCGAGAAGAAGTCTTGACACCTTACAAAGAATGAGG
Organism: Oreohelix idahoensis; assembly: GCA_024509875.1. NCBI lineage: Eukaryota > Metazoa > Mollusca > Gastropoda > Stylommatophora > Oreohelicidae > Oreohelix > Oreohelix idahoensis. The sequence continues at coordinate 81,816 of JAMPIV010001960.1, forward strand.
GCTATAACGTTCGTTGAAAGTGGTTTATCTGTCCGTGAGGTTGCTAGACGGATTGCAGTGTCACACTCTACTATCTAAAGAAGTTTGGAGAGATTTCAAGCCACAGGAAGTGTGGAGGATCGTCCCCGGCCAGGTCGACCTAGATGCACCAATAGACATGATGACCGGTACCTCTTGTTGTCAGCCCTGCTCCATCGAACAGTGACTTGTTCCACTCTAAGATGTCAGCTGAGACAAACTGTAAACGTTAATGCCAGTCAAAGCACCATTCGCAGACGTTTACATGAATTTGGACTGGCTGCTCGACGTCCTGCAGTCAGAATCCCTATTACTCCTGCTCATCGCAGAGCTCGTGTTGCTTGGTGTCGCGAGCACATCCGATAGACAAGGCAACAATGGAGTCAAGTTCTCTTCACTGATGAATCTCACTTCACTGTGTCATTCAATGATGGCAGGATTCGAGTTTGGATACGACCATGAGAGCGATTTACTGATGACACAATTCGAGAGGTGAATCGTTATGATAGGGGTTCTGTCATGGTCTGGGGAGGCTTCTACAGACACGACAGGACCCCACTCTATATCATCCAATGCAACTTGACCAAGATACCAGAACGAAATCTTGAGACCAATTGTTCAGCCTGCTCTGGAGGCCATAGATGGTAATGCCATTCTACAAGATGATAACGCTCGACCACATCGAACTCGTGTGGTGAATGAGTTTATTCAGCAACATGGGATCATCAGGATGGAGTGGCCAGCTCGTTCACCTGACCTTTCTCCGATTGAGCACCTCTGGGCTGTCCTTGGTCGACGATTGTCAACAAATCACCCCCTGCCAATGAATGTCGCACAGCAGACTGCATTTCTGCTTCAGGAATGGCAAGCTGTTCCTCATGATACTCTTCGGACCCTTGTGGACTCGATGCGTCTACGCTGTCTTGAGTGCCTTGCAGCAAACGGTGGTCATACCCGATTTTGAAATGTCTATTTGTTCAATATCTATTGTGTGACTTTTGAAAAGGTGGGTGACACACTTCACAGCTTCATTGCGTTTGAATGTGTGTTTCCATTTCTTTACGTGACATGTCAATTTGGTATTCAATAAATGCCGTTTTGACTGATACCAATATCGTTTATATCAGATTTGTTTTATGGTTTCAACCTAGGTTTTTCTAAGTGGCCCTTGACTTTTGACAAGTAATATATTTTCTTTTACTAATCTCATAAGTGGTGCGGGGCTTGCCGACTTAGCGCATTTTTCATTGGTTATACAAATTGTAAAGATTTATTTCATTCGCTACAACTATCGTTACCTACGTATCTTAGAATTTAAATAAGCTCATGCAAATGAGGTGATGTATTCTTCTTTTTAGCTTTGCTGGGCAACTCCCGCCAAAACTAAGGGGAACACAGTTAGAAAAAGTTTAGTGCTTCGATTTCTATGATGAATTTAGTAATTTATTCTTTCTTTATTTATTACGTTAACGTGGGTTACTAGCGTTAGCGTAGGCCATATGGTCAAATAAATATGGAATCTTGCTTCACAAAATATGCTTCTGAGTAAGATGAGCTTGCTAGCTGTATATGCGAATCAACTTGTAAATATGGAATCTTGATTCTCAAAATGTGCTCTCGTGGATGAGTTTTACTTGATATTTTTAATATGTAATCAACTTGTGAGCACTCGATAAAAGGTGAATAAAAAAGCTGCGCCCATCGTCTTAATCGTGGGCTAGAAAGTGTCCCTTTTAACTTAGAAAGTGAAGGATGTCCTAAATGGCAAATTCTGTTATCCAGACGTACACTAGCGTTTTTCTGGCTAGACGTCAAACACGTAAGGGGTAGACTCAGATCTCTGTTGGACTGAAGACACACAACAGTCATCGTAAGTTTTCACACTTAATAAAAATGGTTGACTTTCTTTTATACTACTCCTAAAAAATGATTTCAATTCTCTAGTAATTATGTACGACTTGAGATGCACCTGATAAGTGTTAAATATATTGCGCATTGGAGTGTGTGCACATGCAAATCTGTACGGACGATCTAACAATGTATATGAAGTGAAGTATGAACTATCAATTACCTCCTATCATCTTAGAGGAAATTCTTTTGATTTAATTAATCATTTATGAGAAGGATTAATTGAGCAACTGCTAAGTGCAAAAGTGATCTTGTAACCGCTGGGATGTTGTAGAACTGGTTACGGCATCAATTAGTAATTATGTGACCGCGCCAATTCACAAGGTAGCAGATGGCAGGCCTAGTAATGTGATTCAAGTTTCTCCTGTTCTCTTTTCTTTATCTTCCAAGTTATTTATGGGGGACTCGTGTACTGGCCATAACCGAAAGAGGTGTTAATTCCTGGATGATATACTTTTCCTCCTGACTCAACCCACGACCCGTTCTATTCCTTCTTCGTTGCTATTACTGATTGATCGTATAGTGGAATTTGTTATTCAAATAGACATGGCCAACATTCACCAACTCTCAAAAGGATGGACTCAAATATATGTTTTATCCCTTGCAAAAACATTTGTTTACATATAGTAATATTCTTCAATAACGCAAGTAATTCTTCATAGAGCTCACATACAGTAGTATCATAGTTGCTTCATACGTAAACTATGTATCTCGTGTATATATACTTAATCTCCCTTTGTTCTTCCATCATCTCCAGTTACTTGTTTAGTCTATTCAAACTCTACTCCAGTTTGCCTAAGGTGCCTCGATGCTCCATATCAGCACTTCCAACTCATTGTGTTTGTGCCTTTATTCTTCCTGACCAAACGTAGTCAGATCTGCCTCTATTACTGTTCCTGAAAGCATAATTTAATTCATATACATATATCAAGTCTTCTATACTCCATACTTACATGCGAGAGCATGTGGGCAGTTCTTAAAGATGTCGACTCTCCCAGTAGCTTTCTTGTCGTGTCAATTTCTGAAGACAGCTCATAGTTCACTTTTCGTGATCTCACGATAATACATATGGTTTTGTTCTTGTTTCTCATCGCTGGAGCTGGGTTGGCCATGTCCTCAGAAGAGACCCCTATGCCATCACAAGAACAGCTATGCTTTGGACCCCTGAAGGAAAACGAAAGAGAGGCCGACCAAAAACAACCTGGCGGAGGACTGTGGAGGCTGAGATGCAAAGAATGAACCAGAGTTGGGGCACTGTACGAAGGATGGCCACCGACCGAGCAAAGTGGAATCAATTTGTTGTTGCCCTACAAGACGCCACTAGGCGTGATGGCCACTGACTGCTTTGACGGTCGGCGGCTAAGGATCAAAGAAGAAGAAGAAGAAGAAGAATACTACAGTTGACCACTTGTATATCATTCATCTTCTTCTTTGCTAGTCTGAACTTCAGGCTTCTGTATTATTTCTCCTGTAAACTTCTAACTCAAATGAATGATAAGTTCAACTTATACTTACATTCAGATCACTGAATCTCTCACGAAATGCACTCACTACCTCACTGTGTATAACTCTTAATCATTTAGAACCCTGTCTAGTTATAACAAATCTCCTGAATATCTCTGTACCTATGCTATATCTGTACAACCACAGAAGGCACTTCTTAAGACTACTGCAAACACACCTTGCTTCTTCAGTTACTCAAACCGGACTGCCCTAATGACCTCTTGTCATTATTCTGTCGTACGATTCTCTCGATACTTCTGATTCGTTCCCTTAACTTATTTTCCACTAAATTTATTGGTTGACCTTTTGATTTACAACTCACGAGAAAAAAATACTCACGTTTTGTTAACGCGAGCCGAGTTACTGAACACTCGTCTTGTTTTATTCTTACCTTATTTTCTTCTTCGTGAACTGTCTTAAGCGTCTATCTGACCTTGCCAATAGCATGAATAATGCTTGGGCAAACCCCACGGGGACATACACCCCGGGGCCGTACAAATGTATCACGTAGGGAGACATTTGCGTTCTTTCAAATATTATCTAGTCTTCACTTACCATACTATCATATACCTACTCCTGTACATATACATTTATAAACTATGAGTCATATTATTTAAAAAAATAAAAAAATTTAAATCATAAGTGTAACGTTATCCCATTACAAATAACCAATGTTTCAATTGAGGTATATCATCAATGATTACATAAATACACAACCTTTTATAATATAACCATCTATTCAACAATAATTCTGTACATGCTATATTTAAATATATGCACTTGTCGACATGGTAACTGTCTCTGGAATCAGTGATTTGTCAGTACACATCATGTGTATAATATCTGCCGTCAATGTGGTTACTGAATTGGAACGGTCAGATAAGCGGAGTTACATTAACTAACATAGCGAAGCTGGCATAATTAAGTGTCCTGGGCGATAGGGAAAGACATGTGTCGCTAATCAGGTCAAAATTTAATGTGCTCGACTGATGTTAGGTTTGGATGCACCGTTCAAGTCGTTAACTCTGTCTGAAAGTATAGAAGTGTGGCTAAGTGACTGTCCTGGGGCGATAGTAAAAGACATGTGTCGCTAATCAGGTCAGATTATGATGTGCTCGACTGATGTTAGCCTTGGATGCACCGTTTAAGTCGATAATTCTGTCTGAAAGTATGGACACTAAACTTCATAAAGTACATAAAATCCTTGTGCTTAGAGTTAATGTCAATGTGACTATGTAAGTGTGTCATCAATATCATCTCTCAAGTAGTTATTGCTTAAAGCAGCAATACTGCAAACATGTCGTATTCCTGGTGTCGCTATGTAATCAGCGCAATAGTAAGTGGGGTACATCATATGTGGGTGGTGAACATGTGAAAGGGTATGTGTCGTGGGAATGTTCATCATCAGTGCATTATGTGTACTCTTTGTCACCTGTGTATTGGTAAGAGAAATTTCTTAACTCTGTTATGACTTGGCTGTATCTTTTTCATTTTCCTCTTTTCTTTTCATTTTCCTCTTTTGCCAATTCAAATGTGCATATACCTGGAATCCATACATTATACAAACAAATATGAGTATAACGCTATCTATACTAACAATAATTATCGGTCTTGATCCTCTGGTGTGGTAAATCTGGCATGTCTTGGAAAGTACACTGCCAAGCTTCATGAGTTGATTTGAAATTAGTCTACATTGTCACAACTCTGTGTTTCTCTGGGTTATAGTTTGTTTATTTCTGTCTCTCTTTTTTTTCAAAGTTCTATACTCTCGTGCCTTAAAGAGTTACTGAGTAATATGAGTGTCTAAGTGTGCACAGGAATATAAATATCAACTAACTTAACCAAAGAGACAAAAAAATAAAATGACTTCGTTATAGGCACTTTGTTGATTAGAGTGCCTATTAAGCACTATTGCTGGGGGAGTGCTGCGATTTAGTACTTTAGCTGGGGTAGTACTTTACGATGATTACACTACCTGCATAAGTTTTGAAAACTCTTTTGCAATCTCTAACATTGTAATTTCTATACTGGAGAGGCGACTGTCGTACTGTGACGAAGTTGGTATTGATTGTGCTATCGTGTTTATAGTCGCTCTGCAAGAGGAAGGGGGCGATGGAATATTTGTACGATGTTGTAAACCTGGAATCGGTTTATGAACTTGGCGATGATTTCTTTTAAAGCTGGCTCGTACATGTTCTTGCGGTAGGCGTAACAGCTTCGCTGGTGGCGGTGAATCTGGTAATGAAGGGTGGTAAGGGCGCTTGGTAGCTGTACGTATCTCAGTGTTGGTGGTATCATCCATGCAATCAATGTCGCTTTCTTCTCGTTCTGTTGTGTCAAGTTCTGATTCATCAGGTGCCAAAAGCGTATCGATAATGTTCTTGTCTCTGTGTGTTTCATCGGAAGGTTTTAATGTTTATATGCTCTGCTGTAGGGCTCTGACTATGATGGGTTGTGTTGTTTCTCATTGCCTGTAAAGCTATTTCATCATCGCTGTCCCAGCTGGATTGTGTAGGCTGGTGTTGACTGGGAGCTGGCGGTTGTAATCGTCGACTGGTATGTTCTTCTGTAGGGCTCCGACTATGGGAGGTTATATTGTTTCTCACTGTTGTTTGCAGGGGCCTCTCATCTTTGGTGTCCCAACTGGAGTGTGTAGGCTGGGGTTGACTTGGAGTTAGCGGTTGTAAGCCTTGACTGCCATAATATGTTTGACTCGTTATTGACGGGTGGGGTTCGTTGTCATGCACTGATACTGGTGTGCTGCTATCTCTATCATGTAAACAATTGTCTCGAAATATCAACCTCTCTCTTAGTTCTGCCGGCGGAATATCATCTTCGTCTTCTGACTTGTCTCTACAGCGATTCAACCGATGAATAGCATCTTGTAATTGATTTGGGGTGCTACACTGTTCCTTGTCAATATGAAGCTCATCATCTGTCTCAAGTTCGGTGTGTGAAGTGCTTGAAGTCTCTGTAGAATTATAGTAATTTAATGTGACTTTTCGTACTGGTCTGCCTTTCGATAAAGCTGGTAGTGCTGTCGGGCGATGATTGTCTTTCTTCATTTGTGCTGCATGCACTTTGGTGACTATGTTCTTCTCTTCATTCCATAATATGTAATTTATGGGTGTTGTCTTTTCAAGTACTTTATATTCGTCTAGCCATCGTACGTCAAATTTGTTGTTTCGAACATTCTTCTTATAATAAACTTTATCACCAACTTGAAATTGTTCCAATGTAGCGCTTTTATCGTGCTGTTTCTGCCATTTCTTGAAAGCTTTCTGGGAATTGTGACTAGCTATCTGGTGTGCTCTATGCTTCTTTCGTAGTATAATTTCAATGGGATCTTCTCCTACATACTTCCTCTGAGGTTGTAAGACATTGTCTAATGGAAAAGTAGGTTCACGTCCGTATAACATGTAGAATGGTGACAGTCCTGTCGTCTCATTTATGTTTACACGTATTGCTTCGAGGGCTTGATTAATATATATGTCCCAATATTGTACATTTCCTTGTATGTATTTGGCAAGGATATCATGCAATGTAGCATTCATTCTCTCATTTCTTCCATTTGCCTGCGGCCTATAGAAAGTACTAGTGGTATGTTGAATATGCCAAGTCTGGAGTGTCTTCTTGAAAGGATTACCGACAAATTGTTTCCCGTTATCTGTGATTATTCTCTTAGGGCAACCATGTCTTGGTACAAATTATTGTAGAAAAAACTCAGTTACTGTCGCTGACGTTATATTCTTAAGAGGATAACTTTCAGGCCATACCGAGTATTGATCAACGATGTGCAAAAGGTATGCATTCCCGGACTGGGTAATGGGGTATGGACCAGAAATGTCCATGCTTATGACTTCCATAGGGAAATGAGATGGTTTCATCTCTTGCAAAGGAACTTTAGTTGGTCTCATGTTTCTCATTCTGCATGTTTTGCAAGTACCAACGTATTCAATTATGTCTTTGTACATTGACATCCGATAATCCCTTTTCTTGATAATGCCTATGGTTTTGTATCTTCCAACATGCCCGTTATTGTCATGGAACTGTACTAATAACTGAGGTATTACTAACTGGGGAATTACTTTTTGTAGTCTCCCTTCTTGTTTCTCGTCAATGTGATATAGAACCTGGTCATGTGCAGGATAGTAAGCTGTTTAAGTGACGTGGGTTTCGTTTGTTCTTGTTGAATAAGCTTGATTATTTCAGGATCTTTTCTCTGCTCAGCATATACATAAAATGTGTCCAAGTCTACTGTTTCTTGTGTCTGCATCTGTTGTTTCGGTGTTAAGGTCGACATCTACTCTGTTGGAATTTATGATGTTGATCTCCTTTGCGTTGTCGTGGATGTCAGTGAAACAATCAGGATCATCTTGCTCTGAGGTACTGGGATGTGGAATTCAAGAAAGGAGGTCTGCACACGTATTCTGGGTACCTGGGATGTATTCAATTGTTGTGTCATATGATTGTAAGTTCATAGACCAAGTCTGTAATTTCTTGGACTGTTCATGTGTTTTAGTGAGCCAATTTACCAATGGTTGGTGGTCTGTTCTAATAATGAGTTTGGTACCTCTAATGTAGAAATCAAGCTTCTGTATCGCGTAATGTATGGCGAAAGCTTCTTTCTCTGTAGTCGACCATCGTCTCTGTGTTTTGGAGAGGGCGTGTGACACAAATGCTATGGGCATCTCGTTAGGAATCTCTAACGTAGAGAAAATACGTGCAGCAAAGAGACCTAAAACGAAGAGAGACACACGTTCATTTCTATCACTGTGTGCATATTACCAGAAGTTCATTACATATTTCAATGGCTTAACAGCACCTCTTACTGACCTCACCAAGAATGGGCAACCTGAAAAAGTTATTTGGAATTCAGAGTGCGAAAACTCCTACGTCACTCACAAGGAGAAGCTGTCCAAATACCCAATTCTAAGGTTACCTGACCTTAAGAAACCTTTCATATTGCGCGTCGATGCCTCGGGACTGGGAATCGGGTCAACACTGCTTCAGGCAGATGAAAATAATCCGAATCTGTTATTTCCAGTTGCATACGGCAGCCGCAAACTGAACACAACAAAGGAATTATTCGACCGTGGAGAGGGAATGTTTAGCACTCGTTAATGGAATAAGAAGACATCATAAATATCTTTATGGCGTTCTATTTACGGTACAAACGGACCATGCTTCACTGGCGTATCTTGGAGCCAATAAGGAATTTAACGCAAAGATTATGCGTTGGGTTTTGCTGTTAAGCGTATATTCATTTAATGTACAATACATCCCGGGAAAAGAAAACGTAGGACCTTATTTTATGAGTCGAAATTGGAGCATGATGGAAGAGGATGAAATTAAAGACAGCAATCACTAGAAAGATACGGATAATAGCATCTCTATTTTCATGAAATGGTTTCATGTCTTCAAGCCCAAACCAACTATCACATATATATGTAAAAATAGCCACTGTGATCCGACCATCTTTGCTTCCCCATCCATGGTTTATAATATTTCTACTCGCAAAACCCTGCAATTTGCTGCCTGTAGACTCACTTTGAAACCACGCCTATTTTTTCCTGTTTGCATGCGCTAATGAGCGTTTACACATTTTTGCACCCGACAGTCTTAACAAGAGGGGAGCAAACCGGAGTGTTTACCTGAGTTCCCAAGTGAGCTGAGATGTCAGTCATCGATAGTGACAGATTAGACGTCGGTAGCAAATGCAAAGGCGATAATAATATTTACCGACCACATTTGATGTCTGTGATCCCAGGGAACTTAATTATTTGATCTATAGCAGAGGGGCGAAATCAAAGAAGGCCTGTTAGCATGGCCAGGGCTTTGTGATGTCGTTTCAGCATCGCGAGCGAGCGAGCGAACAGGAAAATCATTTACCTCGGGAGTCGAACTCGTTGATTTTCCCTGATACGGCGGAAGGCGTGAATTATCGCACCCTTTAGTGATAATAACACCATTTCTGTATAAATACTCCGTCCTCTCAAAGTCAGTTATCTAGTCGCTCAGAAAGTTTGGATAATCTAGCTCGTTATTCTTGAGCCATTGTGAAAGTGCGTTATAGCATTCCGTTGAGATTGTTTCATTTCTGATTGCGGTAATAGAAATTAGCATTTACGTGATTTAATGTGCTAAGTTTATCATTATAATTCACTGGAATTTTCTAGGTTCTAAGACTAGCGTATTAAATATCGCATAGCTAATTTTTTTCCAGTTGTAATGTAGATTTAATCACCAGCTATCACCCAGAAAGAGATGTTTTAATTGAGTAATTGATACACTAGGCAACTGACAATTGACGGAATACAATTCACTTCTAATTCACAATGTGTAATAATATAAGTGACTAGTGTAATATCATGTGGCGAAACAAATAGTTAGTAATGACAAGCTATATTTGTAAAGTAGTCATAATTAAATTAACACTGATATTGTGCGCTGAGTATTTTACCGGGCGGGAGGGGAAAGGCGCATACCTAGAACCAAACCCGTACCAGTTGAGCGAAGCATGATAAGATAGGCTAGGACACGTGTGCCTTTTAATTTAATTAGATGACAGAGAGGATAAGAGATCACACCATTACGCGTGATAGGATAGGATATTGATATTGTGGTTAAATGTTTGGTTTTCTTCCTAATTTAGTGCTGATCACAAACCAGCTGCCAGCGGTCTAATAGCACCAGTAACAATTCTTATTATTATCGGGTCTTCGATTTTGACCTGTTCGGTCCTCTTGCTTCATCCAGAGAGACCAAAAATATAAACAATAATAGTAAACGTCACGGGGCTTACAAAATACCCAGATTTTTGCATTCAATTTTATCAGCCCGCTGTAGGCATATATATATATATATATATATATATATATATATATATATATATATATATATATATATATATATATATATATATATATATATATATATATATATATATATATATATATATGTATGTATGTATGTATGTATGTATATATATATATATATATATATATATATATATATATATATATATATATATATATATATATATATATATATATATATATATATATATATATATATATATAACATCTTTCCAGACAACTGATAATCCTGTTTCCAAGTGAATATATCCAGGAGAATATGGTGTGTCATAATCGGCACTCAACCCCAGAGAGAAAAACCGATAGGATATACCCTCATCCTCTTTATTAACAGTTTACTAACCAGATTTTTCCTTTAGCTATTTGAAGTACTATCTACTGTCTACTGTGAACACTAGATCGCGGTATATATTTTGCTACATGAACTATCAGATGTGACATTTTTCATATCCAATAACCCACCACCAAAGTAGGCGTTCCCCATTAGGAAAATTAATTATTCTTGGAGGAACTGGGCTCACTTCGGAGAAGCAATACACTGGATCATGATACATGTACATTGATGCTTACGTTCAAGAGGTTGTTAACCAAGTATTAGGAAAGGTGTGATAGATGTGGCCACGACTGACAGAGTGAGAGGAAATACGTTCTAGTTGCGGAAACTGTATCATCCTTGATTTTCTTTGCAATTACTGTTATTTTACGGGATAGCTTAATCAGGAATTTTGTTCTTTGCTTTACTGTCTATTCTATACCCTAGTGTTAATCTTTGACCTTTTGGGTTATTAACTTCTTTTGGGATCTTTTCTCAACAAGAGGGGAGGGCACTTTATTGGTTATTTTCATATGTCTTTAACCAATGATTATATTGATTTCTATATGTTTGATGATGTAACGTTTAAGTAATAATAAACTAAACAAAACTTAATTTATTGTGTTGGTCAGCCCCAATCTCCATTTACCATAGTTTTCACGTCTGTGAGTCCTGTTGTCACATAAATGTGCGTGAGTTATTGTGAGTAGTTAACTTATAATTGTATTTATGTGGCGGTTTGATAGATGGTCTATTACCAAAAGATAGTCGTATAGAAAGGCTGGACTAGAGAATTCACTCATTCCAGAGACAGATCTTCACCTTAATCTATTCATTCGTGGAATCTATTCTAGCACTGTCTTTCTCAGAGAACCACACCTTTTCTGTTTTTTTTTTTCAGACAGGACCAAATATATCTCTAATACCTATCTAAATGTACGACACTGAGTAATTCATTCATTCATAACCCTCCACTCCCAAAGGAACATAGGCCTTCAACAAACACATGTTAAGTCCTCCTGTCACGTGCCATCATATAAAGTTCTTTCCACTTTCTCCTCATCATTTTCACCTCTGTTTCCAGCTCTCTTCTCCATGTGCTTGGGGGTTCCAGAACAAGGACTGCCTTGAAATGCCATCAGCAGGTTTCCTCAGTGTGTGTCCTATCCATCGCCATCGTCTTCTTCTCATCTCTTGTTCCACTGGCACTTGTCTAGTTCTTGTCATCAGTTCCACGTTGGTAACCTTATCATACCATTTTAATTCTTATATTCTACGCAAGCACCCATTTATGAAAGTCTGTAGCTTGCAGGTAATAATAACAGGGTTGAACATGAACAAACACCAATACAAGATGTAGAAATGTGCACATAACGTGGCAGAAATATAGACAAAGTTGGAGGGATTGACAGTGATATCAAACTAAGAATACAAAAAGCAAGAGGAGCTTTCATTGCATTGGGAAATATATGGAGATCAAGAGAAATCGGATCCAACACGAAAATAAGAATCTTCAACTCCAATGTGAAGTCAGTCCTATTGTATGGCTCTGAGACATAGAGAACAACAAAGACAACAACCAAAAAGCTATAGACTTTCAGACTGCGTAATACGCGTCCTTTATTTTCATCGGTCTACAGACTCATTCCCGCGGAGCTCAGAATATTAGGTATGGGTTGGCTTATATTGTTCCTATTTATTCGTGGATGTAAGGACCAGAATTTCTGTAAGGTCTTTTCCGTGCCCACCTGTGTCACGAAGGCCTTCCACATGTGGTCCTTGACTTCAACCCCTCCGTTATTCATTGTACTTCTCTTTCGTGCTTTCGTCCATTCTTTCGTCGCTCTTTCATTTTCTGTCCATGCTTTTTCTACATCCTCAATCCACCAGGGTGGTTGGATGAAAGGTGTTCTAGCTGTCTTTGTCCTGGCATTTTGACGCAATATATGTAGAGGGCTATTACAGTCACGTGAGCCTGCAGGGTGCTTAAAGTATGTTTATGCCTCCTGTGTCTGCTTACCCTCCCTTTTGCAATAAATAAATAAGTATATGGATTGAGCAAGCAGAACCACTCGAATAAACTTACGACGTAACGGCCAGACAGCCAGCTAGCGGTCTTTTATATAAATTTACTTCTTAATGGCTTTGACAAAAGTGAGCCGCCCCCAATAAATAAAAAAGGACAGAGTTAACATCCTAGTGGTCAAAATGTTATATACATTTGCACAATATTTCCCACTTACAACCAGTGGCGTATTTCCTATGTGTGCTGTGCGTGCTGCGCACACCTATGCCCGAAGGAAAATAAAAATTTAATTTATTATTCTATAAAATATTTCTCTTCTAATGTTCTGCTTTCGGACCGCACGCACCATGATAACGGATTTTCCCGCATAGAATCTATGAGTATAATCTAGTTTCAGTTTCCCCAGACGATTTTTATAGCAGTTTTTATTGGTTAGTTGCAATCGCCCGAAGTTTCTCGGGTAATTCCGTCACAATGCGTGCGGCTCTTTTCGGATTCACTTCTGAACACTGGTTTGATTATATGGGGGTCATGGCCAGATACGTAAATACAATGCGAACATGCGTGCGGTGGTACTGCAGCTCTCGAATTGTAAAAATCGGTTGTGTCCGTCCAGTGTTTTTTGTGATTAATTTTTGTTAGTTGCCGGGAATGCAGATTATTACAGTGACAGTGAGTTTCAAGTTGTAAGTTAATTAGTATTTCGGAGATAACTGACATATACCCCTAATAACTATCGTTGCCTAATTGAATATAGTTGGTTTTTAAATTAAGAGGGGAAGAAGTTAAATAGTAGGCGTACACATTTTTTAAGTAGCAGCACGCCTAGCTCGCATTACCAGGATACGCCACTGCTTACAACGGAGAGATCACATCTCTTGTCAGGTTGCGACGTGATGTCGAATCTCGGAAATAAGTGGAAAAACAAACATAACCATGTGATATTTTAAGCATTTAAAACACGTAAGGAATGGAAACCCGAGGCCTGCGAACATACCTTAAAGTTTGTCTAATATTTATTTGCTGATATTTTAAGCAACAGAGATAAAGAAGTTGGGGAAGGCATCCAATTTTTTTCTCAAAGGGAAACAACTTTAAAATTTAAAAATTATAAAACTAAATAACATATTTTCATTATTTATTTAATTTTATCAATTTATTATATAAAGTTTTTTAAAGCATTAAAAAGTTCAATTATTTTTTATTAGTTCTTTTTTAAATTGTTAAAATGTTCTTTTGTTTTCTATGTTTAGAGTAAACAAACTTCTAATAATATGGAGTTTATGCACATGCTAAAGTAGTAAGCACTTATAAGCTCTGTCACTTTCAATGATAATAATTTTACACTATTTCTTTTCAATCGCAGATGTGCACACCAACATGTTTTATCGGCGCCTGAAAGCGCACCTCGACAATCTTTTAAACACATTTTCTTTCTTGGTCGTTCCTCCTCTACCCTGGGGCTGGAGTAGCTAAGAGGTATGGCGTTCGTCTCTAAGTCTAAAGGTACAGGGTTCTGTTCCCGGTACAGGGAATGGTTTCGATGGAATATTTTCATAACCACTGGGAACTAATAATGTCATACTCCCCCTGATCCCCTGCGTAGTGAGATCATAAACCTAGTCTTCACGGATAAGGGCGAAAAAATAGGAGGTCCCGTTTCCAAGTTGCGCCCGTTAAAAATTCTTCGGCAGTTGAAAATCGTAAAGAGTAATCCATACGGCTACTGCCATGGCAGAATTAACATTGGGATCCTCGTGGTGCTTTAGAGTTTGTGCGCTGTGCTGAGATCCTCCTTGTGTGATCTAAGGGAGGAGATCGGAGCAATGATGGAGTTGACCGTGTGCATTGAAAATGGTCCCTAAAACAAAACAAACAAACCTCTTCTACCTTGGGATGTAGAATTTGTCACAGGACGGATTGGGGGGACCTCTTCTCAACCTCTTCTCCACTACGGCAGTACTCATTTTCAATTGGTGTACGTACTGATTATCTAGAATTTCTGGGTCGACACATTTCTTTCTGCTATGTAGCAGACATTTTATATTTTCAAACATTCTTACACTCCTCACAGAGATAAGTCGTCATGTCTTTTTGGTTACCCGTTCCTCCCTGCTTTGCAAGGAACGGCTCAGATAATAATTACTCGATAACCATGTTGGTTAATCGCGGGTGTGGCCGACATTTGACTTACAGATTAACACTAAAATCGCTCAGCGCATTAGCTTAATTGCTGGTAAGACCATCTTACGTCCTTCGCCAAGATCGTAATAGGCTGAAAGTTTGATAGCCACTACGGGTAGACACCTTATGGGCGGACATCTTCTGTTACTTGGTCATCATTTAGGTCTTGGTACAGGCTATCGCCTGAGGTGTTAACTTCCTAAATGATTTTATAATTTCCAGGTTTTTAATTCACCCTTGCTTACAGTTGTGTGATGATGTCGTTTTAATTCTCCAACAGTAATTCCAAACAAAACAGCAAACCTTATATAGTCGATAACTGCCAAGTGATCATATAAACCTTTATTCAACTTGAAGGAATACGTACAGTTTCATGTATATTATCAAAGTACATCAACGAAATCATCTTCTTCAGTTCGTCTAATTTTCTCTGTATATCTTTCTATATTATTGACAGTTTGGCAATTCTACTCCAGTTTCAGCCTTTGTAGCTTAGTTAATCAAAACGGTATGGAATGAGACATGTGAAAAAATACTGGATAAAAGGGAACGACAACATAAAGCATGGATAACAACAGAAACCATCAATAAGATAAAAGACAGAAAAAACAAGAAAGCAGATTTAAACACAAGCAAAATCAGAAGTTCCAAAGCCAAGGCTCAAGAAGTGTACACGGAAGCAAACAAAGAAGTAAAAAGAAGTATCAAAAGAGACAAGAGGAAGTGTATTGAGGAGTTGACAAGAGAGGCAGAAGATGCTGCAGCCAAAGGAAATATGAGAGAACTGTATAACAGCACTGTCGTAATTTTTATCTGAGAGGGTTCAGATGGATATTGGTCCCTTTAGAGTGTAGAGTGATATTGAAGGCTCTGTGAGAATAAGGATTTAGGAGAATGAGGTAGTAGATTCACAAGCACTGGGAAGAGCAAGGACAGTCTCTTATTACGACAATATCTGTTTCTCACAGACTATTCCTATCTCTCGTCTGAACAAACAATTGTTTGTCAGTTCCAGTCGCTCAGGTGCACTCACCGATTTGGTGATTCTGTCGCACAGCGTACATGAATACAGCTTACACAGATGGGAAATGTTTGGAGTTTTGGGCCAGCCGACAACCAATACAAATAAAGTTTAATACCTTTATTATCATAAATCAGTCACAAATAATTATACATTTACAGTCAAAAATCAAAGGTTACAGAATACAAATATGATAAGGGAAGAGGGGGGGTTTGAGGAGAAATATCCCATCCACCGTTTCCCGGTTGTATTTACTAACAGACAAGACCCGGTCCAAAAAACAAGAAAGGGGGGAGGGGGTGATCAGAGATAGGCAATTTAACCAACCGGTAAATTTATTACTCTGGGGCAAGGGGTTACAGTAAAGGGGGGGGGGGTGGTGTAGAGGAAAAGCTAGGGTCTCAAATGTCTCCCTTTAATCAACAAATTTTACGGGAGGGGGGAATGAACACAGTTACACAATCCCGCTAGGAGAAGTCCCGTACAATGAATATAATGCACCTTAATACTAGGTCGAACTAATTAAAAGGGTAAAGAAAAGATTAAATCTCCTTTCATTCAAAAAAACACACTAGGGCTGGCCATCCCACAGACACACACGCAGACTTACCAAAATGGTGAATTCTGGCACTCTAGGAATCATTTACCACAGCAGCTAATACCGTGGAATAATGTACTGGTCTTCTTATTTCTTCCGTGTCAGGCCCCAGATTTAACGAGGTAACAAATAGTCTCAAAAATCGCCAGACGGTGAAGCGTAAAGGCTACTGTTGGTTTAGATAAAGTTCCTAATGAATGGCACAGGCACTTGGCTAGGCGTGAGGTATGGTGTGGTTCCTAAAATTGGCACAGCTGGTGGAGATAACTTTCTTTTTCCGAACTGTCACAAGTTAAAAACACTGAGGTAAGTTCTTCTTCGGGGGTGGGTAAAATCCACTGAATATACTTGACAGACAGTGTTCAGGTAGATCTATGTTTTTCTTCACAAATAGGGCAGTGAATAAAATATGTTCTGCTTCCAGTTTACTTTAAGGACTAGCCTATATGAACTAGTATTTTAAAAGTGTTTCTTGTGTGGCTTTATTCTTAGTTAAATTTAGAGGTGCGGGGCCCATTACAGGTCGCCACAAGTTTAGCTTTAAAAAAGTTCATGTTACTGGAGTTATCGAATTGAGTTGGCAGAACTCTGTATATAATTAATAATTGCTGGGATGCAGGTTGAATGATCGTTCTGAATGAAAGATAATCAAAACAAGAAATGCATTACAAATCATATTATAATCTGACACGCGATAAATTACAGTTAGCCTATTTACTTTATTAGCGTCGTCAATTTAACAATTCAGGAAAACTCCCCGTGAGTTAAAAATAATCAAAAGCACATCTATCTATACAGAACTAAACTGTATTTACTAGTTATAATTCTCTTTAACGTCTGCAAAATTAATTTACGCGTTAATTGTATTAGGAAATACTTTTAGATGTAACATTTAGTTTGCACTAGAACTTTGAAAATGGGTTTATTTAATAATGTTAAATTTACACCACAATCCAGTGAAATAAGTAGACCACTGATCACTCGAAGCTAATGTATAAATTACCGTCTGCGCAGAAAGAATACACTCCAATAGTCAACGAAGGTAGATGAAATCTAGCAGGAATCCGACTAGGCTATATGCTAGTGCAACTAGGATTCTGTCAGAACGAACGATAAAATGCAGTTTTCGGAGTTCTTTATTTATACATCTCGAATGTAACTTAAATGGGACGTGATGAATTTTCACACCTTTCTTGAAGTATAGCAAAATCCGAGGTACAACGCCGTTGTGTTAACTGCTGTGTTTCCTCCGTTTTCCCCGGTCTACCGATCTTCTTCGTCTCAGGCTGCTCGCATAAGGGTGCGAAAATTTCTCGAGAAGCTAACTACGTTAGCTGAGAGTTCCCTGATTCTTTAGATCGTATACCGCTCCACGTTGAATTCTGAAGATCAGCCTTCTTTGATGGTACCGCTGTTCTGAGAAGCTTTGGCAACTCCCACCAGGCGGGGCGACAGCCAGGTAAGAAAATGAACTGCTGTTAATTGCTCTAGAAACAGGAGTGAGTCTCTGGCCACGTCCTCTTTTGGGCCGGCGTTAAGGAAAAGATTGCTATAAATCGTTCTCAGAGATGGTCGTGGGCGTGATTTAACCTCCCATCAAAGGCCATGCGATCTCAAAAGTTCACAGAAGATAGCAGGCTACATATTAATGATCCAGCGTGTAAAATTCTCGTGGAAATGCTGCATGCAGGTTAAAGTTACAATAGATGATCAGGGGTTCTAAAGTTATGAGAGGCCAATATTCTGTTATAATCCATCGAGTCAGGGAAATTCATTTGTCATACTTAGACGTACGTCACAGTCGTCCCCACTTTTGAGACATGGAAACTCGTTTTCATGTTTCGTTTATGACAATGAAGCTGCCTGATCGGTAGCTTTTGGATGATTAGCATCGTCGATTTTCTCCTCTTCCTCCGTGGTCCAGTTTCTACTCAAGAAGTCAGCTCCGACATTCTGTTTTCCTGGAATATATTCCACTTTGAAGGAAAAAACACTCAATAACAAGGCCCAATGCATTATCCTTGCGTTGAATTCCTTATTGGCACCCAGGAAAGCTAATGGAGCATGGTCGGTTTGCACCATGAAAGAAGTACCATACAGAAACTCATTATGGCATCTGATGCCATGAATCAGAGCGAGACATTCTCTTTCAACGACACTGTAGTTGCGTTCCGCTTTGTTCAGTTTCCGACTGCCGTAAGCTACTGCGAATAGCATGTTCGGGTCACTGTCCTCGGCTTGCAGCAATGTTGACCCGATGCCGTGACCTGATGCGTCAACTCTCAGTACGAAAGGTTTCTTAAGGTCAGGTAACCTTAGGATGGGGTATGCCGACAACTGTCCTTTCAAAGTGCTGTATGCCTGTTCGCACTTTTGATCCCACATGACCTTATCAGGACAACCTTTCTTGGTGAGGTCAGTCAGAGGTGATGTCAGTCCGTTGAAGTTCTGGATGTATTTCTGATAGTAGGCACATAGTGATAAGAATGACCTGATGTCTTTCTTTGTTCGGGGTCTTTTTGCTGCCACTATTTTCTCCACGTTCTTCTTAATAGGCCAACTACAGCCGTGAGAAATAGTGTGTCCCAGGAAGTCCAGCTTTTCAAATTCGATGAGACATTTGCTAGGTCTGGCTGTGAGACCAGTTTCCTGTAGTCTCCTAAGGAGCATAGCGACGGTAGCAATATGTTCTTCGAAGGATTCCGATGCAATTAAGATGTCGTACATGATATTATGGATGTGAGGACTTTGCAAGGGTTCTAAAAGCTTTCTCGTCATCCTGGTAAACACTCCTGGTGCGTTATGCAATCCGAACGGCATCACATTAAATGTGTAATGTCCTTCACTAGTGCTGAAAGCTAGCAAAGGTTTAACTTCCTCCTTGACTGGTATTTGATAATAACCTTTACTGAGGTCAATCTTGGAGAAAATCGTTGCCGTGCTGAGCTTGGTGAACAACTCAGAAACAGTTTGGAGCGGTTCAGGCTGGAATTCCGTTACGGCGTTTAGCAACCGGTAATCAATACACAGCCGAACTTCCTTATTGGGCTTCTGTAACAGCACTACACTCGAACTGTAAGGAGATGTAGACTCGCTGATAATTCCTGCCTGACGCAGCTTGTCTATTTCTCCGCGAAGTGCATCAGCTTTGGCGTACGGAATGGGTTATACTCTGGTTCGAACAGAGGTCTCGTTTGTTAATTTCATGTCAAATTCGATGAGATTTGTTCGACCAAGTACATCCGTTAAGACTGCACTGTACTGCTTCAGTAGAGCCCTGGTTTCTGTTTGTTGTTCTACTGAGAGATTATCACCGAACTTGACATCTTTAAAGGATTCTGTGGGTTGCAATGGATACTCCATGCAACCATCATCATCATCCTCGTCTTCCGTTGCTATGGCGACAGCCAAGAGATGCTCGGAGGATGGCACCGGTCTTTCCAAATATTTCTTAAGCAGATTTATGTGGAAGACCTTCTCCTTTCCTTTGATGGAGATCTTGTAATTGGTACGTGAGATCTTTTTAAGGACGGTAAACGGCCCTTGCCATCCGATGCGAAGTTTATTGCTTCCGGTTGGAAGTAGCAACAAAACTTTCTCCCCTGGTTGTAGTTCTCTCTCTTTTGCAGCTTTGTTGTATCTTTTAGTATGTTTAGCGCGGGCTTTCTTAAGGTTGGTGTTGGCTAGATCCCATCCTAGCTTTAACCTTTCCTTGAGCTCAGATACATATTTGCTTGCAGAGACGACTGTCTCGTCAGCCTTTTGGTCTGTCAGGGACCGAAGTAAGGCTTCTAATGGCCCCTTTATAGGTCTGCCAAATAAAAGTGTAGCAGGCGGGAATCCCGTAGACGCTTTTCGAACCTCTCGGTAGGCGAATAAGGCAGCCGATATATATAGGTCCCAGTCTTCCGGTTTCTCCCGACCCAGCTTACGTAACATGGTGGTGAGGCTACCATTAAAACGTTCCACGAGCCCATTTCCGGCAGGATGGTAGGGACTTGTGTGGATATGTTTGGCCGTCAAGATCTTAAAGATCTCCTCCATTAACAAGCTACGGAATTGGGACCCATTGTCCGTCAAAACTTTTTGAGGGAATCCCAACCGTGTAAAGATTTGCACGAGGGCTTCTGCGACATGCTTGGAATCTATGCATGTTAGCGGTACAGCTTCGGCCCACATTGTGCAAGTGTCGACTAAAGTCAGGATGAACCTGTGCTTTCTTTTGGTCCTTTCCAGGGTCCAATGATGTCGACAGCAACCCGTTCAAATGGAGTACCCACTATTGGCATTTGCCCCATGGGTACTGGGGGTGTCAAGTGCTTGGGTGCTACCCGTTGGCACTGGGCGCAGGATTTCACGTACCTGATAATGTCAGAGTTCATTCCTGGCCACCAATAGTGGTTTTTTATTCGCTGAATAGTGGCGTTTTGTCCCATATGTCCGCTAAAGGGAAGAGAGTGCCCCATTTCTAAGATCTGGCTTCTGTACTGCGTCGGTACTAGGAGCTGGTTATTCCCCGTGTCCGGGTTGCCCGTTCTACGATACAATACGCCATCTTTAGAAAAGATGTCTCCGTTGTGTCTGGGGTCCTTAGCCATGGACAGTTTTCTAAAGCAGGGCTCCAGAGTAGGGTCCTTTTGTTGCGCCTCCTTCAGTTCATTCGGCAACAAATTTGGCGCAGGCTCCTTCTCCTTCTTGGCTTGCCCTCTTGTGGTTACCGCTGCCGCAATCGGCTCCTTTGGTCTCCCAATAAACACATATCTACATCCCAGGATAACTGGGTAGATCGGATCATCTATTATGGCCGCTTTAATAACACCTCTGACAAAGTCAGAGTGTATTTCTACCAGTGCGATAGGCAGCGTCCTGGGCGCATCACTCTTAAAAACTCCACAAATTTTGACGGTTTCCTCTGTCTCCTGACCTGGTTTGACTAGGTGTCTAGCAACAATACAACTAAAATTTAATCCAGTATCAAAGAGACAAGTGGTTGAGGTACCATTCAAAATTACAGTTCCTCGAGTTGAGGGTCGGTCCCCCTCAGGTTGAGAATCACTGACATTGACTCTACCTTTCGAGGCTGTATGCAAACATCCAACGCGGATTGGACCGGTTTGTTTGCCCTGATCAGACGTTCCTGGTGTAGGGGTCTTTCCTTTTCCTTGACCTTGGTGGCCGCGCTGCCACGTAGGCCTGGTGGGTTGATCAGAATTCTTGTTGGGGGGGGGGGGGGGGTAATCGGGTTTTGTAGAATTTCGATTTTTCCTGGGGAGGTCTCATGGTATTATTTTCTCGTTGGTTATAATTCTGAGAGGAATTAGAAGAATAGGATGACTGCTCTAGATTTTGTTTTCGAGATGGCTCATCTGTGGGTTTACGTTTAGTGATGGGAAGTTCGGCCATTGCATTGGTATAGCGTTCGGCCTTATTGAGGATGTTCTCAAGTCTGACTGCGCCCTGTTCCGCCAAAAATCTACGGGTTTCGTTTGACAAAGTTGACTTTATCTGCTCCACAAGAACAAGTTCAAGGAGTCCCTCATATGTAAGAGGTAGGTCCGATAATTCTATGCATTTTGTCAAATAGCCCGTGAGACGTGAAGAGAACTCTGAAAATGTTTCCGTGCTCTCTTTTCGGCTGTTCCTGAACATTTGCAGGAATTTTCGGGCGGTCATCTCAAACCGTTCTAGCAAGGCCTTTTTCAGCATGTCGTAATCATGTTGGTTCGATCCCAGCTTTGTGTATACGTCATAAGCATTAGCTTTTAGTGACGTTGAGAGCTTAAGTGTTCAGCGGGAACTCTCTAACCCATACAGATTCGCAAGCGTTTCGAATTTTTCTAGGTAGCTGTCAATTTTTTCATTAGGGTTAGGAAAAGATTCTAAAGCAAAAGACATCGCCGTTAATTGGGCAGTCTGAGTGCTGAAGAGATCCATTGACTGGGGCGAAGACGGCTCTCCGTTATTCGAAGTAGAGGCGCCCCGACTCTCTAAAGCCTTAAGCGCCAGTTCATGCTGTCTTTCCCTGTCTCTCTCCTCACGTTGTCTTTCCTTCTCTCTTTCCCTGCGAGCTTCCATCTCTGCCTCAATTTTCTTCTGCTCCAATTGACGATCGTCCGCTTCTTTCTTCCTAGCTTCTGCCCTCTCTTCTCTCTCTTTTTCTTCCTTCCTCTCAGCTTCTGCCCTTTGTTTCTCTTCCTTCCTCTCTGCTTCTGCTCTTTGTTGCTCTGCGTCATATATTTGCAGTTCCTGGGTGATAAACAGATTCGCGGCTTCTGTGTCTAATCCCGAGTCTTTCGCTTCCTGTCTCAGAATGAATCTTATCCTAATTCTCTCTGCCATGATTGAAGAACTGGATGCTTCTACTATTAGAGAGTATTAAGAAAGAACTAGAAGGGAAAAAAAAACAAAGCCGCTAAGAGAAAAAACCGAAAGTAAAAACAATTTACTTAATGACCTCGTGTGTTAACTTATCGCCGCTATTATTGTCACTTAAGACTTTTAACGCAAGCAACTATGCCAATTAATTGGTAAGTTACACTAGAAAAAAATCTACTATTACTATCAGTAGAGAAAGATTTAAATTAAACCAATTTAAAAGGGAAAAAAATAAAAAAAAAAATTTTCCCCGAAATTGTAATTCTCTAACAACAAACTCCGTATCTGAAGTCAATTTTATGAGAAGAGACGTGTTAACAAGACTTAAAAAGTCAGAACAAGGGGTCTTTAGCTAAGCTCAACTCTAGTAACTTCAAAAAACCTTTAGTGACTGTAAAACAATCACGCAGTCCCAGCAATTATATAACCAAAAAAAATTCAATTCCCTCTGCCAGAGAATACAAAGGTGACAAATCTTTTATTATCACTAACTGCCTGCTCCTGTGGAAAAACAAATCTGTTATAATTGTTGTGTGGTCGGCCCAAATACTGAACGGCTTGGTCTAGGGGAAGTAATTACTTTTAAAGATTATACCCTACTTCACAAAGACAATCAACCACACTCTATTTTAACTAGGTTCAGAATCTCGAACGAGCTAACCATATATTGTCGTAATTTTTATCTGAGAGGGTTCTGATGGATATTGGTCCCTTTAGAGTGTAGAGTGATATTGAAGGCTCTGTGAGAATAAGGATTTAGGAGAATGAGGTAGTAGATTCACAAGCACTGGGAAGAGCAAGGACAGTCTCTTATTACGACAATATATGTTTCTCACAGACTATTCCTATCTCTCTTCTGAACAAACAATTGTTTGTCAGTTCCAGTCGCTCAGGCGCACTCACCGATTTGGTGATTCTGTCGCACAGCGTACATGAATACAGCTTACACAGATGGGAAATGTTTGGAGTTTTGGGCCAGCCGACAACCAATACAAATAAAGTTTAATACCTTTATTATCATAAATCAGTCACAAATAATTATACATTTACAGTCAAAAATCAAAGGTTACAGAATACAAATATGATAAGGGAAGAGGGGGGTTTGAGGAGAAATATCCCATCCACCGTTTCCCGGTTGTATTTACTAACAGACAAGACCCGGTCCAAAAGACAAGAAAAGGGGGGGGGGGGGGGGGGTGATCAGAGATAGGCAATTTAACCAAACGGTAAATTTATTACTCTGGGGCAAGGGGTTACAGTAAAGGGGGGGTGGTGTAGAGGAAAAGCTAGGGTCTCAAATGTCTCCCTTTAATCAACAAATTTTACGGTAGGGGGGAATGAACACAGTTACACAATCCCGCTAGGAGAAGTCCCGTACAATGAATATAATGCACCTTAATACTAGGTCGAACTAATTAAAAGGGTAAAGAAAAGATTAAATCTCCTTTCATTCAAAAAAACACACTAGGGCTGGCCATCCCACAGACACACACGCAGACTTACCAAAATGGTGAATTCTGGCACTCTAGGAATCATTTACCACAGCAGCTAATACCGTGGAATAATGTACTGGTCTTCTTATTTCTTCCGTGTCAGGCTCCAGATTTAACGAGGTAACAAATAGTCTCAAAAATCGCCAGACGGTGAAGCGTAAAGGCTACTGTTGGTTTAGATAAAGTTCCTAATGAATGGCACAGGCACTTGGCTAGGCGTGAGGTATGGTGTGGTTCCTAAAATTGGCACAGCTGGTGGAGATAACTTTCTTTTTCCGAACTGTCACAAGTTAAAAACACTGAGGTAAGTTCTTCTTCGGGGGTGGGTAAAATCCATTGAATATACTTGACAGACAGTGTTCAGGTAGATCTATGTTTTTCTTCACAAATAGGGCAGTGAATAAAATATGCTCTGCTTCCAGTTTACTTTAAGGACTAGCCTATATGAACTAGTATTTTAAAAGTGTTTCTTGGGTGGCTTTATTCTCAGTTAAATTTAGAGGTGCGGGGCCAATTACAGGTCGCCCCAAGTTTAGCTTTAAAAAAGTTCATGTTACTGGAGTTATCGAATTGAGTTGGCAGAACTCTGTATATAATTAATAATTGCTGGGATGCAGGTTGAATGATCGTTCTGAATGAAAGGTAATCAAAACAAGAAATGCATTACAAATCATATTATAATCTGACACGCGATAAATTACAGTTAGCCTATTTACTTTATTAGCGTCGTCAATTTAACAAATCAGGAAAACTCCCCGTGAGTTAAAAATAATCAAAAGCACATCTATCTATACAGAACTAAACTGTATTTACTAGTTATAATTCTCTTTAACGTCTGCAAAATTAATTTACGCGTTAATTGTATTAGGAAATACTTTTAGATGTAACATTTAGTTTGCACTAGAACTTTGAAAATGGGTTTATTCAATAAGGTTAAATTTACACCACAATCCAGTGAAATAACTAGACCACTGATCACTCGAAGCTAATGTATAAATTACCGTCTGCGCAGAAAGAATACACTCCAATAGTCAACGAAGGTAGATGAAATCTAGCAGGAATCCGACTAGGCTATATGCTAGTGCAACTAGGATTCTGTCAGAACGAACGATAAAATGCAGTTTTCGGAGTTCTTTATTTATACATCTCGAATGTAACTTAAATGGGACGTGATGAATTTTCACACCTTTCTTGAAGTATAGCAAAATCCGAGGTACAACGCCGTTGTGTTAACCGCTGTGTTTCCTCCGTTTTCCCCGGTCTACCGATCTTCTTCGTCTCAGGCTGCTCGCATAAGGGTGCGAAAATTTCTCGAGAAGCTAACTACGTTAGCTGAGAGTTCCCTGATTCTTTAGATCGTATACCGCTCCACGTTGAATTCTGAAGATCAGCCTTCTTTGATGGTACCGCTGTTCTGAGAAGCTTTGGCAACTCCCACCAGGCGGGGCGACAGCCAGGTAAAAAAATGAACTGCTGTTAATTGCTCTAGAAACAGGAGTGAGTCTCTGGCCACGTCCTCTTTTGGGCCGGCGTTAAGGAAAAGATTGCTATAAATCGTTCTCAGAGATGGTCGTGGGCGTGATTTAACCTCCCATCAAAGGCCATGCGATCTCAAAAGTTCACAGAAGATAGCAGGCTACATATTAATGATCCAGCGTGTAAAATTCTCGTGGAAATGCTGCATGTAGGTTAAAGTTACAATAGATGATCAGGGGTTCTAAAGTTATGAGAGGCCAATATTCTGTTATAATCCATCGAGTCAGGGAAATTCATTTGTCATACTTAGACGTACGTCACAAGCACAAAGAACCTGACAGGGAAATACAAGCAAACAAGTTGCCTCATAAAAGACAAGAATGGAAAACTGCTCAGCAATATACAAGAGCAAATGAAGAGGTGGACATAATATTTTGAGGACCTTCTCAAAAGACCAGCTCCACAAAACCCCCCTGCCATCTAGCCAGCAGAAGAAGAGCTACAAATTAAAGGTGAAAGACCAATGAAGAAAGAAATAAAGAAAGCCATAAAGCTTCTAAGAGATGGAAAAGCATCTGGACCTGATGGCATTCCAGCAGAGGCCATCAAAGCAGATATCGACACGGCTACAGAGATGTTATAAAAATTACTTGGTAAAGTCTGGGAAAAGGAAGAGATACCAGCAGAATGGAAGGAAGGATAGCTGGTTAAATTGCCGTAGAAGGGAAATTTACAGGAGTGCACCAATTATAGAGGAATAATGTGCCACGTAAAGTATTAAACAGGATTATCCTCGAGAGATTAAAAGAGTCCATAGACAAGAAACTAAGAGATGAACAACATGTAGGTTTTCGACAAAACAGATCCTGTACAGAGCAGATAGCCACTTTGAGAATAATAGTTGAACAAAGTCTGGAAAGGAATTCACCACTATACATCGGATTTGTGGATTACGAAAAGGCATTTGACAGTGTGGACAGAGAATCACTTTGGAAACTGATGAGGCATTATGTAGTTCCCCTGATGATCATTAATTTAATAAAGAATACATTTGAAGACATGACATGCAGAGTTCTTCATGAAGGACAGCTGCAAAACCGTTTGGGATATGAACAGAAGGGCGACAGGGATGCCTCTTGTCTCCATTTCTTTTCTTACTAGCAATAGACTGGGTTATGAGAACATTGACAACACACAACAGAAATGGAATCCAGTGGACTCTGAGTAAGCAGTTGGATGATCTGGATTTTGCTGATGACTTGGCTCTTCTGTTCCATAACCGTAAACAGATGCAGGACAAATTGAAAACACTCGATGAGAGGTCACAGCAATTGGGTCTGAAAATACACAGGGAAAAGACAAAGATAATGAGAATAAATGCAAGTAATGATAACAGGGTTGAACTTGAAGAAACACCAATACAAGATGTAGAATCGTACACATATCTTGGCAGCAATATAAACAAAGTTGGAGGGACAGACAGTGATATCAAACTAAGAATACAAAAAGCAACAAAAAGCAAAAGGAGCTTTCATTGCAATGGGAAATATATGGAGATCAAGAGAAATTGGATCCAACACAAAAATAAGAATCTTCAACTCAAATGTGAAGTCAGTCCTATTGTAGGGCTCTGAGACATGAAGAACAACAAAGACAACCACCAAAAAGCTACAGACTTTCATAAATGGGTGCTTGCGTAGAATAGAGGGACTAAAATTATATGATAAGGTTACCAACGGGGAACTGATGACAAGAACTAGACAAGTGCAAGTGGAACAAGAGATGTAAAAACGACGATGGCGATTGATAGAACATTCACTGAGCAAACCTGTTGATAGCATTACAATGCAGTCTTTGTTCTGGAACCCCCAGGGCAAGAGAGGCAGAGGTAG
Source organism: Oreohelix idahoensis (assembly GCA_024509875.1). Taxonomy (NCBI): domain Eukaryota; kingdom Metazoa; phylum Mollusca; class Gastropoda; order Stylommatophora; family Oreohelicidae; genus Oreohelix; species Oreohelix idahoensis. Next base: position 109,501 of record JAMPIV010001960.1, read on the forward strand.
ACCAAGAAGCACTTGCAGAAGGGAGCTGGAAACAGAGGTGAAAATGATGAGGAAAACGTGAAAAGAACTTGAGATGATGGCATGTGGCAGGAGGACTTGGCATGTGTTTGTTGAAGGCCTATGCTCCTCTGGGAGTGGAGGGTTATGAATGATGAATGTAATTACCCGTGTAATTGTAGGCTCGTAAGGTATAATGAAGGTGTAATGTGAAGTGAAAACGTCCGTACTTAAATTACTGTAGATTGTTCTACTTACATTACTTTCTTCTTTTTTTTCGGTCAGTGAAGCGCAGTGGGGAGTTGAAGTTTATGTTCCTGAGCCGTTTTTTTACGTGACAAAACAATACCGACTTGAACAAAAACAGAAAGACAATCATAAATATACATTGTACGAAAAACAAGAAATGTCCATCTTCGTTTTTAAATATCTGACATTGGACACTTCATCCCTGCAAGTCTGAGAATCTTGCCGGCTTTATCCTGTGACATGGCTGTCGTAAAATTCGAATCTGTCTTACACCACGCTCAAATTTTTTGCCCCAAATTAACTATAGTATTTGAAGCAGTATATGAACCCAGTTAAATTTACCGCCAAAATGTATCTACTGTATTTGAATTTGTCTAGGAACCAAGTCAAAATTTACCGCCCACCAAAAATTATCTAAGAGCATAGTACAAATTTAACAACCAATCAAAGTGCTTCTTTTTGGGGGGTAAAGATAAAGAAACCTTTTAACGTGGTAACAATGCCTATTTTGTGTTTTTGACGGAACGAATATATTTTATTTCTTAACAATTAAAGATAGTTAAACAGAAGGAAATATCTCAAATTATAGCGCTGATATTGTGTGGCCGGGTAGGAGAATTGGGGGTTGCTGTTTATATCGAGAGTGTTAGATGTAGAACTAGCTAGTCTGCTAGAGGTGGAAATTACTCTCCTACAGTCTTACGGGAGTTAACCAGGTTCGGGGACTATCCTCTAAGGTGTTGTAGTTTGTGAGCAGCTAGTAAGAATTTATAAGTTTCTCAACAGACATTCCCTCCTTCCTTTCATGGTTAAGGCTTAGCAATCAATTGACGACCTCTCTTTGATGTCAACGTTTTGTTTAATGATTCTAACGTATGTACATGATGGCGTGAAGTTACAAACATGTATTTTTCATTCATAATAAAAAATGCAAGTTGCTCTCAATAATCTAGCATGGGGAATCGACACTGTATGAATCAGGCTTATTCAACTCCTGTCTACTTTTTGTTTCCAAATACCAGTTTGCGTTGATCAAAATACATATAAGCAGTTCTACTTCGGACAGATTAATTCATTGTTCTCAATGGGTTACGTTAAATGCTCATGTTCTGCAATTTATCGTTGGTGCTTATACAGGGCCAATGCACATCTCTGCATTTTACTCAAGGTGCAACCTGCAGCCATGAATTCCTTTCTACATGATCAAGGGCTATCTTTCCTTGATATGGAAATATAATAGGAAATGTTATCACTCTACTTACAGATTTCCTGGTGAGAAATAAATGCACAATTCAAACAGGGAAATACTAAATTTGGAAGAACTTCCTTTAGTAAAATTTGAAATCCTCAAAAATCTGCAGCATAAGAATAATGCGTCTGTCTCTTAGACTTCTAAATCTGCAACTGACTTGGCTGGGTAAAAAGGCCGGCTTCGATTTAGCTCAAATCTAGGTCAGCGTTGCTTCCTCCTTTATTCATCTCACGATTGGATAAAAAAAAAGTAATCTACGCTTTTCCCATCTTATGGTCCGTTCCTATGATTAAATTTTAACTAGTTTCTATCAACCAAGCTATGGTCTGTATTTGTTATAAATGAAAATTCCTAAAATGACGCATTCCCTGTCACATATAGATCCCGGGGCTCCGCAAATGTATCCCGTAGGGAGACATTTGAGTATTCTCAATAACAAAAATTCATCCCAAAATTTTCTAAGTCCAAAAATATTTTCAAAAAAAATTTCAAGTTCAAAAATTTTCTAAGTCTAAAAATATTTCAGAAAATTTAACAAAATTCCTACATGTGAGCTCCTATGTCTATATGGAACTGTCGTCTATAAAGGGGCCTTATAGATGGACATCATCTCCAAAAATGCAAACTATCTTTCATATCAATACATATTTCAACCAAATTTACAAATTGGCAACACTGACTAACAAAATCCTAAAAACAATCATAAGGTCATCACCAAAAAAAAAATGTGACGAGTGGCAACACTTGGAAATGAACAATAAAATATCTTATTTGCAGAACTTGGCTGCATTATCATAATCTATTTCATTTCATTCAAAAATATAGTTGATTACATTCTCTTAGATATGGTGGGGGGTGTTATCTCTTTTCTGTTCCTGTTATTTGCTCCATATATAAGTCTGCAAGACTTAAAAAATCTTTTTTTTTTCTTCCTGGCGTACTTGTTTATTTTAGTTTCCAAGTATTCTGCAATATTCCAAGAAATGTCCAAAATCTCCAAATCCTTATGGTAATGGTAATCCACTTTCATAAAATAGCCAATGTTCTCATGGGTACTCATCAACTTCTTTTTTTTTTTTCTAGTGAATGAGCTACTTGCTCATTATTACATGTAGAAAACATCTCTAGACATAATATGCATATATTCTCAAACGATAATATAACCAGCATCATTTTTTTTATAAGCAATCATCTTTGTCACAATAAAAAACATTAAAACCTCATGGCTTATCCTTATTTATTTATCTGAATGTTTCCTGTTATTCACATTTTCTAAATGGTAAGTGTATAAATTCGTTCTAAGGCCGTCACTGTAGAGAATGTTCTATATTACATTTTTTTTTTCTTCTTTTCTTCAAAATATGTGATGTTTGTCTCCAATATCCGTACGGGTAATACGTCTGGTGGTGATCCTGTCCATTAGTCAGTTATTTCTAATCATTCTTTCTTTTCTGTCAACACAGTATTTTTCCTGTGAACTCTTTCCTAGAAATATTATGTATATATATATATTTTTTTTTTTCAAAGATCTTCTTTGACTTACCATACATCAATTTTCAAACATCAAATTATTCAGCAACCAACCGACGAATATGTTACTATCATATTATGAAATATAAGGGAAAATGAAAATATAGTTTCAAATCATCATGAATTTTCTACGTTGGGTACCGTATTACTTTATTTTCTCTGTTAAGACAACTGCTTATACTCTTGACAATATGTATCCATGTTGTCACTCTCAAGGCATCCTTGTATACAGTTTATTTTTGTCTCCTTTTTTTTTTCATAACACCAATGTATCATTTATGGTGTTCCAATATCATTGTATCTATTCTAGTCCTCCTGTTATCTTGAGAATTCCTCCTTAGTAACTCCCTATGTACCTTATCTAGCAATACATTTATCAAAAACACATCAAACAATTATTTTTGGAACAATCAACTGAGATGTAAGAACTTTTTGACAATATGAGATGAAAAATTTTTGTAAATCATCCAAAACATTTATAAGGTAATCACTCAAAAAATGTGACATAGAAGGGAAGAAAAAATATTCAATTGATCGTGAGGAATCTACAATATTCTTATAAGACAAAGTTCCTGGCACTCTGACTACTATTTATCAATATTATTTCTTGTTATCCTTGCATACAGTGTACCATTTCCATTTTCTTTATAAGTCCAATTCATCGCTCATGGTGCTCCAATATTTAAAATGTTGATCCTTCCTATTCCTCTTATTCTGTACTGGAAATACATCCTTATTAATTGTCTATGTACTATATCTGCGAATATTTATCAACTATATATCAACTAATCATTTATGGAACCATTAACACAAATGTCTAGACTTTACCAAAACATGAACAAAAACATGCCTTTTTACATATGTGCAAAATTTCGACACCAACTCTGCCTTCGCTGGTCGAAGGTTAGTCAGAGTTATGTGGTGCCTGTAACATCCGCTGACTACAGCCAGATGGGTGACTTATGGTACTTATAATTCAAAAATCTCGTCCGTCAGTTATCTTAAGTGTGGGGCGGGGGTCTATTTCATGGTGTCCTTGACAAAGTTTGCTGCATTTCCAATCTAGGTATTCTTTTCTTATGTCATAATATCTCCATGATATATCTGTGACATGTCTGTCCTTGGGATAACATTATTTTTATCCAATATCCTCGGGGTGAGCAGATCTCAGTACGTCCAATTTCATCAATCATGTATTTTTTTGTTGTTGTTGTAATTCTGGGTATGTTATGAGTATTTTAAATTGTCAACTTATTTCAAATATCGTACAACATTCTGTAATTCGTGATAAGGAATAGTCATTTGTTATACAACCATGTTCATGTTACAAAGGCAATGAACAAAAATCAAAGAGATATCTTCTCCGAAAATGCGGACGTATCTCTATTTCCCTTACCTCTGGGCGTAGTAATTATTCAGTCATTATTTTTTTTTCTCCATTATTTAATCTCCATTTTGTGTCCTTAGTACCCGTGGTTCCATGGGATTATCATAATCTATTTGTCTCTTGTCTACTGATAATCCTTCACTAATGACTTCAAATATGGTCCTCATATGTGCAGTAATCATCTGCTCTGATTTGTTCCATGTCCATGGTATTCACAAAATATTCCCTTATATCCTTGTCTTATCTCGTAACCACGAAAGACTAAAATTATTCCTCCTCCAATGTTAATGTGGGGGATTTTGTGCATAAACATTACAATAAAATCTCAGCTGTGACAACATAAAGTTTCACCCTAATAGGAAATTGCATCTTCATCATACATAAACAGTTGCTTCTTCATCTCATGTGCCATCAGTGGTATCAGGTATGGGGTGTTCAAATCTGGGGCAGCATATACAAATGCATATACTCGTACAGTATCAACAGCATACTGTTGGGGTGTCATTCTGCATAATTGTTATGTGCAGATATTTTTTTGACAGGGGTATGACTGGCAGAGGCGGTGTGAACAAAGACTAGTTGTTCCCTCTGATATGTTGTAACTATTTTCTCTCTTTTCTTCTATGTCAGCTGCTAATTTCAGGGCAGTCAATGTTATATGGCATTGGTTTATCATCATATCATCAAAATGTGCAAGGGTGGCATATAAACAGATAACAAGTCTTATAAAACATTCACAATGTTTTCTTTATATATATATTTTTTCTCTTTTATGTCTTTTGTCTTTCAGTTCCTTTCTTTTTTTTTCTTTTTGATTTCTTTTTCTTTTCTCTTTTCCATTTCTTGTTTGTTTTCTTGTGATTTCTTTTCTCTTTTCTTTTGATTTCTCTTCTTTTCTGTTTTACATTTCATTTTCTTTTCTGTTTGTATCACAAGTACGAAAGAATGATAAAAATCAATTCAGTAAACATTCTAGCTACTACCAATATTCCTAATAGTAAATCCTAACCAATAGGGCTGCAAGTAATAGTTTAGGTTAGAATAGAATGAATATTGTAGCAGTATCTGTTGTCAATAAGTGGCGAGGAAAGGGTACACCAAGGATCTCCTGATTACAACATGATTGTAATTCCAAGGAATGAATATGATTGGGATTGAAAAGATCACAAGTCTAGAATGTCGTCTCAATATAGTGGAAAGGAAAAATAGTAAGTTGAAGATGGTGTAACAGTGGAGTGAAGAAAATCTTACTATAGAGAGTCAAGGTTGGGATATGGAATCTTGGAGAATGTTTAAAATCTTGACAGTACTAATATACATCTGGGTCTAAAATAATAATGTACATTGGAAAAATAAATAATCCTGTGGAGAAAGATAGCATAACATGCAATACTAGTTTTGGGTATGAATTATATGCTGTTAACAGATGTCATAGTCGGAAAAGTATGATTGATCAAGGTGATAGATATAAAGGAGTTTAGCATAATTGAGATCAAAGAAATATTAGTATGAGGTACGAAAAAACTACTGGTGTAAAGTGCCTGCATAAAAATGCACTAAGATGCGAAATTACAGAACTCTGGAGCTGCAAGGACAAGAAGTCTGGTGAATGAAGCGTGGAAGATGATCAGTTTCAAAAGTAGAGATCAATGTTACAACAGAATTGTGCTAAAGGTGGGGTTGTACATTAACATTCTCAATATTAAAAATGTATGTAACTAAATAGTGTCTGTAAACTCGTAACACCGTGTCTTATCAATTGTTTTGTCATTTTTATTTCACAAAACTATAATATTTCTAATGGAAATCTTCCGTGGGCTGGTCTTGATTGTTCTCTGGGCATTAGTATTTTAAGGCTGGAAAAAAAACTTTCTCAGTGAGGCTTTGACATCTTAGGCTGGAAGCAAGTCATTTGCACTGTCAAAAACTGAAAATAGAGTACATGGGAAAGTTAGAACATTGTTAAAAAGTAAGTGCACATCAGCGTAGACCGTGTTCGGAGTGGCGAACACATAAAACACCTGGGCGTGTTTCAGAATAGCCTTGCGAGGTCTTTGAATTTTTCCATCGCCTCGAGCATTGCAATTTCCCGACTGCTTAGGCGAGGATCATACTGAGTAGCAGTGGTGACGGGTGTGGTAGGCGACGACACTGCATTTGCTGATTGTTGGGGCACTGAGGACATCAACGAATGCGGTGATGGCTTAACATCTTTTGATTGCGGTGATGGTTTCACTGTGGTTGGGGTTTGCATGGCTGGAACATCTGTTAGTTTTGAGGCAGGGGCATGTTTCGCCTTGATTGTTCGTCTGACCTGGTTCTGTGGTATGTTAACACCGTTTACAGTGGGCGCAGTAATTTGCACACTGTTGTTTTTGACAAGTTGAGCTGATGCTAATACTTCTCGGCTTGGTTTTGGAACATTCCTACGTTTCTTCAAAATCTTTCGTCTGATATAGTTGTGCTGTATACGAGGAATCTTAGTTAGAGGAGGTGAGTGATCCGATTCTGTTTTATAGGCGCGTTTGACAGTGAAGCTGACTGGTATAAATAATGTGCTATCCGCATCACTGATTTCAATAGAACTGGCTGTGTCTGGTAAATCAATGTCTGTTTCTTGTTCGTATATTTCCACCATTTCTCTGTCATTTTGTTCGTTGGGGTCTGACAAAGCTGTCCCGGGGTCGACACTGTCTTCTCTCATGTCTTGTTCCGTTTCGTCTCCATAAAGATTGCTGGTATATGGTTCAACAATCTGCTTGGGTATAGTTTCTTCATGATCTGATTGTTCGGGGCAGTTAAGTTTGTTCTTGTGGCATAGCAGTGTTTGTTTGTCACTAGTGTTCCCACTGGAGCTGCCTGAACTGGGGGTGTGATAAGTATCAGCTGACGATTTATCACTGCGGGAGTAAGTTTGAGTGTGAATATAAGTTGCTTTGTTGTTGTCATCGTGTGACGTCTGTGGCATGATTTCTTCATTTCTAATGCGCAGGTCTCTGTCTTGTAGTCTATTACGTAATTCAAGTGGTGGGATGTCCTCTTCACTTTCTGACGAATTTCTTTGTTGTCTTGCTCGTTGTATTTCATCTGTGGGTGGTCTGGGTATGTGGTCGTCTTGGTAAAATTCAGAATCTGTCGTCTCTGACTCTGATATATCAGACGAATCTGTACTGGATGGATTATAATTTAGGGTGGCCTTTCTGACTGGTCTTGTATTTGTCGTCAGAAGCGGAATGGGCCGGTGATTATCAATTTTGAGTTGTTTTACGTGAGCTTTTGTTTGGTGGTGTTTCTCTTCATTCCAGATAATGAAGTTTACAGGCGTAGTTTGTTTCATGATTTTGTAGCCATCCAACCATCGGTCATCGAATTTTGAACTGCGTACATCTTTCTTGTAGTATACTCTGTCTCCTATTTTGTACGTTGGTAGCTTGGCTGATTTATTATGTTGTTTCTGTTTCTTGTGAAATGCTTTCTGCGTATTTCTTTGTGCAATCTGGTGAGCTTTATACTTTTCTTGAAGGATTATTTCGACGGGGTCTTCTCCCATGTATTTTCGTTGTGGGCGAAGTAGGTTGTCTAACGGAAAGTTTGGTTCTCTTCCGTATAGCATGAAAAATGGTGACATTCCTGTGGTATCGTTCACGTTTACTCGGATGGCTTCAAGAGCTTGGTTAATGTATAGGTCCCAGTATTGGTGGTTCCCCTTGATATATTTGCTAATAATATCATGTAGGGTGGCATGCATGCGTTCATTTCTGCCATTTGCATTTGGGCAATAATAGGTGGTTGTGGTATGTTCGATATTCAGCTGGTGTAAGGTGGCTTTAAATGGGTTACCGATAAACTGTTTACCGTTGTCCGAAATGATTCGTTTTGGACAGCCATGCCTGGGAATGAATTCTTGTAAAAAAACTTTGCGTGATGGACTGCGATGTGGCATCACTGAGTTGGTAACTTTCTGGCCAAACAGAGTATTGGTCAACTATGTGCAGGAGGTATTTGTTGCCTGATTGGGTGAGTGGGTAAGGACCTGATATGTCAATGCTTACCGTTTGCATGGGATAATGGGAAGGTTGCATTTCTTGAAGGGGAATTAAATGTGGCTTCATGTTCCGCAATTTACATGTTTTGCAGGTGGCCACGTACTCTGTAATGTCCTTGTACAAGGTTTGCCAATAATACCTTTTCTTTATAACATCAATTGTTTTGTCTCTTCCCATGTGCCCGTTGTTATCATAGAACTGTATCAGTACTTCTGGGATTAGATGTGCTGGAATGACTTTTCTTAGTGTCCCTTCTTGTTTATGATCTATATAGTATAGAGCTCCATCCGTTGGGTGTACTGTAAAATCTTTAGTTTTTGTTGGGTTTTCCTTTACGTGTGTGAGCAGCTTGACAATTTCTGCATCTTTTGCTTGTTCTACTCTCATGTCAAACATATCTTGACTTTCTTCTTCTACTTGAGTGGCGGAATCTGAAGTACTTCTTCGACCTGGTGAAGTAATTTCATTAATTTCTTTAGCATTATCGTCAATCTCTGAGGATGTGCCATCATTTTTGACTCTATTTGATTACACTTCAGTTTCATCATCATATTTAATCATGGATAAGAGGTCTGCACAGATATTTAATCTGCCAGGGATATGTTCGATAGTGGTGTCATAGGACTGTAAATTCATTGACCATGTCTGTAACTTCTTCGGCTGTTCCTGTGTTTTGGTGAGCCAGTTAACTAAAGGCTGATGATCTGTTCTGATAGTGAGTTTCGTCCCTCTAACATAAAAGTCTAATTTCTGTACTGCATAGTGAATGGCGTTTGCTTCTTTCTCAATGGTGGTCCACCGTTTCTGTGACTTTGACAATGCGTGAGTTAAGAATGCAATTGGTTTCACATTGGGGATGTTTGGTAGTATGGGTGTTTCATCTTCTAGTACTGGTTGTACCAAACACGCACCAATTGCGTTATTCGAGGCATCGGTGTATAGTATCATGGGCTGAGAAATGTCTGGGTGTCCAAGAACCGGAATGGCGGTTAGTGCATTTTTTAGATATTCAAACGATTTCTGGCACTCTTCTGTCCATCTAAATCGTGCATACTTGCGGGTAAGGGCTATTAATGGCTCAGCTGCTTGTGAGAAATGTATGATATGGCGCCTATAGTATCCCACGGAACCGATAAAAGAGCGTGTTTGTCTGACCGTCTTGGGGCTAGGCATTTCTCTTATGGCTTTGACTTTATCTTCATCAGGTCTGATGCCATCTCTATTGATAACAAAGCCTAAATATTTGGTTTCTGTCTTTAGAAATTCACACTTGGACAGTTTTAACTTTATTTGGTGATGTCTGAGTCTATCAAAAACTGTTTCAACCTTGCGGAGGTGGTCTTCCATCGTGCCTGCGGTGTGTATCAGGATATCGTCTATGTATGCCAGGGCAAATGGATGTAGACCCTTTAACACTTCATCCATGAGTGACATATATGTTGCTGGCGATCCACGAAGACCAAATGGCATCACATTCCAACAAAAACTCCCGATATGTGAACATAATGTGGACTTCTGTTTTGCTTCAGGTGTCATGGGAATACACCAAAAGCCTGACCTTGCATCAAGTGTGGTGAAATAGGTAGACTTTCCTAACGTCGCAAGTAGATCGTCTATTCTGGGGAGGGGGTAGGAAATGACTTTTGTGATTTTGTTCAGGGCTCGGTAATCGCAGCAAAAGCGACTGGAACCATCTTTCTTTGTTACGATAACGATGGGGGAGGACCATTGGGATCTGGATCTTTCGATGATTCCTGCCTGTAGCATTTCATTTATCGACCTTTTCACGAGTTCTCTGTTTTTCAAGGGCGTATGATAGGGTTTCATATGTATTGGCTCCTCTGTGGTTGTTTGAATGTCCATTGTGACAGTGTTAGTTCTGCCTAATTCCATGTTATTGAGTGCGAATACATCCTGGTGCTTTTCTACAAACGTTTTCAAGCGTGGCTCATTATCTTCTGTGGCGTTCAGGGTTGCAAATAACTGAGCTATTCTCTCTCTGTATTTATGATATGCCACGATATTTCTGGTCTGTCTTGATGCCTCCGTTTCCTTCCCATAGTATTGGGGCATTTTTCTTGCATCTTGTGAAAATCTCTGCTCCTGGTATGTGGCTTTCTTTTGAGTATTTCTTTGCCGTTCATTGGGCTGTGCTTGGTATTGTCTCCTCTGCCATGTGCTGTGTGCATTTCCATTTGTCACTGCATTTACTGTATGTACGTTTCCTGTATTATTTCTGGGGTAGTCGTTATTGTGCCATTGTTTCTGATTATTTCTGCCGTAACTGCGCTTATCCGCGTACGTTACTGTATTTCTTCCGTTTGTGCTATAGGTCTGTATTTGTTATAAATGAAAGTTCCTAAAATGACGCATTCCCTGTCACAATTGCTTAACACATAAGCATAAATATTCACGCATGATAAAATTGCATTGTAGTAGAAAAATTTATTTTAGTGATATTTTCACATCAGGGTAATACCAAATTTCATTACTTAAAAATTACCCAGAGTGAAAGGCGAAGGGATAATTTAGGAATATCCATATATAGCGATAGAGAACAATTATTTGTTTAATTATCACTTTTGATAATTAAAATATGTCCACTAATAACTATAATATAAAATAGTTAAAATTAGTCAGATTATACAAGCGAGCTCAGAATCGCCAAAGTCAAAATTCCTAGAAAGACTTTTTGACTTTGCCTCCGATTGGGCGGGTGTAGTTCTATAAATAGTAACAAGGTAGTACGATCTGGGCCAGTCGATTTAAAATTCTGCACCGAGCTGACAGAAACTAAAAGACAGAACGACCAAGTCTTTGCCTTCTGATCTGAGAGCAGTTCTAGATCCCTTAGAAGGCCAGTTCAGCTTGTGTGTGTGGGAATATATTTACCTGACGGTAAAAAAGCTATATTTAATTGCTTATTTTGTTAATTATTAACCTATGATTAACCAGACTATTTGTTCGAGTGCTAGTAGAAAGTGAAACTATTGTGTTGTGCCATACTGACCCATTTATGAATGTGTGTAGTTTTGCACACATGTTCGAAATGAAAAAAAAATGTGTATAGTGTTTGCAAATATGGTAACAAATTACGACAGTAAGTGTTAGTAGTGATTTAAATTAGTATTTCTTCTGGAGTGACACACTGTTCAAAGATCATGTGATAAACGTACAGGGAAAGTTAGAATAAAGTAATCAATGGGTCACATGCTGTTTTGTACTTAATCTGATTATCGTACGGAAGCCAAGCATGGATTAAGGACACTAACATGGAATCAATACAGAGAAAGAATGATCACCTTGAACAGACGGTAGACAAAGACATTCTAGATCTTGTGCAACTTGTTAGCACAATAACTGAAAAAGGGTAAGACTTGATGTTGTTTGTGGGTGAGTGAATTGAGGCAGACTTCTACATGGAATGTGGTTGTCCTTTTATTCCAGGTTATATCACGAAATTACATCGTGGCTGCATTCACTTGAGATGAAGTTTGTGGGAGATGAGAGTTGCTTATATATCTGGAGCCAGACCCCATCTTTTTATTCAGGAGCTATACAGTTTGCGGTCCTGACGTGTGTATATGAGAATCAGCAGCAACATTCTAAGATAATTCCTTTATAAAGGCCAGTGTCAGTTTATCCAATCATTCACCCAAGAGTAATCAAACTAGGATTACAACCCTTTTTAGGATGAATAGATAAGACCATCAAAATAATAAAGAGAACTTACAGCATAGTAATAGCAGACGTTATCACTCATATGAACAGAAACTGTATGTGTAGTTATTCCAGTGAACACTCTACAAAAATGGAACAGTTTTTCCAATATATTTATTTTGATGTGTAAATATCATTTTATTGCTTTTGAGTATTCCTGACCTGAAAAGATTGCGGTTCAGGACAATTTAATTGTACATAAAAATGTCATCCAGCCTTGTTTAATAATTTTATTAAAGTTAAAGTTCTGTTTGAAATCAATACCTGGTACATGAAATAAACTACCTTAGACAATTTGCCAAAAAACACAACAATAACTCATTAATCTTTGTGGGATCTAAAGAGGAGCAGTTAGGGACTCAGAGTACTACATCATCTTCTCTCAGAACGTACATAGCTTGACCCCACCTTGATGTCTATACACCCTTGCTCTTTTCAGAGAAGGGGGTATTACTTATAAGACCAGTCTCTTATCTGGCACTATTCTGGTAATCTCTGATACACTAAATTGTCCAGGATAGCCTATACTTTTATTAACATCAAAACCTCTTATGACAATGGCAAGACAAGGATTCGTGTTACACAGTGTCTAGGAGCCCATGCTTTAATCTAATGTGTCTTAACTCCTTTATCTTGATGCCGTGGTCTGGCCTGGTTATACTGTAATGTTTGAATGGAAAAGAGGTGTCTTGTATATATTATATTTTATCTCATCAGAAATTTCTGAGTCGGCATTATAGGAGAGATGAAAAAAAAACTCAATTAGTGAGGCGATATTAATGCTGCTCTCAAACATGATTTCTGTCAATATTTCCATTTTCCGAGCTTTCTATTATTTTTTCTATATTCTTTATGCAGTGCATGTTTAACTATGCGCAATAATTTTTTTTTTTAAAACTAATGTTAAGAAACATATGGAGATCAAGGGAATCAAGTCCAACAATGATTTCAATATAAGGCTACACATGGCCAGAGGAGCTTTCAATACGCTGTGAAATATATGGAGATCATAAGAAATTAGGTTCAACATAACAATCAGAATTTTGTATTCGGATGTGACGTCAGTCCTACTTTATGGCTCTGAAACATGGAGAACGACAAAAACAACAACAACAAAGCTACAGACATTCATAAATGGGTGTGTTAAAGTGTGGTATATATAGTAGCAAAGGAAGACAATGTTAATACAGTAGCTGATAAATGCGATCAGCTTAGGTCGGGCTTACGGATGGCCGACAGATGTGTGACTTTGTAGATAACAACATACGCGAATGTTAAAATGTTCTGGCATACCTGAACAGATGGGAGCCACACACCACAACAAACATTGGAGTCAGGAACGTTGAAACTCCTGATAACGTTATACACTGTTTATTCACTACACATTCACGTAGACATAATGATAACACATCTCACATCAAATCATGGAGCGTCGACAGTTCATAATATACTGGGCTTTGAATCAATATGAATATAATATCTTTCAATTTTCACTCGAATCTACAGTACATTCGTAAGCCATAATATCCAGGGCTTAGGACAAATATGAATATATTATCTCTCAATTTCCACTTGAATCTACAGTACATTCGTAAGCCATAATATCCAGGGCTTAGGATCAGTATGATTATAATATCTCTCAATTTTCACTTGAATCTACAGTACATTCGTAAGCCATAATATCCAGGGCTTAGGATCAATATGAATATAATATCTCTCAATTTCCACTTGAATCTACAGTACATTCGTAAGCCATAATATCCAGGGTTTTGGATCAATATGAATATAATATCTCTCAATTTTCACTTGAATATACTGCAATTAACAAATATTTCTTTTACAAAAGGATATCCACTGGTACACACTAGCGGAATGGATCACAGCCATTCCCCAGCTCTGCCAGCAACGTACTGTCACGAAAAATCAGCTGCTCAAAACAGCCCAGTAAAAATTCATTCAAGCGCTAACTCGCAGTTGAGATGTGAGCTGAACTCATCCGAATTTCCCCCCAAAAACCTATCATAGAACATTCGGACAGTTTCCTTATCCTATTTTTAAAACAAACTAACAGCTAGTCAAAAGTGCTGTGTTCAAAAATTGCTGAGCATAAAGCCCCCCAGCTAACAAATTCATCTCATCACAAAAAGCGTGCTTACAGGCGTGTGTACAAAAAACCGACCCGTACATACCAGTCTTTAACCCTTAACTCCCCTTAATAAAACATGACTTAACAGGGTGCTTGTGGAGAATAGAAGGATTAAAATGGCATGACAAAGTTACAAATGTGGAACTAATGACAAGATTCAGACAAGTGCCGGTAGAACAAGAGATGACGAGAAGACGACGCTGGCGATGGATAGGACACACACCGAGGAAACATGTCGATAGCATTACAAAGCAGTTCTTGGTCTGGAATCCTCAGAGCAAGAGAGGCAGGGGTAGACCAAGACGCTCATGAAAAGGAGAACTGGATACGGAAGTGAAAAAGATGATGAAAACGTGGAGAGAACGTGAGCTGATGACACGTGACAGGAAGGCTTGGCATGTGTTTGTTGAGGGCCTATGCTCCTTGCTAAGCTAAAGGGTATTGAATGAATGATGAATGAAAGTAAGTTTTATGACATGTACAGACAAGCGAACACAGCAGTCTCAACAATACAACGTTAATAATCATAACTGAAGACTGCTGGAATTTGGCATCAAACGTAAGACCAGCAGGCATGGACGTATGAGAGGACGCATCCACCGTGTATACAACCAGTGCGCAACAGCAACAATTAGCATTCATACCGATATTTGCTGAGGGAGTCTGAGCACCTATGGGTTTGCCCGGAGTGTAATGACGTCGATTCTGATTAACATTAACATTAACATTAACAAAACTTTTCTGTAGAAGCGCTATTTTTCTATTTATAATTTCCACAGTGCCAAAACTCTAAAAAATATATGGCATGTATTTGTTTCCGAACTGGACAAACAAACTGAAGGCTGTATTAAAATGGTTGTCACCTGAAAGTGTCAAAAGACTTTAAATTGCTTGCATCAATGATGTGAACATCAAAGACCGAGTTTCCACCCGAAACTATAACAATACATAACTACAAACACAAAGACATTAAACAAATAAGAACAAATACAATAACATAATTTGATCATGTAGACTGTGTTCCAGCAAAGACGCATTAGGTGGGTTTTGTATCTCCTGAAGGTAGACATAATGAATTCGGAGTTTCTATAGGGTAGATCAAAAAATGTTTTATCGAGCGTTTTCTCACGCTGAGACATAAATTATATTTAACTGAGATATACGATACATTTAACAGTCTTTTGAACTACTGCTGTCGTCTACACGTGTTGTTCTGCTGAGAAAAGGATTAGTGTGTTCTCGGGCATGTCCACAGAGGTATACCGATATGAGGTTATAGTGTCGATTGGCTGAGCGTTTATTTCTACAGGAGCAGAAGGTGACAAACAAGCTACGTGACCTACTGGTGTGAACTAAAATGTGTACTATAAATTACGGGACCTACTGACGTGAACTAAAATGTGTCAAATAAGTTACGGGACCTACTGATGTGAACTCAAAGGTGTCAATTAGTTACAGGGCCTACTGATGTGAATTAAAAGGTGTCAAATAATTTACGGAACCTACTGATGTGGACTGAATATGTCAAATAAGTCTGGGACCTATTGATGTGAACTAAAAGGTGTTAGATAAACTACGGGACCTACTGGAGTGAACTGAAGGTGTCAAATAAGCTACGGGATCTACTGATGTGAAATGAAGGTGTCAAATAAGCTAGAGAATGTACTGATGTCTAAAGGTGTCAAATATTTTAAACAATATTTTGGAGCTTTGCGAAGTGCGCCCCGTTCTACTTAGACACACGGTCTTTCGGTTATATTAGGGTGCTTTTTCAAATAAAAAAGACCCTGTGATCTGAATATATTAGGTGTCAAGTAAGCTAAGGGACCTACTGATGTGAACTAAAGGTATGAAATAAGTACATGACCTACTGATAAGAACTAAAAGGTGTCAAATAAGCTAAGAGGACTATTGATGTGAACTAAAAGGTGCCAAATACGCTGCGTGATCTACTGATTAATTAAAAGGTGTCATATAAGCCACAGGACTTACTGATATTAACTTAAAAGTAGCAGATAAGATACGAGACCTGCTGATGTGAGCTCACATGTGTCGGAAAAGCTATTTTTTTTTTTTTTTTTTTTTTTCAAGCTACTGAATGATCCAGAAGATGTCAAAGACGTACTGAACATACCACGTGATCTAAAAGGTGCATAATAACCCACAGAACCTACGACCTTCGCCGTCAATATTCCAATGTTGAATGTTTAAACGTGCATCGAAGCGAGCAAAAGAGCAGAAGTGTTAACAAATAATGCATGTGAAAATCATTCTAGATCTATTGTGACTTCGTCGTTTATATAATGCATTACTAATGCTGTTATTTATTCTTGTGTTTCACTTTAAAAGGTTTGCATAATGAATTACTAATGTTATTATTTGTTCATGTGTTTCACTTTAGAAGGTTCATACTTTGCTTCTTCCATAAAGCTAGTTAGTAAAGCGGCAATATATATAAGATAAGGACTGTCGGAGGAATGTAAACAAGGTACCTTGGAATAGCAGAAATAGCGTCCAATCAGATTCGCGCACTTTGTGCAAGCTCGCAAATGTTCCAGCGTTACCCCATGTTACTTTTATTGGTCTATAACTGCCCAGGGAATCAGGATGGATGTGCGCATTTTCAAGGTGGTTCATTAATTGTGTCGCCACTATCTTCTCAAGAAATTTGCCTTAGACATTCTGCAATGTGATGATTCGATAGCTGATAAGCAGTGTGGGGTCTTTAATAGGTTTAGGAAGTGGCCGTAGGTAACTATGTAGCCAGTCTTCCGGCACCTCAGCATTCTGTATACTGGTGTTGAAATCCATCACCACATGCATAACGCCTCTGTCATCAAGCTCTTTGATGTGTTGATACTGTACACCATCAGGACCCGGAGAAGTGTTTCTACTTGTTTTTAACGTATACATAATGTGACGGGTAGGGTGTATGTGGGTGGATGTAGGAAGGTTAAACACTTATACACCACTCGTCCCAGCTCACGGTCTAAGAAGCAACTCCAACAGCTGTGTCAATCTCCACAATATATTATATGAACAACAAATCACAATAGACGCAGGGCCATTACAAATAATGTAGACATCATCCATCCCGAGTATTCAGTAAGCACTCTGCTTCTCGGAATCACTACCCACAGCAACTAGGATTATTCATAAACAACTACTGCAACATCCACCCTTCTCTGCTCTACACTCTATGCTGTCTCCTGTCTACTGACTCAACTCTCTACTAACTCAACACACGTCTAAACCAACACACTACTCTCTCTGACTGCCCCTTTCATGCATATTCCCTAAAACCCGTGAAACCCTTTCACGCTCCACTGATCTTCATTCACGCATAACAAAAGCTAACAGCTTGTCTCAAGCAACGCTCACAGCCCTGTAGCTAAATTATTACCATGCACGCATTCCCAGCTCACAACAACTCACATGACTAATAAACTCCCGCTGGAGCATGGGAACATTCACACATACAAAATAGCCTCAAAACACTCCGTGACACTAACGTGCTCGTCAGATATGAGGTCGAAATATATCTGGCCTCTGAATCCATTTTCCAGCACACGCTTCTTAATCACTTGACGGGCAGCTTTATCCCCTTTATCCGCCTGAGTGATATACCGACTGAGTAATGCACGTCCTTCTTCATCGGTATACAGACTCATTCCCGTGGAGCTCAGAATATTAGGTATCGCTTGACTTATATTGTTTCTATTCATTCGTAGATGTAAGGACCAGAATATTAGGTATGGGTTGGCTTATATTGTTACTATTCATTTGTCGATGTAAGGACCAGAATATTAGGTATGTGTTACCGTCATTTTCGACGGTGAAAAAAAACACCAACCTAATGTGTGTTTGGTTTAATGTAATCAAGGAGAGATAAACGTTTATTATCTTTCGGTGACAAGCTTGACTGGTGATTATCTTCTCCTGTCTTATGTTGTCCTGTCTTAGACATGTCTTAGAGTTGACATGTCTTAATTCTATTTATAAGATCATATACGGTGTATTTTATCACCCGTTTGGTCGGAAACGCCTGGTCTGGGTTTGCCTCGATCTGATCCATGCTCGTTTGGGCATGCGCGGGGTCTTAGGGGGAAACAGCCGGGAGACCGATATTGAGAGAGTGCGTACCTGTGGCTTAGAACGGATGTCCCGATCCGTAGATTCCTCTCTGCCAAGTTTTCGATAGGGAGTGGAAATTCTGGGAATGGCCGTTTGGCATTCTTCCGTCCCTGAGTGTTTTCTTTATGCCAGTATTGGCTGTGTTGTGTTACCTTAAGAGTGTCAGGATTCTTTAAAAAGGTAACGGAAAACATTATTCCATCTTTTCGTCTCGTTTAGATCTTACAGGTACATTTATCGCTGATGGCGACATGGTGAGCGAAGCTCACGAGAAGTTATTATACTGCACTCCAGTATGACTTCATATCTAAAAGACTAGGTCTAGTTGACCTGTTACACACATAAGCCTAGGAATCATCTTTATGGATCCGCAATGCAGGCGGAGTATGATTTGGCAGAAAATGTATATTTAATCTCAGGAGCCTGTGTAAACTGAGAGTGACCTGATTATCGAGGCCCGCGACCTGCGGCCTGATTTCGTTGTCACCATATCTATTCTTCACCAGAATGAAGTATCTGGCATGTGAGGCCAGCCTGAAGTTTGTTTGCTAATTGTAGGACAATGGCATTGACTTTGTTTATATAGATGATATCGCCCGTACTACGCGATATATTTGCTAGGGCTTACCTGACGGGGCTCAGTCAGGGGTTAGAGCTATTGCATAAACTGTAAACACTGATAAAAACATTGTTACATGTCTAGGATCTGTGATGGTTGAAGCTGACCTTTGTAACTGCACATATTATGTACCCGATTGTATACTATTGACTGTTTCGTTCATCATCATCGTATTATCGTACGTCACAAATAAACATTGTAAACGTCAGCAGCATTCCCTACGTCACTGACTTCTACTTGTGGTTGTGTGAGTTAATGTGAAGACGTCCAAGAGCCTATACGGCCTTCGTGTTATCAGCACTGTTATCTACACACTTACACCATCAACCACATTGTCATACAAGTATTACATGTCTGAATCTGCAGGAATACTGACATTATGTATGTGCCTATTAAACCCTGGCGGTACCTCACACTAGTGACGTAGATTCCTTGCTACTACTTGGTACTGGCCAGGACATGACACGCTCAAAGTACTACCATTCATAACACTGAAATCAGTACGTTACATCAGTACATTTACACTGAGCAACCTTATACATCTCCAGTCTCCGTGCAATCCTACTTCTACATCAAACAGACTTTTACAGTATGGGTTGGCTTATATTGTTACTATTCATTCGTCGATGTAAGGACCAGAATATTAGGTATGGGTTGGCTTATATTGTTACTATTCATTCGTCGATGTAAGGACCAGAATATTAGGTATGGGTTGGCTTATATTGTTTCTATTCATTCGATGTAAGGTCGATATGGGTTGGTAATTCGTCGATGTAAGGACCAGAATATTAGGTATGGGTTGGCTTATATTGTTTCTATTCATTCGTCGATGTAAGGACCAGAATATTAGGTATGGGTTGGCTTATATTGTTTCTATTCATTCGTCGATGTAAGGACCAGAATATTAGGTATGGGTTGGCTTTTATTGTTTCTATTCATTCGTCGATGTAAGGACCAGAATATTAGGTATGGGTTGGCTTATATTGTTACTATTCATTCGTCGATGTAAGGACCAGAATATTAGGTATGGGTTGGCTTTTATTGTTTCTATTCATTCGTCGATGTAAGGACCAGAATATTAGGTATGGGTTGGCTTATATTATTACTATTCATTCGTTGATGTAAGGACCAGAATATTAGGTATGGGTTTGCTTATATTGTTCCTATTCATTCGTCGATATAAGGACCAGAATTTCTGTACATTCTTTTCAGTGCCCACCTGTGTCACGAAGGCCTTCCACACTTGGTCCTTGGCATCAACCCCTCCGTTATGCATTGTACTTCTCTTTCGTGCTTTCCTCCATTCTTTCGTCGCTCTTTCATTTTCTATCCATGCTTTTTCTACATCCTCAATCCACCAGGGTGGTTGGGTGAAAGGTGTTCTAGCAGTCTTTGTCCTGGCATTTTGACGCAATATATGTAGAGGGCTATTGCAGTCACGTGCGCCTGCAGGGTACTTAAAGTGTTTTTAGGCCTCCTATGTCTGGTTACCATCCCTTTTGCAATAAATAAATAAGTATATGAATTGAACAAACAGGAACACTCGAATAAACTTACGACGTAACGGCCAGACAGCCAGCTAGCGGTCTTTCACATAAATTTACTTCTTAATGGCTATTAAAAATGTGAGCCCCCCGCCCCCCAATTAAAACAAAGGACAGAGTTTCTGCCCAGTGGTCAAAATGTTATAAAAATGTGCACAATATACCCCACTTACAACGGAGCGATCACACCTCTTGTCAGGTTGCGACGTGATGTCGAATCTCGGAAATAAGGGGAAAAACAAACATAACCATGTGATATTTTAAGCAGCAGAGATAATGAAGTTAGGGGAAGGCATCCAATTTTTTTCAAAGGGAAACAACATAACTATTTAAAAACTATAAAACTAAATAACATATTTTCATACTTATTTAATTTTATCAATTTGTTATATAACGTTATTTAAGGAAAAACCGATTCATCTATTTTTATTAGTACATTTTTCAAATTGGTAAAACGTTATTTTGTTTTCCATATTTAGCATAACAAACTTTTAATAATACGGAGTTTATACACATGCTAAAGTAGTGAAAACTTACATCCTCTGTCACTTTCAATGATAATATAAATACATCATCCTGTTGCAGACGCAGATGTGCACACCAACATGTTTCATCGGCGTTCGAAAGCGCACGTCGACAATCCTTTAAACACATTTTCTTTCTTGGTCCTTCCTCCTTTACCTTGGTGCCGGAATGGTTAAGAGGTATGGCATTCGTCTCTAAGTCTACAGGTATCGGGTTCTGTTCCCGGTGAAGGGAATGGTTTTGATGGAATATTTTCATAACCACTGGGAACTAATAATGTCATACTCCCCCTGATCCCCTGCGTAGTGAGATCACATACCTAGCCTTCACGGATAAGGGCGAAACAACAGGAGGTACCGTCTGCAAGTTGCGCCCGTTAAAAATTCTACGGCAGTTGAAAATCGCAAAGAGTAGTCCATACGGCCGCTGCCCAAGATTATAATTACTCGATAACCATGTTGGTTCATCTCGGGTGTGGCTGACATCAGACTACAGATTAACACTAAAATCGCTATGCGCATCTGCTTAATTGCTGATAAGGCCATGGTGCGTTCTTCGCCAAGATCGTAATACGCTGTAAGTTTGAAAGCCACTACGGGGAAACACCTTATGGGCAGACATCTTTTGTTACTTGGTCATCATTTAGGTCTTGGTACAGGCTATTGCCTGAGGTATTTACTTCCTAAATGACTTTATAAATTCCATGTTCTTAATTCACCCTTGCTTACAGTTGTGCGATGATGTCGTTTTAATTCTCCAACAGTAATTCCAAACAAAACAGCAAACCTTATATAGTTGATAACTGCCAAGTAATCATATAAACCTTTATTCAACTTGAAGGAATACGAACAGTTTCATGTATATTAAAAAGTACATCAACAAAATCATCTTCTTCAGTACCTCTAATTTTGTCTGTATATCTTTCAATATTATTGACAGTTTGGCAATGCTACTCCGCAGTTTCAGCTTTGTAGCTTGGTTAATTTATTCCCCGTAGTACTCAATTAAATTGTTCATACTTTCTCCATCTACTAATCCTTCAGGAGTGTCTATTAAGGATTTGGGCGCTCCACTTGGAATGACAGTCATACGACGACTCAGAGATAAAGGCCTTACTGCAAGACGACCTTATGTTGGGCCAACCTTGACTCACAGGCATTGTCAGCAGCGCTTGCAATGGGCAGAGCAACATGTCAGATGGACTAGACTGCACTGGAATGCTGTCCTATTCACAGACGAGAGCAGATTCAACATATCCTTTGCTGATGGAAGTATGCAGATTTGGCGACGGTGTGGAGAGCACTTTGCAGATTGCTGTGTTCGTCAGCACAACCGATTTGGAGGTGGCAGTATTCACATTTGGGGAGGATTCAGTTTTCCCCAAGGCGTGCCTCTTCACGTCTTCCGTGGAAATGTTAATGCTGTGACACATCAAGATGAGGTTTTGGATGCATTGGTTGCTCCTGCGTTCACAAATTATCCAGACTTGCAGCTTCTCCAGCAGGATAACGCACGTGCGCACACTGCATGCATTACGCTGCAATATCTACAGCAGCAGAACATTGTGACGATTGATTGGCCTGCCCTATCACCAGACATGTCTCCTATAGAACATCTGTGGGACAAGCTTGGACGCAGAGTCTACAGGCAAGGTTCTCCAGCTAATCTGCAACAGCTCGAAGCTGCTCTTACGCGTGAATGGGACTTGATTCCTCGGAATTTCCTTCACAGACTTGTGCGTTCCATGTGAAGCCGCTGCCAAGCTTGTTTGCAAGCACACAGTAGACATACCAGATACTGAGGATAGTGTGAATGAATTTTTTTATTGGTTGCATTTTTGGTTTTCTCCCTTGCCTGCACAGAATGCAATGAATTTCATAACAATCAAATGTACAAATTAATGATCAGCATGGATTCATAGGAAAATTAATAAAGATTCCAAATATGAAAACTTGTAAACACTTATATTTACATTTCTTACTCTGTTCCTGGATCATACAGGTGGTGCGTTTTTAATGTGCTTCAGTATATATATATATATATATATATATATATATATATATATATATATATATATATATATATATATATATATATATATATATATATATATATATATAATTGAATGCGTGTGGAGGTAGATATGTGTCTGTGCTAGTGGGTATATGTGTGAACGATTGTACATGCGAATATATATATATATATATATATATATATATATATATATATATATATATATATATATATATATATATGCATTTTTCATGTACGTGCATATGTGCATGTACTTGTATAAACAGGTACATGCGTGTAAATGCGTATACATCTATAATTTTGTTGTTAATAAATACACACCTTTTGAAATGTAAAAAAAAAAAAAATTCACGTTTCATTTGGCGACAACTGAAAATTTAAAAAAATATTTAAATAATTAGAAATTGATGAGTGAAAGTTTATATGTAATTTAAAAATGTACTTCCCATGTATTTCAATTTGTAAAATGTACATGATTTTGTAAATAGAAAAAGAAGTGCGAATAAATGTTTAAATCGGCGCCCGAAAGAGCACTTCGACAATCATTTAAACACATTTTCTTTCTTGGTCGTTCCTTCTCTACCCTAGTGCTAGAGTGGCTAAGAGGTATGGCGTTCGTCTCTAAGTCTAAATTTACCAGGTTCTGTTCCCGGAACAGGGAACGGTTTTGTCACGTAGGTCTTTATATCATTAAATTACCTACATCTTCTTCTTATTCTCTCACCCGAATCCTTTTATTTTATTATCTTTCCGTACTTGTTTTTCCTGTATTTTTTGCATCCCTCGGGTGCGGAAAATATTTTCTTCTGTATTCTCAAACTCTACCTGTTTCTTTTCTCAAAACTGAGAATCGCACGAGTAATTTGATTACGTAGATGTCAGTCTCTGCCGGTCGAACCATAGCTGTGAATATACAGTTCTCGCCAGACATACGTCTGCAGTTTCCCCGGTCAGAGCGCTGACTGACCAGTGTCCCCGGGCGGGGGGGGGGGGGGGTGGGAATTCGCTCCATCGGGGCATGGCAGACAGACAGCTGTCTACAGTTTGCAGAAACGCATGAGGTTTGTCGTTAGAAAAACCCGGCGTAGTGTGAAAAGTCGCTCCGCACTGGAGACAGGCTGTCTGGGATTGGCAACTCACTCGTACTCTCGGTCACTGATGGCTGTTACGACATGAGGGAAGCTGACGCAGGGTGTTAGAGAAGGGGAGATAATTTCGCTTGGCGAAAGAGTTGGGGCCCTTTGTCTAATTTTAAGATATTGGACGAGTTTGTAACTCACTTCACTCATTCTACATTTTACAGTAGACGTGGGCACTTCGTTCTAGAACACTTAAATTTATAAGTGATATCTCTTAGTTTCGTTGTGACATCGTAGTGCTGTGCTTGAGGTATATTAATATTATATATCTAGTATTTTGTGTAGGGTTTAAAGTGTTTAAAGCGTTAAATCGCTCATTTCATTTTAACTAGTTTCTTTTGAACTGAGTGCATAATTTATAAGTCTGTATTATTTTCTAGTGACGCATACAGTGGAAAGCAGAATAAATAATATGTCTAAGCTTAACAAACTAGTAGCTATAAGGAATTTAATTTAACGGCTAATACTCAGTCGAGAATATTTTATATCAAACTTATAAAATGCTAGACGCGACATCAGTGAATATTGACGGAATACGCACCATATTCCTAATTCCTGATGATCGATTTTATATAACTTATTTCACCGGAAGTTTAAATATAAGTCAAGCTGTAGGCTTGCTGTTTTAAATGTAAGTTATATTGGGTACAAAATATGAAAATGATTTATATGTGCTTTTCT
The DNA here is from genome assembly GCA_024509875.1 of Oreohelix idahoensis. Lineage (NCBI taxonomy): Eukaryota > Metazoa > Mollusca > Gastropoda > Stylommatophora > Oreohelicidae > Oreohelix > Oreohelix idahoensis. The sequence goes on from JAMPIV010001960.1 coordinate 134,504, forward strand.
TTTATACAGTGAAATACTGGGGGTGACCCGAACTTTACCAGCATTTAATAAGAGTTCATAATTGTGAAGAAATAGACAGTCCTTATTTTGAACCACGTGGGTTTCTCAAGTAACACTTATCTGACGGTGCAAGTTAGACAGAAATACTATATCCCACTAACGGGTTTTTTTCAAAGACTGTAATGATCAATACTGGGCCTGTGAACCAGATCTTAATTTCTTCCATAAACTCTACGTAAATTTTCTGCCTGGCGGCGAGAATAATTACAATCTATGACATAAACTTTCCGACATTGTTGACAAGTGAGTGGAGAACCAAGATTTTCTGTTTTTTGAGAGAGGTTGTCCACCGGTCATCTTCCTAATTAAGGGAAACTTCGTGTTCTGACATTTTGTGCTCGCAGACGCTCCCCAGATCCATTTTAATGAAACCAACAAACAAATCTGCAGAGCTGGGATCTGTTTCAGTAAACGACAGTAACAGATAAAAAGTGTGAGTGTCCAAAATTTGCGCCAGCCGGCGAAACCACAACCCGATTGTAAGTATATCAGGGCCCTGATGAAAGAATCGAGTGAAAGTGACGGAAGGATGTTCGTTGTATAATACCCTCATTTGTTATATGTGTTTTTTTTCCTTAGGCGAGATTTGCTGCTTAAGTAACGTGTTACGTTAGAATAGATACTGCTGTCAAAGTCAGTCTATACCTTCAAAGGGGGACAATATTAGACTCTAACCACATGCATTTATAACTCTTTGGGCCATCATCTGTCATCCTAACGGGGCTGTGGGCTAAACCTAGAGTTAAGATCATAGCGGGGCTATCATCCTTGTAGCATTTTCTTGATATTTTATGACTATGTGCATATGTTTTCCTTGATGTATTTTTGTTTTGGTGTTGTGAGAAGATTTTTTATAGATGATAAATAAAAATCTCTCTGGAACTAATCAGCGTGTTGGTCAGCTCGTTCTAGAATATTTACATAAGTATTGTTATAGTTTTCCCACGTCTGTGTGTCTAACGGTGGTCACTTGAAGGTGTGTGCACGTGAGTGGTATGTTCATACATAATAACATATGTTGTCAATAGTCTGTCTGACTCTTATATATCTGTCGTAGAAGATAGGCCTGAGAGAGAGAGAGAGAAGATTCTTGTTTTCAGGGGACAGCTCTATTTGATTCGCTACCACTGCACTCTTGGGAAAATCTATTTCTTTTTACTAACTCGCACTGTGTATATCACATATTCTAATCTATTCAGAAGGGACCTAACCCAAGACTTAATACTCCTATCGAAAAATCTACGACAGGTTTTGATGGAATATTTTCATAACCACTGGAAACTAATAATGTCATACTCCCCCTGGTCCCCTGCGTAGTGAGATCACATACCTAGCCTTCCCGGATAAGGGCGAAAAAATAGGAGGTCCCGTCTGCAAGTTGCGCCCGTTAAAAATTATTCGGCAGTTAAAAATCGCAAAGAGTAGTCCATACGGCCACTACCCTGGCAGAATTTACATTGGGATCCTCGTGGTGCTTTATAGTTTGTGCACTGTGCTGAGATCCTCCTTGTGTGATCTAAGAGAGGAGATCGGAGCACTAATGGAGTTGACCGTGTGCATTGAAAATGGTCCTTAAAACAAAACAAACAAACCTCTTCTACCTTGGGGTGTAGAATTTGTCACAGGACGGATTGGGGCGACTTCTTCTCAATCTCTTCTCCACTACGGCAGTACTCATTTTCAAATGTTGTACGTACTGATTACCTGGAATTTCCGGGTCGACACATTTCTTTCTGCTATGTAGCAGACATTTTGTATTTTCAAACATTCTTACACTCCTCACAGAGATAATTCGTCGTTTTCTTTTTGGTTACCCGTTCCTCCTTGCTTTGCAAGGGACGGCTGAGATAATAATTACTCGATAACCATGTTGGTTAATCGCGGGTGTGGCCGACATCAGACTACAAATTAACACTAAAATGGTGCAGCGCATTTGCTTAATTGCTGATTAGGCCATGGTGCGTTCTTCGCCAAGATCGTAATACGCTGAAAGTTTGATAGCCACTACGGGGAGACACCTTATGGGCAGACATGAATGACATAATCGTTTCCTGTATGACTTTCACGATCAGATTACTTTATGGGAAGTAAGATGTTACATCTTACACACATTGTTGAGAGAGTGTACCGATGTGTCACTTCCATATATGGGAGAGTGACCTATTGCATTAGGTACAGAATTGTTCCAAGTCACCAGTTTTATTGCTAGTCTGTTAAAGAGAAAAAAAGCGTAAGTAGTCCCAAGTTCCATATGGAAAATGTAAAAGAAATAATGTTCATTCTAATTGCAATATTTACAAGTACAAACAAGTGTAGATGTAAATGAAAATATATTCTATCTATATTGTGAACAATTTTCAACCAGTGTAGATGTAATTGAAAATTATTCAATCTATATTGTGAACATTTTTCAACCAATGTAGATGTAAATGTAAACATATTATATCTATACTATTAGCCTTTTCATTTAAATGTAAAGTAAATATAAAGCTATTCAATATAAATGAAAAGAAAGTTTTCTCTCGAGGGAGTAAGATTATTTCTCATCGAGGCTAAATTCTAAGATAGATGGGATGGTGGAAATGGGAGAAGGAGATCCATAACTATGTGTCGGAAAACACAATACTCAGGAGGACGTTTTGGTTCTATTCTTTTACCATAGTTGTTGGTGGTACCAGTGATGGTACTAATCTCTGGAACAAAGTGCGGGTAGAAGTGGACTGACATCAAACTAGAAACCATCACCAGAGGGTCTTAGAGACGCGGGACCAGCTTTGCAGTTACTCCCTTTGGAACGTGCTGCGCCTTTAATCTTGACCAGAGAGCGAGAACTCCAGTGACCTATCTGCACAGAACCCAAAAACCCAGCGCGAAAAAAACTACAATTTGCAGCTAAGTCAAACCTAAAAGATGCCAAGTGACTTCTTACCTAACAAAAAACCTACCATCACATGATGATGAGTATTTTCTGTTAAAGATTATTCCATTTTTAAACTGTTAAAACATAGTTCTTTGATCCATAACCACCAACCGTCAAAGCAGTCAGCGGTCATCACGCCTAGTGGCGTCTTGTAGGGCAGCAACAAATTGATTCCACTTTGCTTGGTCGGCTGCCATCCTTCGTACAGTGCCCCAACTGTGGTTCATTCTTTGCATTTCAGCTTCTACAGTTCTCCGCCAAGTTGTTTTTGGTAGGCCTGTCTTTCGCTTTCCCTCGGGGGTCCATACCATAGCTGTTCTTGTGATGGTATCAGGGTCCCTTCTGAGGACTTGGCCAACCCAACTCCAGCGTCTGCCAGCTAGGATGATGGGCATGTCCTCCTGGTTACTCCGAATAAGTAGTTCTTGGTTGCTGATGGTGTTTGGCTAAAAGATTCGTATAATTTTTCTTAGGCAGATTGTGTGGAAGGAGGACAGTTTCGACATTTCCTTCTCTATTACTCACCAACATTCCGCACCATAGAGAAGCACAGAAAGTACACAGCTCTCATACAGTCTTAATTTGGTGTTTGTGATTTTGATTTTGATAGAGATGGGGCGCAAGCAGTTATAATTGTGAAAATATTGCAAGTCCTCGGCCATCGGAGGGCCGTTAAATAGCAACAACCTCTATTAGAATTACAACCGGTGTTTATTGTAATAGTACATTCATTTATCTTTAAAAGGACGTGTAATTCATAAAAATATGTAAACAATTACGAAAACTACAGCTTATTTTGTGCAAACACCTACAGGATGAAAATGGGGAAAAAATTTAATTCGGCCACAGTGTGTTTTTCAATTCGGTAGTTAATGTGTTAAGGATATGGACGCTCCACTTGGAGGAATCTCTACTTCATCAATGGCTAATTCTATCAGTTTGCTTATCTCTGCTATTCCATTGCTACATTGGTTCGTAGCTACAACATTTCTAACTGAAATTAATAATTATACAGTCAGCATCGAAAGGCAGCCAGAACGATTGTCTACTTGTGTATAATAGTCACAATTACGATTTCACACAAAATCTTGTTCTTGGCGATGAGGTTAAAACCCTTGTCAATATACTGTAAACCACAGTATAATAAATGTCTTGAGATTCTCAAAGACTAAGCCGAACTTTTGTTACAGTCTGGGTGAGCGCCTGGTTGCTACATCATCAGATAAAATCACGTCCTTGTGCTATGGCTCTCTAGATGCAACTAACTAAGCAAATATATTACTTTACTTCATAAGTGGTGCGAATCTTGCCGACTTAGAGCATTTTTCATCGGTTATACAAATTGTAAAGATTTATTTCATTCGCTACAACTATCTGTAGCGAGATGTGTGAGATAATCGCTAAATTCAGTAAGATTTTAGTCCTATGATAATAAATAAACCCGCCCTTGGGTGCCTGCCTAACGTCGTCTTCTACTCCAGTAGAGCGCTGCCTTTTGTGCAGTGGGAATGCTTATAAAATGAAAGCCGTAAAAGCCTATACGATTTCCTAGTTTAGTCCTTGAGACTTTTTTTTAAACATAGTGTCCGATCTGCTGCACGAAACTGAGGCAAGTCTTATAATTAACGATCTGCCAGAACTGTGACACCAAACTGGCGTCTGAATTAACGTAAGATTTTAACTTTAACGCCAAAATTAGTAGTAACTCGGACATTTTCCAGTAGTAAGAACGAAACGGCTGTAATAATTAACGCAAAATAGTACCAACCGCCTTGCCAAACCCCTCTTCGCTCGGCACGCAGGACTAATACTATAACCTCTTTGTTAGACACGCCAGCAGATATAAACACACAGACAGTTTAAATTCTCGCCGAGTAGTGTATTTCTGACGTCACCCAAACTAGTTAGTTTATTTGAAGAAAAAAATGATGGAGAAGGAAGGGGAAAGATGGCCGACTTACGGAAAAGTTAAATATTGACGATTAACAGTGACAAAACTGAAAATCTAAACGACACATAATATAGCCATAAAAATCATATCTTAAGATAGCTTAGTGTTCCCTGAGCAGTAATATGCTTTAAAATATATGGTAGTCCACTTATTAGCCAAAATATTGAAATAATACTATATGTCTAGAAACGCTAAGACGAACACACTGTTGTTCTTGCTCATTTATCCATAACGTTAGTGGAGACGCAAGTTTAAAAAAGAGGCAGTAGAGTGATTCAAATCCGATTGGTCGGTAGAAGAGTATAGGAAGGAGGATACTGGTTAGTCAAAACGTTAAATATATTTTGAATACTCACTCCTAGAAGTTTGGAGTTTTGTTTTTTTTTAAATTTGAATTGAAAAGCTAGACCCTCGATCTGACTGGGCCAGTCTAGTATATTGGCAAAAAGCTTTCAAAGGCTTGTCGCCAGTTGAAAATTATTTTGTGTAAGCAAGCTGCGTTGTTACCAGCAGTGCTAAGAGTGAAAAAAAAAAACCTTGGCAGTCTGAACCGAGGCAAAGCTGAACTTATGCTAATGCCAGTCAACGTATGTTTGTGATATTTCTTTGAATTGTGGTAAGAACGAAGTTATTAATCTTGATATTACAATAACATTTGGTGTATGAGATACTGCTTGTTGGGAAGGCTTTGCGACTAAGTACAGGGGTCCCCAGCAGACTTATGCAGGGCCTGTGGTGTTGCACACAAGCAGTAAAATTGATATGTGTTGTATAATTTAAAATGATTTCCGCAGTTGTCAATGGGAAGGTAAACCCACATTATTCTATGGGAGAGAATCATTGTTGCAGTGTCAGAGGCGTTGTAACCATTAGGAAAAAGAATAGGAGCACTGGTATGAGTGTTATCTCAGACGAAAATGGTTGACATGGATTGGTCAGAAAGATTTAACCTTTTTCTTTTATTGAAGTATGCCATGTGTTGATTGTGGAAATATATTGTAGAAGTGTTATTAAGAATCATAACCTTGTTTCAGGGTTTTTTGTTCTGGTACTTTGTTAGTGCCAGAACCCTGGTGACTTTCTGATTGAAAGATAAAGTGAAATTTGGTTGGACTACGAGGTCTACTATACTACACTACACCAGGAACTGTGCCAGCTTGGTCGTTCGAGTGAACTGTATGAGAATGTCAGCACCATAACTACAATATATATAAAGATAAGTGCCTATGTGTTGGCACTAAAGAGTTCATCCATTACTGACTTTATTTAAAGGAAAAAAATTATTTCATTGTTCAAATAAAATTCCACAAGATATTACTAAAAGAAAAGATGGATGATGATAACACCCCAACCATACCATTAGTTACCAGTGTTACTTATTAATATATATATATATATATATATATATATATATATATATATATATATATATATATATATATATATATATATATATATATATATATAATGACATTGAAATATTTATTTGTATGGACAGAAGATCCATTGTGGTATTTGCTTTGATGTAAATAAATCCATAAATTTCATTTTGTTGTTGGTCCTGACACAGAAAATTCTGAATCAGGCCAAATAAAATTGTAATATAGTCAATTACACAAAATTCAACCACAGACTTCTATAAGATATATACTAAAGTGTTAGTCGGTTTGTGCTTGTTGTATTTGACTCAGTCCTATATATATATGTGTTAGAATTCAAATGTGTTTGTATTAATTTTACTTACACTACATCATACATGCATAACCCTAGACATTTAGACGTAGCTAACATACATACTAGTCAAGAATAAGTCTGATTGAGGTCATACGGTGGTAGCAGACAGGTTCTCTGATCACTCAACCCAAAATTTGTTATAATCAGGGACCTTCACAGCTGACCTAATTCAGTACAATAGAAATAACATTGATAATAACATCAGTAACACCAAATCCACCACACTATCGTTACCTACTTATCATAGAATTTAATAAAGCTCATGCAAATCAGGTGATGTAGTCCTCTATTTAGCGCTGCTGTCAGCGCCAAAACTTAAGGGAACACAGATAGAAAAAGTTGTGTGCTTCGATTTCAATGATGCATATAGTAATTTATTATGTCTTTATTTATTACGTTAACGTGGGTTACTAGCGTTAGCGTAGGCCATCCGGTCACATAAATATGGAATCATGATAAATAAAATATGCTTTTGAGTAAGTTGAGCTTGCTAGCTGTATATGCGAACAACTTGTAAATATGGAATCTTGATTCTCAAAATGCGCTCTTGTGAGTAAGTTGAACTTGATATTTTGAATATGCAATCAACTTGTGAGCACTTGATGAAAGGTGAATAAAACTGCTGCGTTCATCGTCTTAATCGTGGGCGAGAAAACATCTGTTAACTTATTAAGTGGTAGATGTCCTAAATGGCAAATTCTGTTTTCCAGATGCACACAAGCGTCTTTCTGGTTATACGTCAAATACGTAAGGGGTAGACTCAGATCTCTGCTTTACTGAAGGCACACAAAAGTCTTCATAAGTTTTCACACTTAATATAAATGGTTGAATTTCTTTTATACAACTCCTCAAAAATGATGATTTCAATTCTCTAGTAATTGTGTTTGACATTAGATGCACCTGATAAGTGTTAAATATTTTGCGCATTGGAGTGTGTGCACATGCAAATCTGTACGGATGGTCTATAAATGTAGATGAAGTGAAGTATGAACTATCAATTGCCTCCTATCATCTTAGATGAAAACCTTTTGATTTAATTAATCATTTATGAGAAGGTTTAATTGAAAAACTGTCTTTTCCACATTTAGCTACGATGCTAAGTACAAAAGTGATCTTAACTAAAGACTAAGAAAACATTTTAATATTTTTTATAAGATTCACTAACCTCCTTTTCACTTTTGCAAACTCCTTTAAGAACACAATACACAACATATATTACTTATTTTATCCACATTATATTAATTGGCGGCTATTCTCTGCGATTTTTTCTCCACCACGCTGTTGAAAACTTTGTACTCATCTACAGGTAACATTACGCTACATTATTTTTCTACAATGTCCCAGATGGATCCATTGGGCCGGTGACGTATAACTCCGCCCATAAACCTATTGCCAAGAGCCCATGTTGTCGCCCAGGCCTTGGATCTCTTTTGCTCCCTGTCAGCGCGTGTCACTGGCTAAAGTGGGATGGGCTATTCGACTCAAACTATCAATGCTGTGCTGCATGACAAACGGGAGTTTGTTGATTGGCCGGCTAATGCAAAAAAAATCACCCACTTTCTGACTATTACAAAGCTTTCTGTATGTTAATCGCTTTGCGTGTCAATTTTATTTCATTATCTTGCCGGCGGCTTCCTTTATTCTTGTTTCATATTTAAGATTCCTTTCCTTCTACCGTCGGCTACCATCTGGAAACAAAGATTGTTCGTGTCACGTGCCTTTAATGTCCCTCGTCCTGAGTATTTTGTTTGTGTGCGTCCATTCTTCCCCAATGTGGTGACATATCGTCTGTTTTAAACAGAGGACTACCGACAAAAATGCTAAACTCTATTGTCCAGCCGGCTCCTTCAACAATAATCAAAATACCCTCTGACAATATTTACAGGGGGAAAGAGATATGAAAGACGTTGTTTGGTCTGGATTGGTTTGAAGGATTATCTTTATTGCACACGGACTACTCCAAAGAAGTTGTATCATGCCCATGTGTGTTTCACCAGATTTCTCAAAGCAATCTGGAGTCGGCAAGATCACGCCAGTTGTCAGAAAAAGTCAAAAGCGTATTAAAGTTCAGTGGTGATTAAAAGATTAACTTAAGCAGCGATGAAAGAGCGAAATGTGGTTGACAATGCAATGACGGAAGATGGTGAAAATGAGAGCGAAAGATTCGGCGCTCGTTTATCACATAGTCACATATACCAATTTTCCTTAAATATATTAAATCCACTATTATTCTCCGTTGAGCACTCGTCAATGTCTCGTTCTCTCTCTCTCTCTCTCTCTCTCTCTCTCTCTCTCTCTCTCTCTCTCTCTCTCTCACTCTCTCCATGTTTTTCGCTCTATGCCTCACTGTTACTCCCTCCTATTCCAAATGAAGACATGTAGTAACATTACCTAAATGACATGTGGAGCAGTGATAATGATCTAATGGACCGTAAATTGACTAAAAAACTAAAATTTCTTTTATGACAACTTGTCTCGTAATTGTTCGCGCATCTTTTAAAATCTTGCCATGTTCGACTTACTCCCTCGATGGTGCATTGACCATTTAGAAGGAAGAAATACTGAGGGCAATTCATGTTCGTCTATTAGAAAATGACACTGAAATCAATGAATCAACAAGGCTAAGACTGCTGGAATTTGGCATAAAACTTAAGACCAGCAGGTATGGACGTATGAGAGGACGCATCCACCGTGTATACAACCAGTGCGCAACAGGAACAATTAGCATTCATGAGAACTAAAGGTGTCAAATAAGCTACGGGACCTACTGATATGAACTGAAGGTGTCAAATAAGCTACAGGACCTACTGACGTGAACTGAAGGTGTAAAATAAGCTACGGGACCTACTGACGTGAACTAAAGGTATCAAATAAGCTAAGGGACCTACTGATTAATTAAAAGATGTCATATAAGCCACGGGACTTACTGATATCAACTTAAACGTGGCAGATAAGAAACGAGACCTACTGATGTGAGCTCACATGTGTCAAAAAAAAAGCTATTATTGTGACCTAAAAATTGTTAAACAAGCCACACTAGCTTCTGAATGATCCAGAAGATGTCAGAGACGTACTGAACACATCACGTGATCTAAAAGGTGCATAATAACCCACAGAACCTACTACCTTCGCCGTCAATATTCCAATGTTGAATTTTTAAACGTGCATTGAAGCGAGCAAATGTGCAGAAGTGTTAACAAATAATTCATGTGTCAATTGTGCTAGATCTATTGTGACTTCGTCGTTTGCATAATGAATTACTAATTGTGGTGGGTTTTGATGTTAAAGAAATAGAGATTATTTGTAACAGATGTGAGATGCAAGCCCCTGAAGTTAGTTATTTATGAATATGTTTTCAAGAAACCTGGCTGCTACCACCTAATGACCTGATCCTGTCATATATTTTCTCCTAGTTAAGTGTACAGGTGTGTGAGTGTTGTCTAGCTAGATGTCTATGGTATATGCGATGTAATGTAATGAAATGACAACACTGTAGTGAATTTCTAAATACAATATATAAATTAGAATATAACAGAATAGGGCATAAAGGCAAAGATAGGATATTACTAAACAATTTCTGCTAGAACAGTTGGTGTCGCCTACGCCTTCAGACTATTATTTGCTAACGAATAGCCGAACAAAACGGTACCCAATTTTTCAATTCGTCCTTGTCATAAACGAACCACTTTTCCTAGTTCTAAGAAATATTTGCCTAAAATGCATTGTGGTACGAGGAGGGGCAAGGATAGATGAAAATGCTAATTCGTTTCGCATTGATTTCAAACTAAAAGCCAACCACAGCACAGGGGAAAGCTTTGCCTTAGGCGTTTCCCCAATACGATGAAAAAGTTAGAAATGTATACACTACCGTCATGGAAACACGTTTAGCTCTTATTATGAATGACCTAAGCTCTCGTATTTCGCTTGAAATTACATGGGAGAAGAGTGAACGAGAGGTAGTTTAAAAATAAACAACTAACATAGAAAAAAAAGATAGAATTTTGAACCAAACCGCATAGCCCCTTGAAAATCGTATATTCGTGTACCTGAAGACTTGCTGACCAAGAATATGTTGTTAGTTATCTAAATAGTCCCTTAACTAATCAAATAATGATAAAACAATACATAGAGATCAGAGATACTGTCAGGTCAGGTCATATCTGCTTAGATTGGATCGCTTATTTTTTGGGAAAAAAGTAGGTGGCAGATAGGCTAAGATATTACGGTGAATCCAATTGGGTGGAATTTGAAGGGAGACGAAATATTATTGGCTGACCTTTGAATAAACATAAATAGCCTAGTAACTTAGAAAGGTTTGAATGATATTTTTTGAAAGACTGTTTACACTGTACTATTAAGAGTGATTGGCCAACTGAGTCGATATTGTCAGAACAAGCATTAGGGAAGGGAAGGAGGGGGGCCATTTCTTGAAAAATTCTACCAGCGATTGATGAGATCAGGCTGTGCTTTCAAATACAATTTCTAGGCAGCCTGGACAATAAAACTGATCGAAACTGTGTCAGTCATCGTCACTGTGTATTTCATTGACAAATTGTGGTAAGATTGACATTTATTAATCTGTATTTTATATAAAAATTGAATGTGAAATAATAATATATGTCTGTATATAAGTGGGTCTAAAGCGACCATGAGGCAAAGCCTAAAGATTGATCCACCATGTGATAGACTGTCAGAGAGGTGTAAAACTACAAGAATATGTATGATTGTCATAAAGGAGCATAACACCTATCCTATTATATGGAAAAGATTACAGCTGGAATTGCAGTGGCGTTGTAACTATTAGGGGAGAGGAATACTGGTGTACATTGTCAGATCAAAAGATAATGGTGGCATATGTTGGTATAAGGCTATGACCCTTTTTGTTTGTTTGTAATGTACCTGTCCTAGAATGTGGACTATTAGTGTATGCTAGGTATTAAGAAGGATGCATAACCTTCACATTTCAGAGGTCCTGGGTACTGACGTTAATGTGGTACCAAACGCTTGAAAACTGATTGATTCAGAACTCTGTCTGTATACTGCGAGCCCATGCTAGTGGCCATTGCCTATCAAACAGGGAACAGATTGTCAAGCGAGCAGAGGAAACGTTCTACCTGTATTCTACTGCCAAGATAAGTTCTTGTTCGGCACCTGACAGCTCAACTAACAGAACTTTAAAAAGGAATATAAAGTGACAGTGAATAAAACTGGGACAAATATTTAATAGTCCCACAAGAGACAAACGAAAACAAACATAACTAAAAGGGTGTGATTTTAAACAACAACCTAGGGGTACTACCAGTATTACCTTAAAGTAGGAGAATACAACTACAGACGTATATTAGAATAATATTTTTATGTATGTAATCTCATTTATTACAATAATAATACCTAACAACAATTCATAACATCAAAATCCACCACAAACACTACACTTATAAATTAATGAACAATAATGAAACAAGTCGCTGTTAAAGTTTAAACGTTACAATCTTTTTTACAATTTATTTTCCGGTACCTCAGTTCTGTTTTGGATACCGGAGTAATGAAAACTCAAGATGATAATAAAATGTATTTACAACAATTAATTCAAACTATAAATGAGTCTGATATTTTTCACAAATATAAAAATGTCAATCTTGAAAAGTGTCAATTAAATCTTGATCCTATGAACGGGTAATAATAGGAAGAACGTCTGTGTTCATCATATTCTGAACTAGGAAAATACACGTTTTGAACAGAGAGTGGTTAATCTGAGGTATCATGTGCCCGTGGACGAATTCTTATCTTTGTAAGTGCAGAAATACAATATCGTCTCAGTCGACGCTAACAGCTTCAACTGCCAAGTCAGGATACTGCCCTTGAATTCACAACAATGAGGCAAACAGACAATACTGCCTCAATTCTTCAGATGCAGATATACATACAGGTATATGGTGATCAATGGCACACTTTGATTCAGAGATGAAACCCTGGAATAAGAGTAATAAGCCCTCCTGAACACCTCATAAACCTCCCTCTATCCCTAACTTATTAAACATGTTCAACAAAGTCAGAATCAGCATGATAACTAAACAATTAGTTAACGTTCTTATTTGGTTTGGTACCCCATTCATGGTCATATATACTTTCAAACTACAGTTTGACACTTTCCTTGGCATAGGAAACATTTTAATTAATTATATCAAGTCATGTTCAAAGAAGGTGACTTGCTGAAGAAGACGGCCAGTGGTTTTCTGGTCTTACATCATAAAAATGTACATCACTTTCCCCATTAATAATTAATTTTATTTTCTCCCAAAGTGTCAGAAAGCCTGTCTGGCTTTTCTACAACCTGTTAATATATTTCCTAACAACTCTGTGAAACAACACAAAGTTTGATGTTGACTTCCCTCTAGAAAAACGTTTACCCACATAATTTTCATACATATTCAATAATACATACATAATAATAATAATAATGATGATATAAATGTTTTCTTCTTACTGCATCAATGAAATATTCCTACTAATAGTTTAATAAGAAATAATATGGTCAAATCCAGATCGCTTGCTGGTGCAGATCAGCAAATGGCAAAACTGTACTGTAATTCTTTTTTTATCCCCACTGTTAGTATATTAGACTCCAGCCAATCAGGGACCATTATGCCTCTAGCGTTCCTTTTCAAATTAAAATTACATATTTCAAACTTGGGATTACCTCCCCCTGCCCAATGTAGCAAGTTGAGAAAGATATACGTCTGTTCGTCTATCTGTCTCCTACCTCTATCTCAGTTATTTACTAAGTGTTTCAAATTCTGAAAAGAAAATATTGATCAGGCTGCTGTCTGTCACACAGTAGTTATATTTTTATTGTTTCCATTATTATATTTACTATTAGTGATTTTCCCCTTTAGTTATTCAAATACCATATTTTTCTATCTACGGTAAGATACATTAACATCTCAATATTCTATTAAACCATTAATGTCATTGTATTTGTCAACTGTCCTTTCTTTTAGAGTGTAAGAAAATTATCTACGTTTTTCTTCTCTATCATTCTATGCTTTGCTTTTGGTTCAAATTCAAATTTCTGTAAACAACGAACTAGTGACACGACCACCTATGCTCCTATTCATCCTTTCTCCCACTGTATTTTCAAATATTCTACGTTAATTGTTTTATTGGGCTGTACTATCGTTCTCATTCAAATTTGAACCAACGCATCACAAAACTGCAATTTTTAGACCGGAAGTAAAAAACTGTGTGTGTTTATGCTTTTAATCTGCAGATCTAAGAGGTTATATAGTTTGAACTGCGTGTCGAGCGACAAAGGGGACGGTAGGGTTTTTGTGTCTTTTGTTTGAAAAACATGCTAAGTTATTGCCTCGCACTTTCGTTCGGTTCGCGAGGCCAAACTCCAACGCGTGTCAAAAGTTGCATTTTTTTCTCTCATTCATTTCCCCTCCCTCGTTCTTTCTTCTGTCTATCTCTGACTGAAACGAACACTTAGCTGTCTGCAAAACGGCGTTTAGATAATATTTAATGATTCGCGTTAATTCTTACTGCAGTTTCGTTCTACACTTCTGTAAAATGTCCGAATTGCTACTATTAGTGGCGTTAAAGTTAAAATCTTACGTTAATTCAGAACGGCAGTTTGGTGTCGCAGTTCTGGCACATGTTAATTGTAAGTCTCAAGGACGAAACTAGGAAAGCGTGTTATATTTATCGGCGGGATCATTGTCTAAGCATTACTACTGTATAAAATTCAGCGCTCTACTGCCGTAGAGGACAACGATAGGCAAACACACACGGGCGGGTTTATTTATTTTCATAGGAGTAAAATCTTACTGAATTTTAGCGATTGTTTCACAGATTTCGCTACACTAATGTTATTATTTGTTCTTGTGTTTCACTTTAGAAGGTTCATACTTTGCTTCTCGCATAAAGCTAGTAAGTAAAGCGGCAGCATACACACGATAAGGACTGTCGGAGTAATGTAAACAAGGTACCTTGGAATAGCTGAAATAGCGTCCAATCAGATTCGCGTATTTTGTGCAAGCTCGCAAATGTTCCAGCGTTACCCTTTGTTACTTCCATTGGTCTATAACTGTCCTGGCTGTCAGGGAGGATGTGTGCATTTTCACCGTGGTTCATTAATTGTCTCGCCACTATCTTCTCAAGAAATTTGCCTTAGACATTCTGCAATGTGAGGATTCGATAGCTGCTAAGCAGTTTGGGGTCTTTACTAGGTTTAGGAAGTGGCCGTAGGTAACTATGTAGCCAGTCTTGCGGCACCTCAGAATTCTGTATACTGGTGTTGAAATCCATCACTACATGCATAATGCCTCTGTCATCAAGCTCTTTGATGTGTTGATGCTGTACACCATCAGGACGCGGAGCAATGTTTCTACTTGTTTTTAACGTATTTACATAACGTCTTAGTCAGATATGACGTCAGATATGAGGTCGAAATATATCTAGCCTCTGACTCAATTATCCAGCACACGATTCTTAATCTCTTGACGGGCAGCTTTATCACCTTTATCCGTCTGAGTGATATACCGACTGAGTAATGCACGTCCTTTATCTTCATCGGTCTACAGACTCATTCCCGCGGAGCTCAGAATATTAGGTATGGGTTGGCTTATATTGTTCCTATTCATTCGTGGATGTAAGGACCAGAATTTCTGTAAGGTCTTTTCCGTGCCCACCTGTGTCACGAAGGCCTTCCACACTTGGTCCTTGGCTTCAACCCCTCCGGTATTCATTGTACTTCTCTTGCGTGCTTTCGTCCATTCTTTCGTCGCTCTTTCGTTTTCTATCCATGCTTTTTCTACATCCTCAATCCACCAGGGTGGTTGGGTGAAAGGTGTTCTAGCTGTCTTTTTCCTGGCATTTTGACGCAATATATGTAGAGGGCTATTACAGTCATGTGAGCCTGCAGGGAACTTAAAATGTGTTTAGGCCTCCTGTGTCTGGTTACACTCCCTTTTTCAATAAATAAATAAGTATATGGAATGAACAAGCAGAAACACTCGAATAAACTTATGACGCAACGGCCAGACAGCCAGTTAGCGGTCTTTCACATAAATTTACTGGCTAAAAAAAAAGGGAGCCCCCCCCCCCCCCCCCCCAAACCCCAATGAAAAAAGGACAGAGATAACAAACAGCCTAACGGTCAAAATGTTATAAAAATATGCACAATATACCGTACTTAAAACGGAGAGATCACACTTCTTGTCAGGACGTGATGTCGAATCTTGGAAATAAGTGGAAAAACAACCATAACCATGTAACATTTTAAGCAGCAGTGATAGAGTAGTTAGGGGAAGGCATTCAATTTTTTTTCAAAGGGAAACAACTTACCATTTAAAAACTATAAATCTAAATAACATATTTTCATTACTTGTTTGATCTTATCAATTTATTATATAAAGTTATTTAAAACATAAACGATTCATTTATTTTTATTAGTTCGTTTTTTAAATTGTTAAAATTTTTTTGTGCATCATGTTTAGAGTAAACAAGCTTTTAATAATATGGAGTTTATGCACGTGCTGAAGTACTGAACACTTATATGCTTTCAGTATAAACAGCATATTTTTGTTGTGTGTTGTTGTTATTATAAGATAATAAAATGAGCGATGATGAAGGAACGCTAGGTAGTTGTAGCAGCATGACGACACACACACTCCACCGCGTCGAAAAGTGTTTTGAAGCCATAGTAAAACTAAACAACCAACAGCTTTTGTGTGAAACATGGCTCGAAACAGAAAGCGAAGCAGTTGCCAAAGATGGAGTTTGTCATAAGTTTAATCCTAGTAAAAGTGTGGTTGGAAGATATGCGCGAAGGACATTATCGACAGAGATATGCAAAGATTTTGGAACTCCACAATCAAGATTCCACGTTGTCAATTCATGCATATGATCTTGACGAAGGAGAAGTTGTCGACATGGATGCCGAGTCGCTGACAAGTGACAATTTTCAACAGTAACAAGTTACAACTAACATTTTATATTTGATTTGAGGAACATTTTGTTAATGTAACTACTGTAAGTATGTTACTGTTAAAATATCTCATTTTCAAGAGTTCATATATTGGGGTGTTAATAAAATCATTTTTATATAATTGTGAATTTTTGGTAATAAAAAAATAAAATAAAAATGAAGAAATAAATAAAAATTGGTAGCACACAGCTTATTTGTGCTAAAGTTGCACTAAAAGATTGTGTAAGCATCGTCTATCCCGTGTATTTGAGGCATAAAATAATCTGGGTATTTCTGGGTTTTTTATAGAAGAAAATCTGGGTTTATCTCTAGAACTTGAGTGGCAACCTTGGTGCACACTAACATGTTTCATCGGCGCTGTAGTGAAAAAATTCTAATACCCATATATAAATTGGAACAAAACTGGAAAATTAGAACATAAATGTAAAGCCGAACGAAATAAAATGAAAGAAAGAAGAATGGTGAAAGACCAGTGCTTTTCCAATAGCGTACGCCTGCGTTGTAGAGCGCCATAAGGGCTGAACAAGAGATCCCCTTTTTCTACTGTGTCTGCATAAACTACACGCGAATCACAGTCGTTTCTAAAAATAAAACTGGTACTGTATTTCTTAGAAGACCTTGATATGCAAACTGCATAATGACCTAGATACAAATACTAGCATTAATGTAATTATACACACAAAGTTGACCTAGAAAGACAGACGGGCTTAGGAGATAGAGAGATGCACGGAGGAACGCATGCAGTTGAGCCACTCGCTGTGTGTCGCATAGTAAGCCATCTCGCACTTCGCGTGTATGGCCTGATTTTTTTCAAATAAACAGTGTTGCAAAAACTAAAGATTTAACAACAGCTCCCGACACAATCTTAGCTCTTATTGGGAAACATGACATTCTACTGTTTTACACCTGATTCCTGACTTTATACTGACAGTACAATCTAAACGAAGCGGACAGGTCGAAGTTTAAAAATAAACAATTAACATCGAAAAAAGACAGTATTTTTAAATAAGCCATTTAGCCCCATGATAATCATATATTCGGGTTGGTTCCTGGAGACTTATGGACAAAGAATATGTACTTAGTTGTCTAAATAGTCCATTAGATAAGTAAATATTAGTAATAAAACATATAAGGAACGTGGATACTGTCAAGTTTGGTCATCTCTGTTGGAGGTGGAACTCCATGATTTTTGTCGAAACATTGTAGTGAAATAAAGGTTAATATCTTACGAGGCAGGGGATTGGCTGAACTTTGTAGTTAGACGAAGGACCATTGGTTGACCTCTGCATAGCTAATAGATGCCTAGGAACGGATGAAAAGTGAATGAGAGAATAAACAACAACTGTGTATTAGTTTGAAAAGATTCAAACTGATTGGTTAATGCAGCCGATATTGGCAGAAAAAATCTTGTAGAAGACGCCATATCGTACACATCGATCGAGATGAGATCAGGACTGTGTTTTTATAATATAACTATATTATAGCAGCCTGGAATTTACCGCAGATTGAAACTGTGCCAAGTCATCTTTAGTGTGTTTTCCTTACGAATTGTGGTAAGCTGGACATGTTTAATATATATTTTATATGAAAATTGAATGTGAAATGATAAATTATGTCTGTATGTGTGTGGTTCAGTAGCAAACATGAGGCAAAGCCTAGATATTGCTCCACCATGTAAAAGCTTGCCCGAGAGGAGTATAACTGCATATAGATATATATTGGATTGCATATAGTAACATGACACCTTTCCTATTGTATAGAAGTGATTCACACTGGAATTGCAGAGGCATTGTAACCATTAGGGAGAGGAATACTGGTGTATATTGTCACATAAAAAGCTAGCAGTTGGCCTACAGCGCTGAACTTTATGTTTGTACTGTCTTGTACTTCAGTGTGGAAATATATTATATATTAGTTATGAAGAAGGAGGCACACCCTTCTTATTTCAGGGACCGTGGTACTGATGTTAATATAGCAGCACATGGTCTGAGCTTTGCTTGATCCAGAAAGCTGGCAGCAGACTCCTTGCCCAAGATATCGGCCATGGTGTGTTTTCTAACAAACTGAGAAGCAAGCGAGCAGAGGATACAGTTTTCCTGCAGCCGCTATATGAGCTAAGAAATTGTCAGCATGAGCAGCTCACCCTTGTATAACCACCTCAATTGAACTTTCATAAATAGTCCAAGAGGGACAGTAACTGTTTTAAAAAGTAAAAGAATCTGTGAATCCTTTAATATTATTTCCACCAGTAACAAACACATGAAGTCGTGATGACAAACCACAACCTAGCTATAAAAGCCAGTATTACCTCATAATACTACATCACAACACTACACTCATATTATAATACTATTATATGTCTGGATAAAGATCCTGTGTATAAAATTTTGTATATAAACATTGTGTTTACATTTGATTGTAATTCCTGATTCACTGTGTAGTAGGATCTGGATATCCATATATTGAAAGAAATTCAATACATTGTATAAAAGTTAACCTTTGACTTACTTAACTCTTTCAGTCCCAAGCAAAAAAAGTGGGTTCGGCCCAAGCAAAAATGGCCACCCCAGTGCGTTTTTATTGTTGTTGTTTGGAAATAATATTTTAAAATGTTCATATGCATAAATAACTTTGTTGTTGTATATGAAACTGAAGGTAATTGGATGTACTTTACTCTTGTGCTACAAGTATAAAAGCTTTCATTGAAAAATGATTAGTTATTCAAGGTAAAATGGAGGATATGCGCTTAAAAAAAATGATTAGTTATTCAAGGTAAAATGGAGGATATGCGCTTAAAAAAATCGCTTTAAAAATCTAAAATAAATATCTCAAAACAGAAACACGTTCACTCTTAAACACGTGCGGTATTTAAAAGAATGTACTTGCAGTCGGAAATGACTTTGTGGGTAGTTATAATTAGAAACAGTCTCAAACAGAGGCACATATACTAAAGGCTTTTTAAAGTCGATTGGGCCAAGCGCGTCTAACCCCTGAGCCTTTATAAAGTCGATTGGGACTTAAAGAGTTAAGATAACTCTTTAGAGTGTTATGTGTTTGTGATGGTCATAGTCTTGTAGAGTATTGTGGATATTACTTAAGTGTTTATCTGGCTGTTTGTTGTTTTGAACTTACACTTCATCACTATCATAACCCTAGACATTAAACGTAGTCATCACTAATTCAAGCATAAGTCTGATTGAGGTCTAAATGTGGTAGCAAGTAAGGTCATCTGTAACACACCAAATTTATTAGATACAGATACCTTCACAGCAGATCTCAGTCAGTACACTAAGTCCCCTATAACTATATTTATATAATCCCAACTTACCACAGGCGCTCGAAAGCGCACTTCAACAATTCTTTAAACGCTTCGTTCTTTGATGGAAATTTGCTTCTGCAGATGCATTATTTTTCACAACGCCCCGTTTTTATAGTGGGTGACTTGTAATGTCTATAGTTTTTGTGTTTCATTGTCAATTGGTATCATTTTTGGAATTTCTATAAATAAATAAATGATGAATCTGAGGATATAAAATTTATTTGTGTACATGTTAGATGTGATAGGAAGAGAGGAAAGTAAAGATGAAAAAACGAAGAAAAAAAAAACACCAACAAACGAAGAGTCCATACCCCTTGCATCTCACTGACAGTCATTTGACCTATACAAATCAAATGACGATCTTTTCTTTACACCCATCATCAGTAGCAAAGCAACTTTTTTCAATACTTGGGTTTGTGACGATTCTTCTGTTCTTTCCTCTATCAAAACTTTCTCTACGTGCTTGAAGGTTTTTGTTACCCATTCTTTCCATTTAGCTCCTTGCTTTTGTTTGCCACTTGCCTTTTCCATTGCTTCTCTGTCTATGTTAATCTCCTGTCTCTGATTTTCTATCCGTGTTAGTGTAATTTCATTATCATCTTTTAGTTCAGCTAGTTCAACTAGTGTCGTTTCATTTTCTTCTTTCGGTGCACTTGACAGTGCATTCGTACCTTCCGAGGATGTGGTTGAATGATGCGACTGGTTTTTTTATCTGATTTAGCCTTTTCGCACTGGGTAACAGGGTGCGAACCGGCACAAAACCTACATATTGCCTTCCCCCTGCAACTGTGTCGACCGTGGCCAAACTTCATGCAGTTAGAGCACTGCAAAACTGGGGGAATGACGGCTTCTGTGTTTGTTATGCTTTCACAAATAGTACTGTCTTGGGGGTTCCCTCCCTTCTGTTGTTATTACTATCACTGGGGTTACTATACTCCCTTTCACTGTTACTCGTTCAACGTGTACCAGCTTTAAATCTGGGTTTTGCTTGGCCAGGTTCTTTAAAACGTCCTCACCTGACAGGGTTGGGTTTATACCTTTAACAACACATCTTCTGGTTTCTTTTGAGATTTATATTTGTATTTTGGTGTTGTGAGCCAGTTTGAATTAATTTTGGTTTATCTTTCAGTTCTTCTAGTAAAGTTTCGTTTTTTCTGATTCATTTAGTGTTAGCACTATTCCACTGTTTTGTTTTTGTATTTTGGCAATGGCTTTTTTGTCAATTACTTTTTCCAGGATCACCAGGATTTTGTCTTCCGGGAGAGATCGACGCGTGGCTTCTGTTCCAGCCATTTGTGTTATTGTCACTTTTTTGTGGGTTTCCTTTCAGTTGGAGTCTTCTTTGTTTGCTCCTCTGGTTTCATGACTTCTTTTGGTTGTATTTTCCTGGCTGTCTTGATTGTCATCTTCCCTGGGTCCTATCTTTTTGTTCGCTGTCCTGGTTCCTTTCGCCTTTATTGTTTATGCTTATTGTTGTTTTTACTTTTGAGCCTCATACCAGTTTTTCCCTTATTGTTTCTATCCTGTCCTTTATTTCTGTGTCTCCGACTTCAAGGTTCCTGGTCCTGTTTTTTTCTGTCAGGTTTGGTGTTTTGTCCTTTACCGTGTCTTGACCCATGCTTTTCCTTCCCCGGATAGTTTTCTGGCTACAAGTGGCATTTTCCTGTCTTTTAATTTGCTACTACTCTTTTTATTATGTGCTTGGTTTTGTATGAACTTTAATGTTTATAGTTAGTCTCACTGCTTTAATCTTAAGTTATGTATATCCTTGCTTTCTCTTTTTTTTGTATTTATTTATTTATTTTTTTTAATAATATTATTATTTAAGAAACATTTTTAAACCTGTCTAGTAGACCTTGTCGAACAGTTAAATCTAGTTTGCATTTTTTTCATTTAGTTAAATTATATTTTGACGGTTGAGTATTATTTTTAGTAATCTATGGTTTTGTGGTTGATTTTATTTAATTTTCCTCACTACATTTCCTAAATTATACAAATAATTATAGTAATAGTTAAATAGTCTCCTAACACTTAATATTAACTGCAATAATCTAATACTTACAAACAACTACAAAGGAAATCACCCACTTAAATTATGTCTATCAAATGTCTGACAGAGCTCACACAAGCAAGTGCCACGTGGCGCTTGGATCTATTTAAATTTCTTTTTTTTTTTTAAAATATTATTATTCCAAACGATACTTTACAAGTCATTAAATAAAAGGGAATCGCCACTTATATTATTTGTTTCTATCAAGCGTATTTAATATAATTCCTAAGTTGTAAATATCCTTGCTTTCTCCTTTCTTTTTTTTTTTTTTAGATTTTATAATAGTATTATTTAAGAAACACTTTTAAACCTGTCTAGTAGACCTAGTAGAGCAGTAATATCTAGTTCGAATTTTGCCAGGTAACTAATATATTTGTTTTCCTTAAATTGTATTTTGATGGCTGAATATTATTATTTGTAATATATGGTTTTTGGCTTGTTTTATTTTATTTTATTCTCACAACAAATCCTAAATTATACAAATATTTAATACAATAGTTAAATAGTCCCCTAATGATTAATATTAACTACAATAATCTAATACTAACAGCAAACTACAAAGGAAATCACCACTTAAACTATGTCTATCATGATGACTGCCAGATCTCATAAAATCAAGTGCCTCGTGGCGCTTGAATCTATTTGTCTATCAGTTACCTAGTCATCTAAAATTAACAGCAATAACCTAATACTAAAGATAGATAAAAATGTAATAACTTATCTGAAAACGTGGGAAGTTTGATGAATCTCTTCACTGTGTCTCGTTATGAAAAAGGTCGTTTCAGCTTGCGTATTTTGAGCGTGGCAAAAATGCATCTTGCCGCTTCAGAAGACGAAAGTACATCGTGTGTGTCACGATTGGATTGCTGTCATATAGATCCAGATATACGATGGCCCAGGTAAAAGCGTATATGCGCGTAACCAGCAAAAGGCATCCCCTGCATGGGAACATAGCTGATATCAAAAGAGAGAGAATAAAGAGGGTGGGATGTCATGGATGGCGCAGGCAAAGGAGACTATTCGACAGGTGACCCCAGTTGAAAATATATTTAAGGGAGAAGAGGGGAGTAAGTCAGAAAAGAGCTGGATGAACTACCAGCAAGTCATCATCAGCCTTGATAGAGAATGTAGAACTTGGGCCAGTCGGAGAGCAGAGCTAGAAATTGATTAGCTTATAAATGATAATGCTGGTGATGATAATGCCGTTGTGTACACTGATGGGTCTGTAATCTGCGGCAATAAATCAGGGTGGGGCTACTCTGCTAGAGTAAAGGGCAGAACCGTCGCTGAACATAGCGGGGCTTACATGATAACAACCTCCAGCATGATAATGGAGGTAGAGGCAGTTACTGCTGCCTTAAGATGGCTGTCTGAGACTATATTAACAAAGGCAGTTATTGTTTCAGACTCACAATCCATGCTTCGAAGGGTCCAAAATGGCTGGGTTCGACATGAATGGAAAATCTCCATAGAAGCATCGAATCTTCAAGAACTGATATGGATCTACTGCCCTGGTCATGCCGATGTACGTGGCAATGACAGAGCTGACAGACTAGCTTCAAGAACACCCGTAAAAGGTGCATTGACCATGGAGAAGGAAGAAATACTGAGGGCAATTCATGTTCGTCTATTAGAAAATGACACTGAAATCAATGAATCATCAAGGCTAAGACTGCTGGAATTTGGTATCAAACGTAAGACCAGCTGAGATGGACGTATGAGAGGACGTATCCACCGTGTATACAACCAGTGCGCAACAGGAACAATGAGCATTCCTACCGACATTTGCTGATGGAGACTGAGCACCTATGGCGTCATTTCCTTTTCCGGGCACACTTGTCCGTTCGCGGGCAGTAACAGTGTTAGGACTTCGATGCCTTAAAGGAAGTACCTATTTGTATATTTTTTTTATATTTATTTAGGTTCTCATGTGTCCTATCTAGCCTTCGCTTTCTTTCATTTCCTTGACGAAGGCCTCGTGGCGGTAACCTTGGCTATTTTCTGTGTCTTTTGTCCTCGTAAGACGAATGACCTTTTTTTCGATTTTTTTTGTTTCACACCCATTCATTTAAATTGCTTGCAACAATGATGTGAACATCAAAGACCGAGTTTCCATCCTAAAGGATAACAATACATAACTACAAACACAAATACATTAAACAAATAGAAACAAATACAATAACAGAATTCGGTCATGTAGACTTTGTTCCGGCAAGGACGCATTAGGTGGCTCTTGTGTCGTCTGAAGGTAAATATAATGAAGATGGAGTTTCTATAGGGTAGATCAAAAAAAAGTGTATCGATTGTTTTCTCACGCTGAGACCTAAATTATATTTAACTGAGATATACGATACATTTAGCAAACAAAACCATGAGATATTTTAAGCAGCAGAGATAGAGTAGTTAGGGGAAGGCATCCCCATTTTTTCAAAGGGGAGCAGCTTAACTATTTAAAAACTATAAAACTAAATAACATATTTTCATGATTCATTTGATTTTATCAAATCATTATATAAAGTTACTTAATGCATAATAGATTCATATAAGTTTATTAGTTTATTTTTTAAATTCTTAAAACGTTCTTTTATTTTTCATGTTTATAGTAAATAACGTTTTAATAATATGGAGTTTAAGCACGTGCTAAAGTAGTGAACACTTATATGCTCTGTCACTTTCAAGGTAATGTCTGTTAAAACACTATTTGCAATCGCAGATATGCACACTAACATGTTTCATCGGCGCTCGAAAGCGCACTTCGACAATCTTTTAAACACATTTTCTTTCTTGGTCGTTCCTCCTCTACCCCGGGGCTGTAGTGGCTAAGAGGTATGGCGTTCGTCTCTAAGTCTAAAGGTACCGGGTTTGGTTCCCGGTACAGGAAATGGTTTTGATGGAATATTTTCATTACCACTGGGAACTTATAATGTCATACTCCCGTTGATCACCTGCGTAGTGAGATCACATATCTAGCCTTCACGGATAAGGACGAACACATAGGAGGTCCCGTCTGCAAGTTGCGCCCGTTAAAATTCTTCGGCAGTTGAAAATCGCAAAGAGTAGTCCATACGGCCACTGCCCTGGCAGAATTTACATTGGGATCCTCGTGGTGCTTTAGAGTTTGTGCGCCGTGCTGAGATCCTCCTTGTGTGATCTAGGGAGGAAATCGGAGAACTGATAGAGTTGACCGTGTGCATTGAAAATGATCATTAAAACAAAAAAAAAACAAACCTCTTCTACCTTGGGGTGTAGATTTTGTCACAGGACGGATTGGGGCGACCTCTTCTCAATCTTTTCTCCACTACGGCAGTATTCGTTTTCAATTGTTGTACGTACTGATTACCTGATATTTCCGGGTCGACACATTTCTTTCTGCTATCTTCATTGCACACGGACTACTCCAAAGAAGTTGTACCATGACCATGTGTGTTTCACCAGATTTCTCACTAAGAAATCTGGTGTCGGCACGATCACGCCAGTTGTCAGAAAAAGTCAAAAGCGTGTTAAAGTCCGGTGGTGATTAAAAGATTAACTTTAGCAGCAATGAAAGAGCGAAATGTGGTTGAAAATGCAATGACGGAAGATAATGGAAAAGAGAGCGATAAGACTTGGAGTTCGTTCATCGCATAGACACATATACCAATTTTCCGTAAATATATTAAAACCACTATTATTCTCCGTTGAGCAATCGTCAATTTCTCGTTCTCTCTCTCTCTCTCTCTCATTCTCTCTCTCTCAGTCTTTCGCTCCATGCCACACTGTTACTCCCTTCCATTCCAACTTCATTTGCGCACACGCTTCATATTCCGATTCTTTCCAAGCTTGGGGCATATCTGAAGTCCATACCACGAATGCAAAAGAGTTGTTTGAATAGTTTCAGTTTCACTAATCAAGACGCCACAAAGCAGGGAAACTATGTTTAAACTAGCAATAACCTGTCAACATTGACATGTTATTGATTATAGTGTGTTGTTTCTGTTACATGTATTACAGACGGTACTATCACTACTGTGGTCATTTCATTGCAGGCGACCGTCATTAGATATTTGTAGTGAAAATTATATTGATGTATTAAATAAGAAGACATGTAGTAACCTTACCTAAATGACATGTAAAAGGAAGGTAAAGGATCCCGTTTCACGCCCATTGAGGCATATTGGGAATATGGTGTTAGGCCCATATTTTCTTGACCATCGGCACACTAGGGGTGTACTGGTCAGCATTTGAAATCACTAGCAAATGACACGTGGAGCCGTGATAATGATCTAATGGACCGTAAATTGACTAAAAAAAACTAAAATTTCTTTTATGACAACTTGTCTCGTAATTCTTCGCGCATCGTTTAAAATCTTGCCCTGTTCGACTTAATCCCTCTGAGAACAACGTTTGAAGTTTGACGAAACTCCAGTTAATGTACTGTTTATCAATCGTGTTATTGGCTTCTTTCAATAATCAAACTGTTTATGCACACCTTCATTTGCGCCCTTTTTCTTTTCGGGAGAGTTCATATAAGGGGAAACAATACTATTATTGTCTAACTTTTAACCACAGTTGCACCCCCTTAGCTGTGGTTGAAAGTTAATGTACTCTCTCGAAAATAAAAAAAAGTGCGCAAATGACGGTGTGCAAAATGTGACTGACCAACCGATCGAAGTACTTATGGCGGGTATTATGGTATTGAATGTGCATGCTCTGAATAGCCAGGTGGGGATATTGTTGTCTGTCCTCTAAACATCTAGAGTTGTTTATTCTTGACACTATGTGATATTACTATCGAAAAGAACAATTTCCTTTGCAATAATTATCACGACACCCATACAACAGCTGGATATGACAAATGTTTTCTCAGACTAACGTATGTGAAAACATACGATAAGCGAAGAAGAGCTTAATGTTATGTTGATAGTATTGACCTATATCGAACTAATAAAATCTACCACAGACTTCTTCTTATTTGATCCTTAGCCGCCGACCTTCAAAGCAGTCAGTGGCCATTACGCCTGGTGGCGTCTTGTAGGGCAACAACAAATTGATTCCACTTTGCTCGGTCGGCGGTCACCCCCCGCACAGCGCCCCAACTCCGGTTCACCCCTGCATCTTAGCCTCCACTGTCTCCTGCCAAGCCGCCCTTGGTCGGCCTCTCTTTCTCCCTCTCCCATCGGTCCACAGCATAGCCGCTCCTGTGATGGCATCGGGGTCTCCTCTGAGGACATGGCCAACCCAGATCCAGCGTCTGCCAGCCATGATGGTGTGCATGTCCTCGCTCCGCGTAAGCAGATCCTGGCCGGCGGTGGCACTAGGCTAAAAGATTCGGTGAACTTTTCCTCGATATGCTGTGAGAAAAGAGGACAACTTCGACACTTCCCTCTCTGCAACTCTCCAGCAACAGGCACTACAGAGAAGCACAGAAGGCTCACAGCTCTGACATGATCTTAATGTTGTGCTTGTGCTATACTGAGAGGACCTCCAGATGCTGTCTAGACCATAAAAGGTTGTTCTTGCTTTGTTCACCCTGCCGTTAATGTCTTTTCCCGCTCCGACGTCTGGTGTCACCACGCATCCTAGGTATGTGTAGGTGTCTGTCAGTTCCAGTCGCTGATCACCTACCGACATGGGCTCAGGGTTACCCACACCGAGCGCCACGACCCCTAACCTCCCTCAACTGACGTTCAAACCCACCCGCTGGCCACACCCATTAAGTCTATCCGTTTTTTCCTGGATGTGTTGATGTAAATGTGCTAGTAGTGTAATGTCATCTGCATATTCCAATTCTTCCAATGTAGAAAATGTAGTCCATCTTATTCCTCTTGGGCTGCCCTCTGTTGTCTGGCGCATCACACAGTCTATGACTGTTAAAAATAGAGTGGTTGATAAGGGGCATCCCTGTCGTACTCCAGTATTCACCTCAAAGGTTAGGTTGCTCTGTCCAACGCTACACGTAAAGTTGGTATAGAGGCTTTTTATGATTGACACTATGCAGCTTGGAATTCCATAAGCCCTCAGTATTTTCCATAAACTGTCCCTATGAATACTGTCAAAAGCCTTTTCAAAATCAACGAAATTAATGTACAGCTGTCTTTACCATTCTGAGCACTGCTCTGTAATGTTCCTGAGGGTAAATATATGATTTACACATCTTCTGTTCTTTCTAAATCCTGCCTTTTCTTTCCTCAGTTTGTGATCTACTGCTTTTGAAATTCTCTGTATAATTATCCTGACTAGTATTTTGCTAGGAAATGACATCAATACTAAAATCATTCTGCATATTGCAAAATTTAAAAAAAAAATACACACACACTCACAAATTTATAATTTTAATGTTATTGTATTTTCTTTTCAATTGTTTTTGTTATTTAATTATTTTTTTTTTACTAGATGCTAGACATTTTTTTATAAAAAAATGTTTACAATAAAACGGATATTTTTATAATTTCCAATAACAATAACGTTCTTATCAATTATAATTTCTAATTTGGTACACGTATATCACTTAAATATTTTTGTATCGTTCGTTTAATCTTGACAATGAATAACGAACACAGTTTTTGCTGTCCACACAATTATTATCTGAAACCCTTGTGTGCCGCTAGGGACAAGTGTAACCACTATATTAATTATAAACATCCCCACCAGGCAAAACCAATTGGAACAACCACTGCTTCCATTCACCTGAAAGTACCAATAACAAAATATTTTTATTAGTCAGGCCAGGACAGATAAATGCATATTTCGTCAATAACAGTGCAAGCGTGAAGCATCCACTGTTCCTCTGGATTTCTGGAATAATGTAATATGATTTGGGGAACAATCTAAAAGGTGATGTTAGAGGAAATATATTAACGTTATTCTCTTGAGCATGCGTACAAGTGAAGGAATATATCTAGACACTGAAGGTAGTACACACAGTTGCCGCGTATAGTTCCCGCGTTTTGTCAATTTGATGTTACATTATTTGACTGCAAGCTATAAACTCATCGACAAATTATTTTTGGGTTTTTAGTGTAAAAGCGTGTGTTTAAAATATTATTATTTTTTAATTTTTTATTTACTCAACATTTTTAGTATTTCATGTTAAGTCATTGAAAACTCTTCTATATTCGGAACACGGTTAGAGGTTTTAATTAAAACATCAAAGCTACTTATAAACAGATTAACAAAATAATACTGTTGCCACATTTTCAAATCCTATTACTCTCGTTTTGGCCCTAAAACTCCGGTAGACCATACGCTTTCAACCAGCTGTCTCCAGTCCGTCGTTGCATTAGTATTCTATTGCAGTTCTTTGAAGTGTCTAGATATTTTTTTCTTAATCTGTAACAACCAGTGAACTATATATTGGAACCGAAGTATGTTCTTTCGCGACGAAAGACCGATGTTGCGGCTTCCTTACTCAGTACTGAAAGAGTTAAATTTCACATTTTCGTCTCCTTGCGTTTTTAAGTTCTCGTTTATTTAAAAAAAAAAAAAAACCCGTGGCGATCAAGACCAAAGATTGCCTTGTGATACTAGAAGATGAATATCTTAGTGCGTTATCTATAGCCGCCTACATCGTGTACTTGCTTCTGCGCCTTATTTTTCTTCATTACCTTTCAGTTCGCTCCTTGTTGCGCCCACGCCTTCAACAAATAAATGCCAAGCCTTTCTGTTGTGCATTGTCTGTTCTAGGTTTTTCCATTTCTTTATCTCTTGTATGTCTTTGTTCGTCGGTTTTTCGTTTTTCCTCCATTTTCTCTTACCACGCGGATGTCTAGAATAAGAACAATCTTTTAATACTATCAAGTGATATTTCTTAGTGAGTATATTATCCAACGCCGGCCTCTTCTCCCCACATTTTGTTCCACTGGTGTGTCTAGATCTATCCATCAGTTCCACATTAGTGTTCGTGTCATTCCAATTCACTTATTATATTCGGCACAAGTACTCATTCATGAACGCCTTTATCTTTCTGATCTTTTTGTTGTTCTTTATAGTTCATAGCTATACAATTGGGGCTTGTTCATTATATCAGTGAATAGTCACGCCAAAGTGGCCCAACATCAGGATTCCCATTAGGACTGAACATCAACCTAATGAAGACAGAGGTCATGATACTCAACGTATTGAATCCTGATCCCATAAAAATAAGGATCCAAAAGCTGGAACAAATTAAATACATTTACATATCTAGGAAGCATAGTAACACCAGACAGTAGAACAAGCCAAGACATCAGTGACAGGATGAACAAAGCCAGAACAGCCTTTGCAAATCTAAACAACATTTGGAAATCTTCTCAGTACAGCACCAAACACCAAATTAAGATTATACGAGAGTTGCATACTTTCTGTACTTTTGTGTGCCGCGGAGTGATGGAGAGTAACAGAAAAAGAAATGTCCAAATTATCTTTTTTCCACACAACCTGCCTAAGCGATCGAGCAAAATTAGGATATTTTATTGTTGCCCTACAAGACTCCACTAGACGTGATGGCCACTAATTGCAGAATCAGGATTCCACCTGTATTGACACGGGTTGAGAACCGAGCGTTGCAAACTAGGCTTGTGGGAATCAGTTGAGCCTTTAGACTTGATTCCAACTTCTACATGGCTGGCTGCTTGCAGATGGATCTCACAATACATTTACAACAGGCACACGGGACTGGGAGGTGGCTCTGTGTAAGATGTCATGAATCCTTGAAATAGCCAGGGCACATAATTTTAACCTTGCATATATGAAAAGCTCCATGGATCGTGTGGACTGAATAGTATGCCGTCTCCCTTTCCCTTCTAGCGTAAAACCTGATGTGAAGGTAAAGGATCCCGTTACATGCCCATTGAGGCATATTGGGAATATGGTGTTAGGCCCATATGTTCTTGACTGTGATAAAGTACATTGATACAGCGATAAAATTAGTAATTAAAAGTATAAAAGTCAAAATAATATGAATAGAAATAGTAAAGTTGCAACGCGTCTTCTTTCCCCACGCCAGTCATCGCATTAAAATAAGAACGTAGTGTGAAACCTTATTGCCGCGCTAGTGGTAGTGGACTTTATAACACGCCCGTCAAGGGTTAACAGTAAAATGTTTGAAAAGACAAGCTTAGTTGTTCCACGAAAAGATAGTAAGAATAAAACAGGGGTGGCATAAACGAACGCATAAAGGTGAGAGAGAGCGCGCGAACACATGCCACAACATTGTCAAGCGTTAGATTCTTGGGACTAGCTAACCCAAGACGACAGTGCGAGACGATACCATGGCAGGTGTTCGGTAACGTGTCGCAAGCTTTATAGAATTTAAAAATACCCCGCAAAACCCACTACTTTTCGGACTATAGGCACACTGAGAAAATATATAAACACACAGACAGCGCTTTCGCTGCAAAAGAGTCAATTTTATGACGTAACAGACTAGTAGTTTCAGTTTTGGACAACGCAAAAGCGGGAAAGAGATGGCGTGTTTATGTAATGTTAGAAATTGAAACTAACATTGAAAAAAATATGGACTTCCTTATTAATAGGTTTAGGATCATAAAAGTTAGCTAGTTTAAGAGCTTATCGTCTCGTGATACATAATATGCTTGAAAATAGAAAATACGACAGATAATAAGGAAGATATGGAAAAAAACGGTATTGGTTATGACAGACAGACCAACAAATGCTCGTTTTTACTTTCACTAACGGTGATTTTTTGACGCGTCCTTGAAAAAGACAGGAAAAGGGAATATGTATTCTATTGGAGGAGGGGTACACAAGGGGAGAGAAATTATGGGATGGCTTAACACTAAAAATATTTTAGCAGTGGAAATGTAAGAATGAGTGAGGAGAAAACTTGTTATGTCCAAAAATCAAGTCTGTTTTTAACTTTTAATGCCAATATTTTCAAATTAAATCTGAATAGCTTAGTAGTTGGATCTCATTGGCCAACGAATTTTATATTAAGGAAAACTTAGATAGGCTATTCGCCATTTGCATAATACAGTCCCTAGAACAGGACGTTGTAATTCTGTGAAGTGTGACTTGCCTTACTAAATTAAATATATAAAGTAAAACAAAAGGGCATCACAGTCCAGCCAGCAGGACATCTGAAGTCTGCGAATCAACGTACCTGTGTTTATTCATTGAATTTATGGTAAGGCAGAAATTATTCATATGTATTTTGTTTCAAAATGTAAGTGAGAGATACTGCCATTTCGACAGCAAGTACATAGGTCCTTAGCTGAATTATGCAGGGCCTAGAGGTGGATTTATGCTATAACACATTGCCAGTTTTGTAAAATGCACATGTTTTGTGAAAAAAAAATGTTTTCTTAGGTGGCATGATGGACACAGCTGACCTATCTTATTGTATGGAAGAAAAGAAAGATTAATATTATTGCAGATGTAGGGCCGCCTTGAGAGGAGAGACATGTGAACAACACTGGTACACTTTGTAATGGATGAGCTGGGTTGGTTAATCAGATATGACTCAGATCTTTATTTCTTATGTATTATAACTTGTAGAAATAACAGTTTATGTATGATATCAACAAGGAGGCATTATTTCATTGTTACAGGGTTTTTATCTGGCACTAGCCCGGTGCCAGATGTCTGTGAAAAGCAGTTGAGATGTCTTTTCATTTCCAGTAGTGACAGGGGTCTACAGAGTTCACCCTGTTACTTTTGAGCCAGTATCAAAGTGTTCGTTTTACAACAAAAATACGGACAGTTCCAGTTGTGCCAGTTAAGTATAATATCTGGCACAGGACGCTTCATCAGCATCAAAGACTAGAGCCTCCTTGTGTAACATAATAAAAATATTTCCCAAAGAATTAAGCACTGAAAAATGTGTATTAAAGAACTGGGGATGAATAAAGAATCCCAAACAGCCATCCAGTGTTAAAAACCAGTAATATTACAAATTTAGCAACAATATTAGTATATTTTAACATTATATGTTTGGACAAATTGTCCCTTTGGGTTAAAATTTTGCAATTTATGTATATACCTTGAGTTCTTTTAATTTTGAAAGTCCTGACCAGAAGAATACTAGGTTCAGGACTAATAAAAGTTGTATAGAAAAGATTTACACATCAAAATTTAACCCAGGTGTTAGTTCATTTGATCATAGACTTTAATAGTTGTTTATATGTGGGAGTGTTAGTGTAAAATTTCCATCACACTACACTTGCATAACCCTAGACATTAGACGTAGCTACCATACATACTAGTCAAGAATATGTCTGATTGAGATCATAAGGTGGTAGCAGAAAGGTTACCTGATAACTCAACCCATAAATTGTTATAATCAGGAACCTTCACAGCTGACCTCATTCAGAACAATAGTGAAACATAACCACCACATTTCATAACATCAAAACCCACCTCAGATAATGGGTCTCCTGTTCCGGTATTTGAACTTGTTATTTGTTTAGAAATTTAAATATCGTAGCACAAGAAGTGTCCCCTAAAGTTATAAAAATATTTAAACGGGAAAATAATAGCTGATGAACTCTCAAGAGCCAGTAGTTAGTTAATTAACTGGTTAATTAATTAGGCAGTGTTAGTACGTTGCTAATTAGAGTTTGAAATTTGTATTAGAACATTTTAAAGATTGATACTATGGCAGACTTGGCAATGTTAAGATCTGCTGCTGTGCTGGCTGCAAAAGAGATGGCTATGGAGGGGCAAGCTCTGGTTCAATATGTGACATCAGAGTGTGATAAATTTATTAAATTAGAACAAGATAAAGAAGACAAAAGATTGCAGATAGAGGCTGAAAAAAGATAAAGAAATAAAAAGGTTGCAGATTGAGGCTGACAAAGAGGCTAGGGCATTGGAGGCGGACCGGGAAGCTGAAATAAGCGGCTCCAATTTGAAGAAAAGAGATAGGAGGCTGAGGCAAAGAAGTTGGAAGCTGAGGAAAGAAAACAGGCTGCAGAGAGGGAAGCTGAAAAGGAGGAGAAGAGATTACAGAGGGAACATGAGTTACGATTAAAGGAGTTGGATATACAAGGCCATGCTCCTGAAGGTAGTAACAGCCCTTCTACCTCCGATGCCACTGCTAGTCAGGGATCCTCAACCTCAGCTATGGGGTTCCATTTGGACCATTTTGTTGAGAGGGACGATGACATTGAATCATTTCTATCCAGATTTGAGGTTTTAGCCACCACCTATGGGTTAGAGAAAGAAAGGTGAAGTTTAAAGTTATCTCAGGGTCTTAGGGGAACATCTTATGAAGTGTTTGCAAAAATGAGCAAAGATGTCCAAAACAATTATGACATGTTAAAGCAGGCTCTTTTGCTAAGGTATGAAAAGAATGGAGAATTTTAAAGGAAAAAGTTTAGAAATGCCAAGCTATGGTCGGGTGAGACCTATTACCAGTTCTCTGCACGTTTAGAGACTTACTTGGAGAAATGGACTGCTCTGGAGAAAACCCAAGATCTTAAAGAAATGATCCTTATTGAGCAATTGAGAGAGTCGATGGCTCCAGACTTAAGAAAGTTTCTCATGGAACAAGGTGCAGAGAGGCTGGGTGAGTTACTTAATGTCGCTGAGCGGTATCAGGCAGCCCAGGCAGAGGTAGCTGGCGCCAAAAAGCAACATGTAGACAATTATATGGCTCCACAAATCTCCAACAGATTTGACAACAAAGATCAGGGTAACAAGGGTAAGCAAAATTTTGATAGGCAACGCAATGATTATAGAAATGAAAACCCACAATTCAATGACAGGAAATATGAGGGAAGAAAACCCTTTCATCAAGGTAGATTATATTGTAGATGGTGTAAGAGGGAAGGACATGACACCAAAGTTTGTACTAAGAAACCTGCTGGATTAGCTGCTATGAAGATGGGGGAAAAGGAAGTAAAGGTAAAACCTACTGGACAGCAGGAACCTTATCACCCCCAGTGTGTGAGGATGTTGTATGTAATGGGGTCACCATTAGGTGCCTTTATGATACAGGTTTAGATTTTGATTCTGTTGTGAGTTCGCACTTGGTGAACCTAGATCAGTATACCACAGAAACAGCGGAGATACAAGGGGCGACCAAGGACATCCCTCTCATGACACTTCCCATTGCCAGGATAACGGTGAAAACTCGCTATGTGGAAGGAGTAATCAGAGCAGCAGTGATCGACGCACCCATCTACACTCTGATATTGGGGTGTCGTTATGTCTTCTTGGGGAATCCCAAGAGACCTGTGGTCCTGGCAGCAGTCCAGACCTGATCACAATCCAGAAAGGAAGAAGATGAACCAATAAATACTCATCCAGAGGAGATGAGGAAGGCACAGGCTGAGGATAGGACACTCTAGCCTTGCTTTAAAAAATTACCTAAATGCCACACACCTCCAAGCAAAGGGGACTATTGTATGAAGAACAAATTGTTGTATAGGAAGGCTGGGACTGGAACAAATGGTTATGGACAGCTGGTACTTCCTAAAATGTATAGGGCAGATGTAAAAAGCAGTTTACATGTTGGAAAAGATGGTGACCATGAGAAAGTAGGCACCATCTGCCAAAAGCTTTCTCAAAAATATTATTGGCCAGATGTAAAGATAGTTATTGAGAATTTTGTAGAAGCCTGCGGCATATTTCACGAGGGAACACCCACAAGTGGGAAAACTGTTCAGGACCTAGACACGCCACGGGCCAAACTTAGGCCTGGAAATAAAAATAATTGTAATAAAGTAGACAACTTGGAATGGGAGCCCCCTTTTCACACACAGTCTTCACTTGAATGTATTAAAATGGCAACTCTGTGTCGAGTACAAAAAGTGGTTTTACTTCAGAATAAGCCGACAATCCTTCGGTCTGAATTATGTGAACTGGGTGACCATAAAGGAGAGAGAAGATCTCTCACAAGGAATTTAAAGGGGGGAGAAAACCCCAGGAAGAAAAGAATTGGTAGTGGTAGATTCTTATGTGATGATAATAGGAAAAAACGTCCTCACTATAAGGCTTCCAATGTCATGAAAAATAAGTCAGAAAAATTAACGGTCCATATGTAACCTTGTTGAGGACATGGACAGATGAGAAGGCAGAAGAGACTGTTACCTCATCATATCAATATTTGAACGAGCTGACCACTCGTCTTAAAACTGGCTGGAAACTTGCAAATGATAATCTCAGACAAGCCAGGAAAAAACATGCTGCCTATTTTAATAAGAAAGCTAAGGATAGAGAACTATTTGTGGGAGAGAAGGTGCTTCTTCTACTACCCGGCAGCCATTACAAATTACAAATTGGATGGCAAGGTCCATATACTGTTCTAGAGAAGGTGTCTAGAACAAATTATAAAATCGACAAGAAGGGGAAAAAGAAAATATATCATGTGAACCTTCTAAAGAAGTATCTGGACAGGGAAATCCAGGAAGGAACACACTTAATGTCCTTGTCGTTAGCAAGGGGATGAAAAATGAACCACTCGCATCTCATGAGTACCCCCTAAAACATGTGAAACCCCTGCACATGTAAATGTCAGTAAACACTTGACGAAAAAACAGACTGAACAGGTTCAGAAGGTTCTGACTGATCATAAGGACGTGTTAACGGACAAACCGGGGCACACGAATTTGTTGGAATATGATATGAAACTAGTAGACCCAACACCGATCTGTATGAGAACCTACACGATCCCGTTTGCAAAGGAGAAAGCTTTGAAAGAGGAAATTGAGTATCTATTGAAAGAAGGGATTATTTCTCATAGCGAATCTCCGTATAGCTCTAGTGTAGTTTTGCTGAGTAAACCCTCTGGAGAACATAGTCTGTGCATAGATTACAGGAAACTGAATGCTGTCACAGAGAATCAGGTGAAGGTGGATCCATTACCTGACACAAATCAATTATTTGCCAGGCTGAACAAGGCAAAATATTTTTCTAAGGAGGATCTTAGCAAAAGCTATTATCAGATTCCAGTAAAGCCTGAGGTTTGACCGTATTTAGCGTTTAGCACTTCGGAAAGACATTATGAATTCAACATGTTGCAGTTTGGTTTGAAAAATGCTCTGAGTGGGTTTTCTTGGATGATGCGAAAATTGTTAGATCCCCTGAATAACTCATGCATCACAAATTTTATGGATGATATCCTCATTGCTACAGAAACATTTGAGGAACACATTAACTCTTTGACTATGCTGTTTGATAGACTAAGAGAGGACAACTTGACGGCTAGACCAACAAAATGTTGTATTGGTTGTAAAGAGTTGGAGTTCTTGGGACATACTGTATATCAGGGAAACATGACCCCTGACCCCAAGAACCTTGAGAAATTGCAGAGAGCGCCTAGGCCACAAACAAAAAAAGATGTGAGATCTTTTGTGTCGTTGTGTGGTTTTTACCAGAAATATATCAAAAACGTTAACTCTATTTGTGCTCCTCTGACGGATTTAACTCGCAAGGGAAATCCTGATAGAATTGTTTGGTCAGCCCAATGTGAATTAGCATACCAAGAGTTAAAGGAAAAACTTACAAACAAGCCAATCTTGAAATTACCTGATTTGAGTCAGGAATTTGTGGTGAGAAGTGACGCAAGCAATGTGGGCCTGGGAGCTACTTTGTTACAAAGGTCATCGTCACCAGAAGGGGAGCTGAACCCAGTCGCTTTTGCTAGCCGCAAGTTGAACAAAGCGGAGCAAAACTATTCAACAAGCGAGAAAGAATGTCTAGCTTTAATCTGGGCGATACGAAAGTTCCAGAACTATCTCTATGGAAGAACATTTGTGGTCCAAACGGATCATCAGCCCCTAGTATTCTTATCACAGGCAAAGCATGAAAATGCTCGTTTATTACGATGGTCGTTGCTCCTACAGCCATATTAATTCACTATTAAATATATCCCGGGGTCACAGAATGTTGGTGAAGATTTCCTCAGTAGGAATCCCTGTGATCCAAATCAGAGTATTCAACAAGCGTAAGGAGTTAATTTTATCGATGTGTATCACTGTTTTGGAACGAACATCAGGCATGTTCTTAAGTGGGAAGTTGTGCGATAAAGTACATTGATACAGCGATAAAATTAGTAATTATAAGTGTAAAAGTCAAAATAATATGAATAGAAATAGTAAAGTTGTAACGCGTCTTCTTTCCCCGCGCCAGTCATCGCATTGAGATAAGAAAGTAGCGTGAAACCTTATTGCCGCGCTAGTGGTAGTGGACTTTATAACTCGCCCGTCAAGGGTTAACGGTAAAAATTTTGAAAAGACAAGCTTAGTTGTTCCACGAAAAGATAGTAAGAATAAAACAGGGGAGGCATAAACGAACGCATAAAAGTGAGAGAGAGAGAGAGAGAGAGAGAGCAAACACATGCCACAAATTGTCAAGCGTTAGATTCTTGGGACTAGCTAACCCAAGACGACAGTGCGAGACGATACCATGGCAGGTGTTCGGTAACGTGTCGCAAGCTTTGTAGAATTTAAAAATACCCCGCAAAACCCACTACTTTTTCGGACTATAGGCACACTGAGAAAATATATAAACACACAGACAGCGCTTTCGCTGCAAAAGAGTCCATTTTATGACGTAACAGACTAGTAGTTTCAGTTTTGGACAACGCGGGAGAGAAGAAAAGATGGCGTAATTTATATGATAATGGAAATTGAAACTAACTCTGGAAAAAATATGGACTTCCTTATTAATAGGTTTAGGATCATAAAAGTTAGCTAGTTTAAGAGCTTATCGTCTCGTGATACATAATATGCTTGAAAATAGAAAATCCGACAGATAATAAGAAAGATATGGACAAAAGACGGTATTGGTTATGACAGACAGACCAACACATGCTCGTTTTTACTTTCACTAACGGTGATTTTTTGACGCGTCCTTGAAAAAGGCAGGAAAAGGGTACATGTATTCTATTGGAGGAGGGGTAGACAAGGGGAGAGAAATTATGGGATGGCTTAACACTAAATATATTTTAGCAGTGGAAATCTAAGAATGAGTGAGGAGAAAACTTGTTATGTCCAAAAATCAAGTCTGTTTTTAGCTTGTAATGCCAATATTTTCAAATTCAAACTAAAAAGCTTAGTAGTTGGATCTCATTGGCCAACGCATTTTATATTAAGGAAAACTTAGATAGGCTATTCGCCATTTGCATAATACAGTCCCTAGAACAGGACGTTGTAATTCTGTGAAGTGTGACTTGCCTTACTAAATTAAATATATAAAATAAAACAAAAGGGCATCACAGTCCAGCCAGCAGGACATCTGAAGTCTGCTAATCAACGTACCTGTGTTTATTCATTGAATTTATGGTAAGGCAGAAATTATTCATATATATATTTTGTTTCAAAATGTGAGTGAGAGATACTGCCATTTCGACAGTAAGTACATAGGTCCTTAGCTGATTTATGCAGGGCCTAGAGGTGGATTTATGCTATAACACATTGCCAGTTTTGTAAAATGCACATGTTTTGTGAAATAAAAATGTTTTCTTAGGTGGCCAGATGGACACAGCTCACCTATCCTATTGTATGGAAGAAAAGAAAGATTAATATTATTATTGCAGATGTAGGGCCGCCTTGAGAGGAGAGACATGTGAACAACACTGGTACACTTTGTAATGGATGAGCTGGGTTGGTTAATCAGATATGACCCAGATCTTTATTTCTTATGTATTATAACTTGTAGAAATAACAGTTTAAGTATGATATCAACAAGGAGGCATTATTTCATTGTTACAGGGTTTTTATCTGGCACTAGCCCGGTGCCAGATGTCTGTGAAAAGCAGTTGAGAAGTCTTTTCATTTCCAGTAGTGACAGGGGTCTACAGAGTCCACCCTGTTACTTTTGGGCCAGTATCAAAGTGTTCATTTTTACAGCAAGAATACGGACAGTTCCAGTTGTGCCAGTTAAGTATAATATCTGGCACAGGACGCTTCATCAGCATCAAAGACTAGAGCCCCTTTTGTAACATAATAAAAATATTCCCCAAAGAATTAAACACTGAAAATTGTGTATTAAAGAACTGGGGATGAT
Organism: Oreohelix idahoensis; assembly: GCA_024509875.1. Classification (NCBI taxonomy): domain Eukaryota; kingdom Metazoa; phylum Mollusca; class Gastropoda; order Stylommatophora; family Oreohelicidae; genus Oreohelix; species Oreohelix idahoensis. The sequence continues at coordinate 174,457 of JAMPIV010001960.1, forward strand.
TAAAGAATCCCAAACAGCCATCCAGTGTTAGAAACCAGTAATATTAAAAATTTAGCAACAATATTAGTATATTTTAACATTATATGTTTGGACTAATTGTCCCTTTGGGTTAAAATTTTGCAATTTATGTATATACCTTGAGTTCTTTTAATTTTGAAAGTCTTGACCAGAAGAATACTAGGTTCAGGACTAATAAAAATTGTATAGAAAAGATTTACACATCAAAATTTAACCCAGGTGTTAGTTCATTTGATCATAGACTTTAATAGTTGTTTATACGTGGGAGTGTTAGTGTAAAATTTCCATCACACCACACTTGCATAACCCTAGACATTAGACGTAGCTACCATACATACTAGTCAAGAATAGGTCTGACTGAGATCATAAGGTGGTAGCAGAAAGGTTACCTGATAACTCAGCCCATAAATTGTTATAATCAGGTACCTTCACAGCTGACCTCATTCAGAACAATAGTGAAACATAACAACCACATTTCATAACATCAAAACCCACCACATTGACCATACGGCACACGAGGGGTGATGTGGCCAGTATCATGCCGCCTGCCTTTAATCTTCCAAGAGTTGCTCTGGTACCAAATTCATGAGGCCGGGTCGACCCTGGAGCCGTTTATGGTCTAGAAAATGCCACTTCAACTGGGGATCGAACCGTAGACCACAAAGCTATGAAGCTATTTTTTTTCAGCTGTGACTCAATTCGTAGTGCACTATGTAAATATTTTATAAGAAAACAATAAATCAAAGTGTGATATACGTATAACATTCTATTCTTAGTTGTTGCAGATTTCTGTGTTTTGACAGTAATAACCAACTACCGATTTGCTAGTTTATTTACAAATCTTACTTAATTTTTCACGAGAATTTAATCAACCTCTCGCTGGGAAAAGTTCAGGAGAGAGGGCGCATGTAAAACAGCACTCCCCCGGGCGCCGAATACCCAAGTGTAGGCGCTGCCCACACGCCCAAACTCGAAATAATTATTTTATTGTCTTCATTATCATCATCACCCCCCATTTGCCCCTTATAGATCATGGAGACACTACAGCAACTGTTGCCATGGAGACTCTACAGCAACTGTTGCCATGGAGACACTATAGCAACTGTTGCCTTGTGGGAAGCCTGCACCAAAGCTTTAATTTCCCTGGCAGTAGTTTGTTTCTGTAGCAATGTGTTTTATATGATGACGTTGTCAGCCTCATGTACAACCTCATATTAGTTATCTTTTACGACATGCTCGAGGGAAAAGTAGTCCTATTGTCTCCTCAGAGACCCCACCCCCCTCATCCCCAGAACTACACAGGCTTGTTTGATAGTACTTTAGCATTACAGGCATACCTCGGAGTTATTGCGGGTTTGGTTCCAGACCACCACAATACAGCAATTATCGCAATAAAGCATGACACACCCATTTTTTGGGCTTCCCAGTGCATATAAAAGCCTAAAATCATGTTTTTATTGTGTCTATTAAGTGCGCAATATCGCTAGGTCTAAAAAAAACAATGTTCTGGAAAATTTAAATTACTTTATTGCTAAAAAAAAATGATGATCTTTATCATCTGAGCCTTCAGCGAATCGTAATCTTTTTACCAAAATCTATCCTAAGAAGAAGGCACGTTGTAATTAATAAACATGAATATTCTGACAAAATAAGCGCAATATCTGCAAAGCGTAATAAAGCGAAGCGCAATAAAGCGAGGTATGCCTGTATATGTTAATGTATGTTTTGATTTTAAAGATTCTCTTACATGTGAATGCATGAATGTGTGCGCATTAGTATTTTGGTATATATGCGTACAAATGTGCTGGAATATTCTTACTCGCCAAGCAGTCCCCAAGTTCGCTCCAGGGGACCATGTTAAATGCCTTCTCCAGATCCAAGAAACAAAGATGCATCTCACGTTTATACCCAAGGGCCTTTTAACTTAGCTGCCTCAGTGTGAAGATAAGGTCCTGAGTACTTTAGTTTGCTCGGAAGCCACATTGGACCGCGTCCATTTGTGGCACAGCCAGGTGTCTGAGTCTCTGTTCCAGGATTCTAGAGTAGATTTTACCAGGGACACCGAGAAGGGATATATCTCTACGATTTCAGCATTGTCGGCTGTCACCCTTTTTGAATATGGGTTTTATGATGGCAATCTCCCAATCCTTTGATATCGTCTTGTTGCACCAAGCTGCCTGTAGGTAAAGGCATCGAGGAAGGGAATCGGTCACCCCACTTTATAAATCATGACAGAGTATAGCGAATTCTCAAATACTACACTCTCCTACATGAGTATTTTCTATACGACTACATAAATGTAAGAATGTGTGTCTAATAGTAGTATTATATCTTCTTCCTTCTTCCTCGTTCGTCCTGAAAAGGACGGTGTTTGCGTTGTGTCTGTTTACGCCTAAGCTGTGATATCTGCACCTTTCGGTCGAAACATCCGACTTCTGCAAGGCAGTTTGTAGGACCGGGTTTGCCTTCCCATTGCGATCCACACTCGCTCAGCCAGACTGCACTGCTGCAGACTGTTTCCAGGACCACCACGTGGAGGTGGAGTGCGGTCTTGACCAGCTCTGGTTCGCTGGTCCTGACGCAGGCAGTCAAGATATGGGTCACGTGACTGCGTTCACTATTGCTGCGTCTTTTGGTCCCTAGTAGTATTATATGCATTTATATGTTTGCATCTGTTTATGTTGCACCATAAAGATCCGAGGGGGGGGGGGGGGGGGGGGGGGGGGGGGGGGGAGGTTAGGAGGTTACACAGAAAACAGAAAGAATCAAACCACAGCTACCCCAAAGATGTCGTAAAATGAGATTAATGTGAGGTTCTGAATGGGACTATCACAAAACAACAGCAGATGGGGCACGAGTTTTAGCTCTGGCTTCCTGCAAGGAAGGTCAGCTTCCAGCTCTTTTGGCCCAATGACATGTCATTGCGAGGGTGGGGGGTCAGTGGACTTTCCTTCCAACCCGGTCAGGAGCTTCGCTCCTTCCCATCCACACGGTATTTATGTGCAGGAGCCGTTCAGGTTATTCAGTCAAATTTCCGGTCGTAAACATTCCTTCAAACGCTGACGCCCGGGTTTGAATCATGAAAACCTGGTCGCCAGTACAACGCCGTAGCCATTACACCAGTGCGACTCCGACATGAATATATATATATGTGTGTGTGTATGTGTGTGTGTGTGTGTGTGTGTGCATATATGCATGAATGAGTAGATGCTGATGACTTTTCCGCTAATGCGACTTGAAGCCGGAGTATTATGTAATTAAGTAATGACCCGTGTAATTGTAGGATCGTACGGTATAATAAAAGTATAATGTGAAACGAAAACATCCGTACTTAAATTACTGTAGATTTTTTTCACTTACTTTACTTTCTTATTTCTTTTCGGTCAGTGAAGCGTAGTGGGAAGCTGAGGTTTTCGTTGCTAAGCCTTTTTAACGTGACAAAACAACGCCCACTTGAACGCATACAGAAAGACAATCATAAAGATACATTGCACGAAAAACAAGAAATTTCCATCTTAGTTTTTAAATATCTGACTTTGGACACGTCATCCCTGCAAGTCTGTGAATCTTGCGGGCTGTATCCTGTGACATGGCAAGACAAGGATTCGTGTTACACAGTGTCTAGGCGCCAATGCTTTAATCTAATGTGTCTTAACTCCTTTATCTTGTCGCCGTGGTCTGGCCTGGTTATACTGTAATGTTTGAATGGAAAAGATATGTCTTGTATATATTATATTTTATCTCATCAGAAATTTATGAGTCGGCGTTATGGGAGAGAGGAAAAAAAACCACGATTAGTGAGGAGAAATTAATGCTGCTCCCAAACATGATTTCTGTCAATATTTCCACATTCCAAGCTTTCTATTATTTTTTGTATATTCTTTATGCAGTGCATTTTTAACTATGCGCAATATTTTGTTACTAATGTTAAGAAACATATGGAGATCAAGGAAAATAGAGTCCAACAATGATATCAAAATAAGGCTACACATTGCTAGAGGAGCTTTCATTACGCTGTGAAATAATGGAGATTGTGACAGGTAGGCCTACTCCTACTTCTTAAGCGCGAATAGCGCTACTATTAAGTAGAATATTGTATTACAGTCTAGCTAGCTACTTTAGCACTAGTCGTAAACAAATGACGTCATCAAATCTGGTGTAGGGAAACGAAATAGCTAAGACCGGAAGAAAAAAAAGAAAGGGGAGATAAGTCAGAGAGAGGAGAGAGTTTTGGTTTGCGGAGCGAGAGGTTCGTCATGCTGGTTGTGTTAGATTTTGTAGCTAGAAAGTTTTAAGATTGACATGTATACTTCAAATGGATGTGAACGTCTAGATCTGACAGTGAAAAGTAAAACAGTATATTAAATAGTTTTCAGTAAACTTGAATACCTTGTGTTGTATGATTTTTACGGTCAGAAAGGTCGAAAACAGGCCACACTCTGACATGTCAACATTGGATCACTAAACACAGGCACGCTTAACAGTGAGCTGATTGAGAAGTAAGTGGGTCAAGTGTAGGCTCATACAGTCTCTGAACCAGCACCAATTAACCAATACGTATTGCCTGCATTGTATAAGAACAACATTATTGCCAGCCTTGTATAAGAACAACATTATTGACGGCATAAAATATGAAAAACAGTATTGACTACCATTATAGAGTAAAAACAGTATTGCCTGCCTGGCATAAGAAAAATAGTGGTGCCAGTATTAAATAATACAAGTATATGGTGTTCCCTCAAGTGAAAGTCTTCATCATACATGAGCTGCAAGAACACCTGGGTTGAAAATAGCACATCTAGAAAATTACACCTCTTGCGAAAGCGAGTCTACAAATTAGATGACTTGGCCACAACAGTCCTGTCACAAGAGTATAAGTAATTAGGTTCAACATAACAATCATAATTGTGTACTCGGATGTCACGTCAGTCCTACTGTATGGCTCTGAAATATGGAGAACTACAAAACAACAACAAAGCTACATACATTCATAAATGGGTGCTTGTGTAGAATAGAAGGATTAAAATGGCATGACAAAGTTACAAATGTGGAACTTATGACAAGATTCAGACAAGTGCCGGTAGAACAAGAGATGATGAGAAGACGACGCTGGCGATGGATAGGACACACACTGAGGATAGCTGTTGATAGCATTACAAGGCAGTCCTTGTTCTGGAATCCCCAGGGCAAGAGAGGCAGGGGTAGACCAAAACGCACATGGAAAAGAGAACTGGATACGGAAGTGAAAAAGATGATGAAAACGTGGAGAGAACGTTAGCTGATGACACGTGACAGGAAGGCTTGGCATGTGTTTGTTGAGGGCCTACATTCCTTGCGAAGCTAAATGGTGTTGAATGAACGATGAATGAAAGTAAGTTGTATGACATGTACAGACAAGCGAACACAGCAGTCTCAACAATACAACGTTAATAATCATAACTGAAGATTACGCGGACGGTACATAAACTTTTGTTATTCCATCTTCAGACATATAATGAATATCACAAATGGATGCTTAATGATTGATCATTGCATACTGGATCCAATAAAATATATGCCTTCTACTGTCCGGATACTAGGATATCCACAAATCATTTGTTTTCGAAGAGTATAAAGTTATTAGATTCTGCGCTGAATATTCCTTCAAAAATCGGAAATTGTCAGCATTTTGCCAAGAAAAAACTATATTGTTTACAAAAACATATTTTATGCATTTACTTATTATTCATGATCACAGGGTGGTGGGAGCGGCTAAGAGGTAAAGCGTCCGCCTCGAATTCTAGGGGTACCCGGTTCGATTCCCAGGATAGGGAAAAACATTTATGGAACTTTGTTCAGAACCAGAGGTCCTAATTATGTCATACTACCGCCTGCTCTCCTGGGTAGTGAGATCGGTGTCGTGAAACATTCTAAATCCACATATCTAAATTAAAAAGTAAATGTAAAGCCTAACGAATTAATTCAATAAAAGGAAAGAAGAATGGTGAAAGACCAGTGCTTTCTAAATGGCATACGCCAGCGTGTATACCTCCGTAATGACTGAACCCGAGATCCCCCTTTTCTACTTCGTCTACATAATTGTAACGCTTTCACGTTTGCTAGTAAAGCCTACTGCATAAACTACACGCGGTTCAAAAATAAAACGTGTACTGTATTTCTTAGAAAACCTTGAGATAGACACACTGCGTAATGACCTAGATTAATACTAGCATTAATGTCATTATATACACTGTGTAACCTAAAAGACAGACGGACTTAGAGAGAGAGAGAGAGGGCTGAACGGAGGAACGCATGCAATACTACCACAGTTTCGCGATTAATAGTAACGCCAATCCCACACGTAAGGCATGAAGCACTAACTTTTTTTTTCAAATAAACAGAGACAAAAAACACTACCAATACGAGGTTAGGTTTTAAAAAAAACATGGTTAATGCTTATTAGGAAACATGACACAATACTGTTTTACGTCTGAAATCCTGACATTAGTCTGACAGTACAGAAGACACCCCATCGTATCGAAGTGAACGGGTGGTAGAAGAAAATACATATTTTGAACGAAGCCACTTGGCCCAATTAAATTTATATATTTGGGTTCCTTAGGACTTGCTGACAAAGAATATGTTAAGTGTTACGCAAATAGTCTAGGAATTAACAAATTATAGCCAAAATAAAATAGTGAGGTTGTCTGACAGCACCAGATCATAATTGCTCAGTGGCATGTTTTAAAACCACTATTTTACGGGAAATAGGCCAACAAGTTAAATCCGATTTGATTGGCTAGAATTATATGTAAGGCGAAACATGATTAGTCGAATGCAAATACTATTTTTAGTTGTTAAGGGAAACGGTAGGAAGGGTACTTTTTTTCAAATGCTTTTGTAAACATGGTCTTATTGGCTAGACCATTTGATATAGTCCATTAGGAGCGTCAGTTCAGGGCCACATTTTGAAAATAAACTTACTGAGAAGCAAGTGCGTTGAGATCCAGCTCATATTTTTCTAATGAAAGCCTGGGACAGAGGCAGATCGGAATTGTGCCATAACTCATCGCCAGTCAACGTATTTGTTTAATATTTCCATGAATTGTGGTAAGCTAGACATATTTGATATCTTTTAGATGAAAATTGAATGTAAATTGATAAATTTATGTCTGTATGTGTGTGGTTCAGTAGCAAACATGAGGAAAAGCCTAGATATTGCTCCACCAGGAACAAAACTTGTCGGAGAGGAGTATAACTGCATAGGCATATATTGGATTGCCAAATAGTACCATGACACCTATCTTATTGTATAGAAGGAATCACAGCTGAAATTGCAGAGGCGTTGTAACCATTAGGGAGAGGAATACTGGTGAATGTTGTTACATGAGAAGCTAACCGTTGGCCTACAACGCTGAACTCAGTGTTTGTTATGTATTGTGCTTCAGTGTGGAAATAGATTATAAATTAGTTCTGAAGTAGGAGGTACAACCTTCTTGTTTCAGGGACCGTGGTACTAACGTATTAAAGCAGCCCTTGGTCTGAGTTTTGCTGAATCCAGAGGCTGGTAGCATACTCCTTGGTCAATATATCGACCTGTGTTGTGTCTCAAGAACACGGTGAAGCAAGCGAGCAGTGGAGACTGTTTCCTGCCGCCCACACAGAAGTTAAGGTTTCGTGGCCAGAGCAGCTCAATCTTGTGTATACCCCCCTCTAAAAGTGACTTTACCTTAAATCAAGAGGGACATTTATTTGTTTCAAATAAAAAGAAACTGTGAACCTTTCCAATATTATTTCCACCAGAAACAGACACTTGAAGTCATGATGACAAACAACAACTTAGCTTGAAAAGCCAGTATTACCTCATAGTACTACAGCACAACTTACACACAAATTGCAATAATAATATATGTCAATACAAAGATTCTATCTATAAATTGTGTACATACAACTTGTCATTACATTTGATTGTGATTCCTGGTTCACTTTGTAGTTGAATCAGGATATCTAATATTTGAAGGAATTAATACATATATTTTTAAACGTTAACACTTGACTCATTTAAGATAGTCTTATAGAGTGTTCTATGTATGTGAGTGTCACAGTGTTGTAAAGTATTGTGGATTAAATTAAATTGTTTATCTGTCTGTTGGTTGTTGTGAACATACACTTCATCATTATCATAACCCTAGACATTCAACGTAGTCATCACAATATTCAAGAATAGGTCTGACTAAGTCAGTGGCGGATCTACTATGAAACTAATGAAGCTTAAGCTTCAGAGCCCATAATTTCGGACGGGCCCCAAAAGCGACTTTAGTCTACATTGATTAAAAATATTTGGTCTACTGTATAAAAAGGGGTTTTTAAATAATAATAATATAGTGTAATTCAATACAAAATAATAGTTAAAATAAAAATTCAAATGTTATTAAAGTATCATGTAGGCTAGCCGTAAATAAAAAAAACGCTTTCTCAGAAAGTAGACCTACAATTTTTTCCTTTCAAAGCATGCGACAATAGTCGCACGACTCAAATTGATTAATTTGTTGTTGTATATATTTCAACAATCCCAACGTTTGAGAGTCAGTAGCACAGATGTTGTAAAGGTGGAGTGTCACTGTGAGTTGGCTGTTCTACTGTGGCTAATGTAATTTTGTTCCCTTTTTAACAGAGGTCAAGACCCTAGAGGAATAACAATGAGTTCACGAAAGTACTTAAGTGGATACCAAAAACGCAAACTCAAGGAAAAGCGATCTGACGAAATCTCTAAATGTCAAAAACTAACAAACTATTTGGCAATGTCAAGTTTGTCAACACCTACAGTTGAAACAAGTCAAGCAAACACCATTGAAGCCAGTGATAGTGCACAAACTGTGGGAGCTCTTTCTAGCAATATTCAACCCACTGTTGACGCTTTTGATACAGATGACGATCACAGTGGTCAACATGAAAGTACCGCGGAACAAGCAGAGACTGAGCTGAAACATGAAACAGGAAGCGAATTCAGTGATTTCAAAGAATACAGTGATTTCGAAAACTGGCCCATAACAGTTGATAATGATTTCATACAGAATTGTTTAATGCAAGACATATGTTTTTTTTCAAAATAAAAAAACCAGATGATGTATATACCGAATCAAGCAGGGTTTACAAGGAGCAAAACGGAGGTTTCTCAAACAAATATTTTGAAAAAAGATTGAAAAATGGCCAGACTGTGATGAGATCGTGGTTAGCTTGCTCAAAGAGCAAATGCTGTATATACTGTTTTGTTTGCAAACTCTTTTCTAAATGCCAAACATCACTTAGAACAGGTGGGTTTTCTGACCGGATGAATGTACTCAAAACTCTGGAGAATCATGAAGACAGCAAGGAACATAAGAGGGCGATGTTGTGTTGGATAGCAAGAAAGTCAAATAAAAATACTGTGAATCAGCAACTTGAAGAACAGATGACAAAAACCATACGGTACTATTTTGAAGTACTGAAAAAAGTTGTAGCTGTTATACAGTTCTTAAGTGAAAGAGGTTTGGCATTTAGACGTCATGAGGATGTGATAGTTTCAACCCAGGTTCTGTTCTTGTGTAGTTGTTGTTACGTTGACCCTTGTTTGTGTGTGTGTTCTTGACTAGACGTGCACTCGTCAGTTCTTGAATATCTACTCAATTTCTGCCTGCCTGGTTTATGTGATTGATGAGTGGTAGTTAATGTTCAAACCATTGGGCCAACTGAAATAACTGATCGACTAGTTGCTGATCAACAAAACTCTTTATTGTTGACTAAGAACATATTCACAGCTGGCATCCCTGTGCCTGATTATAAATGGTAATAGCATACATGAGACTTCTACATTGTTCTTCATACAGCATGTAACTCACTGTTCATGGACTACTTGACTAACTCTTGATCTACGTTGAATACTGAACACCCTTCACTTCGATGCTGTCTACTATACACTACTTCTTAATGTGCTGTTCACAATAAATGCAGTATGGTTTTGAAGTAATAATCTGGATTACCACCAGTGCTGGATATTTATTCTATACCACTGCTGTCTTATAAAGTATGCTTCATATGTCCGAAATGGACCACTACTTCGAACACCTGTCTTCGATCACTTACCCTTGACTAATTATTCGAGAGTTTACATACCATGTTACTTGAATAAAACTGCTGATAATACACTTGGATACAGCTCGACATGAACTTTAATTGTCATGGGAACATCTTTCCCTTTCTGCGAAATGCAGCGGTATCATAACACATTGATACTTGAGCTGTCCACTAAGTTTCAGATGGTCCTACGGTTAGTCTAATTTCTAACCTGTTCACACGCTAACGACCATTTTAAGAGTGACCCCAACTCTCCCACTTCAGACACTGATTTCCCGTGTTTTGGTGACGTCAGAGCTAAGTCTTACTACTCATAAAATTATTCCTACTTAGTCATATCTCAGTTCTTTCCCTTTCCTATCACATTACCTTCCCTATCCTTAAAAAAATTTGTCCCTGAGGACAAATTTTTCTCTCCCCTTAATTATTACACCTACCTCTACCCTAAATCTTAATATGTCTACTTCCTTGACCAGCACTTACAATACATAAACACCTAAATCAAATATATATCATCATTCTACTCACATGGAGTATTTATACCTTGTACACTTCTTTCATCCACAATTTATTATATCTTTCACACTCCATTTTCACTCTGGACCTCACCATTCCCTACTTTGTTTCTGAGCTCAGCATTGTTTTTACATAAGCTGTCATATCTCAAATCTATTTGTCTACCATTTTAAGTCATTCCATCATGACCTACCGAACATCATCCTACCCGTACTCACTTTCTTATTTACTTTTTCTGTAGTTAACATGTTTTCACACAATATATTGTAACTGCCTGTTACACTTTATAATATATACAATCGTTTGTGACCCATTTAAACATCATGGTGTCACTGATTCTTTGTTCTTGCTATCCCACCTGGCTAAACTTCCACCTATCTTTTGGACCTAACCCATGTCTTTTCTTTCTCTACTATTATCGGCAATCTCCCATGGCCTCTACTCTGACCTCTCTACACTCGAGTCTTAATTATTCTCTCTCTACTGCAGTAGTCTATCATTCAGATCTACTCAGCTTCTTAATATTTCTCACCATCACTTATTTCTCCATTTCTCTATCTTCATTATTCCTATCGTCGTCACCACCGCTTTTCCTATAATGTCACCCCTACTACCATGGCCTCAAATCTAACTTTTTCGTCTCTCTTACTCATCTATTGCTATACTGCAGTACCCTATTGGTCAGGAGTACTCAGTTTAGCTCTTCTTGCGGTATAGACCAATCATACTTGTCTCCTTAAGACTAGCAACCGCCGCCACTTTGTTTACGTATCTAATCCTATGCCTCTCAGCATATAACCTCCTCCTAACTATCTATTTCACCTACTCATCATCTCCAAAACCTTCATAGCTACTGCCTCTTTGCTCTTGAGCGCCTCTAACGTTATCAGCTTATCCCTAACTTGAGTCTCCTCCACTCCTCTAAGTTCGTTAACCTTTTGCTTCCTCTCTACCTCTTCATCTCTCATATCTCCAGAATTTCTCTCAACCTCTCTACTCCTTACTTCTTCAATCGTTTGCATTGATTTTTCTCTATATTCAATTTCTTCCTTTTTCATACTTTCTGAGTTTCTTTCAGTTTGTATGTCGCTACCTCGACCTCTACTTGTACCTTCTCCATCCTTATTTCTCGTCTTTGACTCCTCTCTACTACTAGATCGGTATCTCCTTCGATCCTTAGTAGTTTCCCTACTTCTACTACTGCTTCTATTTGTCTCCTCCTCCTTAGCTTCTCGACTGTTGGATCGGTAATCCCTTCGATCCGTATTCCTTCTTCTATCATCCCTTCTATGTCTCAGCCTATCTCGGCCCTTAGATCGGAAATCCCCTCGATCTGTTTTACCTCTTCTTTCTATACCATTATCTCTCATATTTTCCTTGCTGGTTCTAGTCTTGGGTCGGTATTCTCTTCGACCCGTCTCCCTACTTGCCTCCATAGTATCTCTACTATTCGATCTCACATCCACCTGTTCTACTTGTCTCAACTTTTCGAGGCGTCTTCTATAATCTGATGAATTGTCTGTAGACGACTCACATCTCTTCGTCTTTTGTGTACTCCCTTCCTTTTTCTCTCTTCTATGGGATCTCCGTTTTCTATGTCTGTGACACTCGTCACTCTCCTCAGACGACGTACTGTCTGAGTCACTTGACATCGATACCTCTTCTGGAGTCCTTCTCTATCTGCTCCTATTTTGTACATAATTAATCGTTTTCCGACCCTTTCCTCGTATCGGTCTATCGTCCTCTTGTATTTCTCTGTATCTGCCTCTCCACTTCGGACGTACTTGCATTTGTGCTGTATTTCTTATCTTCGCGAGTGGCATATTGTATTCTGACGAATCGTCGGATGACGTATAATATCTCTTCTTCCCACGTCTAATGTCTCTTGTCCTGTCCTCCTGATCGTCTGTTTGTGTATTGTGTTCCATCTCCTCTTCTTCCTGCTGATTTTCTTGTTGTCTCTCCGCTTCCTGCATCTGACGTAATTGTTTCTCTTGCTCTGCTAATCTATTTTCTCTCTCTTGCAATCTCTGTACATATTCCATGAGCGGAATGTTATCTTCGCTCTCTGAGTTATCTCTTACATTTCTTAACCTCCTTAATTCTTCTGGTATAGTTCTGTCACCTTCTCCTCTCTCCGACGTTCTCGCCTGATCACGCTGCACATCTACCTCTTCTTCCTCTATTTCTACCTCTGTCTGTTTTCTCTGTCTATTCCTCTCTGTATCCTGTTTGTCCTCCCCATCTTTCTCTCTTCCTCTCTCCTGTTTGTTTTGTGAATCGTTAAAAATTCCAGATCTTTGGTTTGGGTTTTTAGGTTGTGTATGTATCTCCGCTCTAGTGACTATACGACTTCCACCTGCTCTTGGTCTGTATGACTCTTCTGGAGAACTTTCTTCTGATGTAGCCTCATCTGTGTCTTCTGGTACCAATACATAATGGGTCTTCCTCTTGTTCTGTTCCTGCGGTGGTATGTCTATAGGTTTCTGTGTTTGTAACCTTAGATGTTGTACATGCGCCTTGATGGTTTTATTTTGATCTTGTTTCCATATTTGATATGTTGTTTCTGAAAGGCGTCGTAACACCTGCCAATTCGGAATCCAGTTCTGGTCTAGTTTTCCACTCCTAACGTGTTTCCTATAGAACACTATGTCTCCCGGCTTGAATTCCTGTGCAACTGCATTTTTATTCGCATTCCTTTGCCTCCTTTCAAAATCTTTCTTGATTTTCCTTTGTGCTAAGGTGTGTGCTCGGTGTTTTTCCCGGATTAGTATTTCCATGTCATTTAGCGCAAATACATCATGATGTTTCGTGATAAAGTCTTGAAATATTCTTTTGTTTTGTTTTTCTGTCCGTATCTGTGTCTTAATCTCCTTCATCCTATCCTTCATGTTGTCCTGTTGTATATTTCGTCCCTGCATTCTATCTCTTTGTTGACTGCTTCCAGTATCATATAACTTCCTATCCGTATGTCTATCTCTGAAGCAAGGTTGTCGACTCCTTCCTTGAACCATTTCTATCCTATGTACCCGATCGAATGTGTAATACGGTCTGTGACCATTGTTTGTCCATCTGGTGTCTCTTTCCCTACATTCTATGCGTTTGTTGTTTCTATAGCTCCATCTTCTTTCCCTCCACATTCGTTGCTGTTCTCTACACGCTAGACAATTACTGGTATTCATATAATCCCGTCTTAACTGTTGGCTACCCCTCCTAGTGTATGTTTTCCTATCTCGGATACCACTATGTCTATCTTTCCTTTCGTTGTATTTATCCTGTCCTTGTCTGCTGCCTTCAGTGTGTGACATGTGTTGTACTCTCCCCACAATGAATCCTCTTGGTATCGTGACATGCTTTGCTGCTGTGTTGAGTAGCATAACTGGAAATTGAGACCTGTTTCCTATCACTACTATTCCCTCCGTCATGTTTATGCACGGTTCATCGGCTATGTCTGCATCCTGGAATTCCACTGTTCTGACCGTCTGTCCAATTTTATAATATGGTGACCTCTTAATTTTTCCTGTGACTATGTTCACCGTATTCGGACGTAAAGTAATCGGCTTTTGCAATCTTATCACTGATGCGATATGCATATCATCCTGCATGTCGATGTATTCGTCTTGAATCCTTAACTTTTGTATGTCAAAATACAATCTTACGCTGTATTTCTTCATAAAATCCCTGCCTAATATGCAATTCCGTGACATACCTTTCACTATAACAAAAGTTTGCATCAATGACTTCGTTCCAATGTTAAACCGTAGCGTTGACATTCCCATCACCTTTAACCTTTCACCTGACACTGACGTGAGTTGCATGCCTGTTTTTTTTTTTCCAATTTTGTGGCTGACGTAGCTGTTTATACAACCCAAATCTTAATAAGCTAACACTAGCGCCTGAGTCCAAGAGACTTCTGATTTTTCTGTCACCTATTGTTATTAAACACGAACTCGGATCTGTATGGTACGTTTCGTTCACTGTTGATATATCTCTATTTTGTTTCCATATCCTTGGTTTTCTTTCTATCTGTACCTGCCTATTCTCCTGTGACCTATTTATCACCCTATTCCTGTCACTGTCTCTCATGTGAGTAGGTCTGCCTTTTCCCTGACAACTGTATCTACCGTAACGAGGTGTATCGAAAGCCCTCGTGCGGTGCGTGCATAAGTGTTCTCCTTGTGTGCGGGTGTATTGGGGTTGACAGCAGGTGTCGTCCCTGTGACTACACATAGTCTGACGCTGACTATGACAACTAGCTAAACGCGCAGACCCCCTGTTTTGACACATGCGTGGCGGTCTCCATGTACACTCGCTAGCTCTGTGTCCCCGCTGATGGCAATTGTAACATTCAATGTCCTGCAACACTCTGCTACCTGTTTGTTGTCTCCTTCCATCACTATTTGATGGTGAACATTATCAACTTCCATAGGTTCTTCTTCATCAAACCTTGCCTGTTCTACTCTCAACTCAAATCTTCTCCTTATGTTTTCCTCTGCAATGGCAGAAGCCATAGGGTCCTTTAACGTCTTATGTTCTTTCCTTATTAAGTGGAGTTTTATGGCATCACTATATAATCCGTCTACGAAAATACCGATCAATTGGTCATCTATTCCTTGTCTGTCTATCGTTTCCGCTGGAAATACATCTTCAATGATGTTAAACATTCTGTCAGTGTACATCTGTATCGTTTCTTCTTTGCTTTGTTTTATCTTTCTAAGTTTCTGCCATCCTAGGTGTACATCTTGTAATTCTCCATATCTCTTCACCAATTCATGTTTGAAATCTTGCCATGATTCCTCCGGCACTGTGTCTAACCTTCTTCTAATGAAATCGGCCACTAAATGTGTGCTGGTAAGAAAAGCTAACAATCTCTTTTCATTGTCTGAGGCCTGAACTGATAACGAATATCTCTCTATTTGTAAGAGCCAGGTCTTACATTCAGTAGATTTACCTGAAAACGTGTCAACACTTCCCTTAACATTGGTCAGTTTGCTATTTTTATCTAACTTATTCAATGTCTCAGATAGCTGGCGTAAGACGCCTGCTACAATTTCTGTTCCTTGTTCCATTTTAGCCCTGAAAACCAAAAAAAAATTATGTTAGTGGGACTTCTTGGGGCTCTGAAAAAAAATTCTCCGGTTAATTATCTTGGTATTGTAACAAACTAATTGCTATTCATAGCAAATCTCTATACTAAAAATATGAAGGAAATTATAATACATAAATAAGTTCAAAGTTATACATAAACAATAATACTACTTAATTATAACTAACTAACTACACTGTATCCGGACGTTGTTCCCTGATGAATGTGTCTTTACTGGACTGTTGACTTGAGTGTGCACACTGTTTTTGTTTCGTTCTTTCTTCCTTGTTGTCGTCTGTGTTATGAGCGGCTGTTGTTGATACTTGCTACACTGTTCATAGAAGGATCACTCTGTTGTGATGATGCTTGACCCGTTCCCGACTGTGGAATTAAGTTGCAAAAAGAATGTATCTTCGTTACATTTGACTTGGTTTCTTTCGTTGACCTTGTCACGCTCGGCTGCTCTTCATATGTCTCGGCACGTAACTGTCTTGTTTTCTTCACCGTTACCTTGAATTCACGCTTCGTTGATGTCGACGTTGTTTTTTTCAGTAGCCTGCGTTTTGATAAGTACACTGTCTTGTTACACACGTAATCTTCCCACAAGTGGTCACTGGCACCAAAACGAATTTAATGTGATGTGTGGTAGTACGTTATCAGACAACTCCAATGCCTACGTTGAATGTTCTTCGACCAGAAACCTTTGTCTGTTGTTGTCCACTGGTACGTTATCAGACAAACTGCCTGATGATGTGTGGTAGTACGTTATCAGACAACTCCAATGCCTGAAATGACTTGACGACTCAGAGTAGACACACAAGTTCTTTTGTTGTTGTCAAGTAACATATTCACAGCTGGCATCCCTGTGCCTGATTATAAATGGTAATAGCATACATGAGACTTCTACATTGTTCTTCATACATCATGTAACTCACTGTTCATGGACTACTTGACTAACTCTTGATCTACGTTGAATACTGAACACCCTTCACTTCGATGCTGTCTACTTTACACTACTTCTTAATGTGCTGTTCACAATAAATGCAGTATGGTTTTGAAGTAATACTCTGGATTACCACCAGTGCTGGATATTTATTCTATACCACTGCTGTCTTATAAAGTATGCTTCATATGTCCGAACTGGACCATTACTTCGAACACCTGTCTTCGATCACTTGCCCTTGACTAATTATTCGAGAGTTTACATACCATGTTTACTTGAATAAAACTGCTGATAATACACTTGGATACAGCTCGACATGAACTTTAATTGTCATGGGAACATCTTTCCCTTTCTGCGAATTGCAGCGGTATCATAACACAGTGATACTTGAGCTGTCCACTAAGTTTCAGATGGTCATACGGTTAGTCTAATTTCTAACCTGTTCACACGCTGACGACCATTGTAAGAGTGACCCCAACTCTCCCACTTCAGACACTGATTTCCCGTGTTTTGGTGACGTCAGAGCTAAGTCTTACTACTCCTAAATTATTCCTACTTAGTCATATCTCAGTTCTTTCCCTTTCCTATCACAAGGAGAAGTGGGGCTCACCAAATAATGGAAACTTCATGGGGGCCATTGAACTTATTGAATGCAGAATTCGACCCATTTTTACATGAACATCTCGAGAAATGTAAAAATGAAAAAGTAAATGCTACTTACCTAACCAAAACCGTGTATGAAGAATTGAAAGAAATTATGGGAAAACATATGCAAGATGAAGGTGTGAATCAAATCAACAACCTAGACACCAAATACTACTCTATTATTGTTGACTCTACGCCTGACTTGACACATGTTGACCAGCTGGTAATTGTTGTTCGACACTTCTATAATGGAAAACCCTGTGAGAGATTTTTAACATTTTTACCGATAGAAAACCATTCATCCACGAACTTGTTCAACAAAATAAAACAAGTCCTGGGTGAACACAAGCTTTCACTTGAAAATATCCGTGCTCAGTCCTACGATAATGCATCTAACATGAAGGGCTCGGAGAAAGGGCTGCAAGCACTCTTTAAAAACATTAACAGGTACGCAGACTATGTACCATATGCAGCTCATTGACTTAACCTTGTTGGAGAAAAGGCAGTGTCTATTGTACCTGAAGTTGTTGACTATTTTGGCATTTTGCAGGAGCTGTAGATTTTCTTTTCTGGATCTCCACGAAGATGGGGGATTTTAAACACACAGGGCAATCTACATTTTTCTCTTAAGAGCTTAAGCGTAACTAGATGGTCTGCACACTATGAAGCAGTCCGGGCAATTAAAAATGGATATATGGGTATTTTACAAACTTTCAAACATATTTTTGAAGACTCAGAAGAGAAGCCTGAATGTAAACGAGATGCAAAGAATTAATACAATAGGTTGGTACAGCTATTTTAATAGTCATTTGGGAAGAAGTGCTGGAGCATCTCAACAAAACAAGTAAAAAACTCCAAACCCCTGGTTTTGATGTATTTGAAGGTTATCTTCTGCTTTCATCTTTACTTTCGTTTGTTAAAGAACTCAGAAAAAATTCAGCCGATAGGATTGCACACTATGAATCAGAAGCAAAAGGTTTGTGTGAAGATATCACTTCAAGTTATTCTGATGCTTCCAAACGCATTGTTACAAGGAATTTTTCAGATGGAACAAGCGGTATTGCTTCTTTTAGAGGAGCTGACAAATTTAGGATAGAAGTTCTATATCAACTCTATGACTGCTTGATAATCCAGTTACGCAAGAGGATTGACCTATATGAGCAGATTGCGAAAAGGTTCAAGTTCCTCTCAGAAGTGATGAACAATTCTGAAATTGACGAGGACAGTATTAAACTTATAATATCGTATTACAAAGATGGTATTGACCACAAATTTGTAAACGAGTGTTATCAGTTCAAAGAATATTTGCACCTTAGGAAATCCCAAAACACTGAAGAAAACACGCCATCTAAAATGCAATGCGCAGAAGTTTTTCAGCTTATTTGTGAGCAACACCTAATTGAAGTGTTCCCCAATATTACTACTTCTTCTTCTTCCGTCCTTAGCCACCGACCGTCAAAGCAGTCAGTGGCCATTACGCCTAGTGGCGTCTTAGGGCAACAGCAGATAGGCTTTCTTTGCCATTGTTTCCCATCACGCCTATTGGCGTCTTTAGGGCAACGGCAAATCAATCCATTTGCTGTTGTTTCCGTAATCGAAGTGACTGGCAAACGGGTGATCAGCCCGTTGGTCCCCAATATTACTACTGCGCTTAAAAGCTGTACTTGACAATGCCCATCACGAGCTGTAAAGCAGAAAGGACTATTTCAAAGCTATCCTTTATAAAAAAAACGCATTTCGGTCTACCATGACCGAAGAGCGCTTAAATTCTTTATGCATATTGTCTCTAGAAAATGACATTGCAAGGAAGCTCTCATATGACAAAACTGTACGTAAATATGTTGCTAGAAAACACACAAATAAAAGAATTTTGTAAAATGTGCTTCATGTACGAGTAGTATGTTCTGGTAAGTTTAACTTTTCCTTCTGAGCACAAATTTCTTATGCATACACCTTGTCAGCCTTGTTTTTTAACAAATGTATTAAAATATTATATATTTTCCTCATTGCTAATTTTCTTATCTTTTAATTTTCTTGGTATGTCTTCAACGAACTAATTCTGAATGATGGAGGCAATCATTAAAATAGTTAAGATTTAAAAAAATCACATATACCAAGGTGGATAGTGGTTTAGTGATCAGAACATATGCCTTCTAAACAAATGTTCTGCATTCAACTCCCAGCAGAGCTGTTTCTTATTTGAAAATTCATTCATTTGTCTTCAGTTTTTATATGTGTGTTGTTGTGGATCTACTATAAAGCTAGAACTTCAGGTCCTCCAAGTCCATTTATCTCTATAATACATTTCTTTCCCATCCTCACAAATTTTTTTTTTTTTTTTAAATAAAAGGGGCCCCTCCTGGGGTTCAAGCTTCAGGGCCCCCAAAATGTAGATCCGCCCCTGGACTGAGGTCTAGATGTGGTAGCAAGTAAGGTCATCTGTAATACACCACACTTAGTAGATACAGATACCTTCACAGCTGATCTCAGTCTGTATACTAAGTCCCCTATAAATATTTAAAACATCCCACTTTACCACAATCGGATACCTAACCATCTCGAATAAGGGCGAAATAGGAGGTCCATTGTGTAATTTGAGCACGTTAAAATCCCACAGCAATTGGAAATCGTAAAGAGTAGAACATAATGTCGCTGCCCTTGCAAAATTTAAAAATTAGAAGCCTATTCACCAAATATATGTTACAGAATGTATGATCCCTATATATAAACACAGGGATTCTCACTGGTGCTATGGAGTTTTTGCACTGTGCTGAAATCCTCCTTGTGTAATCTAAGGCAGGAGATCCCAGCACTGATGAAGTCCGTGTGCAATGAAGATAGTCCTTAAAACAAAGCCAAACCAAACCATGATCGCAATTACGTCAACGTTTTTTTTTGTATAGAAAATACTGCTTTATAAAAACAGAAACAAATTACGAGTATATACATATGAACAAGTAATTCGTCAAAACATGGCGGAATTTAATTATATTGATCTCTTTCTGCTGCATTTAATGACGGCGGTTCTCATTCTCCTGTGATCATTTACATTTTCTTTCAGAAGCAAATCAATGACACGCAAAGAATGACACGAATTCACATGGGGTATCGCAGGAATATTTGCGAGCTTGCACAAAATGCGCGAACTGATTGGACGTTATTTCTGCCATTCCAAGGTACCTTGTTTACATTCCTCCGACAGTCCTTTTTTTGTATATATTGCCGCTTTACTAACTAGCTTTATGCGAGAAGCAAAATATGAACCTTCAAAAGTGAAACACAAGAACAAATAATAACATTAGTAATTCATTATGCAAACGACGAAGTCACAATAGATCTAGAACGACTGACACATGCATTATTTGTTAACACTTCTGCTCTTTTGCTCGCTTCGATGTACGTTTAAAACATCAATTTTGGACTATTGACGGCGAAGGTGGTAGGTTCTGTGGGTTATTATGCACCTTTTAGATCACGTAATGTGTTCAGTACGTCTGGGCAGCTTCTGGATTATTCAGTAGCTTGTGTCGCTTGTTTAACAATTTTTAGGTCACAATCATAGCTTTTCCGTCACATGTGAGCTCACGTCAGTAGGTCTTGTATCTGATCTGCCACTTTTAAGTTGATATCAGTAAGTCCCGTGGTTTATATGACACCTTTTAATTAATCAGTAGGTCACGCAGCGTATTTGACACTTTTTACTTGATATCAGTAGGTCCTGTACTTATTTCATACCTTAAGCTCGCATCAGTAGGTCCCGTAGCTTATTCGACACCTACTATATTCAGATCACAGGGTCATTTATATTTGGAAATGCAACGTATTTTAACCGACAGACCGTGTGTCTAAGTTGAACGGGGCGCACTTCACTAAAACGAGGCAAAACTCCAAAATATTGTTTAAGATATTTGACACCTTTAGACATCAGTAGATTCTCTAGCTCACCAGGAAACCCCACGAACAACACGTGTAGACGACAGCAGTAGTTCAAAAGACTGTTAAATGTATCGTATATCTCAGTTAAATATAATTTAGGTCTCAGCGTGAGAAAACAATCGATAAAACCTTTTTAGATCTACCCTATAGAAACTCCATCTTCATTATGTTTACCTTCAGGTGATACAAAAGCCACCTAATGCTTCTTCGCCGTAACAAAATCTACATGACCGAATTCTGTTATTGTATTTGTTTCTATTTGTTTAATGTCTTTGTGTTTGTAGTTACGTATTGTTATCCTTTATGGTGGAAACTCGGTCTTTGATGTTCATATCATTGTTGCAAGCAATTTAAACAGTCTTTTGACACTTTCAGGTGAAAACCATTTTAATACAGCTTCAGTTTGTTTGTCCAGTTCGGAAACCAATACATGCCAGATATTTTTTGGAGTTTTGGCACTGTGGAAATTATAAATAGAACAATAGCGCTTCTACAGAAAAGTTTTGTTCATGTTAATGTTAATCAGAATCGACGTCATTGCACTCCGGGCAAACCCATAGGTGCTCAGTCTCCCTCAGCATATGTCGGTATGAATGCTAATTGTTCCTGTTGTGCACTGGTTGTATACACGGTGGATGCGTCCTCTCATACGTCCATCCCTGCTGGTCTTACGTTTGATGCCAAATTCCAGCAGTCTTAGCCTTGATGATTCATTGATTTCAGTGTCATTTTCTAATAGACGAACATGAATTGCCCTCAGTATTTCTTCCTTCTCCATGGTCAATGCACCTTTTACGGGTGTTCTTGAAGCAAGTCTGACAGCTCTGTCATTGCCACGTACCCCGACATGACCAGGGCTGTAGATCCATATCAGTTCTTGGAGATTCGATGCTTCTATGGAGATTTTCCATTCATGTCGAAGCCAGCCATTTTGGACCCTTCGAAGCATGGATTGTGAGTCTGATACAATAACCGCCTTTGTTAATAAAGTCTCAGACAGCCATCTTAAGGCAGCAGTAACTGCTTCTACCTCCATTCTCATGCTAGAGGTTGTTATCATGTAACCCCCGCTATGTTCAGCGACGGTGCTGCCCTTTACTCTAGCAGAGTAGCCCCACCCTGATTTATTGCCACAGATTACAGACCCATCAGTGTTAACAATGATATCATCATCACCAGCATTATCATTTATAAGCTAATAAATTTCTAGCTCTGCTCTCCCATTGGCCCAAGTTCTACATTCTCTATCAAGGCTGATGGTTACTTGCTGGTAGCTCATCCAGCTCTCATCTGACTTACTCCACTCTTCTCCCTTGAATATATTTTCAACGGGAGTCACCTGTCTAATAGTTTCTTTTGCCTGCGCCATCAATGAGATTCCCCTCTTTATTATCTCTCCTTTGAAATCTGCTGTGTTCCCATGCAGGGGATGCCTTTTGTCTGTGGTTATACGCATATACGCTTTTACGTAGGCCATAGTATATCTGGATCTAATTGACAGCAATCCAAGCATGTGACGCATCATCACAATAGGTGTATCTTGCGCACAGTCCAAGACTATACGCATCTCTTCGTTTTGAATGTGTTCCAGTCATTCACATTGTGAAATTGACAGGGTGTTTATTACCAGGCCATACTCGACTACAAACAAGACCAGCTGATGATACAGGAGAAACAGTAGTCTCTGCTCCACGTGCGCTGCAGCCATTATTTTTAGGGCTGCCAGACCTCTCTTGCGCTTCTGTATGATGTGATCACCATGGGGCTTATATGATAGCGCAGGATCGAATGTTACTCCAATGTATTTCAACTTGTTCTGCCTTTCAATTTTCTTTCCACTGAGAGTAATGTCTGGAAGATCTGCTTTCAATATGGAATTATTCAAAGAGCACCAAAGCACGCAGACTTTGTTGGCATTGACCTTGGAGCTGGTTTCGTCTCACTGCTTGAAGTGTCTCATGTATGCTTTTAACTATTTTATTTCTATCTTTTCTTGTTTATCATTGAAACCCTCATATACATCGTACGCAAATGTTCCTGCGTTATCTCACGATACTTTTATTGGTCTATAATTGCCCATGGTATCAGGGAGGATGTGTGCATTTTCAAGGTGGTTCATTAATTGTCTCGCCACTATCTTCTCAAGTAATTTGCCGTAGACTTTCTGCAATGTGATGATTCGAAAGCTGCTAAGCAGTCTTTACCAGGTTTAGGAAGTGGCCGTAGGTAGCTATGTAGCATGTCTTCCGGTATCTCAGCATTCTGTATACTCGAGTTGAAATCCATCACTACATGCATAATGCCTCTGTCATCAAGCTCTTTGGTGTGTTGAACTGTACACCATCAGGACCCGGAGCAGTGTTTCTACTTGTTTTTAACGTATGCATAACGTCTTCGTCAGATATGAGGTCGAAATATATCTGAATCAATTTTCCAGCACACGATTCTTAATCACTTGATGGGCAGCTTTATCACCGTTATACGTCGGAGTGATATACCGACTGAGTAATGCACGTCCTTTATCTTCATCGGTCTACAAACTCATTCCCGCGGAGCTCAGAATATTAGGTATTGGTTGGCTTATATTGTTCCTATTCATTTGTCGATGTAAGGACCAGAATGTATGTAAGGTATTTTCCGGCCCACCTGTGTCACAAAGGCCTTCCACACTTAGTTCTTGGCTTCAACCTCTCCGTTATTCATTGTACTTCTCTTTCGTGCTTTCGTCTATTCTTTCGTCGCTGTTTCATTTCCTATCCATGCTTTTTCTACATCCTCAATCCACCAGGGTGGTTGGATGTAAGGTTTTCTAGCTGTTTTTTTCCTGGCATTTTGACGCAATATATGTAGAGGGCTATTACAGTCACGTGAGCCTGCAGTGTATATAAAGTGTGTTTATGCCTCCTGTGTCTGGCTACCCTCCCTTTAGCAATAAATAAATAAGTATATGGATTGTACAAGCAGAAACACTTGAATAAATTTACGGCGTAACGGCCAGACAGCCAAAAGAAGTCAAAACTTCTGCTTCCCTTCAAGTCAGTTGTTGAAGAATACAAAGTTAGAAAATCAAGGCTTGCAATGATGCTACGCGAATCAGCTGATGACGTGGTTAAGTCCATTCAGCCCACACTGAAAACGGGAAGGAAGTGGAGAGTGGAAGAAGCTGTTGATGCTGCTGAAGAGTCACTCAAACTGAGAGAGGTAATCGGATACACACAAACGAATAGACGGGGATTTGGGCATGGTGACATCCGCTGGTGGTCCAAGGCATCAAGCAGGGAGCGCAGAAACATGGTAGTTCAGGAGATACGAGGAGCTGAGAATGATAAGAGGTTGCAAAAAGCAGTGCAGCAGGTCCAACAAGGCAAATGGACCACATGGGAAGGAGCTCTGCAGAGGTCCTTGACATGGAATGATATATGGCATATGGCACCTCTTACGCTCAGCTTCGTGGTTAGATCAATGTATGACCTGCTGCCGTCGGCCACCAACCTTGTGAAATGGGGAAAGTCGGATGATGAGCAGTGCCCCCTGTGCCAGGGGAAGCAGACACTTGAACACGTGCTCTCAGCGTGTAAGGTGGCATTAGGGCAAGGGCGATACACTTGGCGCCATAACAAAGTGCTAAATGAGCTTGCTGCGACAATAGATCAGGCGAGAACGAAAGCGAATAGCAAAGTCCTGCCGGACACCGCAAACACATACTTTCTGAGGGCAGGAAAGTCAGCACACCCCAAACCGAGTAAACCTGGTAGCAGTTTACCATCTCTTCTTGACTGTGCAAACGACTGGGAGATGGCGGTAGACCTACCTGGACGGGGGGCATATCCAGAATGTATCAGAAAATCGCGGAGACGGCCGGATATAGTGCTTCATTTTGCAGCAACGCTTCAGGTCATACTGATTGAACTGACCGTGCCATTTGAATCCAGATTAGACGAGCAACATTCATTCAAAGCGGCCAAGTATAGCGATCTGGCCGCGGATCTAAGACACGATGGATTCAGTGCATGGCGGTTGAAGTGGGCGCAAGAGGGCTTGTGGCTGCATCAGTGTATGATTTATGGAAACTGTTGGGGCTGAAGGGACAGTCTAGAACAAGGGCACTGAAGAGGCTTAGTGAAACTGCCGAAAAGGCATCAGGCTGGCTGTGGAACAACCGCAATGGACGATGGACATCGTAACAATAAACGCTGCGGTACAGAAAACACCAAAATTTTTCTATGTCCACAACGCTGAGTTTTTTTGGTGTACGAGTGAAAGAGATGCGACTCTGGGGCAACAGGCGATGTATACTATAGGGAGAGTGTCAGGTAAATTTCAGTGGCTTGCGGCTCGCGCTAATGTCTCAGTGTGTGTCCTTAGTTGTGAAGGGCGACGGAACGAACGGAATAATTTGTCGTCTCTTTGTTACTTTCACAATTGCCTCCGCGGCTGGCGTTGTGGATTTAAAAGTTGCTACCATAAGTGAAATGGGTTCATTTTCGATACAAGACAACAGGAGGCTGAGACGCTTGGGAGTCATGACCCAAGTGGGCCCGCCCCCCCTTAGAGTGTAAAGGAGTAATCGGACCGAAACACTTGTCGGATGGGGAGACTTCTTCTGATGATCAGATTGCTTCCTGTTGTATCGCTCTGTAAAGAGTTTCCTATCATAGCGGTCTTTTACATAAATTTACTTCTGTACGGCTAATACAAAAGTGAGTTCCCCCCCCCCCCTTTTCCGCCCACTTCCCAATAAAAAAAAGGACAGAGATAACAGCCCAGTGGTCAAAATGTTATATAAATTTGCACAATATACCCCACTTACAACGGAGAGATCACACCTTTATTCAGGTTGCGACGTGATGTGGAATCTCGGAAATAAGTGGAAAAACAAACATAACCATGTGATATTTTAAGCAGCAGAGATAGACTAGTTAGGTGAAGGCATCCACATTTTTTCAACGGGGAACAACTTAACTATTTGAAAACTATAAAACTAAATAAGATATTTTCATTACTTATTTGATTTTATCAATTCATTATTAGTCCATTTTTTAAATTATTAATATTTCTATAGTTTTCCATGTTTGGAGTAAAGAAACTTTTAATATTATGGAGTTTATGCACATGCTAAAGTAGTGAACAAGTTATATGCTATTTAACTTTCAATGACAGTTTATCAAATCCCTAAATCAGGACACCAACATGTTTCATCGGCGCCCGAAAGCGCACATCGACAATACTTTAAACATATTTTCTTTCTTGGGCGTTCCTGGGGCCGGAGTGGCAAAGAGGTATGGCGTTCGTCTCTAGGTTCAAAGGTACCAGGTTCTGTTCCCGGTACAGGGAATGGGTTTGATGGAATATATGCATAACCACTGGGAACTAATAGTGTCATACTCCCCCTGATCCCATCACATACCTAGCCTTCACGGATAAGGGCGAAAAAATAGGAGGTCCCGTCTGGAAGTTGCGCCAAATACAAATTCTTTGGCAGTTAAAAATCGCAAAAAGTAGTCCATACGGCCACTTCCCTGGCATAATTTACATTGGGATCCTCGTGGTGCTTTAGAGTTTGTGCGCTGTGCTGAGATCCTCCTTGTGTGAGCTAAGGGAGGAGATCGGAGCACTGATGGAGTTGACCGTGGGCATAAAAAATGGTCCTTAAAATAAAACAAACAAACCTCTTCTACCTTGGGGTGTAGAATTTGTCACAGGACGGATTGGGACGATCTCTTCTCAATCTCTCCTCCACTATGGCAGTACTCCTTTTCAATTGTTGTACGTATTGATTATCTGGAATTTCCGGGTCGACACATTTCTTTCTGCCATGTAGCAGACATTTTGTATTTTCAAACATTCTTACACTCCTAAAAATCGATAAGTCGTCATGTCTTTTTGGTTACCCGTTCCTCCCTGCTTTGCAAAGAACGGCTGAGATAATGATTACTCGATAACCATGTTGGTTAATCTCGGGTGTGTCCGACATCAGACAACAGATTAACACTAAAATCGCTCCGCGCATTTGCTTAATTGCTGATAAGGCCCTGGTGCGTTCTTCGCCAAGATCGTAATACGCTTTTGGTTTGATAGCCACTACGCGGAGACACCTTATGGGCAGACATCTTCTGTACTTGGTCATCATGTAGGACTTGGTACAGGTTATCGCCTGAGGTGTTACCTTCCTAAATGACTTTATAATTTCCAGGTTCTTAATTCACACTTGCTTACAGTTGTGTGATGATGTCGTTTTAATTCTCCAACAGTAATTCCAAACAAAACAGCAAACCTTATATAGTTGATAACTGCCAAGTGATCATATAAACCTTTATTCAACTTGAAGGAATACAAACAGTTTCATGTATATTTTCAAAGTGCATCAACGAAATCATCTTCTCCAGCTCCTCTAATTTTGTCTGTATATCTTTCAATATTATTAACAGTTTGGCAATGCTACTCCTTAGTTTCAGCCTTTGTAGCTTGGTTAATTTATTCCTCGTAGTACTCAATTAGATTCTTAATACTTTTTCCATCTACTAATATTTCAGGAGTGTCTATTAAGGATTTGGGCGCTCCACTTGGAGGAATCTCTACTTCATCAATGACTATTTCTTTCAGTTTGCTTATCTCTGCCTTTTCGTTGCTTCATTGGTTCATTGCTGCAACTTTTCTAGCTGAAAGAAATAATTATACAGTCAGCATCGATAGGCAGTCAGAACGACTGTCTACTTATGTACAAAATTCAAATATGCGATTTCACACAAAATGTTGTTCTTGGCGATGAGGTTAAAACCCTTGTCAATATACTGACCTCCACCCTCACACTAGAAGGGAAACGACTACGTAAGTAAGTCAATATACTGTAAACCACAGTATAATAAATGTCTTGAGATTCTCGGATACTGAGCCGGGCTTTTGTGACAGTCTTGGTGAGCGCCTGGTTGCTACATCATCAGACAAAATCACGTCCTTGTGCAATGGCTCTCTTGATGCAACTAACTAAGAAAATATATTCTTTTACTAATCTCATAAGTTGTGCGGGGCTTGCCGACAGAGCATTTTTTATTGGTTATACAAATTGTAAAGATTTATTCCATTAGCTACAACTATCGTTACCTACTTATCATATAATTTAAATAAGCTCATGCAAATGAGGTGATGTAGTCCTCTTTTTAGCGTTGCTGGGCAACTATAGCCAAAATTTAAGGGAACACAGATAGAAAAAGTTTTGTGCCTCGATTTCTATGATGAATTTAGTAATTTATTCTGTCTTCATTTATTACGTTAACGTGGGTTACTAACGTTAGCGTAGGCCATCCGGTCACATACATATGAAATCTTGCTTCACAAAATATGCTTCTGAGTAAGTTGAGCTTGCTAGCTGTACATGGGAATCAACTTGAAAATATGGAATCTTGATTCCCAAAATGCGCTCTTGTGAGTTGGTTAAACTTAATATTTTTAATATGTCATCAACTTGTGATCACTTGATAAAAGGTGAATAAAAATGCGACGTCCACCGTCTTAATCGTGGGTAAGAAAGCGTCCGTTTTAGATTAGGAAGTGAAGGATATCATAAATGGCAAATTCTGTTATCCAGACGTACACTAGCGTCTTCCTGGTTAGACGTCAACAACGTAAGGGGTAGACTTTACAGCCAATAGGACAGTCTGGCGCTCTCTCTTCCAAACCTCTACACCTCACGGTAGAAGGGGAACTACTAAGTAAGTAATTAAGAGATATCAAAAAAGTTCTTTGGTCTGGTTTGGTTTGAAGGATTATCTTCATTGCACACGGACTACTCCAAAGACGTTGTACCATCCCCATGGGTCGGTACGATCACGCCAGTTGTCAGAAAAAACCAAAAGTGTGTTAAAGTCCATTGATGATTAAAAGATTAACTTTAGCAGCGATGAAAGAGCGAAATGTGGTTGAAAATGCAATGACGGAAAATGATAGAAAAGAGAGCGAAAGACTTGGCGCTCGTTTATCACATAATCACATTGTTGCTGTCATTTTTTACGGTGAGAAAAACACCAACCTAATTTATGTTTGGTTTAATGTGATCAAAGTTTAATGTGATGCATTGAACTGCATCTTTGCGGTTGTAGAGGATTGCGCTTAAAGATAAGTGGCCTGTTTTACGTGTTAAAATGAGCCTTTATTTTGTGTGCAACTGAGCCTTCCTCGTTACACATTCATTATATGCATTCTATTGTTTACTTGTTCTTTGTTTACTTGTTTAGTTAGTGTGTATTTTTTTCTGCGGGTTTATAGGTTGGAGGGTCTTACAGTAAATATCCCACTCAACCGAGGGTTACTGTAAGCGTTCTGTAGGGATTGTGCATATTTCCACAGTGGAAATTGCAAGCGACTTTTGTTGCTATTTATTTTTTTTGCTTAGCTGTGACGAGATGCGTTAGTGTTGTTTTCGTTATTTTCTCTCCGTACTTTAGTTTTTGATTCGTTTTGTTTGTATTTGTCTGCCTTCTCTTTTCTATTGTTAATTTCTATACACCCTTTTGTTTATACACTGTGATGTCATTGTATTATTTTGAATTTTTCGCAGTTATCATTGTAATTTTTTGCAACATTTGATTTAGTTAAGCTTTATTTTCTTTTGACCTCTGCGAATATTTTCGTTTGTTTAGATGCTTGTTGTCACGTGGGTCTTTATATCATTAAATTACCTACATCTTCTTCCTATTCTCTCACCCGCATCCTTTTATTTTATTATCTGTCCGTACTTGTTTTTCCTGTATTTTTTTGCATCACACGTTGCGAAAAATATATTTCTTTCCCATCATGGTTTTTCTTTCTCATACTGACTAGTAAGCTTATTGCATCAGATGTCAGTCGCGCAGATAGCTGTGAATATACGGTTCTCGCCAGACATACGTCTGCAGTTTCCCCGGCCAAGAGCGCGACCCGACCAGATTTCTGGGCCTGGGGTGTGAGAAATTCGTTTCGCTGGACATAGAGCAGACTTTTGGTCTACCAATTTGTTCACCTATCACTAGCTTAAGGTGTCAAACCCGGCATCTGTACGACGCAGTTGTAGACGGTTGTCTGAGATTTGCAACTGTCACGCGCATTTCTCGGTCACTGGTGGCAGTTACGTCACGCGTTAAGCTGACGTAAACGTTGGGAGTAGGGGAGATAATTTCGCTTGGCGAAATAAGTTGGGGCTCTTTGTCTGATTTTAAGATATTGGCCCGAGTTTGAAACTTTAAATTTCATTCTCGCTCCTATATTCGCAGTAGACAGGATGTTCGAAACAGAATAGCTGTTAGCGAAGTTTCTCAGTTTGTTTCGGCAATTTGTCGAACTTCTAGACTTCCTTAAATATTCAGCATATAATTCTTAAGTTGTGCGACTCCCTGTAGTTCTGTGTGAGGTAATATATATTATATCTAGTAGTTTGTGAAATGATAAAGTGTTAAGTCGCTTATTTCATATTTCACTAGTTAGATTTTGCGCAGAGTGCCAAATTTATATAGTCTGTATTATTCTCCAGTGACGTGTTTCAGTGGATAGCAGAATAAATTATATCTTAGCTTACTAAACAATAATGTAGCTATAATGTAGTTAATTTTACTGCTAAGAAATCAGACGAGATCATATTTTTCTAACTAACTTACAAATGCTAGAAACCTCATGAGATGTTGACGGAACACGCACGTGTTCCTAAATTCATGGGGATGGATGATTTTTTTTAAAGACATATAACTTACTTTACGGGAAATTTAAATGATAAGTCAAGCAGTACACTTGCGGTTTAATAATGTAAGTTATAGTGGGTACATATTGTAAAATTATTTGATATGTGTTCTTTCTTTTATATAGTGCAACGGTGGTACCCAACTTTACCAGCGTTCTAGTAAGTGAACTTTATTTGGGAAGAACAAATCACTTTCATTACCTGAACTGTAACAGTTAAATGAAGTAAGAGGCCTTCGCGCCAGAATTAATTCTTCCAGAATAACTCTTCAGTACAATTCAGCCCGTTGTGGCAAGCAAAGATCAGAAACATTCCGACAGAGTTTTGACCAGTACTGTGGTGACTAAATATAGTAACTTCCTGAAAGTAGACACCGATCTGACATTCCTTAAATTCTAGAAACCAAAGCTAATGACATTGTGCTCTGCTAACTTTCGTGCCTGGACAATATTTTATGTGACTTAATCAGACATTCGAAAAATAAGAACACCCAAGGAATCGTTCCCTGAGAGTTTAGTACGTCTTTTGGAACTGGGGATTTCTTGGTCAAGGACTGCATTTTCGGGTCTGTGTGAAGGTCCTAGAATTGAGTATGTTCCCAGAGGCAGCGAGCAAAGTTGTGAGTATAACTGTCTATCCATGGCCATGGCTGAATGAATGAGTGTACGCAGATCAGAGTGTTATTTTACAGTTGTAATATTGTCATCCATTTACTGTCTTAATTCTTTTTGTTTAACCTGCAGAATTTGTTACTATTTGCTAGAGTATCTTTACTTCTTAGGCTAAATCAGATTATTCAACTCTGTGCATACATTTACGAGAAAAGAAGAAAAACTCTTAGCCTCAACCCTACGTATCTACAACTCTTTGGGCCATCATCTGTTCTCTTAACGGGGCTGTGGGCTAAACCTAGAGTAAGATTTTAACGGGCTATCATCCTTGTAGCATTTTCTTAAATTTTATGACTATTTGTATATGTTTTTTTTCCTTGATGTAATTTTTTTGGTGTTGTGAGAAATTTTGATATGATAATTAAAATATCTCTCTTGAACAAAAATCAGTGCGTTGGTCAGCTCGATCCCAATTATCTGTATATCATTTTTATAGTTTTCCCACGTCGGTGTGTTTACCTGTCGTCACGTGTATGTGCGTGCCCGTGAGTAGATAGAGATTTATGTAATATATATCTGTGGTTTAGACTGTCAGACACGACAGCCTCTATATCACATTCTATCATCTCACGTGGGGAAATTATATTGTGGGTTTTTTTCCACCAGCTCTCACTGTGACTATCACTCATTCCAACCTATTCTGAAGGGACCAACCCCAGTCTTAATACTCCTATCCAAAATCTACGACAAATGGTCGCTCGTTACCGGGAATTGAACCCAAAATCCTAAGGCGATACGACAAATGTGGTCTCGCCCGACGGATTTTTGAACTTAGAATAGGAAGACGAGTACGACAAATGTGGACTCGTCTATCTGGATTTTGTATTTTAGATTCTTTATTCTGTAATAGAGTAAGAGTGTGATGTCTTGTGAGTTTTGTATCTTTTAAAAATAATTTATCCCCTAGACTAACGATCTGTTTACGGGCGTGCTGACCACACAAACTGATAGTTTTTTTCCACAGCATTTAGAAATAATATACATTTCAGTTACAGGTTGATTGTCGGAATATATGTTATTGTTGATTTGTAATACTAAACGCTGGTAAAATTTTGTGAGTGTATAACATTCACAAGGGTTCTGAAGCAGGAAGGTGTTTGAACTAAGTTAAGGAGTGCGTTTCGGACTATTTGTCCAGATTAATTCCCTCCCTCACCCTAACTGTCTTCAGGGGTAAACGTGGTAGTGGATTAAAAATTAAGGGGATTTTTTTCTCCGAAATTTTTTGCAATAATTATTTTGCCTTTCCACTGTAGCTACTTATTTTTCAGGGATTAATCTTAACTACCATTTAGTTGGCGTAGTCGTGTTTTGCATTAGGTGCTTTATTGCCGATAATAGCAGCGATAGTTAGATTTTATTTTGGAGGAGGTATCCCAGGGTTAAGGATATCATCTTTCGAATTTTTGGAAATTTTTTTCTCGTAAGTGGTAGGAACCAGTGTATCCTTTTCTTAATTTCTGTCTCGTCCAAGTCTCAGGCACCTATTTACTATGGCAGAAAGGGCGAAACTGAGACAAATGCTCAGACAGGAAGCAATGGAAGAAGGACTGGAAGGAGAGGAAGCGAAAGCTTTTGTCAGGGACGAACTTGAAAGATATGACGCGGAGAGGAAAGCAGCTGAAGCTAAAGAGGAAAAAGAAGCAGACCGTCTATTACAGCAGAAGAAGATTGAGGAAGAAATGGAAATCCGCAGGGAGAGAGAAAAAGAGAAGGAGAGACAGCATGAGAAGGAGAGGGAGGAGAGACAGCATGAGAAGGAGAGGGAGGAGAGACAGCATGAGGAAAGAGAAAATGAGCAACGACGACAGCATGAGCTGGCGCTTAAGACTCTAGAGTTCCACAGCCGTGGTGCTGCCTCTACCTCCAGCAATGGAGAGTCTTCTTCTCATTCTTCCTTAACTGATCCTTCTAATACTCAATCTCTTCACCTCAGTGCTATGTCTTTTCCGCTAGAATCTTTCCCTTGTCCAAATGAGAAGATTGACACTTGGCTAGAAAAATTTGAGAAAATTGCAACTCTGTACGGTTTAGAGAGGTCGCGTTGGAACATGAAGCTTTCTCAGGCTTTGAAAAGTTCTGCGTATGATGTTTACGCCAAACTGGAAAGCAGCCAACAAGACAACTATGATCTGTTGAAGAAAGCGTTACTGGAGCGCTTTGAAATGAACGCGCGCAAATTTCTGCAACTGTTTCGCAACAGCAGGAAGGAGAATTCTGAAACTTTTCAGCAATTCTCGTCTCGTTTGAAAGGATATCTGTCAAAGTGCCTAGAGCTCTCGCAGCTCCCCTCTACCTATGAAGGTCTTGAGGAATTTGTTTTAACAGAACAAATAAAGAACACTTTGTCTGCAGATACCTGGAGATTTCTAGCTGAGCAGGGTGCAGAAAAGCTCGAAGACATCCTAGAGAAGTCTGAGCGTTACCATAATGCGCTGGCTGAACTACCGGCCACAAAGCGGAAACCGACAGAGGAGCATTTTCGAAAACATAACCTAGAGCAATCTTCTCAGGCTTCTAACCAAAATAACCACAGAGAAACTGGACCTCAAAACCCCCCTCCTGAAAAATCCAAGTTCTACAAGAACAAGTACCCCAACCAACCCAAACAGTCTGATCAACCCGACCGTCCTACATGGCAGCGCAGCCAGAAAGGACAAGGTGGCAAAGGGAGAACCCCTGAGCACGGGACATATGATCAGACCGAGCATACCGAGCCGAAACGCATAGGATGCTTATTGACAGTCTCGCAAGGCGGAATTATTGACAGTGATTCCCAACCTGTTGGGGATAGACCCTCAACGCGAGGTACGGTTATTTTGAACGATTCTCAAACTTCTTGCTTATTTGACACGGGGCTTTCTTACGATTGCATTGTTGCCAGAAACCTGGTTAAACCCGGTCAAGAGACAGGAGAGACCGTCAAACTTTGTGGAGTTCGTAAGAGTGATGCACCTACAGCGCTTCCCATCGCATTGGTGGAGATCCACTCTGATTTCGTCAGAGGTGTGATCAAAGCGGCTGTTATGGATGATCCCATCTACCCAGTCATACTTGGCGGGAGATACGTGTGTATTGGGAAACCGGAAGAGCCGATTGTGGCAGCAGTAACTACAAGAGGGCAAACCAAGAAGGAACGGGAGCCTGCGCCTAATTTGTTACCCATGGAACTTAAAGAAGCGCAATACAAGGACCCTACCTTGGCACCCTGCTTTAGGAAACTGCCCATGGCTAAGGAACCCAAACAGCACGGGGACATTTTTTCTAAGGATGGCGTACTTTATCGGAGAACGGGCAAGCCTGACCAAGGTTACAACCAGCTCCTAGTACCGAAACAGTACAGAAGCCAAATCCTAGAAATGGGGCACTCTCTTCCCTTCCGCGGACATATGGGACAGAACGCCACAAACCAACGTATAACAACTCATTATTGGTGGCCAGGAGTAAATACTGATATTATCAGGTATGTAAAATCCTGTGCCCAGTGCCAACGTGTACCACCCAAGCAACGGACACCCCCAGTCCACATGGGTGAAATGCCAATAATGGGAACACCATTCGAACGGGTTGTGATCGACATTTTAGGGCCTTTCGAAAGGACTAAAAGAAGGAACAGGTTCATCCTGACCTTAGTCGATACATGCACTTTATGGGCAGAAGCTATCCCGCTAACATGCGCAGATGCCAAGCATGTCGCAGAAGCCCTCGTGCAGATTTTCACTCGGTTGGGATTCCCGCAGCAAGTGTTGACGGATAACGGATCCCCATACCGAAACCTGTTGATGGATGAGATCGTGAAGATCTTGAGGACCCAACACACCCACACTAAGCCATATACTCCGGCCGGAAATGGGCTCGTGGAACGTGCTAATGGAAACCTCACCATGTTGCTAAGTAAGCTGGCACAAGTGAAACCTGAAGATTGGGATCTCTGTTTTCCTGGAGCTTTATTTGGCTACAGAGAATCTCCTCATACTTCCACAGGATTTCCGCCAGCTACACTCTTATTCGGCAGACCCATTAAGGGCCCGCTTGAAGCCTTACTTCAGTCTCTGACAGACGAGAAGGCGGATGAGACAGTTGTCTCAGCCAGTAAATATGTGTCGGTTTTAAAGGAAAGGTTGAAACTAGGGTGGGACCTAGCAACGACTAACTTTAAGCGAGCTCGCACAAAGCACGCTAACCGATACAAGAAAGTCGCGAAAGAGAGAGAATTAGAAGAAGGAGAGAAAGTTTTGGTGTTGCTCCCTACCGAGAACAACCAACTGAAGATCGGATGGCAAGGGCCGTTTACCGTCCTGAAAAAGATTTCTAAGGTTAACTACCAGATCTCTATTGAAGGAAAGGAGAAGGTTTTCCATTTAAATCTCTTAAAGAGATACTTGGAAAAACCAGTGCCAACCTCCGACCATCTCCTGACGATCGCCAAAACTGACGACGATGACGATAGTGGCAGGGATATTCCACCGCTATCACAGGAAATCTTTCAAAAATGTCAGAAGCGGCGACGCTCTTTCAAGCGCGCATGGGAAACATTCCAGAGGAAGTAAACTTTGGGGAGTATACTTGAGTAGGAATTGGGGAGAGATGGAGGGGGAAGATGAGAAGGAAGAAGACAGACACCCCGAAGCTACGGTTATAGGAAATTTAATTCCATAACGTAGACATGGAGTGCTTCCATATCTTAAGGGGGGACGTCCTGTCACGTGGGTCTTTATATCATTAAATTACCTACATCTTCTTCCTATTCTCTCACCCGCATCCTTTTATTTTATTATCTGTCCGTACTTGTTTTTCCTGTATTTTTTCGCATCACACGTTGCGAAAAATATATTTCTTTCCCATCATCGTTTTTCTTTCTCATACTGACTAGTAACCTTATTGCATCAGATGTCAGTCGCGCAGATAGCTGTGAATATACGGTTCTCGCCAGACATACGTCTGCAGTTTCCCCGGCCAAGAGCGCGACCCGACCAGATTTCTGGGCCTGGGGTGTGAGAAATTCGTTTCGCTGGACATAGAGCAGACTTTTGGTCTACCAATTTGTTCACCTGTCACTAGATTAAGGTGTCAAACCCGGCATCTGTACGACGCAGTTGTAGACGGTTGTCTGAGATTTGCAACTGTCACGCGCATTTCTCGGTCACTGGTGGCAGTTACGTCACGCGTTAAGCTGACGTAAACGTTGGGAGTAGGGGAGATAATTTCACTTGGCGAAATAAGTTGGGGCCCTTTGTCTGATTTTAAGATATTGGCCCGAGTTTGAAACTTTAAATTTCATTCTCGCTCCTATATTCGCAGTAGACAGGTTGTTCGAAACAGAATAGCTGTTAGCGAAGTTTCTCAGTTTGTTTCGGCAATTTGTCGAACTTCTAGACTTCCTTAAATATTCAGCATATAATTCTTAAGTTGTGCGACTCCCTGTAGTTCTGTGTGAGGTAATATATATTATATCTAGTAGTTTGTGAAATGATAAAGTGTTAAGTCGCTTATTTCATATTTCACTAGTTAGATTTTGCGCAGAGTGCCAAATTTATATAGTCTGTATTATTCTCTAGTGACGTGTTTCAGTGGATAGCAGAATAAATTATATCTTAGCTTACTAAACAATAATGTAGCTATAATGTAGTTAATTTTACTGCTAAGAAATCAGACGAGATCATATTTTTCTAACTAACTTACAAATGCTAGAAACCTCATGAGATGTTGACGGAACACGCACGTGTTCCTAAATTCATGGGGATTGATGATTTTTTTTTAAGACATATAACTTACTTTACGGGAAATTTAAATGATAAGTCAAGCAGTACACTTGCGGTTTAATAATGTAAGTTATAGTGGGTACATATTGTAAAATTATTTGATATGTGTTCTTTCTTTCATATAGTGAAACGGTGGTACCCAACTTTACCAGCGTTCTAGTAAGTGAACTTTATTTGGGAAGAACAAATCACTTTCATTACCTGAACTGTAACAGTTAAATGAAGTAAGAGGCCTTCGCGCCAGAATTAATTCTTCCAGAATAACTCTTCAGTACAATTCAGCCCGTTGTGGCAAGCAAAGATCAGAAACATTCCGACAGAGTTTTGACTAGTACTGTGGTGACTAAATATAGTAACTTCCTGAAAGTAGACACCGATCTGACATTCCTTAAATTCTAGAAACCAAAGCTAATGACATTGTGCTCTGCTAACTTTCGTGCCTGGACAATATTTTATGTGACTTAATCAGACATTCGAAAAATAAGAACACCCAAGGAATCGTTCCCTGAGAGTTTAGTACGTCTTTTGGAACTGGGGATTTCTTGGTCAAGGACTGCATTTTCGGGTCTGTGTGAAGGTCCTAGAATTGAGTATGTTCCCAGAGGCAGCGAGCAAAGTTGTGAGTATAACTGTCTATCCATGGCCATGGCTGAATGAATGAGTGTACGCAGATCAGAGTGTTATTTTACAGTTGTAATATTGTCATCCATTTACTGTCTTAATTCTTTTTGTTTAACCTGCAGAATTTGTTACTATTTGCTAGAGTTTCTTTACTTCTTAGGCTAAATCAGATTATTCATCTCTGTGCATACATTTACGAGAAAAGAAGAAAAACTCTTAGCCTCAACCCTACGTATCTATAACTCTTTGGGCCATCATCTGTTCTCTTAACGGGGCTGTGGGCTAAACCTAGAGTAAGATTTTAACGGGCTATCATCCTTGTAGCATTTTCTTAAATTTTATGACTATTTGTATATGTTTTTTTTCCTTGATGTAATTTATTTGGTGTTGTGAGAAATTTTGATATGATAATTAAAATATCTCTCTTGAACAAAAATCAGTGCGTTGGTCAGCTCGATCCCAATTATCTGTATATCATTTTTATAGTTTTCCCACGTCGGTGTGTTTACCTGTCGTCACGTGTATGTGCGTGCCCGTGAGTAGATAGAGATTTATGTAATATATATCTGTGGTTTAGACTGTCGGACACTTTTTTAAAAGCGGTCGTAGATGATAGGTGAGAGAGAGAAGATTATCTCGATTCTCAAAGACAGCCTCTATATCACATTCTATCATCTCACGTGGGGAAATTCTATTGTGGTTTTTTTTTTCACCAGCTCTCACTGTGACTATCACTCATTCCAACCTATTCTGAAGGGACCAACCCCAGTCTTAATACTCCTATCCAAAATCTACGACACTTGTCTTTGTTTAGTTATCGTGATGTTGTTGATATATACAGTCTTCATGTATACCTGATCATGTACTGTTATTATATGATGCAAATTATATACTGAGCTGATTACAAGGTAATTGTACTTAGTCTTTATAAAAGACTTATCTCCCACTGAGATTGGGATAACTTGTGTTGCTATTTCAGAGGTATTGATAGCACATTATTAGACATAATGTCTAGTTTGTATTATTGGGTCCAAAAGAAATACTTTCGTATGATCTGACCCTGGTCCATCATAAATGCACATATAAATGGCTATATCATGCCATTGAATTGGAAGGTTAACAAAACGGAGCTATTCAGCTTGGCGGTCAAGTAGCAAAGGGTAGCGTTTCCTAGTTACCGACTGTGACCCAAACAACGCTATACACGTCATAATCGATCGTGTATGGAGCGTTCAATAATTGAAACATCTATCGCAATATATTAAATGCCTTAACCTTATTATTATTGGGTCCAAAAGAAATACTTTCGTATGACTACTGAGGAAGTAAAAGAATTCTTAGATTACTACATTGAACAGGGAAAATACTTTGGAATGACTAATGATGAAGTAAGTGAATTCTTGAATTGCTACATTGAACAGGGGAGTTCCTTGGGTATGTCTGCTGAGGAGTTAAGAGCATACGTAAAAGTTAAAATGGAGATGGAAAAAAGAAAGTTTCAGATGCAAGCTGAAGAAAACCAAAGACTCCATGAGAAAAAGGTGTTGTCTATAGAGCCGGAAAGAATGAAAGTAATAAATGAACATAAGCTAGAAGATGAGATGAGCTTCTCTCAATACGAACAATGGTTAGAAGGTGAGATGAGCTTGGCTCAATACGAACAATATTGTAAAGAAAATGCTTGCACCAGTGACTTAAAACAAGTCGAAACAAACTATGAAGGATTAAAAGTTGAGGTTACAAGACTTAAGGATGACTTACATAGAGCAAACTTGGAACTTGCTAGTGCGCAAGATATGTGTTGCAAATTAAAAGCTCAGGCCAGACAAGACAAGAAGTCTTATGAAGAAATAATTCTGGAGTTAAGAAATGATGTGTATTCTTTACAAAATACTGCTATAAAGAAGAATATGGTATCTCTGGAGGAGATTAATGAGCTTAAGAATAGCAAGGATAGTGAGATTCAGACACTACAACTGGAGTTAACACAGTTGAGAGCGAATAAAGAAAAGGATGAGAAAGTTGACGAACTTATGGCTAGTCAGCATAGTGCTATGGAAGCACTTAAACTTGACCTTGTTCAGGAGAGAGCTAAAGCTTTGGAAAATACATCCCTGATGACAAAGTTGAGAATGGATTTTAGAGATAGGATGGTTAAAGAGAAGATTCTAACTTCACAGTTAGATGACTTAAGGTTAGATTGCAACAGATCTCATGTTAAAGTCAACGAGAGAATTCATAAAGCTGTTGCTAGGAAGAAAGCTGTTGCAGAAGTAGAAATTGCAAAACGTCGTAACAGGATTGATGGATTATTAGATATTGCTTTGAACAACAGGATGTTGTCTACTAATAAGGTGAATAGATTTAGACATAAAGCTGATGGTCAATATGTTAATGCAAAGAGTCAGCGACATGCACTCAATGCTAGCAGTAACATTAAACTATATGTGACCAAATCTTTTCGTGGCAAATATGGTTTCCCACGTGATAACGATACTGCCTCTAATGGGAGTTGGCGTCAGGCCAACAAAAGTAATCCTATTGTTAGTCCTTTAGATCAGGGTAACAACATTGAAAAATGTCATAATAAGGCTCCTCTACCGAATCAAGCATCGACTTCGCAAATTTCTGATAAATTTGTATCGGGGAATAAAACTTTTAGTACTAGTTCCCGAAATGAGAACGATTATGTTCGGAACAATAAGAACCCTATTATTTATGTTACTCATCATACTCAGCAGAGGCAGTTAGGAAATGTTTGTACAGACAGTGTGATGCTCCTTTCAAACACATTGCCAAAGGAAAAATTAAAATCAATTTCGCTAAAAGAGATAATGGTAATTTCGGACAGGATCAGGGTGATCCATCCTGTAAGGGTTCTTCTTCAAAGAACTGGAGACGAGCTGATAGTCCTGTTAATTTTGGTTCCAAATATTTTGGAAACTTTTGCAGGGATAGCTGCGATAAAAACTATCCTACATATTGTCACCGTTGGCTTTGCTAGGAGCATTACAGTGCTCAGGCAGGCATCATATAAACGATGATTTGGTTTTGCTGAAGTGGGGAAGTATAAAAAAATGGTTTAAGAAATAAGAATGGATTTGAATAAAGACTATTTGTCTTGCTAGAAGGGAGATAAAACTAGTGAAATAATGCTTTGATCAAAGGGAGGAGACTCTGAATATTAAGGTCAGGGGAGGAAAAAGCTTAATTACACTTAAGTAGGTTTGGTGAGTCTGTAATTATGGTTGAGAAAATGTACATAAAAGAATTTTGTAACAAGCTTAGGAGAAGACAATATAAGGTTAAGTCAAATTATGCAAAGGGAGACAACGGGGAATTAACTCCCTTATATGATTTAGTGAGCTGAGAGAAAAAAAATATGCACGAGAAAAGTCTGTGTAAAGTTTAGAAGGATAACGAGCGACACTTCACTGAGTTGTTTACATAGCAAATAAGAGTGAACATATTTCAGCTGAGAAAAAAGTAGAGCGGACCAATCGGTTAACAGTAAACAAGGACAGATGAGCTGATAAAGATATTTTAAGAGGGGAGAACGTATTTGGACACGCGAGTGAGCGGTCGCATGTTTGAGGAGCAGTCCTAGATAAGGACATAGAGCGGCAAGAATGATTTTCTGCCGGGCTCTCAACTTCAAAACTCTGTGGGAGACAGAATGTTTTCTCTTGAAGATTTTATTGATCTAGTTAGAGTAGTAGAAACCATTAGAATATGAAAGACAAAGCTGTGATTAAAGTATAAGATTAGCGTTAAAGTGTGATAGTAAGCAATATGAGTGTTGTGAGGATTCTGTGAAACCAAAGAAAGTTGGTCCTTTTACTTATATACTTGATAGACTTTGAAAACAGTTTAAGAATGTTTGCAGAAGCTGAGAGGCAGTATTACAAGGTTAACGACGCTTCAAATTAAGGAACGCTTGATAATCAGAAATGAGGCTGAGGCTATAAAATTGTCTATGAGTGGGTAACATAAGATTAAGGAAGCACCTGAGGAGATCTACAGAAGAATATTGAACTGATAGCTGAGCTGGGCTATTACATAATGTACTTTGAGATAACGTCGGCTATAAGTAAGACGAGTAAAGAATTGAAGGGTGATTGCAGCTACAAGTTAAATCATGCGCTCTCTAGCAGGTATAAGTATATGGACTGCAACAAGTGTACTCAATGAGTTGATTGGCATATATGAATTATAAAATGATTGTATTATGTTTAATATGAGATAGACATGACAGGATTAGTGAAAGGGAGAAACCAAATTCAGGAAAGAGTGGATTAAAGGCTTGGGAGAAGCCAGCATAAAAAAGATAGCCTTAAAGGAGGAAAATATGTATAAACCATACCTGAATATGTTCTCAGGCAGAGAGCTATAACTACATATATAGGTATATGAATGTGCCCAGGAGGAATGGGACATACAAGAGGCAGTTAGGAAATGTTTGTACCTGGAATTTGTACCACATGCCTCTTGTTATGATGGAATTTTGGTATGTAAATAAATCACTTGTTTTGATGGAACACTTCTCAAGTTGGAATAAATGTCTAAAAGGTTGTTGAGTGCTAGGATAAACAAGATAATAGACATAAAGAAAATACCTACTATACGAAGTTGTCACTTAAGTAACATCACAAGAAGGGATGGAACGAGTTTAGGTTGGAAGCTTGAGATATATATCATCCAGGAATAGTCAGCTCTGGCGGTGATGGCCAGTATTAAGATATACTCTTACTTGGAAGATAGGTCAATAGATCAAATTGACAAATAGAAGGTAGACAACTAGGCCTGCCCCTGTCACCTAGTTTACTAACACGAGTCCTAGGACATATACAGGGCACACGGTCACATAAGATTACTAATTGGTGTCGTGACCAGTCATAGGAGTTCACACCCACCTACGACACTGCGACAATATCATAAGTGTTCACGAAGACAACAAGACCCATCTAACAGATATGTTGATAAAAAGGGAAATAACAATCGCAACTATAGAAACTGCGGTTCAAATCAGAACAATAGTTGTAAAAGAGCAAATAGCAACGCTACCAATAGAGATAACAGTTGTCATGGATGTCGTTATGACTTTAGATGCCCACATGAAGCTACTTAGCTCTTTTGTCTAGATCTACTGTTAAATATCTAAAGTTATGATCTATTCTTACAATACCATGCTTCTATAACACTTGTTGTCACTATGTTCAAACTCATGGTTATGTATTGATTACTTGCTTTCTCTGTTACCACTTTTGGTAAAACAGAGGAAGGTTTTGTTCAATATGAAATAAAGGTCAAAAAAATTAATTCGGCCACATTTATAGTTTAGAAATATATTAAGTGACTATGGTACATTATAACATTCTAAGAATTGTGCTATTTGTATTGTTCTCAGCAAACCGGTGTGATATCTTGGAACGCTGTAGAACTACGATGACTACTATCGACGTCCTGATGTTCCTTGAGAATCTTGCTTACAAGACATCTCCGGAATAGAGCATCGTCTTGTTCTTCTGACGTCATCACCTATTAGTTATATTATACACATGTATAATCATATGTTTGTAAAGAGACTTTCGTAATGTTGGTAATGTTTGACCATTTGAATTTATGGTTATATAGACATTATACGTCGTGAGATTTCGATATTTATAGGACCATATACGGAGTATCTTTATCACTCGTTTGGGCGGAAACGCCTGGTCTGGTTTAGCCTCGATCTGGTCTATGCTCTTTGGGGCATGCGCAGGTCTTGGCGCAAAGACCGAGAGACTGATAATTCAAGGAGAGTGTACCTGAGGCTTAGAACGGATGTATCGATCCGTAGATTTCTCTCTGCCAAGTTTCGATAGGGTTTTGGAAATTCTGGGAATGACTGTTTTGTCATTCTTCCTTTCCTGGGTGATTCTTTATGCCAGTATTGGCTGTGTTGTGTTACCTTAGAGTGTAAGGATTCTTTGAGAAGGTAACTGAAACATTATTCGATCTTTTTCGTCTCGATTAGATCTTAAAGGTACATTTATCGCTGATGGCGACATAGTGAGCGAAGCTCACGAGGAGTTAATATACTGTACCCCAGTATGGCTACATATTTGTAAGACTAGGTCTAAGTTGACCTGTTATACATATAAGCCTAAGAATCAACTTTATGGATCCGCAATGCAGGCGGAATATTGTTTGGCAGAAATATATTTATTTTCAGAAGTTTATGTAAACTAAGAGTCACCTGATGATCGAGGCCTTATTTCGTCGTCATTATATTGGTCCGTGTTTACGGCCAATCTTCTTCACCAGAATGAAATACGTGGCATGTGAGGCCAGAATGAAGTCTTTGGCTAGTTGTAGGACAATAGCATTGACTTTGTTAAATAACTGATATCACCCGTACTAAGCAATATATTTGCTAGGGCTTACCTGACGGGGCTCAGTCAGGGATTAGAGCTATTGCATGAACAGTAATGATTGGTCAAGACATTGTTACATGT
Organism: Oreohelix idahoensis; assembly: GCA_024509875.1. Taxonomy (NCBI): domain Eukaryota; kingdom Metazoa; phylum Mollusca; class Gastropoda; order Stylommatophora; family Oreohelicidae; genus Oreohelix; species Oreohelix idahoensis. The sequence goes on from JAMPIV010001960.1 coordinate 218,950, forward strand.
CTAAGCTGTTCGGGATCTGTGATGCCTGATGTTAACCTTCATAACTACACATATAATGTCCATGATCTCGTACTATTGACTGTTTCGTCCATCATCATATTATCGTACGTCACGAATAAATATTGTAAACGTCAGCAGCATTCCCTACTTCACTGACTTCTACTTGTGGTTGTGTGAGTCTATGTGAAGTCGTCCAAGAGCCTATACGGCCTTCGTGTTGTCAACACTACTATTCACTCACCTACACGATCCACCACAGTCTTATACAAGCATTACACGTCTGTATTCACATGTATGCTGATACTATGTGTGTCTCTACTATACCCTGGCGGCACCTCATGCCGGTGACCTAGATACACCGCATCATTGTGACACGCCCACTCTGTCATCTTTACAACACACGAACACAAGCGGGCAGTTATACATCTAGAGCGATTAGAACGTTACATCTCTATATCTCCAGCCTCAAACAGACAGTAAACAGACTTTTACACACATATACCAATTTTCCGTAAATATATTAAAACTACCATTATTCTCCGTTGGGCAATCGTCAATTTCTCGTTCTCTCTCTCTCTCTCTCTCTCTCTCTCTCTCTCTCTTTCTCACTATCTCTTTCTTCCTGTCTTGCGCTCCATGCCTCACTGTTACTCCCTTCCATTACAACTTCATTTGCGCGCGCTTCATATTCCGATTTTTCCCAGCTTGGGGCATATCTGAAGGCCATCTCCACGAATGCAAAAGAACTGTTTCAATAGTTTCCGTTACACAAATCTAGACGTCACAAAGCAGGGAAACTATGTTTAAACTAGCAATAACCCGTCAACATTGACATGTTATTAATTATAGTGCGTTGTTTCTGTTACACGTATCACTACTGTGGTCATTTTATTGCAGGCGACCGTCATTAGATATTTGTACTAACATTTCTTTTATGATAACATGTCTCGTAATTGTTCACGCATCTTTTAAAATCTTGCCCTGTTCAACTTACTGCCTCTGAGAACAACATTTAAAGTTTGACGAAACTCCAGTTCTTGTACTGTTTATAAATCGTGTTATTACCTTTTTTTATTGGCGAGAAAGCGTCCCTTTTAACTTAGGAAGTGAAGGATGTCCTAAATGGCAAATTCTGTTATCCAAACGTACACTAGAGTCTTTCTGGTTAGACGTCAAACACGTAATGGGTAGACTCAGATCTCTGTTGGACTGAAGACACACAAAAGTCTTAGTAAGTTTTCACACTTAATATCAATGGCTGACTTTCATTTACACTACTCCTCAAAAATGATGATTTGAATTCTCTAGTCGTATGTATTACTTGAGATGCACCTGATAAGTGTTAAATATATTACGCATTGGAGTGTGTGCACATGCAAATATGTACGGATGATCTAACAATGTAGATGAAGTGAAGTATCAACTATCAATTACCTCCTATCATCTTAGAAGAAATTCTTTTGATTTAATTAATTATTTATGAAAAGGATTAATTGAAAAACTGTCTTCTGCACGTTTAGCTATGATGCTAGTGTGATAGTTTCAATTGATTGTCAACCCAGATTCTTTTGCTTATGTGATTGTTGTTATGTTGACCCTTGTGTATGTTCTCGACTTAATGATGACCGTAATGTCCTTGTCTTATGCTCACAGGCTGTGAATATATGTGCCGTACAATGGTGGCTTATCTTGTTCCTGTGTCTACTAAATGAGCTTACATGAACAGACAATTTAATGTCTTGAATAACTTGACGACTCAAATCTGACACCAAACATTCTTTATTGGTTGTCAACAACACATTCACAATGGCTACCTCTGAGCCTGATTATCAATATATATATATATATATATGAGACTTCATTGTTGACATCTCTACATCACTGCTGCACTGGTGAGGAGCTATCGTTATTTATCTCTGGATTAACTCAAGTTCTCTGCTATCTACTTTGGTTCTCTATTTATTAAAGTAAGATTCGAAGTATTGTCTGAGTAAACTTCCAGTGCTGGTAACTTATTCTTAGCTATAAACTGTTCCTAGTAAATTATCTACACGTCCGACACTGGACTACAGTTCTAACACTTTTCTTTGTCTATCCACGCTCGTTAAATATGCGAGTGTTTACGTACCAGGATGAACTGCTGGCGATATATGCTGAATACCGCTCGACATGAAAAACCAATTGTTCTGGAAATATCTTGCATCAGTCTTCTTCTCTTCTTCTCTTCTCTGCACACTGCAGCAGTACCATAAGTAACATGGCACTTCAGCTGTCCATAACATGGTAGATGGTCGTTACGGTTAGTCTAATTTCTAACCCGCTCTCAGCTGACGACCATTGAAGAGTGAGCTCTCCTCTTCCCTTCCTTCACTTATTTCTCGTGCTCCGGTGACGTCAGAGCTAAGTCTTACTACTCATAAATTATTCTTATTTAGTCATATCTCAGTTCTTTCCCTTTCCTATCACACTAGGTGCAAAAGTGATCTTAACTAAAGACTAAGAAAACATTTTAATAGTTTTTAAAAGGTTCACTAACCTCCTTTTCGCGTTCGCAAACTCCTTTAAGAACATAATACACAACATATATTAATTATTTTATCCCCACTGAATTAATTGCAGACTATGCTCTGCGATATTATCTGCACCACGCTTCTGAAAACTGTGTACTCATCTCCAGGGAACATTACGCTACATTATGTATCTAAAACGTCCCAGATGGATCCATTGGGCCGGTGACGTATAACTCCGCCCATAAACCAATTGCAAAGAGCCCATGTGGTCGCCCAGGCCTTGGATCTCTTTTGCCCCTGTCAGCGCGTGTCTCTGGCTAAAGTGAAATGGGCTATTCGACACAAACTGGCAATGCTGTGCTGCATGACAAATAGGTATTTGTTGATTGGCCGACTAACGCAAAAAATCACCCGCCTTCTTACTATCACAAAGCTTTCTGTCTGCTTATCGCTTTGCGTGTCAATTTTATTTCATTATCTTGCCTGCGGCTTCCTTTATACTTGTTTCATTTCTAAGATTCCTATCCTTCTACCGTTGGCTACCATCTGGAAACAAAGATTGTCTGTGTCACGGTCCTTTGATGTCCCTCGTCCGGAGCATTTTGTTTGCATGCGTCCATTCTTACACGATGTGGTGACATGTCGTCTGATTGAACGGCGGCCTAGCCATGAAAAGGCTAAACTCTATTGTCCAGCCGGCTCCTTCAACAATAATCAAAATACCTAAGTGTTATGTCTGACAATATTTACAGGGGGAAAGAGATATCAAAGAAGTTGTTTCGTCTAGTTTGGTTTGAAGGATTATCTTCATTACACACGGACTACTCCAAAGAAGTTGTACCATGCACATGTGTGTTTCACCAGATTTCTCACAAAGAAATCTGGGTTCGGCACGATCACGCCAGTTATGAGAAAAAGTCAAAAGCATGTTAAAGTCCTTCTTTTTTGATCCTTAACCGCCGACCGTCAAAGCAGTCAGTGGCCATTACGCCTGGTGGCGTCTTGTAGGGCAACAACAAATTTATTCTACTTTTCTCGGTCGGTGGCCATCCCTCGTACAGTGCCCCAACTCTGGTTCATTCTTTGCATCTCAGCCTCTACAGTCTTTCGTTTTCCTTAAGGGGTTCATAGCATAGCTGTTCTTGTGATGGCATCGGGGTCTCTTCTGAGGACATGGCCAACCCAACTCCAGCGTCTGCCAGCTATGATGGCGTAATGTCCTTTTGCTTGCTCCGAGAAAGCAGATCTTGGTTGGTGATGGTATTCGGCCAAAAGATGCGGTGAATTTTTCTTAGGCATATTGTGTGAAAAGAGGAAAATTTCAACATTTCCTTATCTGTAACTCTCCAGCATTCCGCACCATAGAGAAGCACAGAAAGCATACAGCTCTAATATAATCTTAATTTTGTGCTTGTGCTGTACAGAGAGTATGTAACCGTGGTGGCTGGTTACTGCATTAAAATATCTTATGTGACCGCTGTAACAATCTATACAGGTGATATGCCAACCTTCACATCATGCAGACCTTTCGTCACAGGTGGTACATATTTCTTCTGAGTTTATTGATATTGAATTTTCTAGTGATCGTAGTGTTTACTGGTTTACTTCTATATCTTGTGGGTGGTAACTGGCGACTGCCAGAGGTGGAATTACCCAAATGAATGTTGGTTCAAGACCAGGTCCTTTCTACTCACGTAATTTGTCAGTGATCATTTGTATCTCCCTAGTGCTTCCATACATGAGTAAGTAACAGCAATAAGTCATGGACAATGGTTTATTAGTAGAGTCCAAGGGACTGAATGCATGGTCAAATACAAAACTCAATCAACCTGGCTATCAGCAGCCAGAACGCCTGTGGGTTACATGAATCGTAAGGTCTCTGCAAAAGGACATCATCATAACAACATGTCTGCTTGACTCTGCTAAAATGTCGATAGGCTTTTGCCTTGAGTCTCAATATACATTTCATAGCAGACTAATCATTCTAATAGAAAAATGGTTATCATACAAACCGTGTGAACACATCCCACAAAACTGGAAACCACAGTCTCCTCGAATAACATACTTGTGAAAACATTGAAACTTTCAGTGGTCAGGCATTTCCTCGACCAGAGGTTAACTACACAACCTTTAAAAACCCGGGGCCCGCACTAAGGCTGAAACACGTCTACCTCACTTAACAGTGAACTCCGTGACTGAACTGTGTTCTGACTGCGGTGGTCAAAAATAGCAGTCGACGATATCATTGGTCAAGCTCGACCGGTGATGTCTTGGTAGCAACTAATCTAGCTCAAGATCTTTTACTACTGTTACAATACGGTTAACGTGCTGGCTTGCGTTAACTAAAGCCATCCAGTGACATACGTCCCGGGGCTACAAAAATGTATCCTAACGGGAGACATTTTAATTCTATCAAAACCACAAAATACTCGTATGTACATAGCAAACTCAAATATAAACCAAAAAAACCTAAAACAAAATATCATGTCAAAACAATCATGGTCAATATAAATACAGCATAGACCTATACAAAATCAATGGGTCTAATAATATAAACATTTAATGAAAGGACTATATAGGATAGCATGTCAGGACAGTGGACATAGGTTGAGGAGTAGGAAGAGCCTGTAATGGAATAGCTCCAGGGATATCGTACTTCATATCAACAGGAATCTCAATAAGTGCGACACATATATCCTAGAAATATGACAAAGGACAATAGCGAATAAACAACTTAATAGTAGAGTCCATCTGAAATGTCTGAAGGGAAGAGTGACGACAAGTGGTTGAATTCTATAGCGATGAATAGACGTCAAACTGGACAATATTCCATGGTACAATGTACATGAGTTTGTACGGAATCATTCATTAAAACACCAATTGAACATGAAAATGATTTACCAATATCATACTGTTAAGGGATGGAGAAATTTCCCGAATTCTTTCGTTGTCTAGGGTCCATTAGTTTTAATTAAGATGTGAAAGTTCTTTTATTTTGATTTGGTTTGGATTGTTAAATATTCTGGAAGTCAATCTTCTTGGATACCTACCTTTTTCTGTCAAACTTCAAATACTGACCGAGACTATCAACTGTTTGAATAAATCTTGAATTACTGAATAAATCTCTGTTCTTAGACGATTTGACAATAGTTTAATAATCAGTAAGTACGAATTCACAAACGTCACAATCACGAATATGGCATGAAGACTCCCTCTCTATCTTTCAGTGTAACATTATCTTGGTTCGCTTTTCACACAATGTCCTTCAACTTTTCCATAGTTGATACTTTTATAACATCATTCCTTAATTCCATTTAACATCGGGGTATTATGCATCCCGGCATAACTAAAAGTTCATTATATATTTTTTTCCAACAACATCGGGGGATTTGAGCGTTCCGGTATCTTTTATATTCATACATCATAATTTTCACTCCATAAACTTCGGGGAATGAGACCTCCCGGTATAACACTGTTCAATTATATATGTCCATATAATTCAAGTTTAACATACTTCTATGTTTTGGGAATTATCGTCCCGTATTGCCTTCAATTGTAATCCTGGCATATTCTCATGCCTTTCATTTAAAGCATATAGCTTACCATTATCCTCAGAAATATTTCTTGAATACACACTCCAATATACTGGCTGATACACAAGCCATTAGACACACATCTTGACGCTATGGTGTCATATTCCATTCTCCCCTACGTCATTCTTAGATACTCATCTCGTAGCGACCGCTTTCATTTATCTCTTGCATTCAGTTGAGGTGCTACATGGTGTGACAAAAATCCGGCACTAATAATAAGTTGCCGCGATAAAAATCACATCTTGAAGCAGCCTCAAAATTACCCCTCACGCTCCCGAGCGTTTACTTCAGGAAACGCACAGGATCCTGTAGGGTATAACCTTAAGCAATCTTACGTACAGGTACACCTTACAGACAAGCAATCTAATGAGAAGTATCAGGCATTAAGACATATAAAATTTGAGAAAAATTATGAAGACGTAGAATCAATGATCACGATCTCGTGAAATATTAAGTCAGTATGCCCCGGATGTTCTGAAAATACTTCAGAGAAAGAACGTAAAACATCACGGATCTGACTTTGTTCATAATTCGAAAGTGATGAAGAAATAGAAACATCCTGCCACGTTTCATGAGCAGAAATAGAAGGTAAAGTAAATTCCAAAGGAATATCAGATGTAGCATCCTTAGACTGAACAATAGCACATGAGGATCGATGAACCTCATCCAAGACATCTACCAATTGCGATGGTCTTGGAGTGTATAATTTCAACATATTAAGATGATACGTTTTAATATTTTACCTCTGATATCAATTGAGTAATCAACATCCGTGATCTTTTTCACCACTCTGTATGGCCCCTGCCATGAAATTAACAACTTATTTTCCTTAATAGGTAGAAGTAGTAAGACTTCATTCCCTGGGATAAATGATCTTAGGGTACGAGATTGGTTATGTAGCAACCTCGATCTTTGAGTTGCCGTTTGAATACTCTGTGATGCGATCTGACATGCATCCACTAACCTTTGTCGTAAATCAACAACGAACTCGTAACTACTGCGAGTTGCGTCAACCTGAGAAGTACCAAGGATTAAATCCTTTAATAAATACAACGCGCCTCTCGGATTTCCTCCATAGACGAGTTCAAAGGGAGAGAACCCAGTACTCTCCTGAGCGATCTCTCTGTACGCAAATAAAATCGATGGGAGAATGTTATCCCAGTCCCGAGGATGTGCATCAGTAACCTTCCCAAGCATTAACTTAAGAGAACCGTTTAATCTTTCACAAACCCCATTTGAACTTGGTCTATAAGGACTTGTGAATGAATGTTTTATGCGATATAATCTCTCTATCGCGCTCATAAGTTCAGACTTAAACTGTGTACCACTATCAGATAGTATTTCCTCAGGAAAACCTATCCTTGTAAAAATTAGGTCTAAAGCTTCCACAACTGATAAGGTATTAATGTTTTTAACGGTATGGCCTCAGGCCATCTAGTGCACAAATCGATGCACGTTAAAATATACTGAAAACCTCGATCCGACTTTATAGATAGTTGACTGATGATATCTATAGCTAGTTTCCTAAATGCGCGCACAGGCACATCTGTGACTTGCAAGGGTGCTGTAGTATTCTTACCCCTGCGTGCTACTTTTTGACAAATATGACATGATCTACAGTATCTTTTTACATCTGTGTTGATACCAGGCCAATAAAAATGTGTAATAATTCGAAACAAAGTCCGATTACGACCTAAGTGTCCTGTCATTGGTATGTCATGACCTGTATTTAAAACTAAAGGTCTAAAACTTTTTGGTACCACAATCTGTTTCTTTACCTGATCAACTCCTTTCCTAAAACATCTGATCAAAACATTGTTACGAAACGCAAACCAGTATGATGAGCTTTTCATGATCTTAATTTGTTTTGTTTCAGCCAAAGTGAATAATTTCTTAAATGATTCATCCTCATTTTGTTTTTGTGTAAAGATAGTCGGAGAAATGTTTTGAGCATGTCTCAGTGGCGTATCCTCCATGACAGTGTAGTAAAATCTGCGAGATAATCGCTCATTTCAGTAAGATTTTAGTCATATAATGATAATAAATAATCCGCCCGTAGGTGTCTGACTATGATCCTCTCACACGCCAGCATCGCGCTGAATTTTGTGCCATGGTACGGCTTAGAAACGATCCCGTAATGTATTTCTGACGTCACTAAAACAAGTTAGTTATTTGAAAAATAAATGCTAGAGAGAGATAAAGGGGGGAAAGATGGCCGACTTGTGTAAAATATTTTATGTGACGATTGACAGTGACAAAATTGAAAATCTAAACCATATTGAATCTGACCATAAAAATCATATGGTAGTATAGATTAGAGTCTCCTGAGCAAGAATGTGTTTTTAAAATTATGGTAGTCCAAGTATTAGCCAAGTTATTGAGAAAATACTAAATGTCTAGTACCACTAAGACGGGCAGACTGTGGTTCCTGCTTGTTTTTTTCATAACGTTAGTGGAGACGCCAGCTTAGAGAGAGGCATTGAGGTAAATTCAAATCCGATTGGGTAAAAAGAGTATAGGAGGAAAGGGGAGCGGTAGGTAAATGTTAACCAAAACAAAACATCTTTTTGTATTGGCATAACTAACGCAGACTGACCAATCGACTACCAGACACAGAGTTTGTTTGGAATTATTTTGTGTTTTTCAAAAACTACATTTGAATTCTGGTAGTCGCAAGCTTTCCATTGGCCAGTACTAATAGATATTAGCAAAAAGCTTTCACTGCTCATCGCCAGTTGACAAAACTTTTTCTATCAAATACGCTGAGATCAGCTGTGTTAATTTAAAATAAAGAATTAATTCGCAGTCTGGGCAGTGCAGAGGAAAACTGAGGCCATTTCTTTGCAAGTCAGCGTCATTTGTTTATATTTCTTGAAAATTATGGTAAGAATGCTTTATGAATTAATATGTTTATTACAACTGCCAAAGTTAGATACTGCTATTGGGAAAAGTGAAGGACATGCCGGGAGCAGACATTGTTGAGTCCTCACATTGAACTGTATCTAACTGTTGTATGTTGTCATGATTTTGTTTTAATATTATTGTATTAGAATATGTTAGTAAGCCTCCGTGTTCCATGAACACTGTTCAACATGCCTGGAGCGTTTATAATTTAAAAAAGAAGAGAAAATCATACAAAAGGAAATGTGGTTACTCCACGTTATTGTATTGAGGAAAACTATGTAAACGTACAGTGGCGTATCTGCCATAGGGACCTGAGGTGTGGTCACAGCAAGGTGTGAGTCATATAAAATTAAGGGCGAGTGCACCTGTATGCACGCGAGGCTGACCCAATACCATCGTATGTAAATAATAATAATAAAAAGTGATCAGATATAAAAGGCCAGGGTGTCCTTTTATTGCAGAGGTTTTATTTCCTGATACCAACCGGTGACAGGAAACCTGATGAGTGAGTGTTACGCCAACAAGTCTCCTGTAAACTGTTTATGCTGTCAGCAGATAGCTGGAGTAGCTTGTGCGTGTTGATATATCTATATTTTCTGCAACGACATACTGAATTATCCTTCTACAAAGAATCCCAGGTGATGTGTTAGCATCTGGGTATATCTGACATTTCATTATAATAAACTTTGGTATTTCCAATCATACCCAGGAAGTTTATGGGGCGTGATGAAACTACAGCCCCTCCTAACAAGTGACACACACTATTAGATAATAAAGTTGTAAGCTGTGAATATTCCAACAGGAGAGATATAGTGACTTTATATTTATTGGACAAAGAGTCCACAAATTTAGTTGATCCTTTTTATGTAAACTATCTTTTCCTCATTTTCAAAGACCTGTCCAAAAGAGATGGCGGGACAGGCAGATTAAATTGTAAAAAGAAAATATTCATTCTAAAGAAAAAACTTAACCACGGTTTTATTCATTTCCTTATAGTGAATTAAAGTGTTTTTGTGTTTATGTACCATCATTATCATTTCTCCCCTAGACATTAGGTACATCATACACCAGACACTAAAGCCAAAAATCGTGACCGTGTGAGATCTAGGGAGGTAGCGTTAGGTTCCCTGCAAATATATCATTATCCTCTTTAAGAGTCAGGGGCCTACATGTGCTTGACCTCACACGGTTAACACAGACACAGATTTTATTCTTTTAGGTATACCATCATAACCTCCCCAGCAAAGTAAACTTGCTACATATATTGGTAGGCTTTTCCGGGATTTGAATTTCTCCTAGTACTACATACATTGGGGTCTGTGTTTTAGCATTAACAACATTATATTTTCCCAGGGAATCCCCATAATTACTAGTGCCCAAGATTTGGGAAATTAATGAAGTGTCGGAACCTTGAATTAATTAAGTAAATTTGCATTTATTTTAGAAATTTAGTTAGAACATTTTGTATTTATCAGATGGCAGAGTTGGCCAAGTTTCGCTCTGTGGCTGTGCAGACTGCCAGGGACATGAATATGGAGCGTCAAGTCTTGATTGACTATGTCACCTCAGAATGTGATAAATTTATTGCTAGGAAACAACATAGGTTAGCTGAGGAAAGGAAATTGCAGGTAGAAGAGGCTAGGGAAATTAAAAGTTACAAATTGAGGCTGATAGAGAGGCTGAGACAAAGAGGCTCCAATTTGAGGAGAGAACATTAGTGGCAGAAGAAAAACGACTGCAAAGGGAGGCAGAAAAAAAAGATTGACTGCCAAAAGGGAGGCAGAAGAAAAACGACTGCAAAGGGAGGCAGAAGAAAAGAGATTGACTGCCAAAAGGGAGGCAGAAGAAAAACGACTGCAAAGGGAGGCAGAAGAAAAGAGATTGACCTCCGAAAGGGAAGCAGAAGATAAAAGATTACAGAGGGAGCATGAGTTGCGACTAAGGGAGTTAGAGTTGCAAGGCCTTGCTCCGGACAATGGTCACAGCCCCTCTACCTCTGATGCTACTGCTAGTCAGGGGGCCTCCAACTCAGCCATGGGGTTCCATCTAGACTATTTTGTAGAAAAGGATGATGACATTGAGTCATATTTGAGCAGATATGAAGTATTAGCCACTACTTATGGGTTAGAAAGAGAAAGATGGGGTGTAAAGTTGTCTCAGGGTCTTCGGGGAACAGCTTATGAAGTGTTGTCCAAAATGAGCAGGGATGACCAAGACAACTATGACATGTTGAAGCAAGCTCTTTTGTTAAGATACGAAAAGAACGGAGAGTTTTATAGAAAGAAAATTAGGAATGCCAGGCTACTGTCGGGTGAGACCTATCACCAGTTCTCCGCCCGGTTAGAAACGTATATGGAGAAATGGGCTACTTTGGGGAAAACCCAAGATCTCAAAGAGATGATATTCATAGAACAGATGAGAGAGTCCATGGCTCCAGACATGAGAAAATTTCTCATGGAACAGGGCGCGGAGAGGCTGGGTGAGATAATTAATGTCGCTGAGAGGTATCAGGCAGCCCAGGCAGAGGTAGCTGGCACCAAAAAGAAACCAGTAGATCATTATAAGGCTCCTCAAAACTATAACAAATTTGACAACAGAGGTAAGCAAAACTTTGATAGGCCTCGAAATGATTATAAAAATAAAACCTCACATTTCAATGACAGAAAGAATGATGAAAGAGAACCTTTTCATCAAGGTAGATTATATTTTAGATATTGTAAGAGGGAGGGAATTGACATAAAATTTTGTAAAAGTAAACCTGCTGGATTGGCTGCTATGAGAAGAGGGAACCAGGAAGAAAAGGACAAACTGCTGGACAGCAGGAACCTTATCACCCCCCAGTTTGTGAGGATGTTGAATGCAATGATGTCATCATTAGGTGCCTCAATGATACCGGTTTAGATTTTGATGCTGTCGTGAGCTCGCACTTGGTGAACCTAGATCAGTATACCACAGATACAGTGGAGATACAAAGGGCGACCAAGGACCTACCACTCATGAAACTTCCCATTGCAAGGATAACAGTGAAAACTCGCTATGTGGAGGGATAGTCAGAGCAGCAGTGACAGACGCACCCATCTACCCTCTGATATTGGGGTGTCGTTATGTCTACTTGGGGAATCCCAAGAGACCTGTGGTCTTGGCAGCAGTCCAGACCCGATCACAATCCAGAAAGGAAGAAGATGAACCTATAAATACTCATCCAGAGGAGATGAGAAAGGCACAGGCTGAAGATAGGTCACTGAAGCCGTGTTATAAGAAACTCCCAAAGACCCATACTCCTCCTAATAAAGGAGAATTTTATATGAAGAATAAATTGTTATATAGGAAGGCCGGCACTGGTTCAGCTGGTCACGGACAGCTGGTCCTTCCCAGTTCATATAGGGAAAAGGTGATGGAGCTAGGTCATACTATCCCCTTCAGTGGTCACATGGGGATTAGCGCAACAGGACAGCGTATAGCTTGTCATTATTTCTGGCCAGGGATACCGAAAGATATAAAAAGATATGTAAAATCATGTCCAGAATGCCAGAGAGTAGTTCCAAAGCATTGGACTGCTCCAGCAACTCTAGGGGAAATGCCCATAGTGGGAACCCCTTTTGAGAGAGTTGCAGTGGATATTGTGGGACCTCTCACTCGGACAAGGAGGAGGAACAGTTACATCCTTACTCTGGTAGACACTTGTTCTATGTGGGGAGAGGCGGTAGCCCTGTCGTCAATCGATTCGAAACATGTGGCAGAGGCATTACTTACTATATTCACAAGGTTAGGATTCCCGCATCAAATCTTGACTAATAATGGCTCACAGTTCAAGGGGAAACTAACAGAAGTGGTTTTTAGGTTGTTTCAAGCCAATAACTTTCATTGTAGTCCGTATCACCCCCAAGGGAACGGCCAGGTAGAGAGGTTCAATGGGACTCTCATTTCTATCCTGAGAAAGCTGGCACATGAGAAACCTGATACGTGGGACCAATACTTGACAACCGCGTTGTTTGCGTACCGGGAAGTTCCACATAATTCAACCGGTATGGCACCCGCAACCCTGTTATTTGGGAGGCCAATAAAAGATCCATTAGAAGCCTTGTTAAGGACTTGGACAGATGAGAAGGCAGAGGAGACTGTTACCTCATCCTATTAATATGTGAACGAACTGACCACTCGTTTAAAAACTAGTTGGAAACTGGCAAATGATAATTTGAGACAAGCCAGGAAAAAGCATGCTGCTTATTATAATAAGAAAGCGAAGGATAGGGAGCTTGCTGTAGGGGAGAAGGTGCTCCTTCTATTGCCAGGCAGCAACAATAAATTTCAGATCGGATGGAAAGGGCCATATACAGTTTTGGAAAAGGTATCCAGAACAAATTATAAGATAGACAAAAAGGGAAAGAAAAAAGTCTATCATGTGAACCTTTTGAAGAAATATCTGGACAGACAAATCCAGGAAGGAACACACCTAATGGCCTTGTCTATCGCAACCGAAATGAAAAATGACCCTCTCACCTCATTTGAATATCCACTGAAAACCAGTGAAACGTTTGCACAGGTGAAGATCAGTAATCACCTGACAAAGGGACAGAAGGAGAAGGTTCAACAGGTCCTTGAGAAACATACAGATGTGTTAACAGATAAACCGGGGCACACAAATTTGTTGGAATATGATATGAAACTACTAGACCCAGCACCTATCTGTATGAGGCCTTATTCTATTCCTTTCGCTAAGGAAAAAGCTTTGAAAGAGGAGATAGATTATTTGTTACAAGAAGGGATTATTTCTCACAGTGAGTCTCCTTATAGTTCCTGTGTGGTTTTGTTGCGGAAACCATCGGGAGAACATAGACTGTGCATCGATTACAGGAAACTGAATGCTGTCACAGAAGGTCAGGTGGATCCATTACCTGATACTACTCAACTATTTGCCAGGCTGAACAAGGCAAAATATTTTTCTAAGGTGGATCTTAGCAAAGGCTATTACCAAATTCCAGTAAAGCCTGAGGTTCGACCTTATTTAGCCTTTAGCACCTCGGAAGGTCATTATGAGTTCAACATGTTACCGTTTGAGTTGAAAAATGCCCCGAGTGTGTTTTCTAGGATGATGCGAAAATTGTTGGATCCCCTGAAAAATCCATGTATTTCGAATTTTATGGATGATATCCTCATTGCTACGGAAACATTTGAAAAACACGTTACCTCTTTGAATATGCTGTTTGATAGACTCAGAGAGGCTAACTTGACCGCTAGGCCAACAAAATGTTGTATTGGTTGTAAAGAGTTGGAATTCTTGGGACATACCGTACATCAGGGTAGCATGACCCCTGATCCCAAGAATCTGGAAAAATTGAAAAGAGCACCTAGACCACAATTAAAGAAAGATGTGCGATCTTTCGTGTCGTTGTGTGGTTTCTCAAAAAGTACATTAAACATTTTAACTCTGTATGTGCTCCTCTGGCGGATTTAACTCGCAAAGTTCAACCTGATACAATAAATTGGTCCGCACAGTGTGAATTGCCTTACCAGGAGTTAAAAAAAAAACTCACAAGCAGGCCAGTATTGCAATTGCCTGACTTGAATCAAGAATTTATCGTGAGAAGTGACGCAAGTAATGTGGGCCTGGTCGCTACATTGTTGCAAAGGTCCTCCTCACAAGATGGAGAATTGAACCCAGTCACTTATGCAAGCCGCAAGTTGAACAAGGCGGAAAAAAGTATTCAACAAGTGAAAAGGAATGTCTAGCTTTGATATGGGCTATTAAAAATTCCAGATTTATCTATATGGCAGGACATTTGTGGTCCAACGGATCATTCACCACTCGTATTCCTGTCACAAGCCAAGCATGAAAATTCCAGATTATTGAGATGGTCATTATTATTACAGCCATACTCATTTCTGATTGAATATATTCCCGGCCCTCAGAACGTCGGTGCAGACTTTTTGAGTAGACATCCTTATGATGAAGATCAGAAAAACGCGTAAGACTTCATTTGAGCTAAGTTATCTCGCAGATTATAACCTGCAAATGAATGCATGTTTTAGGATGGGAGGTGGGTAGTAAAATCTGCGAGATAATCGCTCATTTCAGTAAGATTTTAGTCTTATAATGATAATAAATAACCCGCCCGTAGGTGTCTGACTATGATCCTCTCACACGCCAGCATCGAGCTGAATTTTGTGCCATGGTAAGGCTTAGAAACGATCCCGCCGTTTAAACCTACTCGTTTTCCTTGTGACGTACTATAAATATTTTTAGCATTTTGCCCGATCTGATAGAGACTGCGGCAAGACTTATAATTAACGATCTTCCAGAAGTATGCCGCCAAGTTACTGTCTGAATTAACGTAATATTTTAACTTTAACGCCTCTAATAGTAGTAATCCTTACAAATTTTGGTAGTGTAACACGAGACAACAGTAATAAGTAACGCCAAACCCTGCTTCGCTTGACACGTTGTGCCATGCATATATACACGCTGTGGGCAAAGCCAGCAGAGGCAAACACACAGACAGTTTAAATTCTCGCCAAATAATGTATTTTTGACGTCACTAAAACAAGTTAGTTATTTGAAAAATAAATGCTAGAGAGAGATGAAGATGGGGAAGATGGCCGACTTGTGTACAATTTTTTATTTGACGATTGACAGTGACAAAATTGAAAATCTAAACCATACTGAATCTGACCATAAAAATCATATGGTAGTATAGATTAGAGTCTCCTGAGCAAGAATGTGTTTTAAAAATTATGGTAGTCCAAGTATTAGTCAAGTTATTGAGAAAATACTAAATGTCTAGTGACAATAAGACGGACAGACTGTGGTTCCTGCTTGTTTTTTTTCGTAACGTTAGTTGGGACGCCAGCTTAGAGAGAGGCATTGAGGTAAATTCAAATCCGATTGGGTAAAAAGAGTACAGGAGGAAAGGGGAGCGGTAGGTAAATGTTAACCAAAACTAAACATTATTTTGTATTGGCATAACTAACGCAGACTGACAAATCGACTACCAGACACAGAGTTTGTTTGGAATTATTTTTTGTTTTTCAAAAACTACATTTGAATTCTGGTAGTCGCAAGCTTTCCATTGGCCAGTACTAATAGATATTAGCAAAAAGCTTTCACTGCTCATCGCCAGTTGACAAAACTTTTTCTATCAAATACGCTGAGATCAGCTGTGTTAATTTAAAATAAAGAATTAATTCGCAGTCTTAGCAGTGCAGAGGAAAACTGAGGCCATTTCTTTGCAAGTCAGCGTCATTTATTTATATTTCTTGAAAATTGTAGTAAGAATGCTTTATGAATTAATATGTTTATTACAACTGCCAAAGTTAGATACTGTTATTGGGAAAAGTGAAGGACATGCCGGGAGCAGACATTGTTGAGTCCTCACATTGAACTGTATCTAACTGTTGTATGTTGTCATGATTTTGTTTTAATATTATTGTATTAGAATATGTTAGTAAGCCTCCGTGTTCCATGAACACTGTTCAACATGCATGGAGCGTTTGTAATTTAAAAAAGAAGAGAAAATCATACAAAAGGAAATGTGGTTACTCCACGTTATTGTATTGAGGAAAACTATGTAAACGTACAGTGGCGTATCTGCCATAGGGACCTGAAGTGTGGTCACAGCAAGGTGTGAGTCATATAAAATTAGGGGCGAGTGCACCTGTATGCACGCGAGGCTGACCCAATACCATCGTATGTAAATAATAATAATAAAACTTGATCAGATATAAAAGGCCAGGGTGTCCTTTTATTGCAGAGGTTTTATTTCCTGTTACCAGCCGGTGACAGGAAACCTGATGAGTGAGTGTAACGCCAACAAGTCTCCTGTAAACTGTTTATGCTGTCAGCAAATAGCCGGAGGAGCTTGTGCGTGTTGAGATATCTATATTTTCTGCAACGACATACTGAATTATCCTTCTACAAAGAATCCCAGGTGATGTGTTAGCATCTGGGTATATCTGACATTTCATTATAATAAACTTTGGTATTTCCAATCATACCCAGGAAGTTTATGGGGCGTGATGAAACTACAGCCCCTCCTAACAAGTGACACACACTATTAGATAATAAAGTTGTAAGCTGTGAATATTCCAACAGGAGAGATATAGTGACTTTATATTTATTGGACAAAGAGTCCACACATTTTAGTTGATCCTTTTTATGTAAACTATCTTTTCCTCATTTTCAAAGACCTGTCCAAAAGAGATGGCGGGACAGGCAGATTAAATTGTAAAAAGAAAATATTCATTCTAAAGAAAAAACTTAACCACGGTTTTATTCATTTCCTTTTAGTGAATTAAAGTGTTTTTGTGTTTATGTACCATCATTATCATTTCTCCCCTAGATATTAGGTACATGATACACCAGACACTAGAACCAAAAGAGTGACCGTGTGAGATCTAGAGAGGTAGCGTTAGGTTCCCTGCAAATACATCATTATCATCTTTTAGAGTCAGGCGCCTACATGTGCTTGACCTCACACGGTTAACAAAGACACAGATTTCATTTTTTTAGGTATACCATAATAACCTCTCCAGCAAAGTAAACTTGCTACAGACAGATGGAGATGCATCGGTCAAAGTACTCGCTTCATGCTGAGCTCTGTTAGTGACCGCATTCGCCATCAATGGGTGCTTGCTGATCCACTCTGCAATTTCCTCAGGTGAACAGTCTTTCTCATCTGGAATGTCACCAAGGATCACGTCACTTACAGGATTCTCCAAGCCACACACGAGTACAGTCCCTGAATAAAAAGGTGTGTTGATCTCCGCCTTTGCCATTGGAAACCATTCAATGTTTCCTCCAAAATTAACACATTTCAGTGACTTTCCTGTAAATGATGATTTATCTAGCAACGATTTCCGTATCCCGACAATTGTACATCCCGTGTCACGAAGAATGGTGGCTGGTCTGTCACCTATAAACCCTTTGTGTAATGTAAGGCGACCGATAAAATCGCAAACAGACATGGCCGGTAAAATATGGCCACACAAAAGTCTAGTTTTAGCACCTGGCTCATAAAGTGTATTACACTCAGTGCAATTGTTATCTTTGCTTGAGCGTACAATGCATGCATTAGCCAGTTCAACATGGCTATCGTGACCACAAAGTGGGGTACAGACGTTAGCATGGTCTGATTTCCCTTTTGCCTGTTTACAATCATTTTTGTGATCAGTTTTGTGATTGCATTGTTTACCGTGCTTATTGTTTACTTCACTTTAATGACACCTACCATTTCCATTGGAGCGTTCACCTGAAGTTTTTCTATCATATCTGTGATGTATATCATCACTGCTATTACTGTAGTGTAGTCCACGACCTCGGATAGAGTAATTAGAATATATATACCCACCGAAGTGAGATGGTGACTGACGGCGAGGAAAATTGTACCGTCCTCAAAAGGAAGATCGATAATCACTTCTATATCTGCCCTCTGCATTCCTTGGGCGAGAACGGTGGTCACATACTCTTCCGTCGTGGTACAAAACACACACAGGTAACGCATCATCAAAAGAAACCTTACGAATTTCCTTGTTTGGATGTGCAGACATGTAGTTTCTCCCCAATTCTTGACATTCATTGATAGATATAGGCTTTCTCTCCTGTAAAAAACTAACAAATTTTGCGCCACAGGTAGATACAACTTTATCCCTGAGCATTAGGTCAAATAATTCATCAAAAGATTTATTGATACCCGATAAATCTATCCAACAACTCAAGTATAATTTAATAGAAGAGATGAACTCTCCAAAATCAGCATTCTTGGACGGAATTACAGAATGAAATCTGGATCGAAAACCCTCCTCAGTGAGCTGAAATTTTGCCATCAAAGTATTGGCAACAATATCGAAATCAGATCGACTTGTTTCATTAATTGACATGAAACATTTCATTGCTTCACCAGTGAGGTAGTCTGAAAAATTATAGGCCATCTATCTTTTGGGATCTTCAAATCCGTAGCCCTCATTTTAAACATCATAATAAACGAGTCCATGCAATCACGTTTATCATCAAAATTTGGTAATTTAATTTTTGGATAATTAAAATTATTGCTATGAGAATCTTGTGGAACAGCACCATGGTGTTGGGCATTAATCTTTGCAATCTCAATCTCTTTTTCTTTATCAGCCTGTAATTTCAATGACTGAAGTTCTATAGCATTTCTGTGTGCTTGATCTAAATGAAGAAGTTCCATCTTACGTAGTTCCGTTTTCTCCCGTTCTAATTCTCTAGATGCTACTTGTTCCTTTCTAGCTGCTTCTAGTTGAACCAATTTCTTCTCTTCAAGTTCCCTTTCTTGAACCAATTTCTCCTCTTCAAGTTCCTTCAATTCTCTTGCTTGCGCAAGTCTTTTCTCTTCCAATTCCCTTGCTTGATCAAGCTCCTGCTTCTTTAATTCTCTTTGTTCCTTTCTTTCAATCCGTTCCACATAGTCATGACAGTTGTTCTCAGCATAAGCCTCTAGCTCAGCTCCAGATTTGCCTAAACGCAAACCTGTATCAATAAATTCTGATAATGAAGACATCTTGTGTTCAAAGTTGAATTAACAAGTGGCAAATCTCCTTGTAATATCAATTAATTACGTACAATAACTTATGGCGTTGACTGAATTTATACCTTATGAAGGAATGAACATACCAAGGATGAGAGACGAGCACAGTGAAAAAGAATGGTACAAGTCAATGATGATGTTAATACAGTAACATGTTAAATTACAGCACATTACAAGACAAATATAAAGGAAATAAAAGAAACAAAGACATGTTGACAAGCAACAACAACTTGGTATAATCCCATGTACAATAAACAAGACAGAGAAGCATGCACAATTACAGCAAATCGTCCAATTTCACAATAAGACAAGAATGATAGTAAAACAGCTGTACAGACACGTGACCCACTTACATAAATTAGTGAATGAAAATATGTGACGTAGACTTGACGAAACAATCTATACAAATACTGATGTTTGCTATGCAGTCAAAGAGTAAAATTCCACTGTTATTTTCTTTGACTGGACAACCAACAATCACCTAATAGGACATCGTCATTTGTAAAATTTCTGAAGAAAATCTACAAATAGCGAGCGGCACCGCTTCAAATTTAATTTACACAAATAAACATGCAGATGGATAAAACATGGAAGACTAGATGTTGACTGGCAAAGTCTCTAAAATGGTCAAATAATATCACGCATTAGACAAATCCAAACACTACTTATCTTTCTTGTTGAACTCAGAACCTCTATAGATAAGGAATCAGCGTGTTTGTGCCTCAGTTCAACCTCAGGAATACCTAAATGGATGAAACCATCTCTTGACTCCAAGTTGAACAAACGGTAGTTTGAACGTCTGCCGGCTTTGATGACGTCACTGAGTAAAATTGCCAGATTGTCCTTTAACGTTCAAGATCGAAAATTGCGTGATTTGTCAGTATTAAAATCTTGAATGTATAGAAGTATAGTCCGAACCGAATCAATTTGATGTCGAAGCGTTGAATCTTGACAGTCCTTAAGGTCAGGTCAACGATCTTTGATGCATCTTCAAGGGTGTAACCGTTACATGGCATCCTCCATCGTAAAATTTAGTGAATGTACAGTTTTTATCGACCCTTTCTAATCGTATAAATCTTCGAATGATAAAAGTCCTGCGTAAAAGTTCAGTGCAGTAGTCCAGCCTCAGTAGTCTTCATATTCGTTGTAAGAAAGAGTTCTTTTCTTGATGTCCCAAGATGTATTTAAAGATGGAGTTCGAATCAGTTGGTCTAGTAACTTATTTGACCCATTTTAGTTCACATCAGTTGGTCCCGTAACTTATTTGACACATTTTAGTTCACGTCAGTATGTCCCGTAACTTATCGGACACATTTTAGTTCACAACAGTTGGTCACGTAGCTTGTTTGTCACCTTCTGCACCTGTGGAAATAAACGCTCAGCCAATCGACACTATAACCTCATATCGGTATACCTCTGTGGACATGCCCGAGAACGCACTAATCCTTTTCTCACCAGGAAACCCCACGAACAACACGTGTAGACGACAGCAATAGTTCAAAAGACTGTTAAATGTATCGTATATCTCAGTTAAATATAATTTAGGTCTCAGCGTGAGAAAACAATCGATAAAACCTTTTTAGATCTACCCTATAGAAACTCCATCTTCATTATGTTTACCTTCAGGTGATTACAAAATCAACCTAATGCGTCTTCGCCGTAACAAAATCTACATGCCCGAATTCTGTTATTGTATTTGTTTCTATTTGTTTAATGTCTTTGTGTTTGTAGTTATGTATTGTTATCCTTTAAGATGGAAACTCGGTCTTTGATGTTCATATAATTGTTGCAAGCAATTTAAACAGTCTTTTGACACTTTCAGGTGAAAACCATTTTAATACAGCCTTCAGTTTGTTTGTCCAGTTCGGAAACCAATACATTGTTGCAAGGCGAATCTTCTCTGTTGTTCTGGAACATTCAATTTGACAACAATATTCCATATAATGTCAATAAAGTGGTTATAAATTCTGGCCATGTTAGTTGAGTTCTTATATGGTTTCATTTAAGATTTTCATCGTGTCAATTGGTGTTGCTTTACGCGAATGCAGGGTATGGTAGAAAAGCGTGTGGGCAAACATTTGAAAGTTGCAATTATATTGAACTTGTAATTCCATTGACGTGATAAGTCGGTTCATTGAGTCCATACATTTATTCACAGTGATACATACATGATGATCAATTCCAATAGGGGTAGAGCGTAAGTCCATATAAGTCATGCATAAATTAATCAACAACGTAGACTGCTGGTTATGTGTCAATGTCCGTTATGAGGATACAATGCAGTATTGTCGTCAGAACGTCACAGCTATATGCACGAGCAGATAGACATGGCTACCTGCCGACAGTGAGACTGCGAGTCTGAATATATTCATACGAATTTGACGATTATTCTTCTCCTTCTGAGAATTCTAGTTAAATACTAACCTCCATATATTTCCCTCTCATATTGAGTTCTAGGACTGACCCTGGTCCATCAAAAATACACATATAAATGGCTATATCGTGCCATTGAACTGGAAGGTTAGAAAAACGCAGCTATTCAGCTTGGCGGTCAAGTAACAAAGGGTCACGTTTCTTAGTTACCGACTGTGTCCTAAACAACGCTATACACGTCATAATCGATCGTGTATGAAGCGTTCAGTAATTGAAACATCTATCGCAATATATTAAATGTCTTAACCTTTACAATTGCACGTCTGGTAACCTTTAGCAGACGGCGTTAATATCATATACCGTAACAATTCATTCCCTGTACACCGGGGAAAAAAAAATCGATAGATTTTTTTTCAATATCTATCCGACTTAACAATTTTTCAAAAAAATTTAACACAATTGTGACATATGGCCGACGATGTTCTGAGTAGAACCGTGTTGCGGTCATGTCAACTAACTATTTGTCATAGTCATCTAACATAAATCACATTATATATCAATATTATACATATTATTATATCAACTAAATAAATGTCCAATGTTAATAGTGAATGATAAAATTAAATTAAAGTAAGGTCTGTCGTATTAGTATGTCATATAGGAATTAATTTGACTAATTAAAATTAAATTAATTAATTAAATTAAGAGTTAAATTATTAATATTCTAATGTAACGCGATGTTATGAGAGAAGAAAAAGACAAAATAAGTGAGAAGAAATAGAAAGAAATTCGAATATAAGTTTTAACTTAATTGTGTGTGTTAAGTGTTAGTGAATAATAACTATCTAATTTAACTAACTAAATAATGTATAGGTACATTAAAAAAAATTATTAATCTAATACTTGTGTGAGATTTATTTTCTCTTTTCATAATTTCTTCTTTTAGTATTTCGTTCTCTTTTTTGTTCTTTCATTTCATTTTTTTCTCACATTTCATTTTATTGATAATAATTCAATTAAGAAGTTAAGTTAACTAATTAATTAGTATAGGATATGATGATCCATCCGTAGTCTTGATCCTGATGAATACTTTTAGGCAAAAATGTTCAAACGTTTACGTTGGAAAGAAATGTCATTTATCCTAGCATCCAAGAATTAAGTGCACCTAGGATAATAAGTTCGACTTGTCGTCAGATATTGTTCCATGATTGATCAATGATATTCGTATATCGTGTATGGACATTAGACGAAGTTCGAATATCAATATATATACCTTGATTGTCTTGTAGTTCAATTCTGTGATGCATATAGTGTATAAAGTTTAAATTGAAGGCAAGGTTAGTTCCTTTATAGTTGATACTTCGTTCAATCCAATGTAGTGCTGATTGAAATAGTTTAAGTGTGTCAATGTTGATTACACTGACTAACAAAAAAAAACTTTTTTTTCTTTCTCTAACATTTCTATGTTTTTCTGGTCAATTTTAATGCGCTGTTTTTAAATCTGCAAACCGTTTTTCTCTATCAGGTCGGGATCTCTAGAAAAACGCAATTGAAGTTTTTTAACAACGCATACAGTATTACAACATCATTCGTACAAGAAGTATAACAGTTATGTAGGCTTGAATTTCTTTGCAGTCGACTTTCGTCGGTGAATGGCATGTGGTACATCGCGATGAAGCATCCAACAATAATCGGCAAGTATGGTCACACTCCACCGTCCTTGAAAACGTGACTCCATTACGGCGATATCTTGATGGAATCGTTCTCCATGTTCATCGCTGACTTCGCCAAGGTTGTCAGGGAAAAAGTCAAGATGCGAATCGAGCAAATGGATTTTGAGGGACAAGTTACAGCCTATAATTCTGTATGCATCTATGCACTGCTTAACAATATGCAACATAGTCAACAGATTTGTGATTTCCCAGAAAGTTATCGACGATCGATTTGAATGCCATCCATGCGCGAAGTTCACTACCATGTAACAAGTTCTCGAATTGTTTGTCTGCAATAACTTTCCTAATCTGAGGTCCTACAAAGATACCTTCCTTTATCTTTGCATCGCTAACTTGCGGAAACTTTTCTCGAAGATAAGTGAAAGCTTTGCTCGTTTTATCTAACGCTTTTACAAAATTCTTCATGAGCCCCAACTTTATATGTAACAGTGGTAAAATGAAGCTGTCTTTGTTAAATAATGGCTCGTGTATTACATTTTTATACCCGAGCTGCATACGATCCCGGATAGGCACACCTTTCTTGCATAATGTTCCTGTCTGTTGCGGCTGTCCCATTCACATCGGAAGCAACAAAATTTAGTATACCCAGTCTGCATGCCCGTGAGAATTGCAATGACCTTAGGTCTCCACAAATCCGCCATTGGTAGTCATTGTACTTTATTTTTTCCAAACATATAGCCATATTGTCATAAGTTTCTTTCATATGAACAGAGTAGGCGACTGGAATTGATGAAAATAAATTTCTGTTATGCAATAACACGGCTTTTAGACTAGTCTAGGAAGAATCGATGAAAAATCGCCATTCGTTGACTATGTGCTCATGACCGTTTACATCTTTGCAATAGCAAATGTCATCATCCATCTCAAAGTTTTGAACAAGTTCTCTGTGTCTATGACGAAATTTAGATATCGGAGTATTGGGCGCTAAAAGATTCCATTCTTTGAGTCGCGAACCGAGTAATTCCGCTTGTCCTTTGGTAAGAGCGAGATCACGTATTAGATCTGAAAGTCCTGAATGGTTAATTAAGTAAACACCATCATTCACCGACCAACGGGCTGATCACCCGTTTGCCAGTCACTTCGATTACGGAAACAACAGCAAATGGATTGATTTGCCGTTGCCCTAAAGACGCCAATAGGCGTGATGGGAAACAATGGCAAAGAAAACCTATCTGCTGTTGCCCTAAGACGCCACTAGGCGTAATGGCCACTGACTGCGTTGACGGTCGGTGGCTAAGGACGGAAGAAGAAGAATCATTCACCGGTATGTAATCGGAGTCAGAGTTAGTTTCTAAAGCAGGTAAACTATCACTTTCTGATGGTTCATTCACGTCCAACGGATTATGTTCTGGTGGTACTTGGATCGGACACGTGATTGGATCATGAGGCACTGGTTTCGAAACCAATTCAATATTTGAATAAACCACAGACTTTCTAGTTTTAAAAGTGAAACCATGGATATTTGTCAAGCAGAAGTAACAATCAGTAGTGTGATTTGTATGTTCACGCCATATTACTGGCACTCCAAAAGGCATCGACTTATGCTTCGGCGATTTTCGTAACCAACCTGCCAATGTATCGAACAAACTGCATTTGGCTTCCAAGATTTATTTGCATCATCAACTTTCGAATCGAAATAAAGTTCATATGCTTTCTTTAGTAATGGTGTAAAGTTTTTCTGGTCAACACGATCGGTAAAATATCCGCACACGTAACAGAACAGATCAGCCGAATTTCTACAACTTCTAGAAGCCATATTTTGCTCAGAATTATTTCAAAATACAGTAACTATTTGAAAAATCGCGTAACATATGACATGCATCTTTTAGCAGTATAAAAAGTAGAATTATGTTGCTTTTTATTAATTTTTAATAAGTTATATAGTAAAAATGAAACGGAGCAAATAACGGTTTCCCAAAATATATTTATTCACAAATATCTTAAGAACCCGACGTGATAGAGATAAACGAATTTCAGATTTGAAATCAGCGCAAGAAACTGACCTAAGAACACTTATTCTTATATAAGAAAGAAAAATGTTGTTTGTCAGTGTTATTCGTCGTCAATAGGATTACGTGACAATGCATCTGCCACAATATTTTCAGTGCCAGGTATGTGTTCAATGGAGAACTCGAATGGCTGTAGGATGATTGAATATCTGGCGAGTTTCTGGCTTTTATGATTCGATCGACGCAAGGATGCTACAGCACGTTGGTCCGTCTGTATGGTGAAGGGAGCACCAAGCAAGAACTTTTCAAGTTTGGTTATTGCCCAGATCACAGATAAAAGTTCCTTGTCGACTGTTGAATACTTTGTTTCTGCCGGCTTCAGCTTTCTTGAAATGTATAACGTAGGATGTAGAATGCCATCATGGTTCTGGAGCAGGCATGCACCAATGCCGTAGTTACTAGCATCTGTTCGTAAGAAAAATCTTTTGGAAGCATCGGGAAGTCTTAAAATTGGTTCATGCGAGAACAAATTTATAATTTTGTTGAAAGTTTCATTGCATGTACCAGTCCATGTCACCTTCACCGGCATATCTTTTTTTAACAATGAAGACAATACAGCCGTGATGGATGACAAGTTTGGTATGAATCTACTGTAATATTGAACAAGTCCTAACAAACTCCTGACCTGTTTCTTCGTCTGAGGAACTGCTATGTTTAGAATTTTGGAGACTGTACTAGGTAACGTTCGGATATATCCCGATCCAATGATATGTCCCAAAAAGGTTATCTCATTACACGCGATTTGCACCTTTGTAGGTTTAGCAGTTAGATGATAATTCCTTAGAGTGTCGAAAACATATCTAAGTCCCGAAACATGTTCCTCAAACGACGAACTAAACAAGCATATGTCGTCAATATATGTAATAACGTCTGGTCTACCTGATAAAATTTGTCGCATCAGGCGAATGAAGGTAGCTGGCGCATTAACAAGCCCAAAAGGCATCACATTCCACTGGTATAGACCTTGTGGAGTGGAAAATGCGGTGTAGTACTTAGCCTTTTCGGTCAGTGGTATCTGCCAATAACCTTTAGTTAAGTCTATCTTACTAAATATAGTTGCGTTGGATAGACGTGGTAGTAAGTCGTCAATAAGTGGATGTGGTTCGCTGTCAACTATAGTCTTAGCATTTAATTTTCTATAATCAACACATAGTCTGATGTTATTGTCCTTCTTCCGGACAATCACTAATGGAGAAGAGAATGGCGAATTACTAGTCTCAATGATTCCCAGAGACAACATCTGTTCAAGTTCCTTAGTAGTTTTAGCAAGGAAATGTAAAGGAACAGAATAGGGATGTACACGAATAGGTGTATCATCATTGAGAGTAATGTCATGACTGATAGCCGATGTGCGACCAGGGACGTCGGTCAACACATCTGGATAAGATTGTAATAGATTAGCAATCTGTAGACGCTGTTGCGGTGTAACCGTTGAAGAGATGGTTACATCCCGCCAAGATTCAGTAGGTTGAACTACTGGTACCGGTAAAGGTAACTGTACCTCAGGAAAAGAAGATTCTTCTTCCTGGATGACAGATAAGTTAGTATAATGACAAGTGGGTACTGTGTTGTCATCTAGTTCATGAAAAATTGACTGTAAGTGTTCAGGACGTGTATGAAATTGCTTGAGCATGTTAATATGAAATATCTTTTTGTGTCCCTTGATATCTAAGACGTAATCAACGTCGGAAATTTTATCAATGACTTTGTAAGGACCATTCCAAGATATCAGTAATTTATTGTTATTGTGAGGAAGTAACACATAAGCTTCGTCGCCTGGGAATAATTGGCGTAATCGTCGAGACCTATTTTGTAGAGATCGAGCCTTAGCTTTTGCAGCCTCAGAAGAAGCTGTTGCCAACTGGCAAGACTCAATAATGTTCTTCCGAAGATTAATTACGTACTCATAAGATGACTGAGTGTCCTGAGTCATCTCCTCGTCAATTAATAAGTTTTTTATTAGTCCCATAGGACCTCTTGGGGAGCACCAAAAACTAATTAAAAGGGATAGAAGCCAGTTTGTTCATGCGGTACCTCCCGATAAGCAAATAGAACAGCTGGGAATGCTCTGTCCCAGTCATGAGGGTACTTAGCAGTAACCTTATGTAGTAGTTGTTTAAGTGTACGGTTAAGTCTTTCAACCGCACCATTACTCATCGGATGATAAATACTACTTAAATTCCTATCAATGTCCCAAGTTTTCATGACTTCCTTCATGGTGTCAGATATAAACTGTGACCCATGGTCTGATAAAAGTTTTCTAGGAAACCCTATTCTAGAAAAGATGAGATGTAGTGCATCAGCTACATCTGTGGTAGTGGTGGTCTTTAATGGGATAGCTTCTGGCCATCGTGTGCACAAATCAATGCACGTAAGGACGAATCTATGTCCTCTGGCCGATGGTAGCAATGGACCAATAATGTCTATTGCCATCTTGTCAAAAGGTCTCACTGAGATATCGCAAGCCTGAATAGGCGCCGTGTGAAAAGCTCCACGTGCTTTCACTTCTTGGCATGTAGTACAGGAACGTACATACTGCGAAATATCTCTTGACACCCCTGGCCAAAAGAATGAAGACAGTACTCGAGATCGTGTTCGAGTATATCCCATATGTCCAGCACAATGTGAGTCATGTGCATGTTGAAGAATGTACCGTCTAAAAGTATATGGGACCATAACTTGTTGTTTCATTTGTGATTTGTCATTAAAACATCTAATCAATATGTCATTTTTAATAACAAAACAATGTTTGTTATTATTACATGAGGATAGATTGTCAACTTTATCAACCAAATTAAAAATTTTTTTTAAAGATTTATCCTCTTTTTGTTTGGTTGCAAATGTTTCCCTGTCAATAGGTGAATTGACTACAAATTCCTCTTGGTTGTCTGCATCCATTTTATTATCATCAACTTTCTCCATGAGTTGAGTCTGCGCTCTAGTCGTCACGGCGTTTCCAGTGCATAGGTTATGTTTCTCCCATTCTATAATCTCATCTGGAGTACAATCTTTACTGCCGTGTATACGACCAACCATCAAATCAGCTATAGGCTTTTTTAGCATACATACTTTTACGTTCCCTGTGAAAAAAGGAGTGTTAACATGAATAATAGCTGTGGGGTAAAACTCTATTGTTCCACCAAAAGTCATGCAACGGACATATTCCCCCGTTGCACAGCTAGGATGTACCAGCGACTGTCGTACACCAATCGTTGTGGATCCCGAATCCCTCAACACTGAGACGACGGATCCATTAACTAATCCTCTGTTAAAAATTAATAGGCCTGTTCCATCGTTGACTGCAAGACCTACCTGTGGTATAATATGTCCGCAGTTAAGCACTGTTTCTTTCGCCTTCTGAAAAATAAGATTGCATTGCTGGCAACTATTTGCCACATTATAATTAATAGCAAAACATGCAGCAGAAGACTGTGTTGTATTATTGTCAAGTGGGACCTGAGCTGTAGGGGTAGTATTATTTGTAACTGCCGCCCCTGTATTATGGTTGTAATGAGATGATCCCCGAGAATGAGATCGATTCCGAGTATAATTGTTAAAATTATCTCGTCGCCCTCTATAGTAACTATTATCTCGATGTCTCGAGCCATGATTATTACCATTCCAGTTATTATTATTATTGGGAGTATGTGATCGATTATAATGAGTGTTATGTTGACCATTGTGGTAGTTTGTTTGAGGTGAATACTTTCTATCTCGTGATCTACCTCTGTTGAACTCATTTTTATTGTTGAAATCATTATTATGTCCCTTCTGAAAGTTAACATTGTCATTTCTTTGGAACCTGCTTCTGTCTACACTGTGATGTCTTTGTTTGTTATTGTGATTGTAGGCCATATTAGACGCCACAGGTAGAGGTTCTCTTAGTGAGGAGTTAGAAATGGTTGCATTCGGGTGTGCCGAACAGTAGTTTAAAGAAATTTTTTCTAACTCGTCCATGGTACCTGGTTTACGCTCCTGCAAATATGCAAAAAATGACTGGCTAACCGAAGATAATACCTTATCCCGTAGTAGTAAATCAACTAATTTGTCGTATGATTTGTTGACTTCTGCCAGTTCAACCCATCTATTAAACGTATTGCGTATGTTCGCAATGAATCCTGCAAAATCTTTTGGAGATTCAGGTAAAATTCCCTTAAATTTCAACCTACAGTGTTCCTCGTCCAGGTGAAACCTTCGTAAAAGCAAGGACTTAATAGCACCGTAGTTATTAGCTATTGATGGGTCAGCATTTTGAGAAGCTGTCAATGGTTCTCCAACCAAGAATTCATTTAACTTGAGTACCCATGACTCTTCAGGCAAATGGTTTGTTTTGCAAGTCTGTTCAAAACGTGACAGGAACGATGAAAGGTTGTCCACGTTCAAGTTGAGAGTGGGTAATTTAAAGTTGTAGAAATGTTTAGGTTGGCTGGATGATGATCCATTTTGTGCGTTATTATTCTGGTTTGCATCAGCACTTTGTGCTTGTAATCTTGCTGTCTCCAATTTAATACGCGCCAATTCCATTTCTTGTTGTAAAATAATTTCCTCTCGTTTCAATTTATTCTTTTCTTCCTGTCTGGCGATTGTTCTTTGCTCTTCTCTTTTACGTTGAGCAATCTCTCTCAATCTATTTTCCTTGTCAATTTGCTTCATCTCACGTTCTGCTTCCTCTTTCTTTAATGCGGCCTTTTGTTCCTCTTCCTCTTTCTTTAATGCAGCTTTTTTCTCTTCTTCTTTTCTTTCATATTTTTCCAGTTCTGATTCAGCAAACTGACGAAGTTCTTGAGATTTATAACCATATTCCCGACCAATTTTAACGAAATGGTCTATAGTAAGCATTTTGACTTTTATCTGTAAGTAATTATTGATAATTACTGATTAAAATAGTCAATAGTAGCTTTAGAGTAATTATTATACTTACTCAACTTAGAAATATTCAATATAAGTAATCACAATAGTACTGAACTTAATGTCTAAGTTCAACTAATAGACAATATTTTGTAACAATATTGTATCTAAATAATACTATATCATAAATAGTTATGATATCTGTTAAATATAATGTAATTATATCACACAATTAATCTCAATATCCAATAATGTTGGGTATAATTCCTAGTAATTATATTGTTCAATGTACTAAGTCACTCTCTTAGTACCAGAAAAGTATATTAAATAATATACAATGGGTCTATTACCTCAAAGGTAGCTATAAGATTATTTTATTTTGTCAATATATATATATTATATTATTATGCCCTAGGCATCTATTATAAATTGTAGTGCTACTTTCTTGGACTATCACTGCATAATTATGCAATGTCCCATATTAACCTTAATTATCAGAAAAAATTAATTAAATTAAATTACAAGTGTATTATTGCCTATAATATCATATTATTAATGTAATATTTAATATATATTATGAGGACAAACAAAACAATGATGCAACTAAGGGGTATAAACAATGTTAAGACGCAAACAAGACATTTGCACAATTAAAAATGAATTTATGAACTAAATAAAACAAGCGGAAATGTCACAGACCAAATAAAGGGTCAAGGTCTGACTCGAGGTCAACTGAATATTCAAAGTACACACAAAAAAAAATGACTGCGAAAAATGATGACGTCACAGGACTCATAACGGACGAAAATTTAACAATCGTAAAATAAATGATAGTCAGAGGAGACTGGACGAATAGTAACGAACATGGTACAGAACTGAATAAAATTATTAACTGAGTACGAATAAAATACACCAGTTATCTACTGAACGGTACAACTAACACAAATCGTCAAACGGTAGCAAATTTGGACAGACAGTCCAATGGCAAACCTCAATGGGGCTTCCAAAAGTGCGATCGTTTAACTGCCCTAAGAAACGACCGAAATTAATTCAGGCATCGTGAGAGCCACAGAATCTTATTTCGGTTCATCCTCCCTACCTCCCACGAATTAACAACACATTAAGACAACCCAAAAAAATACATGAAACACATTCAGAAAGACATGCCTATGCAGGCAAAAGGCATGGACTCAGTACTGTTATTTATCGACCGACAAAGGTCACACTTAAATGACTTATCTTTTGTGCTCAGTTCGGACTCCTGTCGATGACGGTATGCACCAACGGTGTAGAAGTATGTCTGACTGTTTGCTCTTGATGCATATACAGGGTTTATTCGTTGACTTTGTTATTTTTTTCCTCCGTAGAAACTAGGCTTGCTGCTGTCAACTTGTATGGCATGTACACGAACTTTGGTGACGTAAGTTGTGGTAACTATGCGTCATAGGTCATAATTCAGCACATCATGTGATCGTCCTTCAAATGTAAACAATTGTTAATTTCCGAATTTTTTTTCGATCCCCACATTGGCCACCATCTGTTGCAAGGCGAATCTTCTCTGTTGTTCTGGAACATTCAATTTGACAACAATATTCCATATAATGTCAATAAAGTGGTTATAAATTCTGGCCATGTTAGTTGAGTTCTTATATGGTTTCATTCAAGATTTTCATCGTGTCAATTGGTGTTGCTTTACGCGAATGCAGGGTGGGGTAGAAAAGCGTGTGGGCAAACATTTGAAAGTTGCAATTATATTGAACTTGTAATTCCATTGACGTGATAAGTCGGTTCATTGAGTCCATACATTTATTCACAGTGATACATACATGATGATCAATTCCAATAGGGGTAGAGCGTAAGTCCATATAAGTCATGCATAAATTAATCAACAACGTAGACTGCTGGTTATGTGTCAATGTCCGTTATGAGGATACAATGCAGTATTGTCGTCAGAACATCACAGCTATATGCACGAGCAGATAGACATGGCTACCTGCCGACAGTGAGACTGCGAGTCTGAATATATTCATACGAATTTGACGATTATTCTTCTCCTTCTGAGAATTCTAGTTAAATACTAACCTCCATATATTTCCCTCTCATATAGAGTTCTAGGACTGACCCTGGTCCATCAAAAATACACATATAAATGGCTATATCGTGCCATTGAACTGGAAGGTTAGAAAAACGCAGCTATTCAGCTTGGCGGTCAAGTAACAAAGGGTCACGTTTCTTAGTTACCGACTGTGTCCTAAACAACGCTATACACGTCATAATCGATCGTGTATGAAGCGTTCAGTAATTGAAACATCTATCGCAATATATTAAATGTCTTAACCTTTACAATTGCACGTCTGCTAACCTTTAGCAGACGGCGTTAATATCATATACCGTAACATACATGCCAGATATTTTTTGGAGCTTTGGCACTGTGGAAATTAAAAATGGAACAATAGCGCTTCTATAGAAAAGTTTTGTTCATGTTAATGTTAATCAGAATCGACGTCATTGCACTCCTGGCAAACCCATAGGTGCTCAGTCTCTCTCAGCAAATGTCGGTATGAATGCTTATTGTTCCTGTTGCGCACTGGTTGTATACACGGTGGATGGGCCCTCTCATACGTCCATCCCTGATGGTCTTACGTTTGATGCCAAATTCCAGCAGTCTTAGCCTTGAGGATTCATTGATTTCAGTGTCATTTTCTAATAGACGAACATGAAGTGCCCTCAGTATTTCTTCCTTCTCCATGGTCAATTCACCTTTTACGGGTGTTCTTGAAGCTAGTCTGTCAGCTCTGTCATTGCCACGTTTCCCGGCATGACCAAGGCAGTAGATCCATATCAGTTCTTGAAGATTCGATGCTTCTATGGAGATTTTCCATTCATGTCGAAGCCAGCCATTTTGGACCCTTCGAAGCATGGATTGTGAGTCTGATACAATAACTGCCTTTGTTAATAAAGTCTCAGACAGCCATCTTAAAGCTGCAGTAAATGCCTTTACCTTCATTCTCATTCTAGAGGCTATTATCATGTAACCCCCGCTATGTTCAGCGACGGTTCTGCCCTTTACTCTTGCAGAGTAGCCCCACCCTGATTTATTGCCACAGATTAAAGACCCATCAGTGTTCACAATGATATCATCATCACCAGCATTATCACTTATAAGCTGATAAATTTCTAGCTCTGCTCTCCAGTTGGCCCAAAATCTACATTGTCTACCAAGGCTGATGACTACTTGCTGGTAGCTCATCCAGCTCTCATCTGACTTACTCTACTCTTCTCCCTTGAATATATTTTCAACGGGAGTCACCTGTCTAATAGTTTCTTTTGCCTGCGCCATCCATGAGATTCCCCTCTTTATTATCTCTCCTTTGAAATATGCTGTGTTCCCATGCAGGGGATGCCTTTTGTCTGTGGTTATACGCTTTTACGTAGGCCATAGTATATCTGGATCTAATTGACAGCAATCCAAGCATGTGATGCATCATCACAATAGGGGTATCTTGCGCACAGTCCAAGACTATACGCATCTCTTCGTTTTGAATGTGTTCCAGTCGTTCACATTGTGACATTGACAGGGTGTTTATTACCAGGCCATACTCGACTACAAACAAGACCAGCTGATGATACAGGAGAAACAGTAGTCTCTGCTCCACGTGCGCTGCAGCCATTATTTTTAGGGCTGCCAGACCTCTCTTGCGCTTCTGTATGATGTGATCACCATGGGGCTTATATGATAGCGCAGGATCGAATGTTACTCCAATGTATTTCAACTTGTTCTGCCTTTCAATTTTCTGTCCACTGAGAGTAATGTCTGCTTTCAATATGGATATATTCAAAGAGCACCAAAGCACGCAGACTTTGTTGGGATTGACCTTGGAGCTGGTTTCGTCGCACTGCTTGAAGTGTCTCATGTATGCTTTTAACTATTTTATTTCTAACTGAACCAGTCCTGTAAATGAGCGAGTCATCGGCAAAAGTCAATTTTCATCCCAAACCTGTTGGTTGGATTGCAGCTATTTTTGCTGTATAGATGTTAAACAGCACCGGTGATAATGGAGAACCCTGGGGTAATCATGGGCAAATGTGCATTGGTTCTGATGTCCATGTTCCCAAGCGGAATGCAACTGCTCTTTCAGTTAATGCAGCTGCTATCCACCTTGTTAGCCATGGGTTTACACCACATTCCTTTACACAGTCCATCAAGGTTGCAAAGTCAACACTGTTGTAAGCATCCTCTAGATAAATTGCCACAGTCACCGTTTCTTGTTTATCATTGAAACCCTCATATACATCGTACGCAAATGTTCCTGCGTTACCTAACGATACATTTATTGCTCTATAATTGCCCATGGTATCAGGGAGGATGTGTGCATTTTCAAGGTGGTACATTAATTGTCTCGCCACTATCTTCTCAAGTAATTTGCCGTAGACTTTCTGCAATATGATGATTCGAAAACTGCTAAGCAGTCTTTACCAGGTTTAGGAAGTGGCCGTAGGTAGCTATGTAGCCATTCTTCCGGTATCTCAGCATTCTGTATACTCGTGTTGAAATCCATCACTACATGCATAATGCCTCTGTCATCAAGCTCTTTGGTGTGTTGAGACTGTACACCATCAGGACCCGGAGCAGCGTTTCTACTTGTTTTTAACGTATGCATAACGTCTTCGTCAGATATGAGGTCGAAATATATCTGAATCAATTTTCCAGCACACGATTCTTAATCACTTGATGGGCAGCTTTATCACCGTTATACGCCGGAGTGATATACCGACTGAGTAATGCACGTCCTATATCTTTATCGGTCTACAAACTCATTCCCGCGGAGCTCAGAATATTAGGTATTGGTTGGCTTATATTGTTCCTATTCATTTGTCGATGTAAGGACCAGAATGTATGTAAGGTATTTTCCGTGCCCACCTGTGTCACAAAGGCCTTCCACACTTAGTTCTTGGCTTCAACCCCTCCGTTATTCATTGTACTTCTCTTTCGTGCTTTCGTCTATTCTTTCATCGCTCTTTCGTTTTCTATCCATGCTTTTTCTACATCCTCAATCCACCAGGGTGGTTGGATGTAAGGTTTTCTAGCTGTCTTTTTCCTGGCATTTTGACGCAATACATGTAGAGGGCTATTACAGTCACGTGGGCCTGCAGTGTACTTAAAGAGTTTTTATGCCTCCTGTGTCTGGCTACCCTCCCTTTAGCAATAAATACATAAGTATATGGATTGTACAAGCAGAAACACTTGAATAAATTTACGGCGTAACGGCTAGACAGCCAGCTAGCGGTCTTTTACATAAATTTACTTCTGTACGGCTAAAACAAAAGTGACCCCCCCCCCCCCCCCCCCCCCCCCGCTTCCCAATAAAATAAAAAAAAGGACAGAGATAACAGCCCAGTGGTCAAAATGTTACATAAAGTTGCACAATATACCCCACTTACAACGGAGAGATCACACCTTTTGTCAGGTTTTAATATTAGTAAATTAATATTAGACAAACATAAAGGTATGTTTGTCTAATATTAATTTACTAATATTAATTTACTGTTTACAGGCCTCGGGTTTCCCTTCCTTATGTGTTATTTATGTTCATACAATACCAGAAACCTACCCACTGTTCTATACTATTGTCCTTTAGTCTTCTACTATTTACTGGACCCAGTATCAAGGTCTTTGTCTTGTTTGGACTGACACATACTGTTAATAGGAGAACAACAGAAGTGATTGCGTCATTAAGGGGCTGTATACTTCCGGTGTTATCTTGTGTTTCTTACTGATAAATAGCCAGTAAAGCATCTTTTTTTGGGGATGCGTAGCTGGCCGTGGGGTCAGTGTGATTCGCTTGATAGCTAGGCGGAGTTGTCGTACGGAAGGTACGGGGTTCGAACCCTGGGTAAGCCACTCACGTCTGTTGTTTTTCTGTTGTCCAAGTGTTCTACTTCTTTATTTCTTACGAGTGCCTGAAAACATACCTTTATGTTTGTCTAATATTAATTTACTAATATTAATTTACTGTTTACAGGCCTCGGGTTTCCCTTCCTTATGTGTTACTTTTGTCAGGTTGCGACGTGATGTCGAATCTAGGAAATAAGTGGAAAAACAAACATAACCATGTGATATTTTAAGCAACAGAGATATACTAGTTAATGGAAGGCATCCACATTTTTTCAACGGGGAACAACTTAACTATTTGAAAACTATTTTCATTACTTTTTTGATTTTATCAATTCATTATATAAAGTTATTTAAGGCATAAACGATTCATCTATTCTTATTAGTTCATTTTTTAAATTATTAATATTTCTATAGTTTTCCATGTTTAGAGTAAACAAACTTTTAATATTATGGAGTTTATGCACATGCTATTTAACTTTCAATGACAGTTCAGTGAACCCGTAAATCAGGACACCAACATGTTTCATCGGCGCCCGAAAGCGCACATCGACAATACTTTAAACATATTTTCTTTCTTGGGCGTTCCTGGGGCCGGAGTGGCAAAGAGGTATGGCGTTCGTCTCTAAGTTCAAAGGTACCAGGTTCTGTTCCCGGTACAGGGAATGGGTTTGATTGAATATTTTCATAACCACTGGGAACTAATAATGTCATACTCCCCCTGATCCCCTGCGTAGTGAGATCACATACCTAGCCTTCACGGATAAGGGCGAAAAAAGGAGGTCCCGTCTGCAAGTTCCGCCAGTCACAAATTCTTTGGCAGTTAAAAATCGCAAAAAGTAGTCCATACGGCCACTGCCCTGGCATAATTTACATTCGGATCCTCGTGGTACTTTAGAGTTTGTGCGCTGTGCTGAGATCCTCCTTGTGTGAGCTAAGGGAGGAGATCGGAGAACTGATGGAGTTGACCGTGTGCATTAAAAATGGTCCTTAAAATAAAACAAACAAATCTCTTCTACCTTGGGGTGTAGAATTTGTCACAGGACGGATTGTGGCGACCTCTTCTCAATCTCTCCTCCACTATGGCAGTACTCATGTTCAATTGTTGTACGTATTGATTATCTGGAATTTCCGGGTCGACACATTTCTTTATGCCATGTAGCAGAAATTTTGTATTTTCAAACATTCTTACACTCCTAAAAATCGATAAGTTGTCATGTCTTTTTGGTAACCCGTTCCTCCCTGCTTTGCAAGGAACGGCTGAGATAATGATTACTCGATAACCATGTTGGTTAATCTCGGGTGTGTCCAACATCAGACAACAGATTAACACTAAAATCGCTCCGCGCATTTGCTTAATTGCTGATAAGGCCATGGTGCATTCTTCGCCAAGATCGTAATACGCTGTTTGTTTGATAGCCACTACGCGGAGACACCTTATGGGCAGACATCTTCTGTTACTTGGTCATCATGTAGGACTTGGTACGTGCTATCGCCTGAGGTATTAACTTCCTAAATGATTTTATAATTTCCAGGTTCTTAATTCACACTTGCTTACAGTTGTGTGATGATGTCGTTTTAATTCTCCAACAGTAATTCCAAATAAAACAGCAAACCCTATATAGTTCATAACTGCCAAGTGATCACATAAACCTTTATTCAACTTGAAGGAATACGAACAGTTTCATGTATATTATCAAAGTACATCAACGAAATCATCTTCTCCAGCTCCTCTAATTGTGTCTGTATATCTTTCAATATTATTGACAGTTTGGCAATGCTACTCCGCAGTTTCAGCCTTTGTAGCTTGGTTAATTTTTTCCTCGTAGTACTCAATTAGATTCTTTATACTTTTTCCATCTACTAATATTTCAGGAGTGTCTATTAAGGATTTGGGCGCTCCACTTGGAGGAATCTCTACTTCATCAATGACTATTTCTTTCAGTTTGCTTATCTCTGCCTTTTCGTTGCTACATTGGTTCATTGCTGCAACTTTTCTAGCTGAAAGTAATAATTATACAGTCAGCATCGATAGGCAGTCAGAACGACTGTCTACTTATGTATAAAATTCAAATATGCGATTTCACACAAAATGTTGTTCTTGGCGATGAGGTTAAAACCCTTGTCAATATACTGACCTCCACCCCTCACACTAGAAGGGAAACGACTACGTAAGTAAGTCAATATACTGTAAGCCACAGTATAATAAATGTCTTGAGATTCTCGGATACTGAGCCGGGCTTTTGTGACAGTCTTGGTGAGCGCCTGGTTGCTACATCATCAGACAAAATCACGTTCTTGTGCAATGGCTCTCTAGATGCAACTAACTAAGAAAATATATTCTTTTACTAACCTCATAAGTGGTGCGGGGCTTGCCGACAGAGCATTTTTCATTGGTTATACAAATTGTAAAGATTTATTTCATTAACTACCACTATCGTTACGTACTTATCATATAATTTAAATAAGCTCATGCAAATGAGGTGATGTAGTCCTCTTTTAAGCGTTGCTGGGCCACTCTAGCCAAAACTTAAGGGAACACAGATAGAAAAAGTTTTGTGCTTCGATTTCTATGATGCATTTAGTAATTTATTCTGTCTTCATTTATTACGTTAACGTGGGTTACTAACGTTAGCGTAGGCCATCCGGTTACATACATATGAAATCTTGCTTCACAAAATATGCTTCTGAGTAAGTTGAGCTTGCTATCTGTATATGGAAATCAACTTGAAAATATGGAATCTTGATTCCCGAAATGCGCTCTTGTGAGTTGGATGAACTTGATATTTTGATTATGTCATCAACTTGTGATCACTTGATAAAAGGTGAATAAAAATGCGACGTCCACCGTCTTAATCGTGGGTGAGAAAGCGTCCGTTTTAAGTTAGGAACTGAAGGATATCATAAATTGCAAATTCTGTTATCCAGACGTACACTAGCGTCTTCCTGGTTAGACGTCACACACGTAAGGGGTAGAATTTACAGCCAATAGGACAGTCTGGCGCTCTCTCTTCCAAACCTCTACACCTCACGGTAGAAGGGGAACGACTAAGTAAGTAATTAAGAGATATCAGTGAAGTTCTTTGGTCTGGTTTGGTTTGAAGGATTATCGTCATTGCACACGGACTACTCCAAAGAAGTTGTACCATCCCCATGGATCACGCCAGTTGTCAGAAAAAACCGAAAGCGTGTTAAAGTCCATTAGTGATTAAAACATTAACTTTAGCAGCGATGAAAGAGCGAAATGTGGTTGAAAATGCAATGACGGAAGATGATTGAAAAGAGAGCGAAAGACTTGGCGCTCGTTTATCACATAATCACATTGTTGCTGTCATTTTTTCCGGTGAGAAAAACACCAACCTAATTTATGTTTGGTTTAATGTGATCAAAGAGAGTGTGTTTACAAGTGTACTGCATTGAACTGCATCTTT
This sequence comes from Oreohelix idahoensis, assembly GCA_024509875.1. Lineage (NCBI taxonomy): Eukaryota > Metazoa > Mollusca > Gastropoda > Stylommatophora > Oreohelicidae > Oreohelix > Oreohelix idahoensis. Next base: position 258,788 of record JAMPIV010001960.1, read on the forward strand.
GCGGTTGTAGAGGATTGCGCTTAAAGATAAGTGGCCTGTTTTACGTGTTTAACTGAGCCTTTATTTTGTATGCAACTGAGCCTTCCTCGTTACACATTCATTATATGCATTCTATTGTTTACTTGTTCTTTGTTTACTTGTTTAGTTAGGATGTAATTTTTTCTGCGGGTTTATAGGTTGGAGGGTCTCACAGTAAATATCCCACTCAACCGAGGGTTACTGTAAGCGTTCTATAGGGATTGTGCATATTTCCCACAGTGGAAATTGCAAGCGACTTTTTTTGCTATTTATTTTTTTTTCTTAGCTGTGACGAGATTTGTTAGTGTTGTTTTCGTTATTTTCTCTCCGTACTTTAGTTTTTGATTCGTTTTGTTTGCATTTGTCTGCCTTCTCTTTTCTATTGTTAATTTCTATACACCCTTTTGATTATACATTGTGTTGTCATTGTATTATTTTGAATTTTTCGCAGTTATCATTGTAATTTTTTGCAACATTTGATTTAGTTAAGCTTTATTTTCTTTTGACCTCTGCGAATGTTTTCGTTTGTTTAGATGCTTGTCTTTGTTTAGTTATCGTGATGTTGGTGATATTTACAGTCTTCATGTATACCTGATCATGTACTGTTATTATATGATGCAAATTATATACTGAGCTGATTACAAGGTAATTGTACTTAGTTTTTATTAAAGACTTATCTCCCACTGAGATTGGGATAATTTGTGTTGCTATTTCTGAGGTATTGATAGCACATTATTAGACATAATGTCTAGTTTGTATTATTGGGTCCAAAAGAAATACTTTCGTATGACTACTGAGGAAGTAAAAGAATTCTTAGATTACTACATTGAACAGGGAAAATACTTTGGAATGACTAATGAGGAAGTAAATGAATTCTTGGATTGCTACATTGAACAGGGGAGTTCCTTGGGTATGTCTGCTGAGGAGTTAAGAGCATACGTAAAAGTTAAAATGGAGATGGAAAAAAGAAAGTTTCAGATGCAAGCTGAAGAAAACCAAAGACTCCATGAGAAAAAGGTGTTATCTATAGAGCCGGAAAGAATGAAAGTAATAAATGAAAATAAGCTTATGGCTAGTCAGCATAGTGCTATGGAAGCACTTAAACTTGAACTTGTTCAGGAGAGAGCAAAAGCTTTGGAAAATACATCCCAGACGACAAAGTTGAGAATGGATTTTAGAGATAGGATGGTTAAAGAGAAGACTCTAACATCACAGTTAGATGACTTAAGGTTAGATTGCAACAGACTTCATGTTAAAGTCAACGAGAGAATTCATAAAGCTGTTGCTATGGAAAAAGCTGTTGCAGAAGTAGAAATTGCAAAACTTCGTAACAGGATTGATGGATTATTAGATATTGTTTTGAACAACAGGATGTTGTCTACTAATAATGTGAATGGATTTAGACATAAAGCTGATGGTCAATATGTTAATGCAAAGTGTCAGCGACATGCACTCAATGCTAGCAGTAACATTAAACAATTCTTCTTCTTCTTCTTCTTTGATCCACTGTCACTGAGCGCCGGCTCTTGGTGACCTTGATGCCATTATATGGTACTGCGCAGTTTGTATAAGCTGTTCTGAGCTGCCATACAGTGTATTGTCTATGGATTGGTTGTGTGGTAGCAGTTGTTGTCTCAGTCCCTGAAGTGCAGGGCACTGTAGTAGGTGGTGTTCTACTGTCTCCAACGGGTTAGGGCAGTGTCTACATTTTGCTATATTTGTGAACTTAGTCTGTTTCTGTGGCCATTTAGTGTAGAGTGGCCTGTTTTCAATCTGAAGATTTTGGTTTGGTACCTTCGTTCGATATCGTTCATAGCATCTTTCTTATTTAGGGCTGTTTGGTGAATGAAGAGTCTTCTTCCTTTTTTAGCCTGTGCCCACATGTTCAGCCAAACTTCTTTACAGTTGTTTTTGACTATTTGTTTAACTGTTAACATACTCAGTGGGTGATCAATCTGTGGCATTTTTGCTCCCTTCTTTGCCTGTCTATCAGCAACTTCATTTAATGTGATGTTTATGTGGCCAGGTATCCATTGCATGTACATTTCTGTTCCGTACAAGTTCATAATTTTGTGGCATGTTTCTTGAACCTTCTGGATAGTACTGATTGAGTTGGTTTTCCAGTTTCCTATTGCCAAGAGGGCAGCCTGCGAGTCTGAGAACACTACAACATCATTTGGTTCCATTTCGTCTGATTCAAGGAGTTCAACAATTCTAGTTAGGGTTTTCTGGATGGCGACTACTTCGGCTTCGTAGTTTGTGCACCAGATACCACAGGGACCTGCAATTTTGACGGGTTCTTCAGTACTGGGTGGGATGATTATGGCCCCGTATCCAGCATTTATTACTGCTTTGAAAGCTGACCCGTCTGTATAGGCATGGATAATGTCTTCATCGTACGGACAGATGGTTTCCATAGCAAGTGTTTTCAGCAGCGTAGGTATGAGGCTTTTATTTGCAGGTTGTAGAAGGTTTGTACGTATTATTGGTCTTTTTAGTTCTACTTGGGGTGGTAGGTCAGGCACAACTTGAGTAGGTAGTCTTGTCTCTGGTATGTAGTACTTCCCTGAAAGCTCTTGGTACCTTCTAGTGAAAGATGTCTTTTTAATTCGGTACCTGGAGTTGAGGTCACCGATAACGTTTTTGCAGGGGTCATCTTTGTCAGCTAGCAAGAATCTTTCTGCCGTGATAATGACTGATTTCTCTCTCCTTAGTTCTAGGGGTTCCACATTTGCGGAAATCTCACATTCGCTGGTCGGAGTAGTTCGCAAGCCTCCACAGATGAATCTGAGTACCTGGTTTTGTATGCGATCTAGTTTCAGTCTGAGTGCTGGGCTAGCAGTTGCTTGCAGGGGTAGAGAGTAATCCATAACTGAGCGCACGTATCCCAAGTACAATTGTCGTAGGGTGCTCTGATTGGATCCCCAATCAGTGCTTGCCAAACGCTTTATGAGGTTTAGCCTTCTAGAGGCCTTAGCAGTTAGGGACTCAACATGTGTTTTGTATGTGAGTCTGGTATCTAGCTGTATCCCTAGATAAGTCGGATTGTTCTTTTTAGCTAGCTTTGCATCATCAAGTTTAAATCCAGTTCTTTCTTTACTGTTTTGTTGCTGAGTGTGAATATAGTGTAGACTGTCTTACTCGTGTTGATCACCATTTTCCAGAAGCTGCAGTAGGTTGTTAGAGCAGAGAGTGCACGGTTTAGTTTCTTTTGCAGTTGCAAGTGGGACTTCCCTTCTGCCCAAAAGACCAGGTCATCAGCAAACAAGGCGCTGGGTAATTCAAGGTAGTCTGCCAGATCGTTTATGTATATGAGAAAGAGGGTGCAGCTTAGGGCTGAGCCTTGTGGGAGGCGTTCTTGGATGGTTCTTTTCCCTGATGTTGCTCCGTTGACCGTTGTGGAGATGGTTCTATTTGTGAGGAAATCTTTTATCCAACGAAACATTCTTCCTTCTATGCCCATCTTCTGCATCTTGAAAAATAGACCGTCTCTCCATACTCTGTCATATGCCTGCTTGAGGTCTACGAAAACTGCGGCCACATGATTTTTATCCTGGAAAGCATCGGCAATATGTTGTACCAATCGGATTACCTTGTCAACAGTCTGTCTTCCTCCTCTAAATCTTGCTTGGTTAGGATGAAGGGCTTTTCCTTTCTCTAACCACCAGTAGAGGCGTGCATGTATCATACGTTCTGCCATTTTCCCAACGCACGAAGTCAGGGAAATGGGCCGGTAGCTACTGACTTCGCTTGGTGGTTTATCTTTTTTTTCGAGTATTGGGATAATGTTTGCCGTTTTCCATCCTGTAGGTACAGTACTGCTTCTCCACGTCTTGTTTATGAATTCCAGGATCGTCAGCAAGCCTTTTCCCCCAAGTTTGACTATCATGTCGTTGGTAACCTGGTCTAGCCCTGGTGCTTTTTTGGGATTGGTCTTTAGGAGACTGGATTGCAATTCAGATAGCGTAAATTCCTGATCAAAGAATCTGTCCACAGCCTTGTGTGCTTTTAGCATGCGTTTTGTAAGTGTCTTGATTGCTTTATCTAGATTGGCTCTTTTGTATGTTTTATTGACTTCAGCAAAGAATCGATTTAGGACTCGTGCTTTCCCTCTGTTGGAGGTAGCTGTGTTACTGTTTGGAAGTTTTATAGGGATTGGGTTTCTCTTCTGGGATGTCCCTGCCATGCTGTCAATGAGTTTCCATGCTTTCTTCCCTTCTTTATTTAGGTCTAGGTTTTCGCATTTTTCTTTCCAGGTTTCCATTTTGGCTTTTCTGCTCGCTAGCTTAACCTGTGCAGTGAGTCTGTTGTATGTGGTTTTGTTTTCACGGCTAGGATTTTTCTGAGCGATTTTCCGTGCCTTGCGTCTTAGTTGTACTAGGTGTTCTAATTCCTCATTCTAGAAGATGCTGTATTTGACACGACTGCCTTTGGAGATTGCCTGTTTGGCTGCCTGCAGTATGGCTGTAGAGATCTGATCGTTAAGGTATTAATGTCTTGGTTCATGTCTATTTCAGTGAGGAGCTGGTCTGATATGAGTTTGTAGTGTTCCCAGTTTGCTCGAGCATAGTTCCATTTCGGCTGTCTTTTGGTTTCCGTTTTTGTTTTACCCTGCGAGATGGTGGTGAGGATGGGTAGATGGTCGCTTCCTATGTCCTCCAATACCCTCCATTTATACCGGTTGGTGAGGTCTGCAGACACAAGTGTTAGGTCTAGTCGGCTACTGGTTCCGCTAGCTTTATGGTAGAGGGTTGGTGGGGATCTTTCGTTTTGGAGGACTATAAGGTTGGAAGTGTTACATAGCTCTTCTACTGCCTGGCCTGAGGTATTGGTGTCCTGGTATCCCCAGAACGGGGAGTGGGCGTTAAAATCCCCTGCTATGATTGTTCTCTTGTATTCGATATCATCAAAGTAGATTCCATTAGTTTCTCTGGGGGGTCTGTAGACATTAAAGATTTAGAAATGTCCGTCACTTCCCCAGACTGTCACTCGTTGTATGTCAGTTTCATCATCGGTTCGAAGACTTTCGACCTCTGCCTGTACATCATTCCTTACCAAGGTTAGGATTCCTCGACAATTATTATGGCAATTACATTTGTACATTGTGTAGCCTGAAAAATTGATGGATTTGTCCTTAAGAACGGTTTCTTGAATCAGTGCAATGTGAACTTTCTGGTCCTTCAGTAGTTTCTTTAATTCTAACGATTTAGTTCTTATTCCATCTACATTTAACTGTAGAATGTTAATATACTCCTCGGTAGCACACTTTTTGCCATGAGCAGCCGAGGGGCGACCTCCTTGGCGCGGACATTTTGCGAGGCGACGTCCGAGCTCGTATATCTTAGGTTGTATTAGTGTCATGGCATCATGAGTAGTGGGGGGTTGTGATGACTTTCTTTCATCCCGGTAGTTATCCTCTTTTTCCATGCGGGGTGTTCAAGGCATAATGGGCACTGTACCATCATCATCGGTGGGGAAGTATTATTTTCCCCTGCTGTCCTGTTCGCCTGATGTCTGTCCTACCCCCTGGGGGTAGACAGCCCCAATACCATGTTGCACCACCTCAGTGGGGTTCACCGTTGTGCAGTCCCCGCTACCAAATGACCGCTGTTTTCTGGAAACATCCATAATTTGTCAGCTATTTAGTCAGCACTAGCGCTTCTAGTTGGTCAAACGGATCGTCACGTCGTGCATCCTAGTGCCTTTACTGTGAGATGCTGTGGATGGTTTGTAGTTGTGCCATTCCAAGTTGGAGGACAGTCACAAGTTAAAGTCAACGAGAGAATTCATAAAGCTGTTGCTGGTGAGAAAGCTGTTGCAGAAGTAGAAATTGCAAAACTTCGTAACATGATTGATGGATTATTATATATTGTTTTGAACAACAGGATGTTGTCTACTAATAAGGTGAATGGATTTAGACATAAAGCTGATGGTCAATATGTTAATGCAAAGAGTCAGCGACATGCACTCAGTGCTAGCAGTAACATTAAACAATACGTGACCAAATCTTTTCGTGGCAAATATGGTTTCCCACGTGATAACGATACTGCCTCTAATGGGAGTTGGCGTCAGGCCAACAAAAGTAATCCTATTGTTAGTCCTTTAGATCAGGGAAACAACATTGAAAAATGTCATAATAAGGCTCCTCTAACGAATCAAGCATGGACTTCGCAAATTTCTGATAAATTTGTATCGGGGAATAAAACTTTTAGTACTAGTTCCCGAAATGAGAACGATTATGTTCGGAACAATAAGAACCCTATTATCCCTGTTACTCATCATACTCAGCACAGACAGTGTGATGCTCCTTTCAGACACATTGCCAAAGGAAAAAATAAAATCAATTTCGCTAAAAGAGATAATGGTAATTTCGGACAGGATCAGATTGATCCATCCTGTAAGGGTTCTTCTTCAAAGAACTGGAGACGAGCTGACAGTCCTCGTAATTTTGGTTCCAAATATTTTGGAAACTTTCGCAGGGATAGCTGCGATAAAAACTATCCTACATATCATATGTGTTCACGAAGACAACAAGACCCATCTAACAGATATGTTGATAAAAAAGGGAAATAACAATCGCAACTGTAGAAACTGCGGTTCGAATCAGAACAATAGTTGTAAAAGAGCAAATAGCAACGCTACCAATAGAGATAACAGTTGTCATGGATGTCGTTATGACGGTAGATGCCCACATGAAGCTACTTAGCTCTTTTGTCTAGATCTACTGTTAAATATCTAAAGTTATGATCTATTCTTACAATATCATGCTTCTATAACACTTGTTGTCACTATGTTTAAATTAATGGTTAAGTATTGATTACTTGCTTTCTCTGTCACCACCTTTGGTAAAACAGAGGAAGGTTTTGTTCAATATGAAATAAAGGTCAAAAAAATTAATTCGGCCACATTTATAGTTTAGAAATATATTAAGTGACTATGGTACATTATAACATTCTAAGAATTGTGCTATTTGTATTGTTCTCAGCAAACCGGTGTGATATCTTGGAACGCTGTAGAACTACGATGACTACTATCGACGTCCTGATGTTCCTTGAGAATCTTGCTTACAAGACATCTCCGGAATAGAGCATCGTCTTGTTCTTCTGACGTCATCACCTATTAGTTATATTATACACATGTATAATCATATGTTTGTAAAGAGACTTTCGTAATGTTGGTAATGTTTGACCATTTGAATTTATGGTTATATAGACATTATACGTCGTGAGATTTCGATGTTGGGGTGATTTCTTAATAGAAATTGTCATTCACCATTTATACACATATTGATATGAATTTTTTCTTTATATAATTGTTGTAACATTACCTGCACCTTTGAGTTGGTTGGTGACACCTCCCCGGATATATTTACTTTGAGAAAATAGTTTCTCTTATCTAGTGAGATTTTTTTGTTCTCACCAGACGCTCTACTGTGCGTCGAGTGGATCTGACATTATGATGTTACATTTATGGTGATCCTTTCATCGGCGCATTACTCATGCGTTATGAGCTTAATGCACCTGGCTCATAGATGTATTTCAAAAAAAAATGTGCCATTTTTTTTCCCGGGAGGTGTGGTAGTATGTTGCTGTCATTTTTGACGGTGAGAAAAACACCAACCTAATTTATGTTTGGTTTAATGTGATCAAAGAGAGATAACTGTTTATTATCTTTCTGTGACAGGTTTGACTGGTGATTATCTTCCCCTGTCTTATGTTGTCCTGTCTCAGGCAATGTCTTATAGTTGACATGTCTTAAGTCTATTTATAGGACCATATGCGGAGTTTCTTTATCACTCATTTGGGCGGAAACGCCTGGTCTGGTTTAACCTCGATCTGGTCTATGCTCTTTGGGGCATGCGCAGGTCTTGGCGCAAAGACCGAGAGACTGATAATTCAAGGAGAGTGTACCTGAGGCTTAGAACGGATGTACCGATCCGTAGATTTCTCTCTGCCAAGTTTCGATAGGGATTTGGAATTTCTGGGAATGACTGTTTTGTCATTCTTCCTTCCCTGAGTTATTCTTTATGCCAGTATTGGCTGTGTTGTGTTACCTTAGAGTGTAAGGATTCTTTGAGAAGGTAACTGAAACATTATTCGATCTTTTTCGTCTCGATTAGATCTTAAAGGTACATTTATCGCTGATGGCGACATAGTGAGCAAAGCTCACGAGGAGTTAATATACTGTACCCCAGTATGGCTACATATTTGTAAGACTAGGTCTAAGTTGACCTGTTATACATATAAGCCTAAGAATCAACTTTATGGATCCGCAATGCAGGCGGAATATTGTTTGGCAGAAATGTATTTATTCTCAGAAGTTTATGTAAACTGAGAGTCACCTGATGATCGAGGCCCGCGATCTGCGGCCTGATTTCGTCGTCATTATATTGGTCCGTGTTTACGGCCAATCTTCTTCACCAGAATGAAGTACCTGGCATGTGAGACCAGAATGATGTCTTTGGCTAGTTGTAGGACAATAGCATTGACTTTGTTAAATAACTGATATCGCCCGTACTAGGCAATATATTTGCTAGGGTTTACCTGACGGGGCTCAGTCAGGGATTAGAGCTATTGCATGAACAGTAATGATTGGTCAAGACATTGTTACATGTCTAAGCTGTTCGGGATCTGTGATGCCTGATGTTAACCTTCATAACTACACATATAATGTCCATGATCTTGTACTATTGACTGTTTCGTCCATCATCATATTATCGTACGTCACGAATAAATATTGTAAACGTCAGCAGCATTCCCTACTTCACTGACTTCTACTTGTGATTGCGTGAGTCTATGTGAAGTCGTCCAAGAGACTACACGGCCTTCGTGTTGTCAGCACTACTATTCACTCACCTACACGATCAACCAGTCTTATACAAGCACTACACGTCTGTATTCACATGTATGCTGATACTATGTGTGTCTCTATTATACCCTGGCGGCACCTCATGCCGGTGACCTAGATACACCGCATCATTGTGATACGCCCACTCTGTCATCTTTACAACACACGAACTCAAGCGGGCAGTTATACATCTAGAGCGAATAGAACGTTACATCTCTACATCTCCAGCCTCAAACAGACAGTAAACAGACTTTTACACACATATACCAATTTTCCGTAAATATATTAAAACCACTATTATTCTCCGTTGGGCAATCGTCAATTTCTCGTTCTCTCTTTATCTCTCTCTCACTCTCTCATGTCTCTCTCTTTCTCACTATCTCTCTCTTCCTGTCTTTCGCTCCATGCCTCACTGTAACTCCCTTCCATTACAACTTCATTTGCGCGCGCTTCATATTCCGATTTTTCCCAGCTTGGGGCATATCTGAAGGCCATCCCCACGAATGCAAAAGAGCTGTTTCGATAGTTTCCGTTACACAAATCTAGACGTCACAAAGCAGGGAAACTATTTTAAACTAGCAATAACCCGTCAACATTGACATGTTATTAATTATAGTGCAATGTTTCCGTTACACGTATCACTACTGTCGTCATTTCATTGCAGGCGACCGTCATTAGATATTTGTACTAAAATTTCTTTTATGATAACATGTCTCGTAATTGTTCACGCATCTTTTAAAATCTTGCCCTGTTCGACTTACTGCCTCTGAGAACAACATTTAAAGTTTGACGAAACTCCAGTTCTTGTACTGTTTATAAATCGTGTTATTACCTTTTTTTATTGGCGAGAAAGCGTCCCTTTTAACTTAGGAAGTGAAGGATGTCCTAAATGGCAAATTCTGTTATCCAGACGTACACTAGCATCTTTCTCTTTAGACGTCAAACAAGTAATGGGTAGACTCAGAACTCTGTTGGACTGAAGACACACAAAATTCTTAGTAAGTTTTGACACTTAATATCAATGGCTGACTTTCATTTACACTACTCCTCAAAAATGATGATTTGAATTCTCCAGTCGTATGTATGACTTGAGATGCACCTGATAAGTGTTAAATATATTGCGCATTGGAGTGTGTGCACATGCAAATATGTACGGATGAAGTGAAGTATGAACTATCAATTACCTCCTATCATTTTAGAAGAAATTGTTTTGATTTAATTAATTATTTATGAAAAGGATTAATTGAAAAACTGTCATCTGCACGTTTAGCTATAATGCTAAGTGCAAAAGTGATCTTAACTAAAGACTAAGAAAACTTTTTAATAGTTTTTAAAAGGTTCACTAACATATTAATTATTTTATCCCCACTGAATTAATTGCAGACTATGTTCTGCGTTATTATCTGAACCACGCTTCTGAAAACTGTGTACTCATCTCCAGGGAACATTACGCTACATTATATTTCTAAAACGTCCCAGATGGATCCATTGGGCCGGTGACGTATAGCTCCGCCAATAAACCAATTGCCAAGAGCCCATGTGGTTGCCCAGGCCTTGGATCTCTTTTGCCCCCTGTCAGCGCGTGTCTCTGGCTAAAGTGGAATCGGCTATTCGACACAAACTGTCAATGCAGTGCTGCATGACAAATAGGTATTTGTTTTTTGGCCGGCTAACGCAAAAAATCACCCGCCTTCTTACTATCACAAAGATTTCTGTCTGCTTATCGCTTTGCGTGTCAATTTTATTTCATTATCATGCCTGCGGCTTCCTTTATCCTTGTTTCATATCTAAGATTCTTATCCTTCTACCGTTGGCTACCATCTGGAAACAAAGTTTGTCTGTGTCACGGTCCTTTGATGTCCCTCGTCCGGAGTATTTTGTTTGCATGCGTCCATTCTTACACGATGTGGTGACATGTCGTCTGTTTGAACTGCGGCCTAGCCATGAAAAGGCTAAACTCTATTGTCCAGCCGGCTCCTTCAACAATAATCAAAATACCTAAGTGTTATGTCTGACAATATTTCCGGGGGGAAAGAGATATCAAAGAAGTTGTTTCGTCTGGTTTCGTTTGAAGGATTATCTTCATTATACACGGACTACTCCAAAAAAGTTGTACCATGCCCATGTGTGTTTCACCAGATTTCTCACAAAGAAATCTGGGGTCGGCACGATCACGCCAGTTATCAGAGAAAGTCAAAAGCGTGTTAAACTCCTTCTTCTTCTTTGATCCTTAACCGCCGACCGTCAAAGCAGTCAGTAGCCATTACGCCTGGTGGCGTCTTGTAGGGCAATCACAAATAGATTCCACTGTTCTCGGTCGGTGGCCATCCCTCGTACAGTGCCCCAACCCTGGTTCATTCTTTGCATCTCACCCTCTACAGTCCTCCTTCAAGTTGTTTAAAGTCGGCCATTCTTTCGTTTTCCTTAAGGGGTTCATAGCATAGCTGTTCTTGTGATGGCATCGGGGTCTCTTCTGAGGACATGGCCAACCCAACTCCAGCGTCTGCCAGCTGTGATGGCGTAATGTCCTCTTGCTTGCTCCGAGAAAGCAGATCTTGGTTGGTGATGGTATTCGGCCAAAAGATTCGGTGAATTTTTCTTAGGCATATTGTGTGAAAAGAGGAAAATTTCAACATGTCCTTATCTGTAACTCTCCAGCATTCCGCACCATAGAGAGGCACAGAAAGCATACAGCTCTAATATAATCTTAATTTTGTGCTTGTGCTGTACAGAGAGTATGTAACCGTGGTGGCTGGTTACTGCATCAAAATATCTTATGTGACCGCTGTAACAATCTATCCAGGTGATATGCCAACCTTCACATCATGCAGACCTTTCGTCACAGGTGGTACATATTTCTTCTGAGTTTATTGATATTGAATTTCCTAGTGATCGTAGTGTTTACTGGTTTACTTCTATATCTTGTGGGTGGTAACTGGCGACTGCCAGAGGTGGAGTTACCCAAATGAATGTTGGTTCAAGACCAGGTCCTTTCTACTCACGTACGTTGTCAGTGATCATTTGAATCTCCCTAGTGCTTCCATACATGAGTAAGTAACAGCAATAAGTCATGGAAAATGGTTTATTAGTAGAGTCCAAGGGACTGAATGCATGGTCAAATACAAAACTCAATAAATTGGCTATCAGCGGCCAGAACGCCTGTGGGTTACATGAATCGTAAGGTCTCTGCAAAAGGACATCATCATAACAACATGTCTGCTTGACTCTGCTAAAATGTCGATAGGCTTTTGCCTTGAGTCTCAATATACATTTCATAGCAGACTAATCATTCTAATAGAAAAATGGTTATCATACAAACCGTGTGAACACATCCCACAAAACTGGAAACCACAGTCTCCTCGAATAACATACTTGTGAAAACATTGAAACTGTCAGTGGTCGGACATTTCCTCGACCAGAGGTTAACTACACAACCTTTAAAAACCCGGGCCCGCACTAAGGCTGAAACACGTCTACCTCACTTAACAGTGAACTCCGTGACTGAACTGTGTTCTGACTGCGGTGGTCAAAAATAGCAGTCGACGATATCATTGGTCAAGCTCGACCGGTGATATCTAGGTAGCAACTAATCTTGCTTAAGAACTGTTACTACTGTTACAATACGGTTAACGTGCTGGCTTGCATTAACTAAAGTCATCCAGTTACATACGTCCCGGGGCTACAAAAATGTATCCTAACGGGAGACATTTTAATTCTATCAAAACCACAAAATACTCGTATGTACATAGCAAACTCAAATATAAACCAAAAAACCTAAAACAAAATAACATGTAAAAACAATCATGGTCAATATAAATACAGCATGGACCTATACAAAATCAATGGGTCTAATAATATAAACATTTAATGAAAGGACTATATAGGATAGCATGTCAGGACAGTGGACATAGGTTGAGGAGTAGGAAGAGCCTGTAATGGAATAGCTCCAAGGATATCGTACTTCATATCAACAGGAATCTCAATAAGTGCGAAACATATATCCTAGAAATATGACAAAGGACAATAGCGAATAAACAACATAATAGTAGAGTCCATCTGAAATGTCTGAAGGGAAGAGTGACGACAACTGGTTGAATTCTAATGCGCAGAATAGACGTCAAACTGGACAATATTCCATGGTACAATGTACATGAGTTTGTACGGAATCATTTATAAAAAAACACCAATTGAACATGAAAATGATTTACCGATATCATACTGTTAAGGAATGGAGAAATTTCCAGAATTCTTTCGTTGTCTAGGGTCCATTAGTTTTTATAAAGATGTGAAAGTTATTTTATTTTGATTTGGTTTGGATTGTTAAATATTCTGGAAGTCAATCTTCTTGGATACCTTTTTTTGCCAAACTTCAAATACTGACCGAGACTATCAACTGTTTGAATGAATCTTGAACGACTGAATAAACCTCTGTTCTTAGACGATTTGACAACAGTTTAATAATCAGTAAGTACGAATTCACAAACGTCACAATCACGAATAAGGCATGAAGACTCCCTCTCTATCTTTCAGTCTAACATTATCTTGGTTCGCTTTTCACACAATGTCCTTCAACTTTTCCATAGTTAATACTTTTATAATATCATTCCTTAATTCCATTTAACATCGGGGTATTATGCATCCCGGCATAATTAAAAGTTCATTATATTTTTTTTCCAACAACATCGGGGATTTGAGCGTCCCGGTATCTTTTATATTCATACATCATAATTTTCACTCCATAAACTTCGGGGAATGAGACCTCCCGGTATACGACTGTTCAATTAAATCTGTCCATATAATTCAAGTTTAACATACTTCTATGTCTTGGGAATTATCGTCCCGTATTGCCTTCAATTATAATCCTGGCATATTCTCATGCCTTTCATTTTAAGCATATAGCTTACCATTATCCTCAGAAATATTTCTTGAATACACACTCCAATATACTGGGTGATACAGAAGCCATTACACACACATCTTGACGCTATGGCGTCATATTCCATTCTCCCCTACGTCATTCCTAGATACTCATCTCGTAGCGACCGCTTTCATATATCTCTTGCATTCAGTTGAGGTACTTCATGGTGTGACAGAAATCCGGCACTAATAATAAGTTGCCGCGATAAAAATCACACCATGAAGCAGCCTCAACATTACCCCTCACGCTCCCGAGCGTTTACTTCAGGAAACGCATAAGATCCTGTAGGGTATAACCTTAAGCAATCTTACGTACAGGTACACCTTACAGACAAGCAATCTAATGAGAAGTATCAGGCATTAAGACATATAAAATTATGAAGAAGAGCCTTCATCAAGAATAATCACATCAACAAAATAGCAACAAAATTTGAGAGCATATATCCGGATGAAATATCCAGTCCAGAAGACACAATATGATGTCCAAACAAACTGGAACCATACTCTCGGATATAAAGTTCTATATGAGATACATCAGTCATGGTGAGCTGCCCACTGTGACAACAAGTCAGCTAACCAATTGTCCTCACCCCTTATATGCTTGATTTCAAACGAAAATTGTTGTAGTAGCAGAAACCATCTGTAGATTCTTGAGTTCTTAAATGCTTTTGGTTTCATCGATGTCAAAGGATGATGATTGACTTCAACGTAAAATTTTCGTCCAAGTAAGTAGCGAGACAGTTTTGAAATCGTCTACACAAGAGCAAGGAGCTCTCTTTCTCCCGCCGAATATTTCTTTTCTGCTGCAGACAACTTCCGGCTCACAAAGAAGCAAGGATGGAGTAAGTCGTTGACAAGTTGCATCAAACTGCCACCGATTCCCATCTGAGAAGCGTCTGTGCGAATATAGAATGGTTCATGGATATCTGGCAGAATCAAAATAGGATGATTCGCGAATAGTATTTTAATTTTATCCAATGCTACCTCACAAGTATCTGACCAAAGTATTTTAAGAGGAGCACCTTTGCGGGTCAAATCCGAAAGATGACCAGAGATAGAAGAAAAGTCTGGAATAAATTTATGATAATAATTAATTAAACCTTGCAAACTACGGACCTCTTTCTTATTTTCCGGTACCTGGATGTTCAGAATTATATTTACAAGATTATCAGAAGGATAGAGCCGACGATTATCGATTCTAAAACCCATGAAAAATATTTCCTGAAAACCTATCTGTACTTTCGAAGGTCTAACTGTCAAATGATGTTTTCTTAGCTGTTCTAGAAAAGAAATGAAACCTACAATATATTCTTCCCATGTGTTATGGAATAAACAAATGTCATCTTCATATGTGATGACATCGGGTCTATCGCCAACTAAACGACGCATCGTGCGAGCAAATGTCGCAGGTGCATTCACCAAATCGAAACACATATAATTCCATTCAAATAAACCTCTTGGTGTGGAAAATGTTGTTAAATGTCTATAATTTTCAGACAACGGAATTAGCCAGTATCCCTTTGCTAAATCCAGTTTAATAAAGAATGTAGCGTTAGCCAGCTGTAGAAGAAGATCTTCCAAGATTGGAATTGGCTCAGCATCTGTGACTGTAACTTGATTTAATTTCCGAAAATCAATACATATGCGTAAAGATCCATCTGGTTTCTTCACCAATACCATTGGAGAAGAATACGAAGATGAAGAGTTTGAAATGATACCCATTTTAAGCATATCTGAAATTGCTTTATCCACCTAATCTTTATAGTGAAGAGGAATAGGATATGGTCTGATTTTAATCGGAGTAGAATTAGTGATCACGATCTCGTGAAATATTAAGTCAGTATGCCCCAGATGTTCTGAAAATACGTCAGAGAAAGAACGTAAAACATCACGGATCTGTCTTTGTTCATACTGCGAAAGTGATGAAAAAATAGAAACATCCTGCCACGTTTCATGAGCATAAATAGAAGGTAAAGTAAATTCCAAAGGAATATCAGATATAGCATCCTCAGACTGAACAATAGCACATGAGGATCGATGAACCTCATCCAAGACATCTACCAATTGCGATGGTCTTGGAGTGTATAATTTCAACATATTAAGATGATACGTTTTAATATTTTACCTCTGATATCAATTGAGTAATCAACATCCGTGATCTTTTTCACCACTCTGTATGGCCCCTGCCATGAAATTAACAACTTATTTTCCTTAATAGATAGAAGTAGTAAGACTTCATCCCCTGGGATAATAGATCTTAGGGTACGAGATTGGTTATGTAGCAACCTCGATCTTTGAGTTGCCGTTTGAATACTCTGTGATGCGATCTGACATGCATCCACTAACCTTTGTCGTAAATCAATAACGAACTCGTAACTACTGCGAGTTGCGTCATCCTGAGAAGTACCAAGGATTAAATCCTTTAATAAATACAACGGGCCTCTCGGATTTCCTCCATAGACGAGTTCAAAGGGAGAGAACCCAGTACTCTCCTGAGCAATCTCTCTGTACGCGAATAAAATCGATGGGAGAATGTTATCCCAGCCCCGAGGGTGTGCATCAGTAACCTTCCCAAGCATTAACTTAAGAGAACCGTTTAATCTTTCACAAACCCCATTTGAACTTGGTCTATATGGACTTGTGAATGAATGTTTTATGCGATATAATCTCTCTATCGCGCTCATAAGTTCAGACTTAAACTGTGTACCACTATCAGATAGTATTTCCTCAGGAAAACCTATCCTTGTAAAAATTAGGTATAAAGCTTCCACAACTGATAAGGTATTAATGTTTTTAACGGTATGGCCTCAGGCCATCTAGTGCACAAATCGATGCACGTTAAAATATACTGAAAACCTCGATCCGACTTTATAGATAGTGGACCGATGATATCTATAGCTAGTTTCCTAACTGTGCGAACAGGCACATCTGTGACTTGCAAGGGTGCTGTAGTATTCTTACCCCTGCGTGCTACTTTTTGACAAATATGACAAGATCTACAGTATATTTTTACATCTGTGTTAATACCAGGCCAATAAAAATTTGTAGTAATTCGAAACAAAGTCCGATTACGACCTAAGTGTCCTGCCATTGGTACGTCACGACCTGTATTTAAAACTAAAGGTATAAAAATTTTGGAACCACAATCTTTTTCTTTACCTGATCAACTCCTTTCCTAAAACATCTGATCAAAACATTGTTACGAAACTCAAACCAGTATGATGAGCTTTTCATGATCTTAATTTGTTTTGTTTCAGCCAAAGTGAATAATTTCTTAAAAGATTCATCCTCATTTTGTTTTTGTGTAAAGATAGTCGGAGAAACGTTTTGAGCATTTCTCAGTGGCGTCTCCTCCATGACAGATGGAGATGCATCAGTCAAAGTAATCGCTTCATGCTGAGCTCTGGTAGTGACCGCATTCGACATCAATGGGTGCTTGCTGACCCACTCTGCAATTTCTTCAGGTGAACAGTCTTTCTCACCTGAAATGTTGCTAAGGATCACGTCACTTACAGGGTTCTCCAAGCCACACACGAGTACAGTCCCTGAATAAAAAGGTGTGTCGATCTCCGCCTTTGCCATTGGAAACCATTCAATGTTACCTCCAAAATTAACACATTTCAGTGACTTTCCTGTAAATGATGATTTATCTAGCAACGATTTCCGTATCCCGACAATTGTACATCCTGTGTCACGAAGAATGATGGCTGGTCTGTCACCTATAAACCCTTTGTGTAATGTAAGGCGACCGATAAAATCGCAAACAGACATGGCCGGTAAAATATGGCCACACAAAAGTCTAGTTTTAGCACCTGGCTCATAAAGTGTATTACACTCAGTGCAATTGTTATCTTTGCTTGAGCGTACAATGCATGCATTAGCCAGTTCAACATGGCTATCGTGACCACAAAGTGGGGTACAGACGTTAGCATGGTCTGATTTCCCTTTTGCCTGTTTACAATCATTTTTGTGATCAGTTTTGTGATTGCATTGTTTACCGTGCTTATTGTTTACTTCACTTTAATGACACCTACCATTTCCATTGGAGCGTTCACCTGAAGTTTTTCTATCATATCTGTGATGTATATCATCACTGCTATTACTGTAGTGTAGTCCACGACCTCGGATAGAGTAATTAGAATATATATACCCACCGAAGTGAGATGGTGACTGACGGCGAGGAAAATTGTACCGTCCTCAAAAGGAAGATCGATAATCACTTCTATATCTGCCCTCTGCATTCCTTGGGCGAGAACGGTGGTCACATACTCTTCCGTCGTGGTACAAAACACACACAGGTAACGCATCATCAAAAGAAACCTTACGAATTTCCTTGTTTGGATGTGCAGACATGTAGTTTCTCCCCAATTCTTGACATTCATTGATAGATTTTGGCTTTCTCTCCTGTAAAAAACTAACAAAATCTGCGCCACAGGTAGATACAACTTTATCCCTGAGCATTAGGTCAAATAATTCATCAAAAGATTTATTGATACCCGATAAATCTATCCAATGACTCAAGTACAATTTAATAGAAGAGATGAACTCTCCAAAATCAGCATTTTTGGACGGAACCACAGAATGAAATCTGGATCGAAAACCCTCCTCAGTGAGCTGAAATTTTGCCATCAAAGTATTGGCAACAATATCGAAATCAGATCGACTTGTTTCATCAATTGACATGACTTATTTCATTGCTTCACCAGTGAGGTAGTCTGAAAAAATTATAGGCCATCTATCTTTTGGGATCTTATAATCCATAGCCCTCATTTTAAACCTCATAATAAACGAGTCCATGCAATCACGTTTATCATCAAAATTTGGTAATTTAATTTTTGGATAATTAAAATTATTGCTATGAGAACCTTGTGGAACAGCACCATTGTGTTGGGCATTAATCTTTGCACTCCCAATCTCTTTTTCTTTATCAGCCTGTAATTTCAATGACTGAAGTTCTATAGCATTTCTGTGTGCTTGATCTAACTGCAGAAGTTCCATCTTACGTAGTTCCATTTTCTCCCGTTCTAATTCTCTAGATGCTACTTGTTCCTTTCTAGCTGCTTCTAGTTGAACCAATTTCTTCTCTTCAAGTTCCCTTTCTTGAACCAATTTCTCCTCTTCAAGTTCCTTCAATTCTCTTGCTTGCGCAAGTCTTTTCTCTTCCAATTCCATTGCTTGATCAAGCTCCTGCTTCTTTAATTCTCTTTGTTCCTTTCTTTCAATCCGTTCCACATATTCATGACAGTTGTTCTCAGCATAAGCTTCTAGCTCAGCTCCAGATTTGCCTAAACGCAAACCTATATCAATAAATTCTGATAATGAAGACATCTTGTGTTCAAAGTTGAATTAACAAGTGTCAAATCTCCCTGTAATATCAATTAATTACGTACAATAACTTATGGCGTTGACTGAATTTATACCTTATGAAGGAATGAACATACCAAGGATGAGAGACGAGCACAGTGAAAAAGAATGGTACAAGTCAATGATGATGTTAATACAGTAACATGTTAAATTACAGCACATTACAAGACAAATATAAAGGAAATAAAAGAAACAAAGACATGTTGACAAGCAACAACAACTTGGTATAATCCCATGTACAATAAACAAGACAGAGAAGCATGCACAATTACAGCAAATCGTCCAATCTCACAATAAGACAAGAATGATAGTAAAACAGCTGTACAGACACGTGACCCACTTACATAAATTAGTGAATGAAAATATGTGACGTAGACTTGACGAAACAATCTATACAAATACTGATGTTTGCTATGCAGTCAAAGACTAAAATTCCATTGTTATTTTCTTTGACTGGACAATCAACAATCACCTAATAGGACATCGTCATTTGTAACATTTCTGAAGAAAATCTACAAATAGCGAGCGGCACTGTCGTGGTGAGTAAAGTGTAGAGTATTTGTCGAGTTGGACAATAGTAGTGAAATCGACAAGGGATAGTGGACTGACAGAGTTATAGATTACACACACAGAAAGGTGTAAATAGGAGATGGACTTGAGACAACCTGGAAGATTTACCAATATGATCTCTCTCTCCAAGCCTCAACTCACCTTTCACTGTCTAAGCATCTCCCGCTCTCACTCTTTTCTCTTATCAAACATAGAGATTATAGTAAAGAGCTAAACAAGTTAATTATGGATGAAAAGGGTCGGGAACAGCGCATTAATAAATGTGTAAACTTTATTAAAGAAGAAAAGCATGGAATTAATGCATATTATCATACCCAGCATAAATTTACATCAATAATCAAATATTCATCAATAGTCATCAATAATCATATACACCAACAAACACACAGAGATCACCATTCATAAAACCTGTAGAACACAGAGAGATAAATAAATCGAGTGTCAGTCCGTCCGTTTTCGGGGACCATATGAAATGGCTCCAGTAAGTTGTTTTTTTCGTACATATCCTCCATGGGTGATGGAATTAACCTGAATAAAATCACTGTATAGGCGCTATCATTGGTGATTCCTCCCTAATTGCGCGAGGTGGTCTGGAAGACTCTATTTATCTCCTGCTGATCGAATAAACAAACTGAGCGACTGCCTGTCCGCGGTCGTGGGACCAAAAGCTAGCTCCAGAAAGTGTATCACTTGTAGATCCTTCGTGAGGGACTAGCCTACAAAACTTTCTTTGTTGGTGCTAAACGTTGGTGACCGCTACTTGCGTGAGGGGGCTGAAACTCTGTCCATAGATGGCTGCTCATACGTGCGAAGTTTTATGTATCCAGAAAAATACACCAGAAGAAGTCACTTGAGGACAAAGAGTCCCAGGCGCGCTTATCCGGCGCTAGGCTCTGCTTGGCTGTAAATCCTGTTTAAACTGGTTTGGCTGTGGTTTGCTGAGTGCCCCGTTTAGGCACAAAAAGGCGGGTGATATGGAATTCTGCTATCGGCAAGCTGGGCGGTTTTGATATTCTGGAAGCCGCAATGCTCTGGCTGGTAATTCAATAGGCGAGTAGAGAACTACTACTACATTTGGTGATTCCAGATTTAAAGTTGGCTCCGTTGTACTGCGTGAGCTTAACTTGGCGTTGTCAAAAGGGGTTTTGATTCAGGAACGGTGTTGACGATTCGTGACGCTAGCGGTATTCAGAAACACTCTAGATCGAAGAGAATATTTCGTTCTTCGCCTGACTGGAGTCTGCTCTAGCGATTCGGTCTCCCTGAAACCCGAAAAATGACTAGAACATAGGCAAACACATTCTAGTACTGTGTTAAAGTTTGCCTTATCTCATGATGGTCATCTACGGGCCAGGAATATTCACGAATGTCTTTGTCTATTAAAACCAGTCTACTCTTATAGATCACAAAGGACGCTCCCCCCGGACACCTGGCCTGCATATTTCTACAGAAGTTCGGCGAAAGACGTAATCTAGAGTAAGACAACAGAAATCGTGCGAAAGTTCCCCAGGTAGAGAAATGCATAACATTATGCTCTATCTTGTCTAAGGGGCAAAAACCCAAAGACTGACCGCGGGTTTGTCTCCCCCTGTTTCCAGGATGAATAATATTATGATCCGAAACAGCGTTCTGGAAGCCAAACACAGGGACCCTTTTGCTCGTGATCAAAGGCTTAGCGCGACCAGAGAAATTCCCCCTGTTCGGACCACAGGTGCGTTTAGATAACATTACGTTACCTCTACGCTGGCCGTTGAAGGAATTTAGTACTAAGGCCAAACGTAAACAAACCTCGGGGAGGGTTTGAGAGGGTGAGAAAGTTTGGCCACGAAGGTAGAAAATGAAAGAAAAAGAAATTATAAAATGTCCAGGAAAACAGAACATTAAAAGGAATAATCAAATTATGGACAAGATGGTAAAATAGATTATCTGTCTACGTGACAAGTGCCCCCCCTTTTAAAGTTCGAGGAATACGGACAAAAATGACAGTAATTTATCTTTTCCATCGACGTCCGTTTCCTGTCATTGGAACATCCTATCTCATAAACCAAATATGTTTCCAATTTCTGTCTGTCTGTATGACTAGCTCCGAGTTCATTTCTTTTCTTCCCTCTGTCTAATAGACGTTCAGCGAATGGGATCTTGCGAGGCCAGTCGGCGCTGACGCCCTTCGTTTCCGTGTGAACCTGATCTTGGTTCCACCATTCGCTGTGCCTGTTTATGGTCCGGAAAATTATCCGCACCTGTTGTGGTTTTTGGCCCTGCCTGAACTCACTGGCCACTGCGTAGATAATCCGCCTGTTATGCGCGGTGTAATCATTGTTGGGCTCAGGCTGCTTATGTACATATTTACCTGTCACGGGCGTGGCCTTGAATAACCCTCTATAGCTGCAATCTATCGGAATTTTTCACGCGCGTGTAATCCTAGTTGGCCAATAAAGCCTTTCGTTGGCCGAAGAAATGCTAGCATTTTCTTCTGCCTCTCCCCACCTACTCCCCTGTTTCGGTGGGAGCATTGATCAATCTTCAGACCTGTGCCGTCTAAAGGTGGGTCTGGAGCTTTCCTTGCCTTGCCAGTCACAACTCTGGCTTGGTCAACGGAAATGATCAAGTTGCTCGGTAATGGCCTGGCGGAGGCGACTACTTTGCTGTCCTTCAGTGGGGTTGAGACCACTGGAATAATGCGATTTGAATGTGAGAACTCAGCTGCCTGAAGCAGAGAGTAATCGATCGCATTCTGGGGTTCTACTAAATCATAACAGATCTCCGTAGCTTCTATCCGTGGAGAAAGATAGGTAATATCTGCGAGTTGCAGAGTTTGTTGAGTCGCTTTACCATTACTAGCATTACGTGAGCCAAGGCTCTCAACAATGGCTCCTTGTACAGTAGTAAGGCAGCTTTTCTCACTGTCTTCTGCCCTGAGAAGTGTGAGAGACTCAAATGGAATACCAGGGATCCCTTCGCATGGAACCCTGTGTCCACCATAAACGTCAACTTTGCCCTCCCCTGAGGAAGTTACTGGCGTCAGTTGAACTTTGTCCTGCAATGCGAGATCCACTTCCTGGTTGACAGGCCCCGCAGACTGCATGCAAATGATTGGACGGTTTGAGATCCCGTTAGATCGCGAAGTGCCCGAGAAAAAACTCTCGGTGTGTTTTTCCAAAGTTCCTTGGAACGGTTTGGAAAGTTTACCCCTTTTAGCAGACGACTTATTCTTGCACCTTTTAAGCTCAGGGTGATAAGAGGAGCGGCACCTCCTTTCTCTAATAGTTGAGTTGGAGGGATACGCCTCTGCATATCTGTAGGCTGTTGTAGAGTGCTGAATGAAGCGGGTAAGGGACCCCGAGTCTACTGGTACCAGGCCGAACCAGTTAATGTCTCAAAACGTGATGAGGTGAGGTATCTTTTGTTTCTGGCCACCAATATGTAGAATACGATATATAATATATGTCCGAATATGTAGAGTCGTGGTGGGCTTATGGCCACCAAATGTAGAATGTCTATTTATGGGTGTGTAGCAGTACTCTACGTAGAGGGTTATCGCCCTCGGACACCAGGGATGATGAGGCAAGATCTTATGGTGTCGTGGTCTGGTGTATGTGTGACGTGTATATGAAGTCGAGTATCAGGTAGGGACGTCACATCAATTCATAAACGTATAAAGTCAAGAAATGGTTGAACTGCAAGTGATGTTGTTGGTAATATATATTGTACGCCACAATGACAAAGCATGGACATCGTTATGCAGAAAAACATCACAGGTATATTCACAACAGTCATTGTATCATCGAAGTAGTCGATTCCACAGGCACAGCAGACAGCATAATATCAATGTACATTGTATGCCTTTTAGGATATCGTGACAAGCTGTACATGTAGTCAGGTAGTGAACTTCCCCTTTCCATAAGAGCTAGTAGATATCAACTAGGAGATTAAATATGGTCTCCTCGATTTGACCTCAACAAGACAGGCATGTCTTTTGAGCGTCACATTATCGTCCTCTATGTTCCTTATACAGCAAAGGTATCAAACCTAGATCCATCAACAAAGTTCAGGAAGCAAATAGTCCGTAGGACAGGCATCAATCGATGCGTGACAATCTAAGTGGATCATGAGCTGAGCAAACTAGTCATATCGTAGACTTTAGAATAAGGCAGGCTAAGCAAAAGTCAACATCACAAGATGGCGATAAAGTTACTCAGCAAAAAAGGGATTTAATTACCTGTTCATAAGGAATTAAATGAATAATCACATATGCCTCCAGGCATTAGGAATAACACAGAGATATATCATCTCAAGATAGGAACAACAATCATGAGGACTCCTTCCTGAATAAACTAAGCGAAGACTAGCACATAGCTACGTCTCGCCTTCACAGCTTCTCAGCACAGACTGACCTGGGCGGAAATCGTTTAAAACGCCGCCACAAAAAGGGACATGCGCAGAACACGCGAATCGAATACAACTCAGGCCAATTTACGAAACGAAGAATGTTCTACGATGTTCGACATAAGACCTATTACCTTAAAAGCAAATGAATCTTGAAACATTGCGATTGCCAACTGTTTTGAAAGAACTGGCGATCTGAGCGCTCTATAAATGGACATGACTCAAAAATCGTTCACACAACTATCGGCAACCCTAGCTATCAAGATAAGACAACTTCTGGACGATAGCTATCAAGATTAGACGACTGTAGAAATAAAAGTGACTACAATTTCATGAGTTCCTTCCCATGCATTAAAAAATTAACTATAGTCAGAATGAATGGTCAGAATAAGTTGCGACAAGTTTTTAGCAGCAACATTACCGCCACCTCCCGATAAAAAAAAAATGTGCAACATTTTTTTTTTTTTAAATATCCAAGAGTAAAACCAAAAGCGGTTTAACAACGCACGAATTATGCGGGGATAAGTAATTGCACTGCCTAATATGAGGCTAAATTGACACATAAAGTGTCTGGTGAGAATATTTCTCAACAGATAAAAAATCTGATTCAAAAATATATCGGGGAGATGCCACCAACACACACTACGCTTGCATGAAAATACAATATAAATATGCAAGTTCATATCATTATAATCAAATAGCAGTGTCATACTCTAATACCGCTTAGAATGGATGTACACATCTGATATTGAATGTTAAATATTACATTATCTAAATGTTTAATATTACCATTACACAATGAAATTAAATATAAATGAAGATCCAGGACACATCTCCTGTCGTTCCAAAGAAACTGTACAATGTGGAACTCTCCATGTTTGACAATAGAAAGGTAGCTTCTCAGATCAACAATAACGTGCTGAGAAAAAACAACCAATATAATTCTATTTAATAGCCATTAAGTTTCATACCATACAATACATTATTATTAATAATTGTGGCCGAGTGAACTTTCGGCCCTTATATTAACTACTCAATCTTCTTCTTATATTAAAGATGGGAACAGAAGAAGATGATAACAAAGCACAATAGTATGTGTTCACCTAAAGTGAGGACAGATGTGCTAATGTATTGTAGTAATATAGGTGTGTTATGGCTCTGTCGTATATATAGAAATAGAACAGAAGTATTAGTTGGAATCATGTGGGCATCTAGACAGAATGTCAGCCATCACATTATCCGACCCACAGATAGCTCGTACCGTGAAGTGAAAAGGTTGAAGAGCAATAGCATATCGAGTGGATCTCGAACTCTTCAAGTTCTTAGTCTGAATAGCTGTAAGAGCTTTCTGATCAGTTTCTAGAATGAAATGTGCGCCCAGGAGGAATCTTTGTAGTTTGAGAATAGACCAAACCATAGCTAACAATTCACGGTCTAAAACCGAGTAGTTCCTCTCTGCCGCATTTAGTTTTCTAGAAATGTACATGACAGGATGCAGAGTTTCAGCATATTCCTGCATAAGTGCTGCTCCAATCCCAGTGGATGAAGCATCACTTCGAAGAACAAAAGTTCTATCAAGAGTAGGTAATCTTAGGATGGGAGGAGAAGAAAATATACTTTTAATCTGGTCTAAGGAAGATTGACATTCCTGAGACCAACGAATCAGATTAGGCGACCCTTTCTTCAACAACGTTGACAGAGGTGCCATTATCGAAGATAGATTCGGAATAAATCTCCCATAGAATTGAATTAACCCCAAGAGACTCCGGACTTGTTTCTTCGTCTTAGGTACAGAGATGTTCAATATTTTCGAAGTATTGTGGTCTTCTGTCTTCAAGAGACCATGACCAACACGATGACCCAAGAAAGAAATTTCACCAAAACCAATATAAGCTTTAGAAGGTTTTGCTGTCAAATTATATTCACGTAGAGTAGACAGTAGGTCATATAAACCCAGATAGTGATCTTCCCAAGAGTCACTGAAGAGACAGATATCATCTAAGTAAGCGATGACATCTGAACGATGAGAAAGTATTCGACGCATCATGCGAACGAAAGTAGCAGGGGCGTTCATAAGACCGAAAGGCATTACATTCCATTGAAATAAACCCCTAGGTGTAGAGAAAGCAGTCAGAGGTTTGGCATGATCTGCTAAAGGCACTTGCCAATAACCTTTTGACAAGTCAAGTTTAGTGAAGAATCTAGAATTAGAAAGTCTACTAAGTAGATCCTCTAGTAAAGGCATAGGTTCAGCATCGAACTTTGTGACTTGATTTAATTTGCGATAATCAACGCAAATTCGTATGTTCTTATCTTTCTTCCGAACAATAACCATGGAAGAAGAATATGGAGAAGTCGATGGTTCAATTATGTTTAATTGGATCATTTCATCCAATTCCTTTTCCACTTGTGACTGAAAGTGTATAGGGATAGGATACGGCCTAACCCTAATAGGATTACTGTCGGTAAGAATTATGTCATGTTCTATGACATTCGTGTGACCAGGGATGTCGGTTAGAACATCCTTAAATGTCTGTAACATCGACGAGACTTGACGATGTTCATCAACAGAAAGATTAGGAGAAATGGACACATCTTTCGAAGATTCCATAGATTGTAGTGGAACCACTGGAAGAGGAAGATCGACATCAGAAAAAACAGATTCCTCATCCTGTATTACAGACAGGGATGAGTAATGACCATGAGGTACAGAAGAATCGTCCGTTGCCTGAAAAATAGGCAGCAAATAGTCTGGACGCTCATGAAATTCCGTCAGCATGTTGATATGGAAAGTCGTATGCTTTCCATCTATATCGACCACATAGTCAACATCGGAAATTCGTGAGACTATTGCATATGGACCTTTCCATGCAATCAGAAGTCTATTTCCCCTACTGGGGAGTAGGACGAATGCTTTGTCACCTGGACAAAGTTGTCGTTGACATCTGTTCTTGTTAGCAAACTGCCTTGCTTTTTCTTTAGCAATTTCTGACGAAGCAGTCGCTAGTTTGCATGCCTCAATGATCTTTTGCCTCAGAGCAATGACATACTCATATGAAGATTGAGTGTCATCACTAATATCATCGGCAGTGATGAGATCGTGTAATAAAGACATAGGGCCGCGCGGACGCGCGCCAAAGACAAGTTCAAAGGGAGAAAATCCTGTGTGCTCATTTGGGACCTCTCTATAGGCAAAGAGAGCCGCAGGTAAAACCCTGTCCCAATCTTGAGGATGGTCTTCAGTTATCTTACCAAGTAAAGTCTTGAGCGTTCTATTCAGACGCTCAACTAACCCATTAGACATAGGATGATAGATGCTACTGAGAGATCTTTTAATGTGTAAGGTAGACATTACTTGAGACATAGTATCAGATATGAGTTGAGTGCCATGGTCTGACAGTATTTCTCTGGGGAACCCCAAGCGAGAAAATATCAGCCAAAGAGCATCTGCAATATCCGTAGTAGATATGCTCTTTAGAGGGATAGCCTCTGGCCAACGTGTGCACATATCGACACATGTAAGAATAAACTGATGTCCTCTGGCCGACTTTATCTTAAAAGGGCCAATAATATCTATGGCCATTTTCTGGAATGGCCGAATAGGGATGTCAGCAGCCTGGATA
This sequence comes from Oreohelix idahoensis, assembly GCA_024509875.1. Taxonomy (NCBI): domain Eukaryota; kingdom Metazoa; phylum Mollusca; class Gastropoda; order Stylommatophora; family Oreohelicidae; genus Oreohelix; species Oreohelix idahoensis. The sequence goes on from JAMPIV010001960.1 coordinate 286,513, forward strand.
GGCGCAGCATGTCGTGGTCCTCTAGATTTGACCTCCTGACATGCCTGACATGATCGGCAGTATATACGGATGTCCTTGTTAACAAAGGGCCAAAAGAAAGCCGCAAGGACTCTCGACTGTGTACGGGAAAATCCCATGTGTCCAGCACATTGCGAGTCATGAGCATGCTGCAATATTTGCACTCTCATACTCTTGGGAACAAGAATTTGCGAATGTGCTGACGTAGCCGAGTCTTGTACCATACGTACAAGTACGCCGTTTTTCATTTCTATCCAAAATTTTCTTTGTGTATCCTTATTTGGATCACCTTTCTTCGCAAGAATGAAGAATTTCTTTAGCGTAGGATCTTCTTCTTGTAATTTTATGAACGAGTCACGAGAAATAACCAAGGTAATATCTTGGCTATGAACTTCATTATCATTATTCAACGAAGTTTGCGGTGTTTGTAGAGCTTGTGCTCTTGTAACCACTGCATTGGTAGCTTGCATATTATCATCTTCCCAAGCAGCAATCTGCTGTGGGGTACATTCCCTAACTCCGTGGATACGACCAATAATAAGGTCCGCAATAGGATTAGGTAAGAGACAGGCATGCACATCTCCCGTAAAGAAAGGAGTGGCAATGTGAATTACAGCAGTAGGATATTTCTCTAGAGTGCCGCCAAATGTGACACATTTGATAACCCTTCCTGTCGCACAGGATGGATCTACAAGCGATTGTCTAACACCAATAGTGGTGCATCCGGAATCGAAAAGTAGTGAGACTGGAGTATTATTAACAAGACCCTTATGTAGGATTAGAGAACCTCTCCCGTCATGTGCAACCGAAGCAGGAAGAGCGGGGAGAGGGTGACCACAACTCAAAGTCGATATTGTAGTTGGTTCGAACAAAGTACTGCATTGGGGGCACTTGTTTGCTCTCCCAAAGTCAAAAGAAGAACAAGTGACAGCGTCAGAGTTTTTATTATCAGAAACCTGATTACAGGCTCCCTGAGATTCTTGTTGAACCGAGTTAGCCTGCTGATATCTCTTTTTTTGTATTGAGATCTACCGCGACTACTATTACCTCTGAAGTTATCACTGTTGTTATTGTCTCTGTAGTTATTATTGTCTCTATTATAATTATTATTATCATGTCCACATTGATGTGAACATCTATTTGTTTGGTTTTGAGGTTTACATGAGGAAAAGCCTCTGTTACCATATCCTCTTCTGAAATGCCTAAAATTATTAGGTTGGAAGTAACGAGGACTGTCAGCTCGTCTCCAATTCTTCGAAGAAGAATCACCCTGAAATTGATTTCCATAATTTTGACCGTAACTACGGTTACTTTTCTTATCAAAATTTTGTTGGAATCTATGACTAGTGTTTTGACTATAAGGTGCTGACGAAGCAACTGGCAGACCTTCTTTTACTTTAGAGTTACCAATGGTTGCGTGAAGATGAGCAGTTATGTATTGGCTACAGAAATCTTCCATTTCTTTTATTGTTTTAGGTTTACGTTCATGAAGGAAAGCAAGGAAAGACTCATTGACAGAAGACATGACTTTGTCTCTAATTATTAAGTCCATAAGTCCTTCATAAGTCTTTTCTGTCTTAGACAGCTCCACCCAACGTAAAAAAGTAAGACGTGTCTTTGAAATGAATTCAGAGAATTGCACACCAGTTTCTGGTAACATATTTTTAAATTGAAGACGATAGCCGTCTTCGTCAAGTTGGTATTTTTTTAACAATATAGCCCTGACAACCTCATAGTTGTTCTTGTCAGGCCCATTTACCATGCTTAACATACTCAAAGCATCACCTCTAAGTATTTTGGACAAATGATAAACCTGCAATGATTTATCTATGTTATGTACTTTACATGAAGTTTCAAATCTGTCCAAATAGAATGTTATATCGTCGATGGAAGCATTGAATGGTGGTAGGTTAAGTTTGAAAGTGCTTGCATTAGTCTTATCTGAGACCTTATTTGCATCATTAGCATTACCTATGTTCATCACCCTTAATTTCTCAACTTCCAAAGCTAAGAGTTTTTCTTCATGCTCCATTTTTGCTTTTCTCTCTTCAGACTCTCTTTGTAACTTCCTTTCTTCAACTTCAGCTTGCTTTTCTAACCTTTTATTTTCAGACTCAATTTCAAGTCTTTTATTTTCAGACTCAATTTGTAGTCTCTTCTCTTCAGCTTTTGCTTCTGCTTCTCTTTTTTGTTTTTCCATTTCCATTTGGAATCTTTTTTCATCCACCTGCATCTGCAGTTTCTTCTGTTCAGCTTCCATTGCTTTATCATATTGAGTAGTTGCAAATTCTTCTAACTTATCACCAGTCTTCCCAAGCAATTTACCCTGCTCAATAAAGTGCTCAAATGTAGCCACGATGAGTAATAATATGAGTCCACAACCTGAAATAATTAATTATCTTATTTCAAATTTAATTATAACAAGCAATGTAAACATTACACTGTAAACAATACAATGTAAACAATACAATGTAAACAATACAATGTAAACAATAACAAAGATTTAGCAACAATACGAAAACATTCGTAGAAATCAACAAAAAATAAAGCGAAAATTAAAGAAATATCACAAAAAATGTGATGATATCTACGAGGATATTAGACAATACACATGACACCACAGTGTATAAACAAAAATGTTGTATGAAACTAAACTATAGTAAAGAGGAGGCTAGCAAATACAAACAAATCAAAACAAAACTAAAGAATGCAGAAAAATAACGAAAACAATACTAACACATGTCATCACAACTAACAAAAAATAGCAACAGAAGTCGCTTTGCAAATTCCAGTATCGGAAATTTGCACACCCTATAGAAAACGCTCACGATAGACGACCTCTATCACGTGGTATGATCTAAAGGAGACTCCGCCCAACCGAAAACCCGCAGAATCATAAACATATAAATATAAATATACAAATAACATATAAACATATAACATGTAAACAAAAGAATGAGATGAAACACAGAAGACTCAGTAGAAGTATAAGGGCACAGTTCACAAACAGGCCACTTAACTTATGGAACTCCAATCGTCAGTACAGCAAACAGGATGTAATCAGCATTCTGAGATCAAAGATCCAACGTTGATTGCCATCTGTACTTGCATCAAAACAGCTACGACGATGGTTGAGACTTGAGTTTTCAAACGGTACGTGCAGTGTACAAGGAGTGTAGAACTCGTCAGCGATGGAACTTGGCCTTCTCCAAAGCAGAATAGCAACAAATCAATTCTCCCGTATGTAACAAAACTGGGAAATGTAACTTTCTTGACTTGGAACAGCAATTGTTGAAAATTCCAAAAAAGTTCCTGGGCAACGCCGAGTAATTTCGAAATTCTGCGCTTCTGTTGTTGTCTTGTAGATGTTGTCTGTAGGCTGTTGTAGAGTACTGAATGAAGCGGGTAAGGGACCCCGAGTCTACTGGTACCAGGCCGAACCAGTTTATGTCTCAAAACGTGATGAGGTGAGGTATCTTTTGTTTCTGGCCACCAATATGTAGAATACGATATATAATATATGTCCCAATATGTAGAGTCGTGGTGGGCTTATGGCCACCAAATGTAGAATGTCTATTTATGGGTGTGTAGCAGTACTCTACGTAGAGGGTTATCGCCCTCGGACACCAGGGATGATGAGGCAAGATCTTATGGTGTCGTGGTCTGGTGTATGTGTGACGTGTATATGAAATCGAGTATCAGGTAGGGACGTCACATCAATTCATAAACGTATAACGTCAAGAAATGGTTGAACTGCAAGTGATGTTGTTGGTAATATATATTGTACGCCACAATGACACAGCATGGACATCGTTATGCAGAAAAACATCACAGGTATATTCACAACAGTCATTGTATCATCGAAGTAGTCGATTCCACAGGCACAGCAGACAGCATAATATCAATGTACATTGTATGCCTTTTAGGATATCGTGACAAGCTGTACATGTAGTCAGGTAGTGAACTTCCCCTTTCCATAAGAGCTAGTAGATATCAACTAGGAGATTAAATATGGTCTCCTCGATTTGACCTCAACAAGACAGGCATGTCTTTTGAGCGTCACATTATCGTCCTCTATGTTCCTTATACAGCAAAGGTATCAAACCTAGATCCATCAACAAAGTTCAGGAAGCAAATAGTCCGTAGGACAGGCATCAATCGATGCGTGACAATCTAAGTGGATCATGAGCTGAGCAAACTAATCATATCGTAGACTTTAGAATAAGGCAGGCTAAGCAAAAGTCAACATCACAAGATGGCGATAAAGTTACTCAGCAAAAAAGGGATTTAATTACCTGTTCATAAGGAATTAAATGAATAATCACATATGCCTCCAGGCATTAGGAATAACACAGAGATATATCATCTCAAGATAGGAACAACAATCATGAGGACTCCTTCCTGAATAAACTAAGCGAAGACTAGCACATAGCTACGTCTCGCCTTCACAGCTTCTCAGCACAGACTGACCTGGGCGGAAATCGCTTAAAACGCCGCCACAAAAAGGGACATGCCCAGAACACGCGAATCGAATACAACTCAGGCCAATTTACGAAACGAAGAATGTTCTACGATGTTCGACTTAAGACCTATTACCTTAAAAGGAAATGAATCTTGAAACATTGCGATTGCCAACTGTTTTCAAAGAACTGGCGATCTGAGCGCTCCATAAATGGACATGACTCAAAAATCGTTCACACAACTATCGGCAACCCTAGCTATCAAGATAAGACAACTTCTGGACGATAGCTATCAAGATTAGACGACTGTAGAAATAAAATAGACTACAATTTCATGAGTTCCTTCCCATGCATTAAAAAATTAACTATAGTCAGAATGCATGGTCAGAATAAGTTGCGACAAGTTTTTAGCAGCAACAATAGGGTTTTTCACTGTCCGGCCGGGAATCTTGCGAAATATAACGTGATAGGGTGTGGCTCCCTTTTCTCGACGTACCGTGTCGGTTAGGTGCTGCTCGGTCTGGAGCGTGAGAGGCTCGGGGTTCGCCGCTTGCCAGACGGGAACAATCCGTATTACAATGCTTGTTAGCACCTCTCTCACCTTTGTGCATTTTCCATGCCTGGGAACGTTGCGTAATTTGTCCCGTGGCTTTAGGTCTGCTGTCCCAACGTAAATTCTTTCCTTGTTTGGGCTTCGGATCCAAGTCCAAAAGAAAGTCAATTTTCTGGATTTGGGGTCCAGTTTTAGCAGGCAAGTTTTCTTTCATGGGCGCAAGGTTTGCAGGGGCGTTGACCGTTAAGGGCACAGAAGAAGGGGAAGTAGAGTGACTACATTTAGTATCTGTTTCCATCCTCCGAATTTGTCTATCCAGTTCATTCATTCTGATTTGGCGTAGCCTGTCCCATTCTTGGCTTTCTCTGTCCCTTTCTTGTCGCTCCATTTCCAATTGCTTGTCCCGTTCTTGTCTTTGCTTTTCCCTTTGCTTCTCATCTTCTATCACTTCTTCTATGTACTGTCGGGTGAATGCTTCACTCTCCCCAGTTTGTTTACAGGACCATGCCAAGATTAAACGGCTGTCAAACCAATTGTCTACCTCGTATTGATCCTGCAGGCTTACTGCAAATTCTAGAAAGGGCTGGATTTCGCTATCCTTGTACTCCATGTACTTAGCTACCTCGAGGGCAATCCTATGCACTTTATCTAGATCAGCCATTATCTCAGTTATCGTGGTCAGGCGTTTTTCCATTCAAATACTTGCTTGGATGTAGCGCAAAGATGTTTGGGTAGATCGATAAATTGATTTGATTCCACAACACATGCGCTCGAGTCGTATTTCTGTACTCACAAGCTGCTTCTATAAAGAACTTCTCATAGTAACTACAAACATATTACGTTAAAAATAACTAAGGACTCGAGTCACTACAAACTACCTAACCAGCCCGTGAAAATTAGACAACATAATAGTTTAGAAAATAGCGTATTTTGGTTTTTAAAACAATACTGAACTACACACGGAAAAAGATAGAGATAACACAATCAACATATTACATTAAGTCACCTTGTTATAACCATAATTGAAACTAACAGACACTTTAATAAATACTTATATTTTCGTTATTTTAAAAAAGGACAGTTCAACTCGGTACTGTCTCGCGAACGGGGCTGAGTTTTAAATCCATATCCTTTTTGCCACAGCGCGCACGCGTGTGGACCATTCTGATATGTTAAACAAAATTATTTCCTTTAATAACAGACTAAACAATAAGATTAGTTATAAGGAAGAGTAGGTGTGGGTCCATGAACACTCTCAATATCTCTCTCTTTCTCTCTTCCTCTCTCTTTCTCTTTCTCTCTCTCTCTCTCTCTCGCTTTCTCTCTCTCTCTCTCATTACATGTATTTAATTTTAATTATGTGTGCGTAACGTCTTTTTGTTCATCTTTTCACAGATGGAGTCAATTCAACGACGGGGCTATGCCTGTTTACACTGCCAGTCTGTTTTCAAGCGAGGTCATGATCTCACTCGGCATATGGCCACAACACACGACCGCCACAATCATGAGTGCGCTTTCTGTGGTTTAGTATTTACCAGACCCGATACGCTGAAACGTCACATAGAGAATAAACACGGGTCCGGCTCAGCACAAACAGACACATCAGTGGCACAAACCAACATAATATGTAGCAGATGTGGGGAGACTTTCACCCGCCGCGCCGACCTATTACGACACAGCAAGAGCAGGCACTCGCTGACTCTACTAGTATGTGAGGTCTGCAGTAAAAACTTTACCCGCCTTGACAATCTACGCATCCACAAAAAACACCAACACACCTCTTCAACAGCAGCAGACACAGCAGCAACACCGCAGAACCCACCAATACCACCGCACCATAATGACCGCGCCCTATCATCAGGTGTCACAACAACAGACTCAACGCTCCAACAGACACCACCAGCCGGTGCCATAACAGACTCAGCATCTATGGCGGCCTCTACCACCACAACAACTTCCACACTACCAAGAGCCCCCTATTCAACAAGTCCCACCCCATCTCACCCACCAAAAACAGGTCAGATCAAGAAACGCCCCATGACCAGTACCCAACCCCAAATAAAAAAAACCCCGCTTGACGTCTGAAGAAGACAGCTTACGAGACTTACAGGCTGACATTAAAGAAATATATACACAGAATTGGAGTGCGATCAAGACACACGCAAACATCCATAAATATTTATCGACTTTCACTTTTTTCCATAATAGCCAAAGAATTGAATGGGAAAGTCTTTTGCTTCCTGTCTTTACACAACAGACAAAACGCTTCAAAATTAACTTCAGTCACGACGTAGTTTTGAGACACAGAGAAACAAACCAATTACGCGTATTTCATGCCTCAAATAATAATAGTTGTGTGTTAGAACAGCCTCACTTAATCAACAACATTACAGATTTCAAATCTTTTCTCTCAAACTTACAAGACACCGACATTATCACAAACGCACAATTAAACAGACCCAATACAAAATATTATGTTGAAGCCATCCCGGCCACATCCTTCTATCTATATCATATTCAAGACCACTCAATCGCTTGAACAAACACGACAACAAAATAGACAAAAACACATACTTAGACGTCCTCAACACACAACAAACACAGGGTGGGAAAAATATCGGGTTCAGAGCACACAAATCCTCCATCTACACATATGAACAACACCGCAACGCCCTGTCTTACTTTTACGTAAAACGACAGGTACATCCCGACAACGTCACCACATCACCCCTCAACATTTAAACTGTCTCTTTCAGATACACACAGATACCTACAGGTATATACAACACCTCTATTTCTTATGACAATGTGACGACAATGTGACGACACATATCCCTCAAGGTCTGGCCTGTACCCCTGTGATATTGTATTAAAAACAAACTGTGATATACACACAGCCTTCCTATATAAATATGTATTATTGTACATTCATATGTGAAAATATCAAGGTTTGATAATGTCAAAAAATACTCCATATAATTGTATATTCATTTGATAAAAAATTACTGTACAATGTATTATGTTAAAAAATACTATATATATACATGCTCCTGTTTGATAATACAAAAACACTATTGAATATAAAATAAAAACTATATTAACTAAAATACCTTTTTGTTACCTATATCGTCTAAATGTTTGTCTAAATGTTGTAAAATAACTGTTTGTATAACTATTCGTATAACTGTTTGTAAATATAACTGTTTGTCTAAATATAACGTATACATATCGTCTTCTTGTTATCTAAATATCTTCCTATTGTCTCCCTATTATCTAAAAGTCTTCTTCTTATCTAAATATATCGTCTAACTATCGTCTTCCTATTGTCTAAATATATCTCCCTATTATATGTATATATCGTCTAACTAGCGTCGTCCTATTGTCTAAAAGTCTAAATATATCGTCTTCTTATTATCTAAGGCTATCGTCTAACTGTTCGTATAACTGTTGTAAAATATGTCTATATGTAAAATAAACAATACACAACAATACCGTGAAGCACTTTCGATGGTAGACCTAGTGCAGGACTCTAACACTTCACTCCCATATATATATATTGTATATACAACAATTAAAATACACGCACACAAAAAACCATACCCCAACACACCCCACGATTCAACAGCCCCTCAAACTACAACACACAATTAAGACACCTACAACCAAACACTCTACCGGTACAATACATCACACAAGAAATCCTCCCTAACCCAACCCGCCAGCTACATCGTCACCCACGCCAGCACAAAAAAGGCACTTCAAAAACCCTCTTAGTAACCCAACATTATCGATTTTTTATATTTTTTATACATATATTGTATACATGTATAAACAAACACACCAATACACTACCAACACAATACTTCACACAAAAATCCACCCTAACCCACCCCGCCAGCTACCCCTACAACATACATCGTCACCCACGCCAACACAAAAAAGGCACTTCAAAAAACCTCTTAGTAATCCAACATTATCGATTTTTAAATTTTCCGTCATTATCGATTTTTTTTATATTTTTTATATATATTGTATGTATAAACAATACCATTATCGTATATTACTATATAAAAAGTCATACGTCTGATCGTCAGAGGAAGCCCCGTCGCTAAAATATATCGCTATAAAAAAGTCATACGCCACCGCCTGAGAACGACCGAGTATTTTGTTATATAAAAGTCATGCGCCGCCGCCTGAATAATGCCGAGTATTTTGTTATATAAAAGTCACAAGCCGCCGCCTGAATAATACCTGTTTTTTTTTTATTTGCTATATAAAAGTCATGCGCCGCCGCCTGAGAACGCCTGAAATCGATCGGAGTATTTTGCTATACAAAAGTCACACGCCGCCGCCTGAATAATACCTGTTTGGTACATTCCCTACTACTAATATAGCCTACAGTAATCTGTCAGCCTTTATATCCCGTTAGCGTTCTATTATTTGCTAGCAAAACCACGCATTTTTCTGCCTGTCTAACTCACACAAGCTTATTTTTCATCCACGCCTTCAACATAATCAAACGAAGTTGTTTACAAACTTTCATGACCTGCCAGTCATAAAAGGTAGCGAATCAGGTTTGTTTATCTGAGTTTCTCACGTGAGCTGATCTGTCAATCATCGGATACCTGACAGACCGCACGTGAATAACACCTGACCTTTTGAAGTAGACTCATGGGAAAAAATACTTTCCCCGAGTACCCTTTGAAGTTTGCACAAGAGGAGAGTTAACTCTTTGATCTTCAGAAGCGGGCAAAATCTTCGAGAACCCCGTTACACGTATATAAGTCTTTTGATAGCGATCGAACACTAGAGAAAAGCCGACCGTATACTTTTATCTGGGGGACTCATTTTTCTGATTCTCTGCTATACACTATAATGTGAAAAGTAGCATCATCTATAGATCAGAGCAACCATGATGAAATATAAACTGTGTCTTCTTAAACCTGCTATCAGTCGTCATTCACAATTTTCGGATAGTCTAAACACGCAGTACTAGAACCATTTTCGCTAAATGTGTTAATTGCATTCGTGGAGATCATTTCAATCTGTGTTCTGGGAAAAGAAATTAGTGCTTACGTGTTTAAATGTTAAAGCTTTTACCATTCTAATTTACTTAGAGTTCTAGCTGTAAAAACCAGTGAAATAAAATAACGCGGAGCGATTTTATACAAGAGGTTCAGTTATAATGTTGTTTCACCACTCGCTTTCTTACACAAGAAGAAACGGTTAGCTGATTGGATTATATGCTAGACGCGACTGATAGTGACAGAATAGAATTCACTTTATATTTCATTTTGTGTATTTATAGTAAGTGACTTTTAAAAAATAACATATGATGACAAACGGACGCCAACAATTTAATAGCTATTAACGACAGGCGATATTTATGTAAGTGCGCGTATGATAATTGAATAATAATTGGCATTGTACGCTGATCGTTAATGCGCGCGCAAGGGGCGGGGAGGGTTGCATACCTTCATCCGTCCTGAAATTGCAGCGCTAGCAAAAAGCTGACCGTATAGGCGTTAAGGAAAACACCTGTGCCTTTTAACTTTAATCAGGACTGACGGAGTGGAAAAGAGATCCTCTTGTCCCCGTCCTTGTGAATATATACAGGGTGTCCATAAAAGATTGTACCCTTTTCAAAAAAATTATACTCGGCCCCATGATGTGGTACGAGGATGCTTTGTATTACAAAAGTAAGATAATCTTCGCAAGTTTTTTTTTCTCGCAGACCTGATCAATGGGCGTCCAGCGGTTTTTCTTCATTTACTGATGGGTTAATGTTGTCTTTTTCTTGGCTTGTGTGTCACCAATTTAATGTATGAGCCAACGATAAACAAGAAACATTTTAACTTGTAAAGTTAACGAGACTTACCAAACCCAACAATATTTTTTTCAGTTTTATGAGCCCACTGGGGTTGTACAGAAAAATAACATTATCTGACGACTGACAGTCGTATTCAAGTGTATCATCTAGAATTTACGCTGTTTCAGAATCGGCACTCACCATAGAGCCAGCCGATAGGATTACCATCATTTATCAATTGTAACAGTTTTAGCAACCAGATGTTTCCCAATACTGGAAGTATTTTCCTCTTTTTAAACTGTGAACCTCAAGCGCACGTTCGGCTATATTAACAATTCGCGGTGACATTTTGTTCATCAAGGGAAAATTAAAACACAAGATTTGGAGTCCACCTCGTTAGTCTTGATTTGTTGGAGGATGGACTGGGGCCTATTTTTAAGATAAAATCCTGGCAATTTTATATTCAGGATAATTGTATTTCCAAGGGATATCACCAAAGAGTAGGTAAGCGTTATTGAATGGCCACTGTATGACAGAGAGAGTGAATATGTTTCTTTGTTACAGGAATTTACCCGCAAATGGATGTTGCTTAAACTTGTTAACTTCACTGGGAAGCATTTAGTAGGAACTTGTTTCTTTACTGTCTATCCTGTAACAGAGTGCTAACCTTTGACCTTTGGGGTTATTAACTTGTTGGGTTATTTTCTCGATAGGGGGAGGGCACATTTATTCTGTTATTTCCTATGTATGTAAATCTGATTTTAATTGATCTTTCTTTAGTTATTCGATGTTGTCAAGTTTAATGATAATAAACAACAAAAGAAACTTAACTTTGTGTGTTGGTCAGACCCATACCCAATTAACCGTAGTTTTTTCACGTTTGTGTGTCTTGTTGTCACATAGCTGTGTGTGTGTGTGTGTAGTTAAACATATATTTACAAGTATGAGGAGGGCAAGATTGTCTTGTACTAAATTATAGTCGTATAGATAGGCTGGACTAAAGAAACTTACTCATTTCAGAGAGATATCTTCTTCTTAAGCTATTCACCCGTGAAATCTATTTCTCACACCTTTTTCTCAAGTACTATCACCATCTACTCTACTCAGACGGGAACATAAATAACTCTCAAACCTACCTGTACGACACAAAGGCTTATTTGATCGTACTTTACCATTTTTTCCTTAACCAGCGGCACTTGGGCTTTCAGTCCTTCGGCCCAATAACATGTCATTGCAAGGCTGGGGAGCCTGTGGACTGTCCAGTCTACCAAGCTTTAAATGGGTATCTCACTCTTATCTTTAGTTAGAAACGGTAAAGGCATCGAGGAAGGGAATCGATCAACTCTTTTTATAAAGCTTGACATAATATAGCGAATTCTCAAATAAACTCTCTCCGACATGAGTATTTTCTATACGACTACATTGATAAAGTCTCTTTTTGGAAGACAGACGTCATCATCATCAGTTGATAAACTCTTAATACAAGACCCTTGCCCTGAGCAAGAGACATGCTGAAAAATCTGAAGCTCACTCGAACATCACCAGAGTTATATACTGTGTTGTTGTGTTGCTCGTGGTTTGAGTATGGAATGTCAACTTGACCTACGCAGTGGTGTGTAGACATAGATTGAGTGCATAATATGCGAATGATAAGAAGAGTTCGTGGTGTTGACAAATGTTCTTTTCTCACACTCATGTATGGCTGGAAGTCATCGACACCAACGACTGTGTACCTTTACTACAGTTTAATTGGACGTACACACTCGACAGCACAGATAGTGACAAATCACAGGTTGGCATAATACATCATGGTACAGTGGATAAATGGTCTTGCAATGTTACATGGGCACTCATGTAGAATAATAGTATACTGGACTGTCAGTAGCCAAGCACTCAGTATTGCCCATATATATATATATATATATATATATATATATATATATATATATATATATATATATATATATATATATATATATATATATATATATATATATATATATATCATCTGAGTTTACTGACAAAGCACGTCAGATTATAAACAATATCCAAGATGGCTTCTAGACCTAACCTCGTCTAGTGAAGATTCCTTAACATAATGTCCAGCACAGATTTTTCCACATAATTATATTGAACCGCTAGCAATGGGTTCTCATGTGTAGCAGTGATCTCTGGACTAATCAAGCGATAATACGGGCATCCCTTTTCTCTTCTTGAAAGTCACTAAATGTTTGGTTACAAGATGGCTTCTCTCGTGAGCTGTCACTCACGTTTGGATACAGATAATGAATCTGTCTTAAAGTTAGTCATTCATTAAACATTTCATTGCTCTGTAGATTTTATCATGAACAATTGACTGCATTCTACAGGATATAGTGCTGCTAGGAATCAGAGTCGTTTTTCATCTAGTTAAATGTATCCTCTCAGACGTACGAATCGTACCTATCGAAAAACGGTGGCTTCGTACGAGAGTTCAAAAGAGTGTCTTTTATTACCTTGGTATCAGAAATATGATTCCGCCATTCCTTGGCAATAAGAATAAACACTGGGGTAAAGCATACACGATAGGTCTAGACGACTATCACTTTCCCCATAAATATAGAGATCACTTTTTCCGGCGACAAGCCGACATAGAAAAACACAGCCCCCATCATCAGGGCGAAGCCAAAATACACCTCTCTAGCGACACATCCGCCGAACAGCCTTTGACCTCTCTAGAGACAAAAGAACATATAGTTCGACTTAGATATGTAAAGATATACAGATATAAGACAGACTCGTCCTACGTAGACAAACAATACACATAAATTCAGGCCATAGATATTCTGAAGCAAGAACAATCTATTACTACCCAAACAAAGAATAAATCGCAGTAAAACTGGATTCATCCGCGGAGTTCGATCGAAAGAGACGACACAACTTTCAAGGGAAGTAACTCAATAATGACTTTTCCTTAAGCACTAAAAAGTATCTTTTTGTTTACAAAATATTTGCGAACATAACAAGTATACCAATGTATAATATTGTAAGATATCAAAGACTGCACGTAACAGTCTTACCACACCTCCCGGGAAAAAAAAATGGAACATTTTTTTTTTTTTGAAATACATCTAGGAGCAACGTACAATAGGCTCACAACGCATGAATAATGCGCAGATGAAAATATCAGGAATAAATATAACGCCTAATATGAGGCTAAGTCGACTTATGGAGCGACTGGTGAGAATGTGTCTCATAAACTGAGAGAAATTATTTCTCTACAAGTAAATTTTTCCAGGGAGGTGTCATCAAAGTATAATACAATTCTGGCAATTACACGATGCCTAAAAAATTCATACCATAATTTCGTATTAGATATCTTACATTTATGATTTATGAAGAAAAATCATCAAAGCACAGCGGTGAATAAACATCAATGAACCGCTATGTAGTGATACAATCATTATATTATTAAATTACAAATGTGTATCTATCATGATATAGAAAAGGAACTACTATAGAACTAGACATATCAAGAAGTCTAAGCCCTAATAGTTATGTGGAATCATGTGGGCATCTTGACAGAATGTCTGCCATCACATTATCTGATCCACGAATAGCTCGCACAGAGAAATGAAAAGGTTGAAGAGCAATTGCATATCGAGTAGACCTCGAGCTCTTCAAATTCTTACTCTGTATAGCAGTAAGAGCTTTTTGGTCAGTTTCTACTATGAAATGTGCGCCTAGAAGGAATCTCTGTAGTTTGAGGATCGACCAAACCATAGCTAATAGCTCACGGTCTAAAACCGAATAATTCCTTTCTGCCGCATTAAGTTTTCTGGAAATATAAATTACAGGATGCAGAGTTCCAGAGTACTCTTGCATTAGTGCCGCTCCAATCCCAGTGGATGAAGCGTCACTACGAAGAACGAATGTCTTATCTTTAGTAGGTAGCACTAAAATAGGTGGTGTTGAAAACAATGTTTTAATCTTATCCAGAGAGCATTGGCATTCCTGAGACCAGTGGACCATATTAGGCGAACCTTTCTTTAGAAGTGTTGAAAGAGGTGCCATGATAGAGGATAGATTCTGAATGAATCTGCCATAAAATTGAATAAGACCTAACAGACTTCTCACCTGTTTTTTAGTCTTAGGGATCGAGATGTTAAGTATCTTACTAGTATTATGGTCCTCTGTCTTTAGGAAACCATGACCAACTCGGTGGCCTAGGAAAGAAATTTCGCTAAAACCAATATAGGCTTTAGAGGGTTTCGCTGTCAGGTTGTGCTCGCGCAAAGTAGACAGCAATTCATCTAACCCTGAATAGTGATCTTCCCAAGTATCGCTGAAAAGACAGATGTCGTCAAGATATGCAATGACATCTGACCGATAAGATAGGATTCGGCGCATCATGCGTACGAATGTAGCTGGTGCGTTCATAAGACCGAAAGGCATAAAATTCCATTGGAACAAACCTCTAGGTGTTGAAAAAGCCGTGAGATGTTTGGCGCGTTCAGATAAAGGAACTTGCCAATATCCTTTAGACAAATCAAGTTTAGTGAAAAAATGAGATTTGGAGAGTCGAGTAAGTAGCTCTTCCAGTAAAGGCATAGGTTCGGCATCGAACTTCGTTACTTGATTCAATTTTCGATAGTCAACGCAAAGACGTATGTTATTGTCTTTTTTACGAACAATAACCATCGGCGAAGAATATGCAGAGGTGGATGGTTCGATTATTTTCAAATCTATCATCTCATCCAACTCTTTCTCAACCTGTGCTTGAAAATGTATAGGTATAGGATAAGGTCTAACCCTAATAGGAGTATGGTCAGTTAGAACAATGTCATGTTCAATGACATGCGTTTGTCCAGGGATGTCAGTGAGTACATCCTGAAATGTTTGCAACATAGTTGAAACTTGTCGCTGTTCTCCTAGAGACAAATCAGGAGAGACAGTAACGTTCTTCCATGATTCACTAGAATGAAGTGGGATCATTGGAAGAGGAAGATTTACATCTGAAAAACTTGTTTCCTCATCCTGTATCACGGACAGTGATGAGTAATGACCATGTTGTACTGGAGAATTGTCCGTTGCTTGGAAAATGGGTTGCAAATAATCCGGACGTTCATGGAATTCAGTAAGCATATTGATGTGGAAGGTTTTATGCTTCCCATCAATATTGACAATATAGTCGACATCGGAAATTTTCGATATTATATCGTACGGACCTTTCCAAGAAATAAGTAGTCTGTTTTCCCTACAAGGTAGTAATACAAATGCTTTGTCATCAGGAAAAAGTTGTCGTAAGCATCTCTTCTTATTGGCAAATTGCCTTGCCTTCTGTTTCGCAAATTCAGAAGAAGAAGTTGCTAATTTGCATGCTTCGATAATCTTTTGTCTCAACGCGATGACATATTCGTAGGATGACTTTGTGTCGTCGTCAATATTGTCAGATGTTATGAGATCGTGAAGCAACGACATAGGGCCGCGCGGACGCGCGCCAAAGACGAGTTCAAAGGGAGAAAATCCTGTATGTTCATTGGGTACCTCTCTGTAAGCGAAGAGGGCCGCAGGTAAAACTCTGTCCCAGTCTTGAGGATGATCCTCAGTTATCTTCCCTAGTAAGTTTTTAAGTGTTCTATTAAGGCGTTCGACCATACCATTAGACATTGGATGGTAGATACTACTTAAAGATCTATCTATCTGCAGAGTAGACATTACTTGAGACATGGTATCTGATATTAGTTGGGTGCCATGGTCTGACAATATCTCTCCGGGGAACCCCAGACGAGAAAATATAAGCCAAAGAGCATTTGCAATATCAGCAGCAGTAATGCTCTTCAGAGGAATAGCCTCTGGCCAACGTGTGCACATATCAACACACGTCAAGATAAACTGATGTCCTCTGGCAGACTTGATCTTAAATGGACCAATAATGTCTATGGCCATTTTTTGAAATGGCCGAATAGGAATGTCCGCCGCTTGAATGGGTGCAGCATGCCGTGGACCTTTGGATTTAACTTCCTGACATACTTTACAAGATCGACAATAAATCCGTATGTCCTTGTTTACCAATGGCCAAAAGAAAGCCGCAAGGACTCTTGACTTAGTACGGGAAAAACCCATGTGTCCAGCACACTGAGAGTCGTGAGCGTGCTGCAAAATTTTAACTCTCAAATTCTTGGGAACCAGGATTTGAGAATGACTTGACGAAATGGAGTCTTGAACCATACGTACAAGTACGCCATTCTTCTTTGTAATCCACGATTTACGACTTGTGTCTTTATTCGGATCACCTTTAGTTGCAAGAATGAAGAATTTCTTCAGAGTGGGATCATCTTCTTGCTGTTTTATAAACGAGTCACGAGAAATTACCAAGGGATCATCTTGGTTATGCACTTCATTATCTTCAGTAGATGAAGTTTGAGGCATATTAAGAGCCTGAGCTCTAGTGACTACAGCGTTAGCAATCTGCATGTTTTGCCTTTCCCACGCGGAAATTTGTTGCGGAGTGCATTCTTGGACTCCATGAATGCGACCGATGATGAGGTCAGCGATCGGATTCGGAAGAAGACATGCGTGTACATCTCCTGTAAAGAAAGGAGTAGCAATCCTAATGATAGCAGTAGAGTATTTCTCTAATGTGCCGCCAAATGTTACACATTTGACTACTTGTCCAGTGGCACGGGAAGGATCTACGAGTGACTGCCTAACACCAATTGTGGTGCATCCAGAATCAAATAGCACAGAGACTGGATTGTTATTCACTAAACCCTTATGTAAGACAAGAGAACCTCTTCCAGCATGCGCGACTGATGCAGGAAGAGCAGGAAGAGGATGGCCACAGCTTAAAGTAGACACTGTGGTTGGTTCAAATAATGTTTTGCATTGGGGGCACTGAGATGCTCTCCCAAAATCAAAAGCGGCACATGCCATATTACTAGCATCATTATTATCTTTACTCTGTTTATAGGCTTCATGGGACTCTTGTTGTGCAGAGTTTGCCTGAAAATGTGGTTTATGTCTTTTGTTTTGAGATCTGCCTCGGTTATTACCACCTCTGTAGTTATTGTTACCTCTATTGTAACCCCTATTTGGGTTTGAGTCATAGTTCCCTTGGTTACCATTATCATATTCATTATAATGAGTATCTCTGTAATTATGATCTTGTTGACTCCAAGACGGATAACCCGGATAGTTTCTATAATTACTTCCTCTACGGAAATTCCTATAATTATGACCACCCCTGTGTCGAGAGCTATCAGCTCGTCTCCAGTTCTTTGAAGAAGAACCCTGAAATGATTGGTTACCTTGGTTTTGATAACTATTATGGTTACCTTTTTTATCAAATCTGTTTTGAGGTCCCTGAAATCTGTGTGAATAATTGGGATTGTATGGTGTTGCTGAAGCAACTGGCATACTCTCCTTAATCTTAGTGTTGCCAAAAGTCACGTCGGGGTGTGCAGTGACATATTGGGAACACTATTCTTCCATTTCCTTTAGAGATTTGGGTTTACGCTCATGTATAAATTCAAGGAATGGTTTGTTAACACATGACATAATCTTATCTCTGAGCAACAAATCCATAAGTCCTTCATACGTTTTTTCTGTTTTGGAAAGCTCAATCCAACGATCAACTGTGAGACGTGCCTTTGCAGTGAATTCTGAGAATTCTACACCTGTCTCAGGCACCATCGTCTTAAACAAAAGGCGATAGCCTTCCTCACTTAGCTGGTATTTTTTTATCAAAGCCGCCCTAATGACATCATAATTATCCTTATCTGCTTCTCCTACAAGGCATAATCTAGTCAAAGATTCACCTTTCAAGTTTTCTGCTAATTGATTAGCGTATTGTGATTTATCCACATTATGTGTACGACAAGAACGTTCAAATCTATCCAGCCAGAATGTAATATCGTCACTGGACTGATTGAACGGTGGAACCTTAACCTTGTAAGTAGAAGGTTTACCATTACCACTAGATGCCTGATTAACATTACTCATACTTGTCAATCTCAATTTCTCTAACTCAAATTCATGTTCTCTTATTGCTTTTTTTTCTTCAGCCTCTCTGTCTAATCTTTTTTGTTCAGCTTCCCTGTCTAATCTTTTTTGTTCAGCTTCCCTGTCTAATCTTTTTTGTTCAGCATCACTGTCTAATCTTTTTTGTTCAGCAGCAGCTTCTCTTTCTAATTTTTTTTTGTTCAGCTTCAAATCTCCTTTGCTCCACTTGCATCTGCAATTTCTTTTGTTCAGCAGCAGCCTCAGCTTCTCTTTCTAATCTTTTCTCTTCAGCCAGAACTTTTCTCTCTTCTGCAGCAACTTTTATCTCTTCTGCAGCAGCTTTTTTCTCTTCAGCAGCAGCAGCAGCTTTTCTCTCTTCAGCAGCTAATGCTTTGTCATATTGAGCAACCGCCCATTCTTCTAATTGTTGACCAGTTTTATCAAGGGATTTCCCTTGTGTAATGAAGTATTCTAATGTAGACATGATGTCTAACAATAATACTAATCACTTGAAACAATAATAATACCACAAGTTCTTAATGACTTGATTAATCAGTACACTATCCCAATATCTGTGGGTCACAAGCCTTAATAAGGTCTTGTATAACAGTAATAATAATCAAGTACTGGTTTATACCATAATCCAAGTGCGGTGCACAGGCAATAGTGTCTTATGAAATATACCTATATAAAACATATGTCAACCAACAGAATACATAAAGTACAAATAGGACTTACAATACGAAAACGTTTGCAGAAATCAAATAAATCAAATAGGGAAATCAATGAAAATAATCACTGAATCTGCAAGGGATAACAACACAAATGACGTCACAGTATATGAATATAAATTGTGAATAGAACTGAAAGATAGAAAAGGGTAGACCAACAAATTACAAACAAATCAAAACAAAACTAAAGAACAAAGAAATATTACAAAAATAACAATAATTACAGTCTTCACAGCTAACACAAAAGCAACAGTTGTCGCAGCAAATTTTCAATCAAGAAAATTGCACCTATAGAAAACGCCCACAACGGACCCTCTATGACGTGGGATACTTTGTTGTGAGGACTCCGCCCAACCTAAACACAACCCGCTGACATAGAAACTAACATACTATACAAACAAATAACATGTAAACATAAATATATAAATTATGTGTATGATAGTATGTGTTGCAAAATAGGCTCAGTTTTACAGTAATGGCAAAGTTATTTTTATGAAAATAAACAAACTGCCACTTTATTCAATTAAACATACTGGCCTTAAATATTAAAGTTCATATATAGAAAACAAGAAGATCCATCGATGAAAATAGGACTTCTTAGTTCAATAATACTGTCTTCCTGTTAACATTGACAAGAATTGATCCAACTGTTCTGTGAAACTCTGTAATGTCTAATGTACAAATGTCAACAACGCTGACCTACATACTGCATTCACTTGACAGGTCACGTGACGAAGTGTTGACAAAGAGCAAACCAATACTGCAAGTGTGTCGTATCAGCCACAGGAAACGGTCTGGTATCGGTAATCTGTTGACTTCTGAACTTCTGCGAGGTCAAACCCAGAAAGCTGGTCCACCAGTTGATAAAGTCTCTTTTTGGAAGACAGACGTCATCATCATCAGTTGATAAACTCTTAATACAAGACCCTTGCCCTGAGCAAGAGACATGCTGAAAAATCTGAAGCTCACTCGAACATCACCAGAGTTAAATACTGTGTTGTTGTGTTGCTCGTGGTTTGAGTATGGAATGTCAACTTGACCTACGCAGTGGTGTGTAGACATAGATTGAGTGCATAATATGCGAATGATAAGAAGAGTTCGTGGTGTTGACAAATGTTCTTTTCTCACACTCATGTATGGCTGGAAGTCATCGACACCAACGACTGTGTACCTTTACTACAGTTTAATTGGACGTACACACTCGACAGCACAGATAGTGACAAATCACAGGTTGGCATAATACATCATGGTACAGTGGATAAATGGTCTTGCAATGTTACATGGGCACTCATGTAGAATAATAGTATACTGGACTGTCAGTAGCCAAGCACTCAGTATTGCCCATAAATATATATATATATATCATCTGAGTTTACTGACAAAGCACGTCAGATTATAAACAATATCCAAGATGGCTTCTAGACCTAACCTCGTCTAGCGAAGATTCCTTAACATAATGTCCAGCACAGATTTTTCCATATAATTATATTGAACCGCTAGCAATGGGTTCTCATGTGTAGCAGTGATCTCTGGACTAATCAAGCGATAATACGGGCATCCCTTTTCTCTTCTTGAAAGTCACTAAATGTTTGGTTACAAGATGGCTTCTCTCGTGAGCTGTCACTCACGTTTGGATACAGATAATGAATCTGTCTTAAAGTTAGTCATTCATTAAACATTTCATTGCTCTGTAGATTTTATCATGAACAATTGACTGCATTCTACAGGATATAGTGCTGCTAGGAATCAGAGTCGTTTTTCATCTAGTTAAATGTATCCTCTCAGACGTACGAATCGTACCTATCGAAAAACGGTGGCTTCGTACGAGAGTTCAAAAGAGTGTCTTTTATTACCTCGGTATCAGAAATATGATTCCGCCATTCCTTGGCAATAAGAATAAACACTGGGGTAAAGCATACACGATAGGTCTAGACGACTATCACTTTCCCCATAAATATAGAGATCACTTTTTCCGGCGACAAGCCGACATAGAAAAACACAGCCCCCATCATCAGGGCGAAGCCAAAATACACCTCTCTAGCGACACATCCGCCGAACAGCCTTTGACCTCTCTAGAGACAAAAGAACATATAGTTCGACTTAGATATGTAAAGATATACAGATATAAGACAGACTCGTCCTACGTAGACAAACAATACACATAAATTCAGGCCATAGATATTCTGAAGCAAGAACAATCTATTACTACCCAAACAAAGAATAAATCGCAGTAAAACTGGATTCATCCGCGGAGTTCGATCGAAAGAGACGACACAACTTTCAAGGGAAGTAACTCAATAATGACTTTTCCTTAAGCACTAAAAAGTATCTATTTTGTTTACAAAACATTTGCGAACATAACAAGTATACCAATGTATAATATTGTAAGATATCAAAGACTGCACGTAACATACATAAATGTATGAATGTGTGTCTAATGGTAGTATTATATGCATTTATATGTTTGCATCTGTTTATGTTGCACCATAGAGATCCGGGATGGGGGAGGGGGATTAGGAGGTGAAACTGAAAGAATCGAACCACTCCTACCCCAAGCATATCGTAAAATGAGATTAATGTGAGGTTCTGAATGGGACTATTGATAAGGGGGTCGTTATATGGGAGGCCGATAAGGCTGAGCTGGTTTAGAGCTGGTTATATATTTTGTTTAATCGCGAATGCGTGCTTCGTCCGTTTATCATCTTGGAGTAAGGGTCAACGTTATATTGATTCATCATTTGTTGAATGTCCAAGAATACATTCGTTCCCTTCGGAGCTCATCATTATATATACATATTTTTCTTATCAGAAGAGTTCTTCATTTGCATAATCATCAACATTGGCAAATGCAGCAAATAGCTGTAACGTATCGATGTGATAAAGTCCTCAATTCAGAGTCCATGAATTTATTTACAGTTCACACATAAGACATTCACGTAGGTACACGTTCATATATAGTTCATTAGAAATTACATGCATAGTATTCATGTCCGTCCGTGTCAAAACAATATGTCAAATGAACATCGTGGCTATATACGTGCGCTGTTGTATTCAACAGCCAGAAATGAGCGCAAGAGTTCTTGACAGCTATAATTTGAATCAAAAGACGATTCTCCTTCCATCATTTAATTTAGTTTAATTAATCTCATACTTAGATTAATATCCGAACTGACCCTGAGTTCTACATTGCTTCATATATACATATAGGCTATATACTAAGCTTTTTCCTTGGAAGGAATACACGACACGACTTTCTTGCTTGACGGATAGCGTAACAAGGCCCCTGTAACCAAGTCACCCAGCGTGACCTTCCCAACGCGAAATGCGTCATAATCTTAGCATATATTTCGCGTTCACTATACCGTAAAATATCGACATATTCTATAAATGTTAATGACCCCTAAACATTGCGCACGGGTAAACCCCAGCAGACGCCGTCATTTAAAATAACACCGTAACAGATTTCCTGTCAGACGGGGGGAAAAAAATCTATTAGATAGATTTTTTTTTTGAACAATATTAATCAAATTATCAAAAATTTAACAAAACCCGACGTATGGCCTACGATCTTCTATCTAGAACAGTGTCGCGGTCATGTCAGTAATATCTTATAATAAAATCAACGTCATATACTACATATAAATTATATTAACTAAAGAAATGTCACTGTCACTAATTAATTAACTAATTAATTTGATGTATGTATTGAATAACTAATAATGTGAGGTGTTATTAAAATTATTCTAACTAATAAAAATTAAAATAATTAATTATAATATGTACGTATGGTACTAACTAATTAATATCTAATTGAAGGAAATGAGAAATAGTATAAGAGAGAAAAAGAAATAAAAATTGAGAAGTACGGACAATTAAAACCAAATATTAAAGTATACATTAAATTAGAATGCGTGTGAAAATGAAGTGTAAGGATAGATACCTAATTAAATTAACGCAATCAGAAGAAAAAAAAAACCGAAAAAAAAATTCATACATTTTAACTATACATATGAAATATCATAATCTAATATCTATCACCTTAATAATTAAACTATTTAAAAGGTTTAATTGGTGTGATATTCTTTTGTTTCATCTTTTCTTAGTATATTTTATTTTTTTTATTTCATCACACTTTAACTTTATTATATTATATATTAATTTAATAAATAGAAAATTTAACAATATCGGACATGAAGATCCAATCGTTGTTATATCCTGTTGACTTGTATGAAAGTTCATTAAGACACAAGATTCATATTATCGAATTATGATATGATTATCCATTCATCGCTAGTTCGTTTATTAAAACCTTGAATGTAAATTGACTAAGTCATCACCGTATCTGTCATGTCTATATAAGAGATTGTTCCTTTTTTTTTTTTTTTACAGTTTGCAATCGAAATGAGTGATACGCCAAGTGGAAGTGAAGTCCAAATTTTCAAACGATCCGTAAAACTTGATATTTTTGATCACAATAGTTTATTTCGAAATGTCCTTATTTAAGTAAGAAGTCCAACTGAAGTGTTGTATATTCTGACGTGACATTATTACCGTTTATTGCAAATGTAATGCTTGACAAGTCAGCAAATTTTCTTGAAATAGTAATATTCATTCAGAATCCGTAGGATGTCTGGACAACGTATCGGCTATGACGTTTTCAGTTCCTGGTATCGACTGTATCTCGAACTCAAAGGGTTGCAACGTAATAGCAAAACGAGCAAGTTTTGGGCTTTTATGGTTTGAATGACGTAATGCTGCCACATATTTCTGATCAGTCTGGATCAGAAATGAAGATCCCAGCAAAAATTTCTCTAACTTGGTAATTGCCCAGATAACGGCGAGTAGTTCTCTGTCTACAGTAGAATATTTAGTCTCCGGAGGTTTCAGCTTGCGTGAGATGTAAAGTACTGGGTGGAGGACATCATCATGATATTGGAGTAGACAAGCCCCGAGTCCGTAATTACTCGCATCTGTACGTAGAACAAACTTTTTAGAGGCATCTGATAGTCTTAAAACAGGTGGGCATGAAAAAATGTTCATGATAGTGCGAAAAGATTTGTCACATTCGTCTGTCCATTTTATCCTTAACGGCATGTTCTTCTTTAATAACGATGAGAAGACAAATAGACGATATACAAAACGTATGCTGCATTGGCTGAGCATAGTTAGAACAGTCAATCATGTTACTGTCTAGTGTAGGCATGGTAAAACAAACAAAGACAGAAATACAAAGTGTTATCGTAGATAAGACAACACCAGTGTCACCTAATAGAAGAGTCTACATTCACTAATATACGCCTGAATAGATTAATAAGAAAGAAAGAAAAAGAAAAAAAAAATAATGATGACTGACTATGCTAAGTCATCAAGAAATATGACAAAAGTGTGAGCGTACACAATTATCTGCGTGGCGCAGAATCAGGTACTAATTGTAAGTGTAGATGATGGTGACGAAAATAGACACCGTTATCATGCTCGATAACCAAACGAGCGTCACGATTATTACGAAATGTAACCAAAGCCTGAATATTCTGACCATCAACAGATGGTAGAAGACGAACAAACTTAACGTTTGCTGTATAATCAAAAAAATTTCTAAGTGCCTGCCAGATCCGTTGTATCCTTAGTATGTTGTACAATAGATCCATCATCCTCATTAGTTTCTGGGATAGTACTCAGAGTAAAGTTGGAAACTGCTGTGCCACAAGTATTCATTTTGTTGGCACGAAGTGTAGCCATTGCAACAACAGCGTTAGCGTTGCTAAAAGATTGCAAATTTTTTTTCTCCCACTCATTAATATCTTCTGGTGAACAATCCTTGCTGCCGTGTATGCGACCCACCATAAGATCTGCAATCGGATTTTTCAGCATGCATACCTTCACGTTCCCTGTGAAAAAAGGTGTGTTAACATGGATAATAGCTGTCGGGTAAAACTCAATAGTTCCCCCAAAAGTCATGCAACGGACATATTCCCCTGTTGCACAGCTAGGATGTACCAAAGACTGCCGAACTCCAATGGTTGATGATCCAGAATCTTTTAAAACTGAGACCAAAGTACCATTTACCAATCCTCTATTGAACATCAGGGTGCCTGTGCCGTCGTTCGCCGAAAGACCAACTTCTGTATAAAGGTGTCCACAATTCAGCACAGTTTCTTTGGCCTTCTGAAAAATAGCATTACAATCATGGCAACTATTTGCCACATTAAAGTTAACAGCACAACATGCAAACGAAGATTGTGACTGATTATTATTATCAGAAACACTAGGGGTCGTACCATCCGTAAGTGCCGCCCCTGCATTGTGATCAAACTGTGATGGTCTGCCTGACTGAGACCGATTACGAGAATAATCATTTGAATTATTCTGTTGTCCCCTGTAGTAACTGTTATCTCGATGTCTCAAGTTATAATTATCGCTCTTCTTCCAATTTTTACCATTATTATATTGATATGACCGATTATAACTTGAGTTACGTGGATTACTGTTGTATCTTGAATGAGGTGAATAATTTCTGTTTTGTTGTCTTCCTCTATTAAAGTTATTGTTAAAGTTATTCTGTCCCTTATGAAAATTAATGTCATAGTTTCCTTTGAACCTACCTCTGTCCACACTGTGTGTTCTAGGTTTATTAGTATTATGATATGCCATATTGGAGGCTACAGGAAGAGGTTCTCTTATCAACGAGCTAGAAATATTAGCATTCGGATGAGCTGTGCAGTAATTTAACGAAATTTTTTCTAACTCATCAATAGTTTCTGGTTTTCTTTCTTGCAGATAAGCAAAGAATGGTGAGCTGACAGAAGATAATACTTTATCCATCAATAACAAATCGACTAACTTGTCGTAAGATTTGTTGACACCTGCCAGTTCAACCCATCTGTTAAAAGTATTGCGTATGTTAGCAATAAATCCTGTAAAATCTTTATTATTATCTGGCAACAAACTTTTGAAACGTAATCTACATGCCTCTTCGTTCAAGTGGAAACGACGTAATAACAAAGTCTTAATGGCATCATAATTTGTGGATAATGTTGGATCAATATTTTGTGCTGCACTTGCAGGTTCGCCATCAAGAAATTCCTTAAGTTTAAGTGCCCATGCGGTTTTGTCAAGGTTATTAACCTTGCATATATCCTCAAAGCGCGCTAGCCATGATGAAAGGTCGTCCACGTTTAATCTGAATGGTGGTAATTTAAAGTAATAATTGCCTTTAAGTCTGGTGGATGAAGATCCAGATTGAGCATTATCATTTTGGCTTGCTGCAGCACACTGAGAATTAAGTTTTGCTGTTTCCAATTTAAGCCGTTGCAATTCCATTTCTTGCTGCAGTATGATTTCCTGTCGTTTCAATTTATTTTCTTCTTCAATCCGTAGGATTTCATCTCTAGCCACCTTTCTTTCTTCTTCTTGTCTTAATTCTGCTTTCTTTTCCGCCTCTTTTCTTTCAAGTTCTTCCATCTCTGCCTTAGCAATAGCTTTCTTCTCAGCTTCTTTTCTTTCAAGTTCTTCCATCTCTGCCTTATATTTTGCCAGTTGTTGTTCAGCAAATTCAAGGAGTGCTTCTCCCTTTTTATTACAATCTTTTCCAATTTTAATGAAATGATCCAAAGTAAGCATTATTGGAGTTGAATTATTTAAGTATTCAATTACTTATGTCTTGTAATCACCACTAGAATCTATGTCGATAATTATAATTACTCAACGAATGAATAATTAATATAAGAAATTGCAGTATTCACGTACTGTTATATATAAGTTCCACAAATCTGTAATATTTTGTAAAAATATTATATATATACTCACTAATATCTATCATAAATAGTTATGATAGTTAGTTATATAAGGTGCTGAAATTATATCAAGCACTTAATATTAATATTCAATAACTATGTGTATTATTCCTAAATAATTAGGTTATTTAATCTTAATTGTCACTAAGTTCACAGTGTAGTACTGAGAAAGTGTACTAATTAACATTTAATATGTCTTAATATGTTATATTTTTATAATAATTAATAATTATATATTATGCCATAATCATGAGCTATAAAGTGCATTGCCCATTTCTAGGACCACAACTGCAAATTGGTGCAAAGTCCCTAATTCCTCCTAAAAAGTCATAAAAATTTAATCATATTCATCTACACTATTATTAAGGAAGAAATTATAGCATTAATATTAAATTATAAAAGGATGAAATGAAGACAAACAATACAATGGGTTAACCAAGGAGTACAGAACAGTAGCACAATACCAAAGTGACATTTTCACAAAAATAAATGATATTATAAAACCAAGTTTAATAACCGGAAATGTAGAAGGGTGAAGGTTAAATGAAGGAAACGAACATATTTGGCACTAAGAATGATGACGTCACAGGACTCATTCGACGTTAATACAATACATTGAAATAAAATTAAAGATAGCCAGATCAGAATAAACAAGATAGATTACGAACATATGACTGTAAATGAATAAAAATAAGAACCAAATACACCAGAAAACACTAGTTATAACATGACTATACACCTAACATGCAAAGTGAATTAATGCAAGTCCAAACGAAACGATCACCGATAATGATAATTCGACGCTTTCTTCGCGAGGTGCTATTAATTCACGGCCTTAGGAACAATTACAATCAATTCGTAGCATCGTAGGAGCCATAGAACTGATTATAATCCGCCGCCCATCCATCCCGCGACATGTAAAAAGACAGAAACAATATTTAACATAGATACGAAGAGAAAAAAGAACATGGCGTTCTCGGACAAACAGGACGAAATATTTTAACCTTTAAAATCAGTGACTTATCTTGTTTTGGCGGTAATATAGTACATTATATGCTTCGCCGACAGACTCGAGAGCTTGTTTGTATCATTGAGAACGTCAGCAATAGGTTTCATTTGCTGTTTGAAAGCTGCAAATAAATTTTTTTGAAGGATATTGTCAGCTGCTGGCTTTTCCAACCGTTCATACTGTCGTCAAGGGCATGACGTCACCGGTGTTTTTGCAAATAATGTCCATTTCGCTCGAAAGGAATTTAGTTCTTTCAACTCGGTAATATTTGAAATTATCCACGCCACATCTGGCCGCCAGCTGATAAGGGGGTCGTTATATGGGAGGCCGATAAGGCTGAGCTGGTTTAGAGCTGGTTATATATTTTGTTTAATCGCGAATGCGTGCTTCGTCCGTTTATCATCTTGGAGTAAGGGTCAACGTTATATTGATTCATCATTTGTAGAATGTCCAAGAATACATTCGTTCCCTTCGGAGCTCATCATTATATATATACATATTTTTCTTATCAGAAGAGTTCTTCATTTGCATAATCATCAACATTGGCAAATGCAGCAAATAGCTGTAACGTATCGATGTGATAAAGTCCTCAATTCAGAGTCCATGAATTTATTTACAGTTCACACATAAGACATTCACGTAGGTACACGTTCATATATAGTTCATTAGAAATTACATGCATAGTATTCATGTCCGTCCGTGTCAAAACAATATGTCAAATGAACATCGTGGCTATATACGTGCGCTGTTGTATTCAACAGCCAGAAATGAGCGCAAGAGTTCTTGACAGCTATAATTTGAATCAAAAGACGATTCTCCTTCCATCATTTAATTTAGTTTAATTAATCTCATACTTAGATTAATATCCGAACTGACCCTGAGTTCTACATTGCTTCATATATACATATAGGCTATATACTAAGCCTTTTCCTTGGAAGGAATACACGACACGACTTTCTTGCTTGACGGATAGCGTAACAAGGCCCCTGTAACCAAGTCACCCAGCGTGACCTTCCCAACGCGAAATGCGTCATATTCTTAGCATATATTTCGCGTTCACTATACCGTAAAATATCGACATATTCTATAAATGTTAATGACCCCTAAACATTGCGCACGGGTAAACCCCAGCAGACGCCGTCATTTAAAATAACACCGTAACAACGATCACAAAACAACAGCAGATGGGGCACGAGTTTTAGCTCTGGCTTCCAGCAAGGAGGACCAGTTGCCGTGGTGAGTCTATGCTCCGAAAGGAGCTTAAGAGGACATGAATGAGTGTGTGTGTGTACAAATATGCATGAATGAGTAGATGATGATGTCCTTGGCGCTAATGCGACTTGAAGCCGGAGTATTGTGTAATTACCCGTGTAATTGTGGGATCGTACGGTATAATGAAGGTTTAATGTGAAACGAAAATATCCGTACCTAAATTGTTGTAGATTTGTCCACTTACTTTACTTTCTTCTTTTTTTTTCTGTCAGTGAAGCGTAGTGAGGAGCTGAAGTTTATGTTGCTGAGCCTTTTTAACGTGACAAAACAACACCCATTTGAACGCATACACAAAGACAATCATTAAGATACATTGCACGAAAAACAAGAAATTTCCATCTTAGTTTTTAAATATCTGACATTGGACACGTCATCCTTGCAAGTCTGTGAATCTTGTCGGCTGTATCCTGTGACATGGCAAGACAAGGATTCGTGTTACACAGTGTCTAGGCGCCCATGCTTTAATCTATTGTGTCTTAACTCCTTTATCTTGAGGCCGTGGTCGGGCCTGGTTATACTGTAATGTTTGAATGGGATAGAGGTGTCTTGTATATATTATATTTTATCTCATTAGACATTTCTGAGTCGGCATTATGGGAGAGAGGAAAAAAAGCACGATTAGTGAGGCGATATTAATGCTGCTCTCAAACATGATTTATGTCAATATTTCCATATTCCAAACTTTCTATTATTTTTTTTTTATGTTCTTTATACAGTGAATTTTTAACTATGCGCAATGGTTTTTTTAACTAATGTTAAGAAACATTTGGAGATCAAGGGAAAAAGTCCAACAATGATTTCAATCTGAGGCTACAAATTGCTAGAGGAGGTTTCATTACATAATGTCGCTGCCCTGGCAAACTTTAGAAGCATACTCCCTAAATATATTTACAGAATGTATGATTTCTATAAACACACATTGGGATTCTCACCGGTGCTACGGAGTTTATGCACTGTGCTGAGATCCGACATGTGTGATCTAAGGGAGGAGATCGGAGCACTGATGCAGTCCGTGTGCAATGAAGATAGTCCTTAAAACAAAGCCAAACCAAACCATCATCGCAATTACATCAACGTTTTTTTTATAGAAAATACTGCTTTTTAAAAACAGAAAAAAACGTTACATATGAACAAGTAATTCATCAAAACATGGCGGAATTTAATTATATTGATCTCTTTCTGCTGCATTTCACGACAGCGGTTCTCATTCTCCTGTGATCATTTACATTTTCCTTCAGAAGCAAATCAATGACACGCAAAGAGTGGCGCGAAATCACGGAAGTGTCATCTATGATGCGCAATGATGCATTTCAGGATAATTTTTTTTTAAGTCCCACATATCGATTACAAATGTAGTATTCCCGTTGAAGAGTCCATCCGGGCGGAAGGAATGCCGCTTCCCAAGGCTCGAAAAGGTACAATGATGACTGTTGGTGATAACCCTGTTTTGGCCAGAGGAGCTTATAGTGTTAGTGAAATAGTAAATTACTGTAGATCAAAACATCAATAAAGCAATAAATCTAAACATCATTCAAGGGAACGCTGGAGTCTTGAATAAGGCATGAGTATTCGCAACCAGACTCCAAGCTGAAAATATCACTGTGACCTGCATTCAAGAAACATATTTAAGTTAGGTAATCTAACTCAGTAGAGTTGATTCAAGGTAAACGGATATCAGAATATAAGGGTAGACAGGGATGGATACAAACAGAACGATTTAATGCTGATGTTCATATATCTATCATCAGTAAGCTTTAGCTCCGCAAGGAGCATAGGTCTTCAACGAATACCTGCTGATGCGACAGTATTTGCACACCACAAAGCTTTTCTTACTTTGGACTTTTGTGGTGCTCAAAAGGATGTTCAATTCTCCTGTCGTATTGTGACAGTCACAGTAGTCTTCTTATTATGTGTTTATCTTCCAAGTTTTAGTTATTATCATTTACTGGCCAACTCAGCCAGAGGTGTACATTCCTGGATGATATTACTATCTTTTTCTTGCATAACCCAGGTTTGTTCAATTCATTCTTTGATGTAATAGTGACGTCATATAGTGGTAGTTTAAATGTACATGGCATACGATCAGCAACTTATAAAGATGAAGACGACTCCTAGCTGATCTATCAAAACTTTTAATCACCTAATACCTTTAACCAGCAAGGCAAGTAATTCAAATAATAGAGCTCGCAAATAATCATAAAATGGATCTTTGAATATCAAAGGTACATCGTACATGAGCTCTATGTCTTGTGAACATTCATATTCCTCTACCTCATATTATCTCCTGTAGACATTCTTAGTCTTCCCAAATCTGCAACCATTTACTCGTAGTATCTATGCTCCTCAATAGCATACCATATCTTTTATATATATTTATAGATTATCCTTGTGAACCTGGTCGGGCATACCTCTATAACCTTTACTAGAAGACAAAACCAATCTGATGCAATATATATATATATATATATATATATATATATATATATATATATATATATATATGTTCACAGTCAAATACTTACACATGAGAGAGCATATTTGTGGTTCGCATATGTCAGTCGACACTCACTGCTTTTTATATAGTCGTATCTATTTCTAGTTAGATCAATCTTCACTTAAAGTCCTCATAGATCAACCTTTTAGCTTAAAGTTGCTCCTTAATAATATACAGTTTCATTCAAATATCCATTGCCTTCCGTTTCTTTATACATAGTCGTACAGTTCTCATAGCGAACCGGCAAATTGTGCTTCTACTATACCTTCCTGTAAATAAGAATCTATTTCGAGCATATGTATTCACAATCCGATACTTACGGGACGTCATAATTGCTGATCTCCTTTAGAAATAAACACTCACTGTGAACCACAGGATCAAAAATAATTATCTTCCGATAGTTTAACACTGGCTGAAAGTGGCTGGACATATGTGTATACTCATAAAACAAAATATCCTGTCTGTAAAACCACAGATGGTACAACTCGTCTGCTCAGCAGCTCTAAATCTTCTCAGCCCTGATCTTACACTGATGACCAACTCAAGACTAATGACCTCTGGTCATCTCAGCGTGGTGCGTTTTTCTCGCACACTCTGATTCGCTGACTCAATTCTTTTTCATTAAATTTATTGGTCGAGCTTTGTTGTTCTCGAACATTCTATTTACATCTCTAGATGATCACCCACTTTTAGTAAACGTGAGCTGTATCTTGAGCTGTTGTCAGTTATAATTATTTTTTCCTTTCATTATTTTTTTCTGTGAGCTGTCTTAACTGTTTATCTCACTCTAACCATACCATGAATAATGCTAGCGCAAGCCTCACGGCGACAGTGTGACATGAGCTATAACTCTTTCCATGATGAGGAAAACGTGGAAAGAGCTTGAACGTGGAAAGAGCTTAATTTATCTAGGTGTCGAACAAAGAAGTACTGGACTAAAGAAGAGGATAACAGATAGATGGAGCAGACATTGCGATAGGTCAGAGAAATATTAAGACGCACAAAATATGCAGCCCATCGGGGAAAACAAATGGAACCGGTAGCGATCGAAGTACCTGAAGATAATTGAATAATAACGGGTGACTTCCAAAGGAGCATACGTTGTCAATGAATTTATACTAGATCTTCCTGCCATGTGTGATTCGTTAACGGTCTTTATATGTCGTGTTTATTACTCTCTTATGGTTCCAGTTCCTTTCTCCATGTGTGTTTTGATCTCCTTCTACTTCTTTTAGCCTCATGAATAAGGTACCAGAGCAACTCTGGGATGGTTAAAGGCGCCCGGCGTGGTGCTGACCCAAATACCCCTAGTGTGCCGTATGGTCAAGAAGATATGGGCCTAACAATATTTTCCCAATATGCCTGAATGGGCATGTCACGGGATCTACCTCTCTTACTCTGGCGATTCAACAAGAAGTCGATGAGAACGATGAAGGTACAGTAGCTGGAGGAATGGAAATAAAAGGTTGGGTATTTGTCAGCTCCACGAGAGGAGAGCATCAAATAACCACACGACAGTCACTAAACCCTTCGAGGGAGAAATTGTGTGGTGGAGAGAAAAGCCTGAGATGGACCGCCAACTTTAAAGAGAAATAGTTGTAGGTTATGAGAGAGCGGACGGAGTAGACCAAGTTCAGATACAGATGCCATGTCATAGAGACGAACACCAAAATAGAATGTCCATTTCAGACTTTATAAAGCAATCAATTGTTAAAATAAAACACGAAAAAACGAATGTAGTGATGGATTTCAACACCAGTATACAGAATGCAGAGATGTCGGAAGACTGGCTACATAGCTACCTACGGCCACTTCCTGAACCTGGTAAAGACCTCACACTGCTTAGCAGCTATCGAATCATCACATTGCAGAATGTCTACGGCAAATTACTTGAGAAGATTGTGTCGAGACAATTAATGAACCACCTTGAAAATGGACACATCCTCCTTGATACTTTGGGCAATTAAAGTCCAATAAAAGTATCATGGGGTAACGCTGGAACAGAAAATTGAAAGGCACAACAAGTTGAAATACCTTGGAGTAACATGTGATTTTGGGCTATCGT
The DNA here is from genome assembly GCA_024509875.1 of Oreohelix idahoensis. NCBI lineage: Eukaryota > Metazoa > Mollusca > Gastropoda > Stylommatophora > Oreohelicidae > Oreohelix > Oreohelix idahoensis. The sequence continues at coordinate 320,700 of JAMPIV010001960.1, forward strand.
ATAAGCCCCATGGTGATCACATAATACAGAAGTGCAAGAGCCGTCTGGCAGCCCTAAAAACAATGGCTGCAGCGCACCTGGAGCAGAGACTACTGTTTTTCCTGTATCATCAGCTGGTCTTGTTTGTAGTGGAGTATGGCCTGGCAATAGTCACGCTGTCAATGTCACAATGTGAACGACTGGAACGCATTCAAAACGAAGACCTGCGTATAGTCTTGGGCTGCGCGTGAAATACCTTTATTGTGTTGATGCGTCACATGCTTGGATTGCTGTCAATTAGATCCAGATATACGATGGCCAAGGTAAAAGCGTATATGGGTGTAACTACAGACAAAAGGCATCTCCTGCATGGGAACGTAGCTGATATCAAAGGAGAGAGAATAAAGAAGGGGGGGGGGGGGGGGGTCATGGATGGCGCAGGCAAACGAGACTATTAGACAGGTGACCCCAGTTGTTGAAAATATATTCAAGGGAGAAGAGTGGAGTAAGTCAGATGAGAGATGGATGAACTACCAGCAAGTAAACTTCAGCCTTGGTAGAGAATGTAGAACTTGGGCCAACGGGAGAGCAGAGCTAGAAATTGATTAGCTTATAAATGATAATGCTGGTGATGATGATGTCATTGTTTACACTGATCAGTCTGTAATCTGTGGCAATAAATCAGGGTGGGGCTACTCTGCTAGAGTAAAAGGCAGAACTGTCGCTGAACATAGCGGGGCTTACATGATAACAACCCCCAGCATGAGAATAGAGGTAGAGGCAGTTACTGCAGCCTTAAGATGGCTGTCTGAGACTTTATTAACAAAGTCAGTTATTGTATCAGACTCACAATCCATGCTTCGAAGGGTCTAAAATGGCTGGCTTCGACATTAATTGAAAATCTCCATAGAAGCATCGAATCTTCAATAACTGATATGGATCTACTGCCCTGGTCATGCCGGGGTACGTGGCAATGACAGAGCTGACAGACTACCTTCAAGAACACCCGTAAAAGGTGCATTGACCATGGAGAAGGAAGAAATACTAAGGGCAATTCATGTTCGTCTATTAGAAAATGACACTGAAATCAATGAATCAACAAGGCTATGACTGCTGGAATTTGGCATCCAACGTAAGACCAGTAGGGATGGACGTATGAGAGGACGCATCCACCGTGTATACAACCAGTGCACAACAGGAACAATTAGCATTCATCCCGATATTTGCTGAGGGTGACTGAGCACCTATGGGTTTGCCCGGAGTGCAATGACGTCCATTTGGATTAACATTAACATTAACATGAAAAATACTTTTCTGTAGAAGTGCTGATGTTCTATTTATAATTTCCACAGTGCCAAAACTCCAAAAAATATCTGGCATGTATTTGTTTCCGAACTGGACAAACAAACTGAAGGCTGCATTAAAATGGTTGTCACCTTAAAGTTCAAAAGGCTGTTTAAATTGCTTGCAACAATGATGTGAACATCAAAGACCGAGTTTCCATCCTAAAGGATAAAAATACATAAATACAAACACAAAGAGTTTAAACGAATAGAAACAAATACAATAACATAATTCGGTCATGTAGACATTGTTCCGGCAAAGACGCATTAGGTGGCTTTTGTATCACCTGGAGGTAAACATAATGAAGATGGAGTTTTTATAGGGTAGATCAAACAAGGTTTTATCGATTGTTTTCTCACGCTGAGACCTAAATTATATTTAACTGAGATAAACGATACGTTTAACAGTCTTCTGAACTACTGCTGTCGTCTACATGTGTTGTTCGTGGGGTTTCCTAGTGAGAAAAGGATTAGTGTGTTCTCGGGCATGTCCACAGAGGTATACCGATATGACATATAAGGAAGGGAAACCCGAGGCCTGTAAACAGTAAATAAATATTAGACAAACATAAAGGTATGTTTTCAGGCACTCGTAAGAAATAAAGAAGTAGAACACTAGACAACAGAAAAACAACAGACGTGACTGGCTTACCCAGGATTCGAGCCCTGGACCTTCCGTACGACAACATCGCCTAGCTATACAAGCGAATCACACTATCCTCCCGGCCAGCTAGGCATCCCCAAAAAAAGATGCTTTACTGACCGGTCATTAGTGCGAAACACAAGACAAAACCGGAAGTTTACAATGGGCAGCTTAGTCTTATTAATGACGCAATCACTTCTGTCGTTCCCCTATTATACAGTATATGTCAGTCCACACAAGACAAAGACCTTGATACTGTGTCTAGTAAATGATAGAAGACTTAAGAACAGTAGTATAGAACAGAGGGTAGGTTTCTGGTATTGTATAAACATTTATAACACATAAGGAAGGGAAACCCGAGGCCTGTAAACAGTAAATAAATATTGGGTAAGCCACTCACTTCTGTTGTTTTTCTGTTGTCTAGTGTTCTACTTCTTTATTTCTTACGAGTGCCTGAAAACATACCTTTATGTTTGTCTAATATACCGATATGAGGTTATAGTGTCGATTGGCTGAGCGTTTATTTCTACAGGTGGCAAACAAGCTACGTGACCTACTGGTGTGAACTAAAATGTGTCCGATAAGTTATGAGACCTAGTGACGTAAACTGAAATGTGTCAAATATGTTGCAAGACCAACTGATGTGAACTAAAATGTGTCAAATAAGTGACGGGACCTACTGATGTGAACTCAAAGGTGTCAATAAGTTACGGGACCTACTGACGTAAACTAAAATGTGTCTATAAGTTACGGAACCTGCTGCTGTGAACTCAAAGGTGTCAATAAGTTACAGGACCTACTGATGTGAACTAAAATGTGTCAAATAATTTACGAAACCTACTGATGTGGACTGAATATGTCAAATAAGTCCGGGACCTATTGATGTGAACTAAAATTATACTATTTTTAACAGTCATAGATTGGTTGATGCGCCAGACAACAGAGGGCAGTCCAAGAGGAATATGATGGACTACATTTTCTACATTGGAAGATCTGGAATATGCAGATGACATTGCACTACTAACACATTCACATCAACACATCCAGGAAAAGACGGATAGACTTAATAAGTTAGCCAGCGTGTGGGCTTGAACATCAATTTAAAAGAAGTCAGAGGTCATGACGCTCAATGTGAGCAACCCTGAGCCCATATTAGTAAGGAATCAGCAACTGGTACAGACAGACGCCTTCACATACCTAAGATAGAAAGTAACACCAGACGGCGGGGCAGGCAAACACATCAACATCAGAATGAATAAGGCAAGAACTGCCTTTTTAAGCCTAAACAACATCTGTAAGTCCTCTCAATATAGCACAAGCACAAAATTAAGATTATATCAGAGCTGTGTTCTTTCTGTGCTTCTCTATGGTGCGGAATGCTGGAGAGTTACAGAGAATGAAATGTCGAAATTGTCCTCATTTCACACAACATGCCTAAGAACAATTCACCGAATCTTTTACCCGAATACCATCCCCAACCAAGATCTGCTTACTCGGAGCAAGCAAGAGGACATGCACACCATCGTAGCTGGCAGACGCTGGAGCTGGGTAGGCCATGTCCTCAGAAGAGACCCCAATGCCATCACAAGAACAGCTATGCTTTGGACCCCTGAAGGAAAACGAAAGAGAGGCCGAAGAAAACCAACCTGGCGGAGTGCTGTGGAGGCTGAGATGCAAAGAATGAACCAGAGTTGGGACAATGTACGAAGGATGGCCGCCGACCGAGCAAAGTGGAATCAATTTGTTGTTGCCCTACAAGACGCCACTAGGTGTGACGGCCACTGACTGCTTTTATGGTCGGCGGCTAAGGATCAAAGAAGAAGAGGAAGACTGATGTGAACTGAATATGTCAAATAAGTCCGGGACCTATTGATGTGAACTAAAATGTGTCAAATATGCTACGGGACCTACTGATGTGAACTGAAGGTGTCAAATAAGCAACGGCACCTACTGACGTGAACTAAAGGTGTCAAATATGTTACGGGACCTATTGACGTAAACCGAAGGTGTCAAATAAGCTAGAGAATCTACCGATGTTTAAAGGTGTCAAATATTTTAAACAATATTTTGGAGTGTTACCTTGTTTTAGCGAAGTGCGCCCCGTTCAACTTAGACTCACGGTCTGTCGGTTATATTAGGGTGCATTTCCAAATATAAAAGACCCTGTGATCTTCTTCTTCTTCGTTTGTCCTAAAAAGGACGGTGGTTGCTTTGTGTCTGTTTACGCCTAAGCTGTGATATCTGCACCTTTCGGTCGACACATCCGACTTCTGCACAGCATTTTTTAGGACCGGGTTTGCCTTCCCATTTCGATCCACACTCGCTCAGCCAGACTGCACAGCTGCAGACTGTTTCCAGGACCATCACGTGGAGGTGGAGTGCGGTCTTGACCAGCTCTGGTTCGCTGGTCCTGACGCAGGCAGTCAAGCTATGAGTCGCCGACTGCGGTCTCTATTGCTGCGTCTTGAGGTCCCACCCTGTGATGTGAATATAGTAGGTATCAAATAAGTTACGGGACATACTAATGCGAGCTAAAAGGCGTTAAATTAGCTATCAGACCTAGTGATATGAACTAAAAGGTGTCAAATAAGCTAAGGGACCTACAGATGTGAACTAAAGGTATGAAACAAGTACAGGACATACTGATATGAACTAAAATGTGTCAAATAAGCTACGGGACCTATTAATGTGAACTAAAGGAATGAAACAAGTACAGGACCTACTGATATGAACTAAAAGGTGTCAAATAAGCTAAGGGACCTACAGATGTGAACTAAAGGTATGAAACAAGTATAGGAAATACTGATATGAACTGAAAGGTGTCAAATAAAGTACGGGACCTACTGATGTGAACTAAAAGGTGCCAAATACGCTACGTGACCTACTGATTAATTAAAAGGTATCATATAAGCCACGGGACTTACTGATATCAACTTAAAAGTGGCAGATACGATACGAGACCTACTGATGTGAGCTCACATGTGTCCGAAAAGCTATGACTATGACCAAAAAATTGTTAAACAAACCACACAAGCTACTGAATGATCCAGAAGATGTCAAAGACGTATTGAACACATCACGTGATCTAAAAGGTGCATAATAACCTACAGAAGCTCCCACCTTGCCGTCAATAATAGCAGGTGCCTCAAAGGGAACATCAGCAGAGGCACTAGAAGTAGCGCTAGGCATTATACCCCTGGAGCTAAGGAGAAAAGAACTGAGATTCAGCTACTGGGCAAGAGTGGCAAAAGATCCAACTCACCCAGCACATAAAACCTTTGATAGGGGTAACCAGTACATAGGCCACATTCCACTAAACCATAATAGATACCCGTCAGGGTGGAAAACAATGGATGAAGTGGATCAATACCCAGACCTATTTAATGCGATAAACAGTAGTGCTCTGTATAAAGCAAAGATCCCACCATGGGAATTAAAAGTGCCAGAAACTGACTCCCACTTAACAAAGATCATAAATAAATCAAACGACATAATCTCAGCAAAAAGTAAAACACTAAAGTACATAGAACGGTATATAAATAATAGCCTAACTATATATACAGATGGGTCAAAAGATGAAGAAGGACAATTAGGAGCAGGAATAGCAATACCAAAATTAAAAATTTATAAAAGATACAAAGTAACAGGTAATACATCCATCTTTACAGCAGAATTAGTGGCAATCCTAAAAGCTTTAGAAATAGCTGCAGAAAATCCACCAAAAAACGTAACCATTCTCACAGATTCCCTATCATCAGTATTAGCTATCAGAAACAGAAATGAATGTAGCAGGCCAGATATTATAGAGGAAATACTACAGGTTAATACATATCTACAAACTATAGGATGCAGTGCAACACTAACATGGATACCATCACATGTGGGGATAGCAGGAAATGAGCTTGCAGACAAAGAAGCCAAAGGGGGGAGAGCTAGCCATAACAAAATTGAAGTAGGCTTAGGGAAGTTTGAAATTAAGAGCTTAATTGCTCAAGCAATAACTAAAGAGTGGATAACAGCATGGGACCAAAGTAAAAAAGCAAGACACTCATATAAAATCCTTAAAAAACCAAGCAAAAAATGTCAAATAAAAGATGAACTAAAAATACCAATTAATAAAAAGTTGCTGAGGCTCAAGCTTGGAACTGGATATTTCATGATTGAGGAACCCACATGTGAAGAGTGTCAAGAACCAAACACAATTAGACACTTTCTGGTGGACTGCAAGAAATATGACCAACAGAGGCAAAACATTAAGACATACTGTAGTAACCACAATGTAGAAATGAGGGTAGAAAATCTCATAGGCACAAAGACCCCTTCAGAAATGCAAAAGTTAATAAAACACTATATTACAAAAACTAAAGCTAACATATAAAAAACAAATAAGGATTTGAGTCGTAGTCCAAACTCGTGAAAGACTCGCCCCAGATACATACAGACTAACCAAAGAAACCATCCAGTGAAAATTAAAACATACTAACTTAGAAAATAGCATATTTTGGAATTTCTTTTAAAAACCATGTTGAACTATAACCACAAAAGGAAAAATACCGACTAGAGATAATATAGTATAAAATAAATACAAACAAAAACACATTACAATAAAGGAAACACGTCCTGATATAACCAACAACTCCATGTACATGGTAGATGGTTGAAAGGGGCGTGCTACAAAGAAAAGTAGCAAACACATTAATTTAAAAAAAAAAATAAAACCTTCGCCGTCAATATTCCAATGTTGAATTTTTTAACGTGCATCGAAGCAAGCAAAAAAGCAGAAGTGTTAACAAATAATGCATGTGTCAATCGTTCTAGATCTATTGTGACTTCGTCGTTTGCATAATGAATTACTAATGTTATTATTTGTTCTTGTGTTTCACTTTAGAAGGTTCATACTTTGCTTCTCGCATAAAGCTAGTAAGTAAAGCGGCAATATATACAAGGACTGTCGGAGGAATGTAAACAAGGTACCTTGGAATAGCAGAAATAGCGTCCAATCAGATTCGCGCATTTTGATTAAGCTCGCAAATGTTCCAGCGTTACCCCATGTTACTTTTATTGGTCTATAACTGCCCAGAGAGTTAGGGAGGATACGCGTATTTTCAAGGTGGTTCATTATTGTCTTGCCACTATCTTCTCAAGAAATTTGCCATAGACATTCTGCAATGTGATGATTCGATATCTGCTAAGCAGTGTGGGGTTTTTACTAGGTTTAGGAAGTGGCCGTAGGTAATTATGTAGCCAGTTTTCCGGCACCTCGGCATTCTGTATACTGGTGTTAAAATCCATCACTACATGCATAATGCCTCTGTCATTAAGCTCTTTGATGTGTTGATACTGTACACCATCAGGACCCGGAGCAATGTTTCTACTTGGTTTTAACGTATACATAACGTCTTCGTCAGATATGAGGTCGAAATATATCTGGCCTCTGAATCCATTTTCCAGCATACGATTCTTAATCTCTTGTCGAGCAGTTTTATCACCTTTATCCGTCTGAGTGATATACCGACTGAGTGATATACCGACTGAGTGATAAACCGACTGAGTGATATACCGACTGAGTGATATACCGACTGAGTGATATACCGACTGAGTGATATACCGACTGAATAATGCATGTCCTTTATCTTCATCGGTCTACAGACTCATTCCCGCGGAGTTCAGAATATTAGGTATGGGTTGGCTTATATTGTTCCTATACATTCATCGATGTAAGGACCAGAATTTCTGTAACGTCTTTTCCGTGCCCACCTGTGTCACGAAGACCTTCCACACTTGGTCCTTGGCTTCAACCCCTCCGTTATTCACTGCACTTCTCTTTCGCGCTTTCGTCCATGCTTTCGTCGCTCTTTCATTTTCTATTCATGCTTTTTCTGCATCCTCAATCCACCAGGGTGGTTGGATTAAATGTGTTCTAGCTGTATTTTTCCTGGCATTTTGACGCAATATATGTAGAGGGCTTTTATAGTCATGTGTGCCTGCAGTGTACTTAAAGTGTGTTTAGGCCTCCTGTGTCTGGTTACCCTCCCTTTTGCAATAAATAAATAAGTATATGGATTGAAAAAGTAGAAACACTCGAATAAACTTACGACGTAACGGCCAGACAGCCAGCTAGCGGTCTTTCACATAAATTTACTTCTTAATGTCTAATACAAAAGTAAGCCCCCCGCCGCGCCCCCCCCCCGCTCCCCAATCCTTTCCCAATCCCACCAATTAAAAAAAAGGACGGAGATAACAGCTTAGTGGTCAAAATGCTATAGCAATTGGCACAATATACCCCACTTACAACGGAGAGATCACACCTCTTGTCAGGTTGCGACGCGATGTATAATCTCGGAAATAAGTGGAAAAACAAACATAACCATGTGATATTTTAAGTAGCAGAGATAGAGAAGTTACGGGAAGGCATCCAATTTTTTTTTCGAAGGGAAACAACTTAACTTTTTCAAAACTATAAAACTAAATAACATATTTTCATTACCTATTTAATTTTTTTAATTCATTATACAAAGTTATTTAAAGCATAAGAGATTCATATATTTTTCTTAGTTCATTTTTTAAATTGTCAAAATGATCTTTTGTTTTCCTTGTTTAGAGTAAACAAACTTTTAATAAAATCGAGTTTAAGCACATGATAAAGTAGTGAATACTTATATGCTCTGTCACTTTCAATGATAATGCTACATTTATATTGTTATGCAATCGCAGATGTGCATACTAACATGTTTCATCAGCGCTCGAATGCGCACTTCCACAATCTTTTAAACACATTTTCTTGGTCGTTCCTCCTGTACCCTGGGGCCGAGGTGGCTAAGAGGTACGGCGTTCGTCTCTAAGTCTAAAGGTACCGGGTTCGGTTCCCGGTACAGGGAATGATTTTGATGGAATATTTGCATAAGCACTGGGAACTAATAATGCCATACTCCCCCAGATCTCCTGCGTAGTGAGATCACATACCTAGTCTTCACGGATAAGGGTGAAACAATAGGAGGTCCTGCAAGTTGCGCTCGTTAAAAATTCTTCGGCAGTTGAAAATCGCAAAGAGTAGTCCATACGGCCACTGCGCTGGTAGAACCCTGGCATAATTTACATTGGGAACTTCGTGGGGCTTTAGAATTTGTGCGCTGTGCTGAGATCCTCCTTGTGTGATCTAAGGGAGGAGATCGGAGCACTGATGGAGTTGACCGTGTGCATTGAAAATGGTCCTTGAAACAAAACAAACACACCTTTTCTACCTTGGGGTGTAGAATTTGTCACAAAACAGATTGGCGCGACTTCTTCTCAATCTCTTCTCTACTACGGCAGTACTCATTTTCAATTGTTGTACGTACTGATTACCTGAAATTTCCTGGTCGACACATTTCTTTCTGCTATGTAGCAGACATTTTGTATTTTCAAACATTCTTACACTCCTCAAAGACATAAGTCGTCATGTCTGTTTGGTTACCCGTTCCTCATTGCTTTGGAAGGAACGGCTGAGATAATAATTACTCGATAACCATGTTGATTAATCGCGGGTGTGGCCGACATCAGACTACAGATTAACACTAAAATCGCTCAGCGCATTTGCTTATTTGCTAATAAGGCCATGTTGCGTTCTTCGCCAAGATCGTAATACGCTGAAAGTTTGATACCACTACGGGGAGACACCTTATGGGTAGACGTCTTCTGTTACTTGGTCATCATTTAGGTCTTGGTACAGGCTATCGCCCGAGGTGTTAACTTCCTAAATGACTATGATTTCCAGGTTCTTAATTCACCCTTTCTTACAGTTGTTTGATTATTTCGTTTTAATTCTCCAACAATAATTCCAAATAAAACAGCAAACCATATATAATTGATAACTGCCAAGTGATCATATAAACCTTTATTCGCCTTAAAGGAACACGAACAGTTTCAAGTATATTATCATACAACATCAACGAAATCATCTTCTTCAGATCCTCTAATTTTGTCTGTATATCTTTCAATATTATTGACAGTTTGGCAATGCTACTCCGCAGTTTCAGCCTTTGTAGCTTGGTTATTTTATTCCTCGTTGTACTCAATCAGATTCTTTATACTTTCCCCATCTACTAACACTTCAGAAGTGTCTATTACTGATTTGGGCGCTCCATTTGGAGGAACCTCTACTTTATCAATGGGTAATTATATCAGTTTGCTTATCACTGCTATTTCGTTGCTACATTGGTTCATAGCTACAACTTTTCTAGCGGAAAGTAATAATTATACAGTCAGCATCGATAGGCAGTCAGAACGGTTGTCTACTTATATATAATAGTCACAATTACGATTTCACATAAAATCTTGTTCTTAACTATGAGGTTAAAACCATTGACAATATACAGTAAACCACAGTATAATAAATATCTTGAGATTCTCAAAGACTGAGCCGGACTTTTGTGACAGTCTGGGTGAGCGCCTGGTTGCTACATCATCAGATATAATCACGTCCTTGTGCTATGGCTCTCTGGACCCAACTAACTAAGAAAATAAATTATTTTTCTAATCTCATAAGTGATGCGTGGCTTGCCGACTTAGAGCATTTTTCATTGGTTATACAAATTGATATTATGTCTTCTAATTTTTCTTCTAATTTGTGTCATCTCTCGGTTAAAATAGGTCTCCAAATAAATGTCTCTAAAACTAAAGCTATGAACTTTTCTAACGAGACCTTTGATATCATCTTGAACGGGGAAAAACTACAGAAAGTTGAAAGTTTCAATTATTTAGGCAGTAAAATGACTTAGGATGGTGACACAACAAGAGAAATCCATACTAGAATTGCTTTGGCAGCTAGCGCCTTCAATAGATTATCTAACATTTGGAAATTACGATCATTGAATATACATACCAAGCTTCGTCTGTTTAATTCAAATGTTATCTCAGTGTTAACATACGGCTGTGAGAGTTGGAAAATAACAAAATCATTGCAGAACAAGCTGAATACATTCGAGAACAAATGTCTTAGAAAACTCATGAACATCAGTTGGAAAGAATTCAAGACTAATCGACAAATAAGAGAAGACTCTAGGCAGAAATATGTCTCCGACTATATAAGGAAAAGAAGATGGTCATATATCGGTCATGTCCTACGAATGCAAAACAGCAGAATACCACTACAGGCGCTCACTTGGGTTCCTGAGGGTAAGAGGAAAAAAGGAAGACCAAAAGAAACACTCAGAAGAACAATAATAAGAGAAGGAAGAACGTTGGGCCTAAATAATGTGCAAGAGCTTAGAGGAGTGGCGTCACAACGAACAACCTGGAGAGCACTGGTTTCTGCCTTATGCGCCGTGTTTGGTGCTTAAAGAATTTATTATTATTATTATTATACAAATTGTAAAGATTTATTTCATTAGCTACAGATATCGTTACCTACTTATCATAGAATTTAAATAAGCTCATGCAAATGCGGTTATGTACTCCTCTTTGGAGCGTTGCTTCGCAACTCCCGCCAAAACGTAAGGGAACATAGTTAAACAAAGTTTTGTGCTTCGATTTCTATGATGCATTTAGTAATTTATTCTGTCTTTATTTATTACGTTTACGTGTGTTACTAGCGTTAGCGTAGGTCATCTGGTTACATAAATATGGAATCTTGCTTCATAAAATGTTCTTCTTCTTCTTTGATCCTTAGCCGCCAACCGTCAAAGCAGTCAGGGGCCATTACGCCTGGTGGCGTCTTGTAAGCCAACAACAAATTGATTCCGCTTTGCTCGGTAGTCGGCCATCCTTCGTACAGTGCCCCAACTGTGGTTCATTCTTTGCATCTCAGCCTCCACAGTCCTCCGCCAAGTTGTTTTTGGTCGTCCTCTCTTTCGTTTTCCTTCAGGGGTCCACAGCATTTCTGTTCTTGTGATGACATCGGGTTCTCTTCTGAGGACATGGACAACCCAGCTCCAGCGTCTGCCAGCTATGATGGTGTGCATGTCCTCTTGCTTGCCCCGAGTAAGCAGATCTTGGTTGGTGATGATATTCGGCAAAAAGATTCGGAGAATTTTTCTTAGGAAGGTTGTGTGAAAAGAGGACAAATTCGACATTTCCTTCTCTGTAACTCTCCAGCTCTCCGCGCCATAGAGAAGCACAGAAATCGCACAGCTCTGATATAATCCTAATTTTGTGCTTGTGCTGTACTGAGAGGACTTCAAGATGTTGTTTAGACTAAAAAAGGCTGTTCTTGCTTTGTTCATTCTCTTGTTGATGTCTTTGCTTGCTCCGCCGTCTGGTGTTACTATGCATCCTAGGTATGTGAAGGCATCTGTCTGTTCCAGTTGCTGATTCCTTACTGATATGGGCTCAGGGTTGCTCACATTGAGCGTCATGACCTCTGTCTTCTTTAGGTTGATCATAAAATATGCTTTTGTGTAAGTTGAGCTTGCTAGCTAAATATGTGAATAACTTGTAAATATGGAATCTTGATTTCCAAATCCGCTCTTGTTAATGAGTTGAACTTGATATTTTGAATATGTAATCAACTTGTGAGCACCTGATAAAAGGTGAATGAAAATGCTGTGTCCACCCTTTAATCGTGGGCTAGAAAGCGTCCCTTTTAACTTAGGAAGTGAAGTATGTCCTATATGGCAAATTATGTTTTCCAGACGCACACTAGCGTCTTTCTGGTTAGACGTCAAACACGTAAGGGGTAGACTCAGATCTCTGTTGGACTGAAGGCACACAAAAGTCTGTATAAGTTTTCACACTTAATATCAGTGGTTGACTTTCTTTTATACTACTCAAAAATGATTATTTCAATTCTCTGGTAATTATGTATGACATGAGATGCACCTGATAAGTGTTAAATAGATTGAGCATTGGAGTGTGTGCACATGCAAATGTCTACGGATGATGTAACAATGTAAATGAAGTGAACTATGAACTATCAATTACCTCCTATCATCTTAGAGGAAAATCTTTTGATTTATAATCATTTATAAGAAGCATTAATTGGAAAACTGTCTTCTGCACATTTAGCTATGATAAGTGCAAAAGTGATCTTAACTAAAGACTAAGAAAACATTTTAATAGTTTTTAAAAGATTCGCTCACCTCCTTTTTTCCATTCGCAAACTCCTTTAAGAACACAATACATAACAGATATTAATTATTTTATCCACACTGAATTAATAGCAGGTAATGTTCTGCGATATTCTCTACACCACGCTGTTGAAAACTTTATACTCATCCCCAGGGAACATTACACTTCATTATATTTCAAAAACTTCCAAGATGGATCTAGAGAACTGGTGACGTATAAATCCGCCCATAAACCAATTACCAAGAGCCCATGTGGTCGCCCAGGCCTTGGATCTCTTTTGCCCCGTGTGAGTGATTATCACTGGCTAAAGTGGAATGGGCTATTCGATACAAACTGTCAATGCAGTTCTGCACGACAAACAGGAGTTTGTTGATTGGCCGACTAAAACAAACAAAATCACCTGCCTTCTAACTATCACAAAGCTTTGGCTGTTTATCGCTTTGCGTGTAAATTTTATTTCATTGTCTTGCCTGCGGCTTCCTTTATCCTTGTTTCATATCTAAGATTCCTATCCTTCTACCGTCGGCACTACTTCACATTTACCAATTTTCCGTAAATATATTAAAACCACTATTATTCTTCGTTGAACAATCGTCAATGTCTCGCTCTCTCTCTCTCTCTCTCTCTCTCTCTCTCTCTCTCTCTCTCTCTCTCTCTCTCTCTCTCTCTCTCTCTCTCTCTTTCTCTCTCTCTTTCTCTCTCACTGTCTTTTGCTCCATGCCTTACTAATACTCCCTACCATTCCAACTTCATTTGCGCGCACGCTTCAAATTCCGATCCTTTCCCAGCTTGGGGCATATCTGAAGGCCATCCCCACGAATGAGAAAAGGTGTTTGAATAGTTTCAATTTCACAAAGCTGGACGTCACAAAGCAGGGAAACTATGTTTAAACTAGCAATAACCCGTCAACATTGACATGTTATTAATTATAGTGTGTTGTTTCTGTTACATGTATTACGGTTCTATCACTACTATGGTCATTTTATTGCAGGCGACCGTCATTAGATATTTGTAGTGAAAATTATATAGATGTATTAAATATGAAGACATGTAGTAACCTTACCTAATTAACAATTGAAGCAGTGATAATGATGTACTGGACCGTACATTGACAAAAACAACTAATATTTCTTTTATGACCACATTTCTCGTAATTGTTCATGCATCTTTTAAAATCGTGCCCTGATCGACTTACTGCCTCTGAGAACAACGTTTGAAGTTTGCCGAAACTCCAGTTCATGTACTGTTTATCAATAGTGTTACTGGTTTCCTTCCATAATCAAACTGTTCATGCACACCTTCATTTGCGCACTTTTTTCCATTTTCGGGAGAGTATGTATAAGGGGAAACAATACAATTATTGTCTAACTTTCAACAACAGTTGCACCCCCTTAGCTGTGGTTGAAAGTTAATGTACTCTCTCGAAAATAGAAAAAGTGCGCAAATGACGGTGTTCAAAATGTGATTACCGACCGACCGAATTAGTTACGGCAGGTATTATGGTATTGAATGTGCATGCCCTGAATAGCCAAATGGGGATATTGTTGTCTGTCCCGTAAATATCTAGAGTTGTTTATTCTTGGCAGTAGGTGAAGTTACAATCGGAAAGAACAATTTCCTTTGCAATAATTATCACGACACCCATACAACAGCTGGATATGACAGATGTGTTTTCTCAGACTGCTGTATGTGAAAACTTACGATAACCGAAGAAGGGCTTAATGTTAAGTTGAGAGCATCGACCTATAACGAACTAATAAAATCTACCACATACATCAATACTAAAATCATTCAGCATATTGCACAACTAAAAATAAATACACACACACGCAAATTTATAATTTTAATTTTATTGTATTTTCTTTTTAATGTTATTTGTTATTTAATTATTTTTTTTTTTACTAGATGCTAGACATTTTTTTAGAAAAAATGTTTACAATAAAACGAATATTTTTATAACTTCCAATAACAATAACGTTCTTATCAATTATAATTTCTAATTTGGTACACGTATATCAACAACATTATTTTTGACAGTCATAGATTGGGTGATGCGCCAGACTACAGAGGGCAGTCCAAGAGGAATTAGATGGACAACGTTTTCTACACTGGAAGATTTGGAATATGCAGATGACATTGCACTACTCGCGCATTCACACCAACACATTCAAGACAAAACCGATAGACTGAATAAGTATGGCCAGCAGGTTGGCCTGAACATCAATTTGAAGAAGACAGAGGTCATGACACTAAATGTGGGCAATCCTGAGCCAGTAACAGTAAGGAACCAGAAGTTAGAACAGACAGACACATTTACTTACCTAGGAAGCATAGTATCACCTGACGGCGGAACAAGCAAGGACATTAACAACAGAATGAATAAAGAGAGAACAGCCTTTGCTGCTCTCAACAACATTTGGAAGTCTTCCCAGTACAGCACAAACACCAAATTAAGACTGTATGAGAGCTGTGTACTTTCTGTGCTTCTCTATGGTGCGGAATGTTGGAGAGTAACAGAGAAGGAAATGTCTAAACTGTCCTCTTTCCACACAATCTGCCTAAGGAAAATTCTCCAAATCTTTTGGCCAAACACCATCAGCAACCAAGAACTACTTATTCGGAGTAACCAGGAGGACATGCACACCGTTATATCTGGCAGACGCTGGAGTTGGGTTGGCCATGTCCTCAGAAGGGACCCTGATACCATCACAAGAACAGCTATGCTATGGACCCACGAGGGAAAGCGAAAGAGAGGCCGACCAAAAACAACTTGGCGGAGAACTGTGGAAGCTGAGATGCAAAAAATGAACCACAGTTGGGGCACTGTACGAAGGATGGCCGCCGACCGAGCAAAGTGGAATCAATTTGTTGCTGCCCTACAAGACGCCACCAGGCGTGATGGCCGCTGACTGCTTTGACGGTTGGCGGTTATGGATCAAAGAAGAAGAAGATATCACTTAAATATTTTTGTATCGTTCGTTTAATCTTGACAATGAATAACGAACACAGTTTTTGCTATCCACACAATTATCATGTGAAACCCTTGTGTGCCGCTAGGGACAAGTGTAACCACTATATTAATTATAGACATCCCCACCAGGCAAAACCAATTGGAACAACCACTGCTTCCATTCACCTGAAAGTACCAATAACAAAATATTTTTATTAGTCAGGCCAAGACAGATAAATGCATAATTCGTCAATAACAGTGCAAGCGTGAAGCATCCGCTGCCCCTCTGGATTTCTGGAAATAATGTAATATGATTTGGGGAACAATCTAAAAGGTGATGTTAGAGGAAATATATTAACGTTATTCTCTTGAGCATGCGTACAAGTGAAGCAATACGAGGGGCGTTCAGAAAGTAATGCACCGCATCGTTTTTCTCAGAAGATGTTTATTATAAAATCATGAAATTTATACACAATATACATGGATATGTCATGTAAACATCGGTATTATTCAACATAATCCCCATCAACTTGTACGGCTTTATGCCAGCGCGAAACAAGTGCATATATTCCTAGCCCGTACCAGATTTTGTCTTGATCATGTATCCATTTCTTCGCTGCATGAATCACTCCTTTGTCATCTTCAAACCTTGTCCCACGGGGTGCATCTTTAAGTGGACCAAATAGATGAAAATCAGAGGGTGCCAAATCGGGACTATAGGGTGGATGGGGTAGTACAGTCCAACCCAATTTGGTGATTGCTTCCCGTGTAGCCAGACTTGTGTAAGGGCACGCATTGTCGTGAAGGAGAAGCAGGTCTGTTGGATTCTTGTGCGGCCGAACTCTGCGAAAATGTTAATTGAGTTTTTTCAATGTCTTAATGTAAGCTTGCGAATTGATTGTCTCTCCTCTTGGCATAACGTCCACAAGAATCACACCTTCAATGTCCGAAAAGACAGTGATCATGACCTTTCCGGCTGAAGGAAGTGTCTTGAATTTCTTTCATCTTGGGGATTGCGGATGATGCAACTCCATTGACTGTCTTTTTGTCTGAGGTTCAAAATGATGTGCCCAGGTTTCGTCACCTGTAACGATCTTAGCCAAAAAGTTCTCTCCATCAGCATTGAAACGAACCAACAATTCAGAAGAAATTGCTTTCCTTTGCAATCGGTGGTCATTTGTGAGACTCTGAGGAACCCATCTTGCGCAAACCTTAGAAAATTCCATAGTTTTTATAACTGCGTTTGCACTACCAATGCTAACTGACAGCTGTAAGGCAAATTGTTGAGTAGTGATTCGCCTATCAGTAAGAATAATGCCCTCAGCTCATTTCAACATTTCTGCGTTGGTGGCTGTGGCAGGACGACCACAGCGCGGCCGATCAAGCAGCTCCGTATCTCCACTTCCTGATTCTTTGATTCTCTGAACCCAGCGACTGACTGTACTCCTGTCGACTGCAAAGCTTCCATACACATCACATAGACGCTTGTGAATATTCACAACAGTTTCCTTCTCTGCAACGAGAAATTTTATCACAATTCGCTGTTTATAACGCAAGTTGCTAACACGCTCCATTTCAACGGTTTAGGGCAGCCGTATTATTTGGCAGGTTGCGGTGCAATTTAGTGCACACAATTGGCACATGCCTGTCACGTGAAAGATAATTTATTTTACCATCTTGTCCATAATTTGATTACTCCCTTAAATGTTCTGTTTTCCGAGACATTTTGTATTTTCGTTTCTTTCATATTCTACCTACATTTTTTCACCTTCTCAACGCCACCCGAGGTTGTTTACGCTAGCCAGCTGCGGTCAGCTAACGCTAGACGTAATGTTATCTAAACGCACCTGTTCGACCAGAGAAACATTTCTCGGGTCCGCTTTAAGTGTTAGAACGAGCCAAAGACGGTTTCTGTGAAAGAAACGGTTCGTTAGCGGCGGGTACCCTCTGTGGTCCCAACAGGGGAATTTCTCTGGTCGCTTTAAAACGTTTGATGACGAGCGGCTGGTACCCTTTGAGGCCTGGGTAACGAGTGTGATCTGTTTCAGGGGAAGATAACAATCGCGGTCAGTCTTTGGGTTTTCGCCCCATAGACAAGATAGAGCATAATGTTATGCATTTCTCTACCTGGGGAACTTTCGCACGATTTCTTTTGTCTTACTCTAGATTACGTCTTTCGCCGAACTTCTGTAGAAATATGCAGGCCAGGTCCGGGGAGAGCGTCCCTTGTGATCTATAAGAGTAGACTGGTTTTAATAGACAAAGACATTCGTGTATTTTCCTGGCCCGTAGATGACCATCATGAGATAAGGCAAACTTTAACACAGTACTAGAATGTGTTTGCCTATGTTCTAGTCATTTTTCGGGGTGAGTTGACATATCTTATAATTATTATATTAGATTCATGTTAGCTTTTATATATCTGTTAGGAAAGTGAATTTATTTCTGAGGACTTCTCCTAGTAATTTATTCAGTGATAAGGTAGCGCTGTCTACGGTCTATTAAGTGGTGCTTAAACTGTTACGATTTATCATGGGTTAAATGTTAAACTTACAATAACAGATATTAGGCGTAGAATCAGTCCACGAATGCTTACCATTGGGTTAAGAGTCAGCAAAATTAACTGTCATTTCTGTAAGATAATATCAGGTGTGGATTGTTCACTTTAAAACTGAATAGTGCCATGCAGGTAATAACTCTGGATTATAGGAGATAGTCACTTATTCCTTTTTGATAGATATTTCTAGTGGCAAGGGAGGATCATTTTATGCTTACTTGTGTGGCTAGGCACTAGCCTATAACTTTCACTGAAAGCAGTCACCAGGCATAGATATAATTATATCTTATGATCTAGCCACAACTGTATTATTATAGCAAGAACATTGCATTTTCTTTGTACTCATTTTGTTGAATGCTAATATATTTTCCAAAGGGGACATACGATTTATTTGTGTAATGTCAAATGCTGTAATCTGTTTATGTAAATTCATTTAATGTTGTAAGATGAATAAGCATACTCATTTAACTGTAACTACAGGTTAGGTTTCCTGTATGTTGAGATTGGGAGAAGAGGAGTAGATTGTTGCTGTCAGAACAGTTACTGACAGGTACCTGGGGGTGCAAAAGATATTAAGACTATGCGGGCGCGTGTTGATAATTGATATTTTTAAGGAACAGGAGACATGGTTAAAGACAGCCCTAAACTATCATAGCAATAACTACAATAAATTTAATCCCATAGTGGAGCGAAACTTTCTGTATAAAGTTAGTGTGATTTATTATTTGCTTGAAGTAAAAGGGTGTCTCTTTTTGGGTCTCAGTTTCAGGAAGACCGAATCGCTAGAGCAGACTTCAGTCAGGCGAAGAAAGTCATATACTCTTCGATCTAGAGGGTTTCTGTATACATCTAGCAACGAATGGTCAACCCCGTTCCTGAATCAAAACCCCTTTTTGTCAACGCCAAGTTAAGCTCACGCAGTGCAACGGAGCCAACGCAAAATCTGGAATCGCCAAACGCAGTAGCAGTTCTCTACTCGCCTATTGGATTACCAGCCAGAGCATTGCGGCTTCCAGAATATCAAACCCGCTCAGCATGCCTATAGCAGAATTCCATATCACCCGCTTTTTTTGCCTAAACGGGGCACTCAGCAAACCACAGCCAAACCAGTTTAAACAGGATTTACAGCCAAGTGGAGCCTTGCGCCGGATAAGCGCGCCTGGGTCTCTTTGTCCTCAAGTGACTTCTTCTGGTGTATTTTCTGGATACTTAAAACCTCGCACGTATGAGCAGCCATCTATGGACAGAGTTCCAGCCCCCCTCTCGCGAGTAGCGGTCACCAACGATAGCGCCTATACAGTGATTTTATTCAGGTTAATTCCATCACCGATGGCGGATATATACGAAAAAACCACTTACTGGAGCTTTTCCCTTGGTCCCCGAAAGCGGACAGGCTGTCGCTAAGTTCATTCAGTTGGTCTGCTGGAGATAAACAGCGTCCCCCAGCCCACCTCGCGCCAGTAGGGGGGAGTCACCAATGATAGTACCAACAAGGACAGTTTTGTAGGCATAGTCCCTCACGAAGGATCTACAAGTAACACACTGTCCGGACTATTTCATCTGGTCCCCGAAAACGGACGGACTGCCACGCAGTTTATTCATTTTGGTAAACAGAAGGTAAATAGAGTCTTCCAGCCCACCTCGCGCCAGTAGGGAGGAATCACCAATGATAGCGCCTATACAGTGATTTTATTCAGGTTAATTCCATCACCGATGGAGGATATATACAAAAAACCACTTACTGGAGCTATTTCATATGGTCCCGAAAACGGACGGGCTGACACTCAGTTATTTCATCTCTCTGTGTTCTACAGGTTTTATGAATGGTGATCTGTGTGTGTGGTTGTTGGTGTATATGATTATTGATGACTATTGATGATTAGTTGATTATTGATGTAATGTTATGTTGTTGTGATGATATGCATTATTTTCATGCTTTTCTTCTTTAATAAATTTTACACATTTATTAATGCGCTGTTCACGACCTTTCCATCCATATTTGTATTTTAGCTCTTTACTAGAATCTCTATGTATGATAAGAGAAAAGAGTGAGAGCAGGAGATGCTGAGACAGTAAAAGTGAGTTGAGGCCTGGAGAGAGAGATCATTTGAATAAATCTTCTTCCAGGTTGTCTCAAGTCCATCTCCTATTTATACCTTATCTAAAGTGTAATCTATAACTCTGTCAGTCCACTATCCCTTGTCGATTTCACTACAGTTGCCCAACTCGACAAATACTCTACACTCCAACTCAGCCACGACAAATGGTTTGGCTCGTCCGAGATTCTAGAACCCATCTATACGACGACAAATAGGGTCTCGCCGCGGAATTTGAACTACATCTGCAGCAATCGCAACAGATGAGGTTGCAGTCTGGTAGGAATCTCTCACAAGATTCTATTCTGATTCTTAGAGTTTAGTGTTCGGCAGATTATAGGAATTTCTTTCCCCTAGACATATCGAACTATTTCTTTTGGGTGGAAGTCGGAACAGCGTTTTTTCTCCACAGCAATCATAAATATTTAGTTACATTTATTGTTCATGCTACCCATGAGACAGCTGGTAAAGGTTGATGGTATCACTGCTGAGTTTTTGGTTGACAAATCTGACGACTATTGTTGAAAAAGTCAGAAATTTTTTTTTTAAGGGTTAATATTTTTTTCAGGAGTAGCTCTTTAATCTGAGATAGGAAGCTACAGATAGTCAGTTACTAGCTTGCATCTGTACCAAGGGAGGGTGTTCATTCGGATGATAGTAACCAATCCTCTCAATAGCTTAGTACTGACAGAACTGGGGTGAAGTGATAGTAATAAGTTTTACATCACTTACATTTTTTTGGAGTTTTTTGGGGTCTGTGCTTGTCGATCAGAGTAGCTACAAACTTTCTTGTTTTTAAAGTTCCCAGGCTAGCCTAGATTTTATTGATTATTAAGTTAATCAGCACCTAGTGGACTAGGTAACTAAGATCTCTAGGTTCTATTCTTCTATAGTGTTTGCTCACCCTGATATAATGGCCGATCTAGATAAAGTGCATAGGATTGCCCTCGAGGTAGCTAAGTACATGGAGTACAAGGATAGCGAAATCCAGCCCTTTCTAGAATTTGCAGTAAGCCTGCAGGATCTATACGAGGTAGACAATTGGTTTGACAGCCGTTTAATCTTAGCATGGTCCTGTAAACAAACTGGGGAGAGTGAAGCATTCACCCGACAGTATGTAGAAGAAGGAATAGAAGATGAGAAGCACAGGGAAAAGCAAAGACAAGAACGGGACAAGCAATTGGAAATGGAGCAACAAGAACGGGACAAGCAATGGGAAATAGAGCGCCAAGAAAGGGACAGAGAAAGCCAAGAAAGGAGCAGGCTACACCAAATCAGAATGAATGAACTGGATAGCCAAATTCAGAGGATGGAAACAGATACTAAATGTAGTCACTCTAATTCCCCTTCTACTGTGCCCCTAACGGTCAACGCCCCTGCAAACCTTGCGCCCATGAAAGAAAACTTGCCTGCTAAAACCGAACCCCAACTCCAGAAAATTATCTTTCCTTTGGACTTGGATCCGAAGCCCGAACAAGGAAAGAATTTACGTCGGGACAGCAGACCTAAAGCCACGGGGAAAATTACGCAACGTTCCCAGGCATGGAAACTGCATAAAGGTGAGAGAGGTGCTAACAAGCATTGTAATACGGATTGTTCCCGTCTGGCAAGCGGCGAACCCCGAGCCTCTCACGCTCCAGACCGAGCAGCACCTAACCGACACGTGACGTCGAGAAAAGGGAGCCACACCCTATCACGTTATATTTCGCAAGATTCCCGGCCGGACAGCGAAAAACCATATGCAGAGGCGCATCCCTCAAACTCAACGATCGTAGAATGGAGGCGCCGCTCCTCTTATCACCCTGAGCTTAAAAGGTGCAAGAATAAGTCACCTGCTAAAAGGGTTAAACTTTCCAAACCGTTCCAAGGAACTTTGGAAAAACACACCGAGAGTTTTCTCTCGGGCACTTCGCGATCTAACGGGATCTCCAACAGTCCAGTCTTTTGCATGCAGTCTGCGGGGCCTGTCAACCAGGAAGTGGATCTCGCA
Source organism: Oreohelix idahoensis (assembly GCA_024509875.1). Lineage (NCBI taxonomy): Eukaryota > Metazoa > Mollusca > Gastropoda > Stylommatophora > Oreohelicidae > Oreohelix > Oreohelix idahoensis. Next base: position 343,301 of record JAMPIV010001960.1, read on the forward strand.
TTGCAGGACAAAGTTCAACTGACGCCAGTAACTTCCTCAGGGGAGGGCAAAGTTGACGTTTATGGTGGACACAGGGTTCCAGGCGAAGGGATCCCTGGTATTCCATTTGAGTCTCTCACACTTCTCAGGGCAGAAGACAGTGAGAAAAGCGGCCTTACTACTGTACAAGGAGCCATTGTTGAGAGCCTTGGCTCACGTCATGCTAGTAATGGGAAAGCGACTCAACAAACTCTGCAACTCGCAGATATTACCTATCTGTCTTCACGGATAGAAGCTACGGAGATCTGTTATGATTTAGTAGAACCCCAGAATGCGATCGATTACTCTTTGCTTCAGGCAGCAGAGTTTTCTCATTCAAATCGCATTATTCCAGTGTTCTCAACCCCACTGATGGACAGCAAAGTAGTCGCCTCCGCCAGGCCATTACAGAACAACTTGATCATTTCCGTTGACGAAGCCAGAGTTGTGACTGGCAAGGCAAGGAAAGCTCGAGACCCGCCTTTAGACGGCACAGGACTGAAGATTGATCAATGCTCCCGCCGAAACAGCGGAGTAGGTGTGGAGAGGCAGAAGAAAAATGCTAGCATTTCTTCGGCCAACGAACGGCTTTATTTGCCAACTAGGGTTACACGCGCGCGAGAAATCCCTATACACTGCAGCTATAGAGGGTTATTCAAGGCCACGCCCGTGACAGGTAAATATATACATAAGCAGCCTGAGCCCAACAATGATTACACTGCACATAACAGGCGGATTATCTACGCAGTGGCCAGTGAGTTCAGGCGGGGCCGAAAACCACAACAGGTGCGGATAATTTTCCGGACCATAAACAGGCACAGCGAATTGCGGAAGCAAGGTCAGGTTCACACGGAAACGGAAGGCGTCAGCGCCGACTGGCCTTGCAAAATCCCATTCGCTGAACGTCTATTAGACAGAGGGAAGAAAAAAAATGAACTCGGAGCTAGGCATACAGACAGACAGAAATTGGAAACGTATTTTATTTATGAGTATTGGATGTTCCAATGACAGGTAACGGACATCGATGGAAAAGATAAATTACTGTCATTTTTGTCCGTATTCCTCGAACTTTAAAAGGGGGGGGGGGGCACTTGTCACGTGAAAGATAATTTATTTTACCATCTTGTCCATAATTTGATTACTCCCTTAAATGTTCTGTTTTCCGAGACATTTTGTATTTTCGTTTCTTTCATATTCTACCTACATTTTTTCACCTTCTCAACCCCACCCGAGGTTGTTTACGCTGGCCAGCTGCGGTCAGCTAACGCTAGACGTAATGTTATCTAAACGCACCTGTTCGACCAGAGAAACATTTCTCGGGTCCGCTTTAAGTGTTAGAACGAGCCAAAGACGGTTTCTGTGAAAGAAACGGTTCGTTAGCGGCGGGTACCTTCTGTGGTCCCAACAGGGGAATTTCTCTGGTCGCTTTAAAACGTTTGATGACGAGCGGCTGGTACCCTTTGAGGCCTGGGTAACGAGTGTGATCTGTTTCAGGGGAAGATAACAATCGCGGTCAGTCTTTGGGTTTTCGCCCCTTAGACAAGATAGAGCATAATGTTATGCATGTCTCTACCTGGGGAACTTTCGCACGATTTCTTTTGTCTTACTCTAGATTACGTCTTTCGCCGAACTTCTGTAGAAATATGCAGGCCAGGTCCGGGGGGAGCGTCCCTTGTGATCTATAAGAGTAGACTGGTTTTAATAGACAAAGACATTCGTGTATTTTCCTGGCCCGTAGATGACCATCATGAGATAAGGCAAACTTTAACACGGTACTAGAATGTGTTTGCCTATGTTCTAGTCATTTTTCGGGGTGAGTTGACATATCTTATAATTATTATATTAGATTCATGTTAGCTTTTATATATCTGTTAGGAAAGTGAATTTATTTCTGAGGACTTCTCCTAGTAATTTATTCAGTGATAAGGTAGCGCTGTCTACGGCCTATTAAGTGGTGCTTAAACTGTTACGGTTTATCATGGGTTAAATGTTAAACTTACAATAACAGATATTAGGCGTAGAATCAGTCCACGAATGCTTACCATTGGGTTAAGAGTCAGCAAAATTAACTGTCATTTCTGTAAGATAATGTCAGGTGTGGATTGTTCACTTTAAAACTGAATAGTGCCATGCAGGTAATAACTCTGGATTATAGGAGATAGTCACTTATTCCTTTTTGATAGATATTTCTAGTGGCAAGGGAGGATCATTTTATGCTTACTTGTGTGGCTAGGCACTAGCCTATAACTTTCACTGAAAGCAGTCACCAGGCATAGATATAATTATATCTTATGATCTAGCCACAACTGTATTATTATAGCAAGAACATTGCATTTTCTTTGTACTCATTTTGTTGAATGCTAATATATTTTCCAAAGGGGAAATACGATTTATTTGTGTAATGTCAAATGCTGTAATCTGTTTATGTAAATTCATTTAATGTTGTAAGATGAATAAGCATATTCATTTAACTGTAACTACAGGTTAGGTTTCCTGTATGTTGAGATTGGGAGAAGAGGGGTAGATTGTTGTTGTCAGAACAGTTACTGACAGGTACCTGGGGGTGCAAAAGATATTAAGACTATGCAGGCGCGTGTTGATAATTGATATTTTTAAGGAACAGGAGACATGGTTAAAGACAGCCCTAAACTATCATAGCAATAACTACAATAAATTTAATCCCATAGTGGAGCGAAACTTTCTGTATAAAGTTAGTGTGATTTATTATTTGCTTGAAGTAAAAGGGTGTCTCTTTTTGGGTCTCAGTTTCAGGAAGACCGAATCGCTAGTGCAGACTTCAGTCAGGCGAAGAAAGTCATATACTCTTCGATCTAGAGGGTTTCTGTATACATCTAGCAACGAATCGTCAACCCCGTTCCTGAATCAAAACCCCTTTTTGTCAACGCCAAGTTAAGCTCACGCAGTGCAACGGAGCCAACGCAAAATCTGGAATCGCCAAACGCAGTAGCAGTTCTCTACTCGCCTATTGGATTACCAGCCAGAGCATTGCGGCTTCCAGAATATCAAACCCGCTCAGCATGCCTATAGCAGAATTCCATATCACCCGCTTTTTTGTGCCTAAACGGGGCACTCAGCAAACCACAGCCAAACCAGTTTAAACAGGATTTACAGCCAAGCGGAGCCTTGCGCCGGATAAGCGCGCCTGGGTCTCTTTGTCCTCAAGTGACTTCTTCTGGTGTATTTTCTGGATACTTAAAACCTCGCACGTATGAGCAGCCATCTATGGACAGAGTTCCAGCCCCCCTCTCGCGAGTAGCGGTCACCAACGATAGCGCCTATACAGTGATTTTATTCAGGTTAATTCCATCACCGATGGCGGATATATACGAAAAAACCACTTACTGGAGCTTTTCCCTTGGTCCCCGAAAGCGGACAGGCTGTCGCTAAGTTCATTCAGTTGGTCTGCAGGAGATAAACAGCGTCCCCCAGCCCACCTCGCGCCAGTAGGGGGGAGTCACCAATGATAGTACCAACAAGGACAGTTTTGTAGGCATAGTCCCTCACGAAGGATCTACAAGTAACACACTGTCCGGACTATTTCATCTGGTCCCCGAAAACGGACGGACTGCCACGCAGTTTATTCATTTTGGTAAACAGAAGGTAAATAGAGTCTTCCAGCCCACCTCGCGCCAGTAGGGAGGAATCACCAATGATAGCGCCTATACAGTGATTTTATTCAGGTTAATTCCATCACCGATGGAGGATATATACGAAAAAACCACTTACTGGAGCTATTTCATATGGTCCCGAAAACGGACGGGCTGACACTCAGTTATTTCATCTCTCTGTGTTCTACAGGTTTTATGAATGGTGATCTGTGTGTGTGGTTGTTGGTGTATATGATTATTGATGACTATTGATGATTAGTTGATTATTGATGTAATGTTATGTTGTTGTGATGATATGCATTATTTTCATGCTTTTCTTCTTTAATAAATTTTACACATTTATTAATGCGCTGTTCACGACCTTTCCATCCATATTTGTATTTTAGCTCTTTACTAGAATCTCTATGTATGATAAGAGAAAAGAGTGAGAGCAGGAGATGCTGAGACAGTAAAAGTGAGTTTAGGCCTGGAGAGAGAGATCATTTGAATAAATCTTCTTCCAGGTTGTCTCAAGTCCATCTCCTATTTATACCTTATCTAAAGTGTAATCTATAACTCTGTCAGTCCACTATCCCTTGTCGATTTCACTACAGTTGCCCAACTCGACAAATACTCTACACTCCAACTCAACCACGACAATGCCATATTTGAAGTGTGCAAAATGTCATGCTTCTATCTTCATTATTAGCTGAGAAAAACGATGTGGTGCATTACTTTCTGAATGCCTGTCGTATATCTAGACACTGAAGGTAGTGGACACAGTTGTTGACATGCGTACAAGTGAAGGAATATATCTAGACACTGAAGGTAGTGGACACAGTTGTCGCGTGTAGTTCCCGGGGGAGTTCTCTGATGAGACAAACAAAGAATAGGGACATTGCTCTTTAGGATCGAGTAAGAGGCCACTAATATGAGATTGTGATATGTAGCTGGCAACCTTATGATGTAACATGCATTGCTACAGAAACCACTGGTGCAAGAACTTATGACTGATTAACTGCAAGCTTCGTACAAGACGACCATCTGTAGATGTGGCTGTTACGGCATGGCCTGAGGAAGTAGTACGAGTTTGTACATGAAGTTGGCAACCTCAACATGTAAACAGATTGTTACATAAACCACTGCTTTAAGAGAACGTGAATGTTTTGGTGTAGACTTCGTGCAAGAGGATTAGCTGCACGACAGGGTCTGGAGGACTAGTCGGAGGTATATGGGGATGTCAACCTCATCGTGTAGAAAAGCTCTTACAGAAAACCACCACTCCAAGCTTTGATTCTTGCCTCCCGCAAGAGACCCAGCTGCATTGACGGTTGTTATGACTTACCCGAGAAGCCAGCGTGACTTTATCCTTGACCCTGGCAACAAAATCATGCACACCTAATTGTTATGTAAACCATAGCTATAAGAGGATGTGAAAGATGTGGCCACGGAGTCTTACAAAGATAGGGGTGGGGAGTCTGGGGGTGGAGCTGTAGCCTTGGATCCATGCTGGCTGAAAATATAAAAGGGAAAGACGGTTCTTCGAGTGCACAGATCAAGTCCGTGCCATTTAAAAATATGAGGGCCCCTATTGGTTTTAGGAAAGACGGGTAAAAAAATATTGTAATGTAAATGAGCCTGAATTGAGGCCCTCGTGTAAAGTGAGGCCCGAAACAAATTGCCCTCCAGGGTTCACACTGAACTTTCCATCGCTTAGGGCGTGGATGCATCTGTATTTACAACAGATGTTTGCGCCATTTCAGTTCTTGTTTTAATATGTTCAGTTTGGATACGCAGAAAAGTGAACACACCATGTTTGTATTATGAATACTCTTACTTTGAGAGTGCGTTTAACTCAGTAGTTAGAGCTCTCGCCTCCTGAAGCAAAGTTCCTGGAAGTTGGGATCTAAACGTGGTAGTGTCATACCGGTCTATCCAGCTGTAAATTGGAACATCACATTTTTTTGAGTTGGGGAAGACACAGGCAGCCTGGAAGGGTTATGATCGCCTCGCCTCATACAGCTGGACTTAGTATAGTGAAGTCTCTAACTCTTCACTCCCATACGGTGGTATCCGTTATGAGACAACATGTTGTGTTCCATGTACTTCCCCAGGGTCTCTGAGGGAACACAGAAAGTATAACACTGCTACTCTCTAAGGTAAAAGACAACTAGTATTAGTTGTACACTGGAGCTGGCAATCTCATCTCATTAAACGAATAGATACATATATCACCACTGTAAGATGTGTCGCCCTGTTGTAGTAATCTCCATAGGGGGGGGGGGGGGGGGCCTCTGCAATGACGGATCCATACTCCAGCAAAATAAGAACAACAACAACAAGAGATTCATATAAGATATTCAGAATTTCTTTTGATAATATTTTATTTCCAATGTATCTTTATCACCGCATTTGCGGACAATATATTTCATGTCACTTTTAAATCACTTCCAGATAGGCAATATATATGAAAGTTTGCTTAGTTGTGTATTCCCGATCATAATCAGTCAATTATTAATAATTTAATATCGTAATTATGACATTATGAGTAATTAATGTTTTTCGTAAAGAAATGTAAACAAATCAAGGGCCATAATCAAGTTAATTAAAAATTCAAGAGAACGTGGTGTGCTTAATTTTTTTTTCTATGCGTAAAACAGGGCAGTACTCAACCAAGTGTCTAGCTAAATCAAGGAAAGCAATCCAAGTTATACAATTGTGAATCAAGGGAAAGTCGAGTTCGATCTCTAGATGGCATACAAATTGAAGAAATTGATTGCACCAAATTAACAGGCAGAAAGCCATGTAATATTGACGCTTCAAAAGAAATGGGTCGTTTAATAAATTTTAGACCAGATTTACAATAAGTAAAAATAATATTTATGCTTTAGCATTTCATAATTTTTCTAACACTGTCACGGCGCTATTTCGCAGTGCATCTGCGGAACAAAAAGGCAGCCTGGCAACGCTGACAAATGGCAACACTGGCGAGTAGGTGTCTACCGGAAGCCGGAAATAATCAGGTGCACAAGGAGTCAGTCAGATTCTAGCCAGTGTCTGAGTAGGACGGAGATATTTTTCTCTTGGCAGCATTCTTGCTGTGAAGTTCATGCCATGGACTGATTGTTATATATGTGGTAAAGTGGGATGATATAAATATTTATAGGGGACTTAGTCTACTGACTGAGATCAGCTGTGAAGGTATCTGTATCTAATAGGTGTAGTGTTTTACAGATAACCTTACTTGCTACCACATTTATGCCTCAGTCAGAATTATTCTGGAATATTGTGATGACTACGTTGAATGTCTAGGGTATGTATATGATGAAGTGTAAGTCACAACAACAACAGACAGATAAACAATTTAATTTATTCCACAACACTGTACAACACTGTGACACTCACACACATTTAACACTCTATAAGACTATCTTAAATGAGTCACTGGTAAATTTTCAAATATATATGTATTAATTACTTTCACTAATATATATCCTGATTCAACTACAAAGTGAACCAGGAATCACAATCAATTGTAATCACAATTTATATATATACATAATTTATAAATATGAACCTTGTAGGGACATATTTTATTAATATTATCCTATGTGTGTCAGTTGTGTAGTAGTACTATGAGGTAATACTGGTTTTGTTTTTCAAGCTATGTTGTTATTGGTCATCATGACTTCAAGTGTTTGTTTATCTGGGACATAGTATGGGGGAAAAGTTCACAGTTCCTGTCAATTTAAACAAGGTATTGTCCCTCTTTTTTACTAAAATGTCAATTTTTGAGGGGACACATAATGTTGAGCTCCACTGGCCACAGAGGCTTAACTTTCGTGCTGGTGGCAGGAAAAGACTCCTCTGCTCGATTGCTCCCCTGTGTTCTGGAGACACCTCACTGGTCGCTATCTGGACCCAGGAGTATGCTGTCAGTCTCTAGATTCAGCAAAGCTCAGACCAGGTGCTGCTCCAATAACATAGGACCACAGTCCCACAATTCATGGAAATAATACAGAATTACGTTGACTGGCAATGAATAGGCACAAAATCCGACCTGCCACTGTCTCAGGCTTTATTTTATAAAAATATAAGCTGAATTTCAACGCACTGTTGCTTTAGAAAGTAATTTCTTCATTCATAACCCTCCACTTCCAAAGGAGCATATGCCTTCAACAAACACATCCCAAGTCCCCCTGTCACGTGCCATCATTTCAAGTTCTTTCCACGTTCTCCTCATCATTTTCACCACTGTTTCCAGTACTCTTCTCTGTGTGATTGGACTACGTCTGTCTCTCTTGCCCTGGAGGTTCCAGAACAAGGACTACCTTGTAATGTTATCAGCAGGTTTCCTCAGTGTGTGTCCTGTCCATCGACATCGTCTTCTTGTCATCTCTTGTTCCACTGGCACTTGTCTAGTTCTTGTCCTCAGTTCCACATTGGTAACCTTGTCATACCATTTTAATAACTCTATTCTACGCAAGCACCCATTTATGAAAGTCTGTAGCTTGACGGTAATGATAACAGGGTTGAACATGAAGAAACACCAATACAAGATGTAGAAATGTATACGTATCTTGGCAGCAATATAGACAAAGTTGGAGGGACGGACCGTGATATCAAACTAAGAATACAAAAAACAAGAGGAGCTTTCATTGCATTGGGAAATATATGGAGATCAAGAGAAATCGAATCCAACACGAAAATAAGAATCTTCAACTCATATGTGAAGTCAGTCCTATTGTATGACATTGAGACATGGAGAACAACAAAGACAACAACCAAAAAGCTACATACTTTCAGACTGAGTAATGCAAGTCCTTTATCTTCATCGAATCTACAGACGCTTTCCCGCAGAACTCAGAATATTAGGTATTTGTTTGCTTATATTGTTCCTATACATTCGCCGATGTAAGGACCAGAATTTCTGTAAGGTCTTTTCCGTGCCCACCTGTGTCACGAAGGCCTTCCACACTTGGTCCTTGGCTTCAACCGCTCAGTTATTCATTGTACTTCTCTTTCGTGCTTTCTTCAATTCTTTCGTCGCTTTTTCTTTTTCTATCCATGCTTTTTCTACATCCTCAATCCACCAGGGTGGTTGGAAGAAAGGTTTTCTAGCTGTCTTTTTCCTGGCATTTTGACGCAGTATATGTAGAGGGCTATTACAGTCATGTGAGCCTGCAGGGTAGTTAAAGTGTGCTTGGGCCTCCTGTGTCTGGTTACCCCCCCCCCCACCCTTTGCAATAAATAAATAAAAATATAGATTGAACAAGCAGAAACACTCGAATAAACTTACGACATAACGGCCAGACAGCCAGCTAGCGGTCTTTCATATAAATTAACTTCTTAATGTCTAATACAAAAGTTAAACCCTCTACCCTCCCAATTAATAAAAAATGACAGTGATAACAGCCCCGTGGTCAAAATGTTATATAAATTTGCACAATATACCCCACTTACAATGGAGAGATCTCAATTCTTGTCAGGTGGCGACGTGATGTCAAATCTCGGAAATAAGTGGAAAAACAAACATAACCATGTGATATTATAAGAAGCAGAGATAAGAAGTAATGGGAAGGCATTCAATTTTATTTCCAAGGGAAACAACTTAATTATTTAGAAACTATAAAATTAAATAACATATTTTCATTACTTATTTGAATTTATCAATTTATTATATTGAAGTTATTTAAGGCATAAATGATTGATCTATTTTTTTAGTTCATTTTTTAAATTGTTCAAATGTTCTTTTGAATTCAATGGTTTAGATTAAACAAACTTTTAATAATATGGAGTTTATGCACATGCTAAAGTAGTAAACACTTATATGCTCTGTCACTTTCAGTGATACTTATTTTTAAACTCAAGCTGAAGTCGCAGATGTGCACACCAACATGTTTCATCAGCGCCCGAATGCGCACTTCGACAATCTTTTAAACACATTTTCTTTCTTGATCGTTCCTCCTCTACCCTGGGGTTAGTAGCTAAGAGGTATAGAGTTTGCCTTTAAGCCTAAAGGTCCCGGGTTCGGTTCCCGGTACAGGAAATGGTTTTGATGGAACATTTTCATAACCACTGAGAATTACGTTGTAATAATGTCATACTCCGCCTGATCTCCTGCGTAGTGAGATCAGATATCTAGCCTTCATGGATAAGGGAGAAAAAATTGGAGGTCCCGTCTGCAAGTTGCGCCCGTTAAAGATTTTTCGGCAGTTGAAAATCGCAAAGAGTAGTCCATACGGCTACTGCACTGGCATAATTTACATTGGTATCCTCGTGGTGCTTTAGAGTTTGTGCACTATACTGAGATCCTCCTTGTGTGATCTAAGGGAGGAGATCGGAGCACTGATGGAGATGACCGTGTGCATTGACCTGTCGAAGGCTTTTTCTTGGTCCAACGATAAAATAGCTGCCTCGTGCTGTTTGTCTGACGCGTAGTTAATCAGGTCTCTAAAAAAGTGTGTATGTTTGCTAATATTTCTCTGCGGCACGCTGTTCTGTTGGTCGTCATGAGTTAGGATATGCATGAATGATTTCAGTTTATTAGTTAGAGTTTTAGTTAAAATTGTGTAGTCAGTGTTTAGAAGTGATATGGGTCTATAATTTTTTATTAGTTTTCTATCTGTTTTTTCTTTTGGTAAGAGTACTATGTACGACTGGTTTAAACTTTCAGGAAGTTCGCCCTTCTAAAAGGCTTCCTCAAAAACTTTCATTAATAGTGGTCCGAGAACGGGAAAAAAGAAAATATAGATTTCTGATGTAAGGCCATCTGGGCCAGGGGTCTTATCTCTGTTTAGTGTGTTTAATGCCTCTCTCAAATTTTCGAGTGTTAGAACTTGTTCTAAATTTTTATTTTCTTGTTCTTCAAGAGGCTTTGTGTACTTTAAAAAATTATTTTGCGTGTCTGTTCTTGTTTCTTCTTTGGTGTATAAATGTTTGTAAAATTTCAAGATGGTCTGACATAATTTTGTGTTGTTCGTTTGCAATTGTTCATTGTTATCTTGTATTTGGCGGATTTGCTTATTTTGTTGAATGTTCTGTTCTATTGCCAAGTACTGTTTGTTTGGAGTCTCTTGTGTTGTGTATAACTTCGTTCTCAGCATTGCTCCTTTGTATATGTTTTGTTTATGCTGTTCTAACTGGTCCTGCAACATCTGAATAACCGGGTCAGTTTTTGTCTATCTTTTTTGTCAGTTTGATAGCTTGTTCTAATATCTTTTCTTGTGTTTTGGATGTCCTGTGTATGTAGGTTGCCAGGACCTGTGTCCTGTCTTTTATGGTGTTTTTTAATAGGTCCCAATATCCTGCCATATTTTGTTCCGGGGGTCTGTTCTGTGTATCCTAATATGAGCTGCGTTATTTCCTTTATGAGGAAGTCATGTTTAAGTAAACTATTATTAAACTTCCAATGTGGAGATCTTTTAGATGTTATAATGGGCGTCCCTTTACCTAACACTGTATAAACTGCTTTATGGTCCGTGAAGTCAAGTGTACTGTTAATATGTTGTGTTTTCTGTACCTTGTAAATTTCTGATATATATATCCTATCTATCCTAGATGCTGGTCATAAGCCTGGGTGTGTCTTATCTATAAAAGTGTACGATCTATTATTTGGTTTAACACTTCTAAAGGTATCCTTTAGACTATGCTCTTCTAAAATAGTTTGTAATATCTTCCACGGAGATGTCTGATTCTTATTCACATAGGTGTTCTGTCTTTGTAAGGTTCGACCAGCAAGATCTAGGTCAGACGTGACACAATTAAAATCCCCTCCTAAAATTAAGTTCCCTCCTTTGTATTGTGGGTGACAAAAAATCAGAGAGTTCTCCATAAAAGGCTGGCTGGTTTGTTTTTTGACTGGGAGCGATTGACTAATGTGTATGTGTCTTGTTTGCTTTGTTTAATTTTAATTTGGACACAAACTAATCTACCGTTAGTGTCCGTGTTATGGTGTGTTGTTTCCCAGTCTTCAGATACTTGTAAGATCGCTACACCTGTGTGTGATGTCCCTATACTAAACCACCCGTTTCTTAAGCCTAATTTTGTTGTAATTTGTTTGACACGGAAGTTTGAAATAACTCTGGTTTCTTGCAGAAAAACATAATCAGGTTGGTATTTTTTAATTAGTATTTCCAGAGAGTTTAGTTTATTTGTTAAACCGTTTATGTTTAAAGACAACAAGGTTAAACTAAAGGGCGTAGTGTTGGGGTGTAAAACTGTGTGCGCCATGAAAAAAACCAAACATTGTTGCCTTAATCGTTTACATAAAATAAAATAAAGTATGCAGTTCCCTTGTTACTGCATAGAGCAGGTGCAGTCAGTTCTAGGAAAGAGGAAAGGAACTTAAGCATCTGTGTGGGTAAGGAGTAAGGTTGACGGATGTTGAACAAAAGGCCGCTCAAGAAAAGAGAGGCTTGAGACTTGGAACACGGATTACAGGATGATAATTGACAAAAAGGACTATTGGAGGAAAGGGTGTGGTTATGTAATGAAAAAGACATGAAAAACCAAAAGGCAGAAAAGGAAGTAAGTATCAAGATACTACAAAGGGAAAGGATGTCTTGACAAGGAAGAGAGTTATAGCATTTTAAATACATACTTGTGTATCTCCATTTGCACATATATGTATCCACTATATATCTTGTACCTCTATCTGTTATTGAATTCATATTTATATGTATTATTTTAGTTACACAGTTCTTAACGTCTTTAAACATCACAAGTTTCCCTTCTGTAACTCTGGGTCGTCTGTGTACGTGCGACGCACTCGTGAAAAAGTTCTTTTCCATTTTCAGAAGGTTAAGTCCTGTCCCGGTGAGTTGCTCTCCAGGTCTATTGATAACACTGGGTCATAGTAGTCCTCTGTAGTCATCGCTGCCCAGGAAGAGGGGGCACCACCTCGGAGTGGCGTGTCTGTGTCACAATCACTTGCGCTGCTGTCATGCTTGTTGTTGGTATCAGTGGTCATATTGGTGTCACCCAAAGTGGACTGAGGGGATATCTGCGTAATTCTTCTTTTGACTTTAATCTGTCTCGATTTCTCTTTATTCTGTTTCCTCTTGTTTACATAAAGTATAAATTTGTCATTGTTCATATCTTCTGGGTCAGATTCGGGTAAATCCATGTTGTTTGTGTCTTGTGGTGCGTCATTGGTTATCTGGGGGGTGTTTTGTATTAAAGGTGCAGCTGATGTTGATGGTGCTGATTTTGTAGGTTGTACTTTGTCCGGAACTGTAACTGTGGTTGCTACTTGCGGTTTCCTTTTTGGGCATTGGTTAACCCAATGACTATCCGAACCACACATCGCGCATGGCGTTCGTCTGCCGGTCATTGTGACAGAAACTTTTACGTTTGTCTCATGTCCCTGCTACTGTAGTCTCATGTTGACATAATGTGGGATGTTTCTGGTCAGGTTACTCATAAAGGCCCACTTGTAAGTGGCGTTCTTTAACTGAAAAACGTCAGCTTCTTTGTCGCCCGTAATGGATGTGACGATTTGTAGAACAGCGTCCTTTTTTATTGTTGGGGGTAGCCAGTGAAGCACCCCCTTGGACTTCTCCTTTTTTTTGATGTTCTATGATTATAGACATCCTGGGATTATCCCATTCAAATTTTTTCCCATGAAGCTTCTGATAGTGCGTTATGTGAGCTGACGTCGTCAGGGTCGCATACCATTTTAGAGGGTCTGAGAATCTGTAAAGGGCTGCAATGTTATTTGAGCCCACCCCTGCTGGTCCAGCTAAAATGCTCGTCATCAGCGAGTAAGAGGCTCTTGCGGCTTGTGGCCCGGATGTTGTTAGGACTAAGGTCCCGGGTCTGTGCAACGACCCGCCTTCCAGAGCATCTTCCATGTTTAGAGTTATATCCTGTACTTCCATTTTGGATTTGGAAAAACACACACACACACACAAAGGTTCCCACACAAGGGGAGACCGCTGCTACAGCACAAACTCACAAAACCACAGTAATCCGTGCGAAATTAATCCGTGAGAAAAAAAAACCAGTGTCACCGTTGGGTTTGCCAGAGCATTATTTGTGTTTTATGCAAGGTTTAGATGAGCAGTGCTTCGGTTTTAGTGGAGTAAAAGAGTGTCGAAAAATGGTTTAGAAAAAAATGAATAGATTGGGATACAGACTGTTTGTCTTAGTTGAAGGGAGATAAAATGTTGCATAGAGATATTTTTGTAAAAAGGGAGGAAACTCTGTAAATCACGGTTGGTGAAAGCAAGGCTGAATTAGACTTAAGCAGGTTTGGTAAGTCCACAGTTATGGTTAAGAAAATTAGCATAAGAAGATTTTTGTAGTAAACCTTAAAGAAGAGAGTATAAGATTAAAGTAAATTATCAAAGGGAGACAACGGAGAATTAAGTCCCTTTTATGTTTTAGTGAGCTGAGAAGGAAAAAACGCACTGGAAAAACTGAGGGGAGTTTAAAATAACAGAAGACAGTTCACTGAAGTTCGCCTACGGGGTAAATAAGCGTAAGCATGTTTTTCAGTGAGTGGAAATAAGGTGGACCAATCGTTTTAACTGGAAAACAAGGGAGAGATCAGCTGAGAATGATTAGAAGAGAGAACAAGTTACGGCGCGCTGTTGAGCGGTCGTGTTTTAAGAGAACAGGTTTGAGGAACCGTCGAGGCAAGATTGTGTTTCTGCCGGGTTCTCAAGTGTAAACTCTGTGGATGACAGAAGATTTTCCTAAATAGGTTTATAGATCTAGATTGAATAGCGGTAGCAATTTAGGAGATTATAAAGAACTGTGATTAAAGTATAAGTCTAGCATTTAGGAGTGATAGTAGGGATTGTAATTACTGTGAGGATTCTGTGTGATCACAGTAAGTATGCTCTTCCCTCATTTTTTGTAGAAGAAATGTTTCAGAAATCCAGATGAAATACTACAGGGATAATGAAGCTTACAATTAAGCAGGCTCATGATGAGAAGAAATGCTGATGAAAGTACAAGATTAACTACAAAGTGGATACCTTTTTGACTAAGTATGAGTCTAAGAGGAGTCATAGAAGAACATTAATCGGATAGCCACATTGGGCTTTTGTACAAATGAATTATGAGACATCGTCAATGATAAGTATGACAAGTAAGAAGATGAAGAGTAATGACATTTGCGTGATAACTCATGCGCTCACTCTCAGGTGTAAGTGTATGGAGGCTGTTATAGATGCATCTAATTATTAATTTGCTTGTATGAATTATGAACTGATTGTACTAAGATTAATTGAGATAAACCTGACAGAGTTAGTCAGGAGGGAATAAGCACACAATAAGTTAAAGAGGCGCTTGGAAGAGGCCTGAGATGATATGAAGCACTGGAGGAATAATGTGTGTGGACTATACATGAAATTGTTTGTAAGAAGGGAATCATATGTATACACATGAGATAGCAGTATACCGGGGACAATATGAAATGATAGTAATGGAGAATTGTACCATATGCTTCCTATTGTAAATGGAATTTATGATATGTAAATAAATCATCAGATTAAGCTGGGAGAACAGGTCATGGAGCAGGTAGACCACTTTAAATACATCGGAGCTATTATTGACCGAAAGGGAAGCATCAAAGAAGAGTTGGCCACTCGAAAAGCAGCAGCTGGGGGACTTTTTCGAGGATTCCTCAGCAAGAGAGAGGTTGGTAAGAAAACGAAGATGGCTGTATACCACTCCACCTATGTCCCAGTCTTGACATATGGATGCGAGTCATGGGCAATGACTACAACCCACAAAAGCCAGATCCAAACCTCAGAAATGAGGTATCTGAGGAAGGTGGTTGAAGTAACAAGAAGAGACATGGTACGCAACCAGACGATACGTCAAGGCCTTAAATTCCACCCCCTGCAGACCCAAGTAGAACAGTCCCAACTAAGATGGTTTGGCCATGTCTGCAGAATGGGAGAAGACCGGCTACCACGACAAGCATGGGAAACAAAGAGCCAAGGATCCAGATCCCCAGGACGACCCAGAGTCCGCTGGGAGGACAACATTAGACAATCTTTGAAGGACCGAGGACTAGAATGGAACCAGGCCAGGAGGAAGACAGCCGATAGGATAGTCTGGCGCTCTCTCTTCCAAACCTCTACACCTCACGGTAGAAGGGGAACGACTAAGTAAGTAAGTAAATAAATCAGTTTTTGATGGACACCATATAAGTCGGGCTTAGTCTGTAAAGGTTGTAGAGTGGAAGTGTAAACAAGGTGTTAGCATTGAGAAAGAAAACCACTAAACGAAGTTAGTCACTGAGTAACAACTATGAAGGGATAGAACAAGCCAAGGGTTGGAAATAAGACGGACCATATCTCATCCAGGAATTGTCATCTCTGGCGGTGATGGCCAGTACATAAGATATTAGCCTACTTGGAAGATATAACAGCAAAGAGAATAACATCTTGATGATGATATAGCTAGGCCTGCCATCAGTCACCTAGTTAAATAGATCGCCACCTTTTAACATTGAGAAGGGGTAGCGCTGTTACACTGTGTCACGAAGGCCTTCCACCCTTGGTCCTTGGCTTCAACCCTTCTGTTATTCATTGTACTTCTCTTTCGTGCTTTCGTCAATTCTTCCGTCACTCTTTCATTTTCTATCTATGCTTTTTCTAGATCCTCAATCCACCAGGGTGGTTGGATGAAAGGTGTTCTAGATGTCTTTTTCTGGCATTTTGACGCAATATATGTAGAGGGCTATTACAGTCACGTGAGCCTGCAGGGTACTTAAATTGTGTTTAGGCTTCCTATGTCTGGTTACCCTCCCTTTTGCAATAAATAAATAAGTACATGAATTGAACAAGAAGAAACACTCGAATAAACTTACGACGTAACGGCCAGACAGCCAGCTAGCGGTCTTTCACATAAATTTACTTCTTAATGGCTAATACAAAAGTCAGCTCCCGCCCATTCACGCCCCCCTCCCGCCCCCCCCCCCCCCCCCCCCCCCCCCAACCAACCCAATTAAAAAAAAGGACAGACATAACATTCCAGTGGTCAAAATGTTATATAAATTTGCACAATATACCCCACTTACAACGGAGAGATCACACCTCTTGTCGGGTTACGACGTGAAGATAGGAAATAAGTGGAAAAACAAACATAACCAAGTAATATTTTAAGCAGAAGAGATAGAAAGTTAGGGGAAGGCATTCAAGTTTTTTTCAAAGGGAAACAACTTATCAATTTAAAAACTATAAAATTAAATAAGATATTTTCATTACATATTTGATTTTTTCAGTTCATTATTTAAAGTTATTTAAGGCATAAACATTCCATTTATTTTTATTAGTTTATTTTTTAAAGTGTTAAAATTTCTCTTGTTTATCATGTTTAGGGTAAACAAGCTTTTAATAACATGCAGTTTATGCACATGCTAAAGTTGTAAACACTTATATGCTCTGTCACTTTCACTGGTGATGTAAGTTTAATACCATGTTGTTGTCGCAGATGTGATCACTAACATAACTCCAGCACGAATAATGCTGTGAAGACCCAACGCTCTTATCCGGCCTTTGGCTAGGATCATGTGTCTAGACACAGGGACCGGTACAGTGACATTCGTGTGTCATTAGGTCTCTTGTGTGAGAACACAGAAGATCACTACGGTGACACATGTTGTCATTGGGTCTTCTTGTGTTGGGACATGTGGTCTTGACCAGGGCCGGGTTTGGGCGGGGATAATGCGACCTCATGCGAGGAAAAAATATGCGACCTCAAGCGAGGAAAAAAAAAAAAAAAAAAAAAAAAAATAGGATCATGTGTCTAGACACAGGAACCGGTACAGTGACATTCACGTGTCATTAGGTCCCTTGTGTGAGAACACAGAGGATCACTACAGTGACACAGTTTGTCATTGGGTCTTTTTGTGTTGGGACATGTGGTCTTGACCAGGGCCGGGTTTGGGCGGGGACAATGCGACCTCAAGCGAGGAAAAAAATATGCGACCTCAAGCGGGGAAAAAAAAAAAAAAATCACTAACATGTTTCATCGGCGCTCGACAGCGCACTTCCACAATCCTTTAAACACATTTGTTTTCTTGCTCGTTCCTCCTCTACCCTGGCGCCGGAGTGGCTAATAGATATGGCGTTCGTCTCTAAGTCTAAAGGTACCGGGTTCAGTTCCCGGTACAGGGAATGATTTTGATGGAATATTTTCATAACCACTAGGAATTAGTAATGTCATACTCCCCCTGATCCCCTACGTAGTGAGATTACATACCTAGTCTTCACGGATAAGGGCGAAAAAATAGGAGGTCCCGTCTGCAAGATGCTCCGGTTAAAAATTCTTGACCGGTAAAAATCGCAACGAGTAGTCCATACGGCCATTGCCCTGGCAGAATTTACATTGGGATCCTCGTGGTGCTTTAGAGTTTGTGCGCTGTGCCGAGATCCTCCTTGTGTGATCTAAGGGAGGAGATCGGAGCACTGATGGAGTTAACCGTGTACATTGAAAATGGTCCTTAAAACAAAACAAACAAACCTCTTCTACCTTGGGGTGTAGAACTTGTCACAGGACGGATTGGGGCAACCTCTTCTCAATCTATTCTCTACTACGACAGCACGCATTTTCAAATGTTGTACGTACTGATTATCTGGAATTTCCGGGTCGACACATTTCTTTCAGCTATGTAGCAGACATTTTGCATTTTCAAACATTCTTACACTCCTCACAGAGATAAGTCGTCGTGTCTTTTTGGTTACCCGTTTCTCCCTGCTTTGTAAGGAACGGCTGAGATAATAATTACTCGATAACCATGTTAATTAATCTCGGGTGTGGCCGACATCAGACTACAGATTAACACTAAAATCGCTCTGCGCATTTGCTTAATTCTTAAAAAGGCCATGGTGCGTTCTTCGCCAAGATCGTAATACGTTGTAAGTTTGATAGCCACTACGGGGAGACACCTTATTTGCAGACATCTTCTGTTACTTGGTCATCATTTAGGTATTGGTTCAGGCTATAGCATGAGGTATTAACTTCCTAAATGACTTTATAATTTCCAGGTTCTTAATTCACCCTTGCTTACAGTTGTGTGATGATGTTGTCTTAATTCTCCAACAGTAATTCCAAACAAAACAGCAAACCTTATATAGTTGATAACTGCCAAATGATCATTTAAACCTTTATTCAACTTGAAGTTACACGAAAAGATTTATGTATATTATTGTGATAGGAAAGGGAAAGAACTGAGTTATGACTAAGTAAGAATAATTTATGAGTAGTAAGGCTTAGCTTTGACGTCACCGTAGCACGAGAATTAAGTGAGCTGAGAAAAGAGTTGAGAGCACTCTTCAATGGTCGTCAGCTGAGAGCAGGTTAGAAATTAGACTAACCGCATCGACCTTATACCAAGTTATAGTACTGCTGAAATGTGCAGAGAAGAGAAGTTGGGAAGAAAAGAAGACTAATGGAAGAATCCCACAACAGATAGTTTTTCATGTCAAGCTGTGTTCGCAAGATATCGCCAGCAGTTCATCCTGGTATGTAAACACTCGCATATTTAAGAAGTGGATAGACAAAGAAAAGGGTTAGAACTGTAGTCCAGTGTCGGACGTGTGGACAGTTTACTAGGAACAGTTTATAGCTAAGAATAAGTTACCAGCACTGGAAGTTTACCCAGACAATACTTCAAAGCTTACTTTAATAAATTTGAGAATAGCCCATTAATCAGTAGAGATGTGTAGTAGTGATGGGTGGATAGAATAACAAAGTAGACAGCAGAGATACTGAGCTAATCAAGAGATAATAATATTAGTTCCTGACCAGTGTAGTACGTGATGTAGGAGTGTCATCAATGAAGTCTCATATGTATATTTATTGATAATCAGGCTCGGAGGTAGCCAGTTTGTGAATATGTTCCTTGACAACTAATAAAGAACTTTGGTTGTCAGCTCTGAGTCGTCAAGTCCTTTCAAGTATTATAGTTGTCAGATAATTTAATCTCATTCAGGGGTCATAGGAACAAGCTAGGCCACAAAGGTACTGCGCCTACAAGTACAGCCAGCGAACATAAGAGAGGGACATTACGGTCATCATTAAGTCGAGAACATACACAAGGGTCAACGTAACATCAATCACACAAGCAAAAGAATCTGGGTTGAGAATCAAATGAAACTATCACATTATCAAAGTACATCAACGAAATCATCTTCTTCAGTTATTCTAAGTTTGTCTGTATATCTTTCAATATTATTGACAGTTTGGCTTTGTGTGGATTTTTAACAATGGTGTAAGCGCCGTACCGTTCAGAAAGCAATGGCAAACTACTGAATGAAAAAATTGCCTAGAAAAATCACAAACAGCCAATAAAAGCTGGGGTTGATTGCCACGTCCTGTAAAGGATAAGCAACTAACTTTCAGTTTCAGCCTTTGTAGCTTGGTTAATTTATTCCTCGTAGTACTCGATTAGTTTCTTTATGCTTTCTCCATCTACTAATACTTATGTGTGTCTATTAAGGATTTGGGCGCTCCACTTGGAGGACCCTCTACTTCATCAATGGCTAATTCTATCAGTTTGCTTATCTCTGCTATTTCTTCGCGACATTGGTTCATAGCTACAACTTTTCTAGCTGAAAGTAATAATTATACAGTCAGCATAGATAGGCAGTCAGAACGAGTGTCTACTTATGTATAAAAGTGAAAAATACGATTTCACACAAAATCTTGTTCTTGTCGATGAGGTTAAAACCCCTGTCAATATACTGTAAACCACAGTATAATAAATGTCTTGAGATTCTCGTAGACTGAGTCGGGCTTTTGTGAAAGTCTGGGTGAGCGTCTGGCTGCTACATCATAAGACAAAATCACGTCCTTGTGCTATGGCTCTCTAGATGCAACTAACTAAGAAAATATATTCTTTTACTAATCTCATAAGTGGTGCGAAGCTTGCCGTTTAGAACATTTTTCATTGGTTATACACATTGTAAAGATTTATTTCATTAGCTACAACTATCGTTACCTACTTATCATAGAATTTAAATAAGCTCATGCAAATGAGGTGATGTAGTCCTCTTTTTAGCGTTGCTGGGCAACTCCCGCCAAAACTTAAGGGAACACAATTAGAAAATGTTTATACGTATATGAGGAGAACTGCCGTAAAACGGGGGTAAAACAGTTGAATGGGGAAAAAAAGACACACACACACACACAAATAGTGATACGTCTTACAAGGAGAAAGGTTAAGAAAAACTACGTTGCGGCCACAAGGCCTTCGTCAGGGACAGACAAACAAGAGACAGCAGAGAAAGAAAATGAGAATTAAGTAGAGAACATGAAACTATATAAATAAGAGAAAAACACCTCCCTTGTGTCCAGTCACAATGTTTAGTGTTTCGATGTCTTTGATGCATTTAGTAATTTATTCTGCCTTTATTTTTTACGTTAAAGTGGGTTACTAGCGTTAGCGTAGGCCATCCAGTCACATAAATATGGAATCTTGCTTCACAAAAAATGCTTCTGAGTAAGTTGTGCTTGCTAGCTGTATATGCGAATCAACTTGCAAATATGGAATCCTGATTCACAAAATGCGCTCTTGTGAGTGAGCTGAACTTGATATTTTGAATATGTAATCAACATGTGAACACTTGATAAAAGGTGAATAAAAATGCGGCGTCCACCGTCTTAATCGTGGGCGAGAAAGCGTCTCTTTTAACTTAGGAAGTGAAGGATGTCCTAAATGGCAAATTCTGTATCCAGACGTACACTAGCGTCTTTCTAGTTAGAGGTCAAACACGTAAGGGGTAGACTCAGATATCTGTTGGACTGAAGACACACAAATAAGTTTTCACTTCGTGAAGTTTTCACAATTCTCTTATTATATCTTGAATGGTTGATATTTCGCATTTTGTACTACTCCTCTAAAAAATGATGATCAATTATCAAGAGGAAATACTTTTGATTTAATTAATCTAGTAATTATGTATGATGTCTGATGCACCTGATAAGTGTTAAATATACTGCGTATGGGAGTGTGTGCACATGCAAATCTGTACTGATGATCTAACAATGTAGATGAAGCTGAAGTATGAACTATCAATTACCTCGTTTCATCTTAGAGAAAATCTTTTGCTTTAATTAAACATTTATGGGAAGGATTAGTTGCAAAACTGCATTACGTACATTTAGCCATGATGCTAAGTGCAAAAGTGATTAACTAAAGAATAAGAGAACATATTAATAGTTTTTAACAGATTCCCTAACCTCCTTTTCACGTTCGCAAACTCCTTTAAGAACACAATACACAACAAATATTAATTATTGTATCCACACTGAATTAATTACAGGCTATGCTCTGCGATATTCTCTACACACGCTTTTGAAAACGTTGTACTTATCTCCAGGAAACATTACGCTATATTATATTTCTAAAATGTCCCAGATGGATCGATTAGGCCGGTGAAGTATAACTCCGCCCATAAACCAATTGCCAAGAGCCCATGTGGTCGCCCAGTTCTTGGATCTCTGTTGCCCCCTGTCAGCCCGTATCTCTGGCTATAGTGGAATGGGCTATTCGACACAAACTGTCAATGCAGTGCTGCATGACAAGTAGGAGTTTGTTAATTGGCCGGCTAAGGCAAAACAAAATCACCCGCCTTCTAACTATCACAAAGCTTTCTGTCTGTTTTTCACTTTTCGTGTCAATTTTATTTCATTATCTTGCCTGCGGCTTCCTTTATCCTTGTTCCATATCTAAGATTCCTATCCTTCTACCGTTGGCTACATCTGGAAAGAAAGATTGTCCGTTTCACGGTCCTTTGATGTCCCTCGTCTTGAGTATTTTGTTTGCGTGCGTCCATTCTTCCCAAATGTGGTGACATGTCGTCTGTTTGAGCAGCGGACTACCCATGAAAAGGCTAATTTCAATTGTCCAGCATTCTGCTTCAACAATAATCAAAATATCTAGGTGGTATGTCTAACAATATTTACAGGGGGAAAGAGATATCAAAGAAGTCTTTTGGTCTGGTTTCGTTTGAAGGATTATCTTCATTGCACACGGACTACTACAAAGAAGTTGTACCATGCCCATGTGTTTCTCACTAAGAAATCTGGGGTCGGCACGATCACGCCAGTTGTCAGAAAAAGTCAACAGCGTGTTAAAGTCCAGTGGTGATTAAAATATTAACTTTAGCAGCGATGAAAGAGCGAAATGTGGTTGAAAATGCAATGACGGAAGATGATGGAAAAGAGAGCGAAAGACTTGGCTCTCGTTTATCACATAGTCAGATATACCAATTTTCCATAAATATATTAAAATCACGTTTATTCTCCGTTAAGCAATCGTCAATTTCTCGTTCTCTCTTTCTGTCTCTGTCTCTGTCTCTCTCTCTCTCTCTCTCTCTCTCTCTTTCTCTCTCTCTTTCTCTCACTATGTATAACTCCCTGTCTTTCGCTCCATGCCTCACTGTTACTCCCTCCCATTCCAATTTCATTTGCGCGCGCGTTTCATATTCCGATCCTTTCCCAGTTTGGGGCATATCTGAAGTCCATCCCCACGAATGTAAAAGAGTTGTTTCAATAGTTTCCGTTACACAAATCTAGACGTCACAAAGCAGGGAAACTATGTTTAAACTAGCAATAACCCGTCAACATTGACATGTTATTAATTATAGTGCGTTGTTTCTGTTACATGTATCACTAATGTGGTCATTTCATTGCAGGCGACCGTCATTCTATATTTGTATTGAAAATTATACAGACGTATTAAATATGAAGACATGTATCAACCTTACCTAAATGACATGTGGAGCAGTGATAATGATCTAATGAACCGTAAATTGACTAAAAAACTAACATTTCTTTTATGACAACATGTCTTGTAATTGTTCGCGCATCTTTTAAAATCTTGCCCTGTTCGACTTACTGCCTCTGAGAACAACGTTTGAAGTTTGACGAAACTCCAATTCATGTACTGTTTATAAATCGTGTTATTGGCTTTTTTCCATAATCAAACTGCTCATGCATACCTTCATTTGCTCACTGTTTCTATATTCGGGAGATTACACATAAGGGGAAACAATATAATTATTGGCTAACTTTAAACCACAGTTGTACCCCCTTAGCTGTGGTTAAAAGTTAATGTACTCTCTCGAAAATAGAAAAAGTGCGTAAATAACGGTGTGCAAAATGTGACTGACCGACCGACCGAAGTACTTACGGAAAGTATTATGGTATTGAATGTGCATGCGCTGAATAGCCAGGTGGGGATATTGCTGTATATGCCCTAAATATCTAGAGTTGTTTATTCTTTGCACTAGGTGATGTTAAAATCAAAAAGAACAATTTCCTTTGCAATAATTATCACGACACCCATACAACAGCTGGATATGACAGATGTGTTTTCTCAGACTGACGTATGTGAAAACTTACGATAAGCGAAGAAGGGCTTAATGTTAAGTTGATAGCATCGACCTAGAACGAACTAATAAAATCAACCACAGACATCAATACTTAAATCATTCAGCATATTGCACAACTAAAAAAAAAATACACACACACAAATTTATAATTTTAATTTTATTGTATTTTCTTTTCAATTTTATTTGTTTTTTAATTTTTTTACTAGAGCCGTGGTTGCGCAGTGGTTAGAGCACCATCTTCCTAGCTCGGTGGTCCATGGTTCAATCACCAGTTGAGGTGGGATTTTTTAGACCGAAAACGGTTCCGTAGAAAATGTAGTCCATCTTATTCCTCTTGGACTGCCCTCTGTTGTCTGGCGCATCACCCGGTCTATGACTGTTAAAAATAAAGGGGTTGATAAGGGGCATCCCTGTCGTACTCCTGTCCTGTCTTCACCTCAAATGTTGGCATAGAGGCTTTTTATGATTGATGTAGTAAAATCTGCGAGAATAAACGCTCAATTCAGTAAGATTTAGGCATAAAATAATAATAAATGCATTAGCCCTATTGTGTCTGACGGTGATGATCTCACACTCCAGCCACGCTGCCTTTTGCGCAGGGCTAAAGCCTATAGAACGATTTCACGGTAAAAGTCTGACACGCTTTTAGTTTCGTTTTCGAGAAACACTACTAATATTTAACATTTGCCAGATCTGCTGCATACACCTTGTAGTCTAGCCTTATAATTAACGATTGGCGAAAGCGTGCCGCAAAATAACTATCTGAATTAACGCTTTCTGTCAACTTTAACGCAAAATTTAGTAGTAATCCTTACATTGTTTGGTAGTATTACACGATACAATACTAATTATTAACGCCAATTCTTAACCCGCCCGTCTACACCCCGCTTCGCTGACACAGTCTGCAACGCATATACACACGATGCGGAAAAGCCAGCCAAGGCAAAACCACGCAGACAATTTTATTTTCATCCTCGTAGCATTTCTGACGTAACTAAAACAAGTTCGTTATTTGAAAAATACATGCTATCGAGATGAAGGAGAGGAAAGATGGCGGTCTTGTGCAAAATTTTATTTGACGATTGACTATAACAAAAATTAGAAATTTTAAACCATTAGGAAGTTCCCCATAAAAATTATATGGTAGTATGACGTAGAGTTCGCTGAACAAGAATGTACTTCCAATAATAAGATAGTCCATGTATTAGAGAAGTTATTGAAGAAATACTAATATCTACGAACGCTCGACCAGACAGACTGGCGTTCCTGCTTATGTTTTTTGTAACGTTAGGGGGACGCGAGCTTGGGAGAGGCAGGAAGGTACATTCAAATTCGCTTGGGGAAACAGAGTATGACTGAAAAAAGAAGCGGTAGGAAAAATGTAATCCTAAACGAAACATTTTTTTGTATTGGGCATGACTAAAGCAGACTGGCCAATCGACCACCAGACGCAGAAATTGTTCGAAATTATTTTGGGTTTTCATTCAAACTGCATTTGAATTCAAGTAGTCGATCGTTTCGATTGGCCAGTGCTAGTAAATATTAGTAAAAGGCTTTGACTATTCATTGCCAGTGAACTAAAAATTTTATTCAGATACGCTGAGAAACAGCTGTGTTAATTCTAAACTTAAATAAAGAATAAATTCACAGTCTGTGCAGTTCGGAGGAAGCTGAGGCCATTTCTTCACAAAGTCAGCGTCATTTGTTTATATATTTCTTGATTGTGGTAAGGATATTTTATGAAATTTAATATGTTTGGTCCAACTACAAAGTTAGATACTGCTATTGGGAAAAAGTTAAGGACATGTCGGGAGCAGACATTGTTGAGTCCACACATTAAACGGTATCTAACTGATGTATGTTGTTATGATTATGTTGTCATATTATTGTATTAGAATATTTTAGTAAGCCTCTGTGTTCAATGAACACTGTTTAACATGCCTGAAGCAAATATATTTGAAAAGAAAACAAGAAAAGAACATATCAAAGGAAATGTGGTTACTCCACATTATTGTATTGATGAATAATATGTGAACGTACAGTGGCGTATCTACTATAAGGACCTGAGGTGTGGTCACAGCAAGGTGGGAGTCCTGTATAATTCGGGGAGAGTGCACTTGTAAGGCACGCGAGGCTGACCCCATACCCACGTAGGAAATTAAGTGTTAGAATAAGTGATCAGTTGTAAAAGGCCAGGGTGTCCTTTTGTTGCAGAGGGTCTATGTTCCTGTTGCCGGCTGGTGACAGGAAACCTGCTGAGTACTAATAAACGCCAACCAGTCTCCAACCAGACTTGTATGCTGTCGAATATACCAGTAGGAGCTTTGGCGAGTGGTGAAATTGAAACTTTCTGCAACTACACAGGGAAATATCTTTCAACAAGGACTCCCAGGTAATGTGTTAGACATCTGGGGCATCTCTGACATTTTCTTGTGTTTCAAAACAATACACAGGACGTTTATGGGGATAGGATGAACTACAGCCCTCATCTACACTGACTCTCCCTTTATATGAATAAAGTGAATTCTTTTAGTATTTCCTACAGGAAAGACATATATATAAATACATAATAACTTTTTAGTTATTGGGCATATTGTCCCAACATTTTAATTGTTCTTTTCTGTAAACTATCTTGTCCTTATTTTCAAAGACCTGTCCACAAGCTATGAATGGACAGGCAAAATAAATTGTAAAGAAGATTTGTTCAAAGAAAAACTTAACTGCTAGTTTTATTATCTTCTTTATAGAAACTTAAAGTGTTTGACTGTTGTGTACCATCATTTCATTTCTCCCCTAGACACTAGGTACACCATAAACCATACACTAGAGCCAGCATAGTGACCGTGTGAGACCTAGAGAGGTAGCGGTAGGTTCTCTGCACATAATTCATCATCATCATTTATAGAGTCAGATGCCTACATGTGCTTGACCTCACACGGTTAAAGCAGACACCTTTTCATTCTTTTAGGATACCATCATAACCTCCCCAGCAAAATCAACTTTGCTACAATTGACACAATGCAGCTTGGAATTCCATAAGCCCTCAGTATTTTGCATAAACTGTCACTATGTATGCTGTCAAACGCGTTTTCAAAATGAACGAAATTAATGTACAGCTGTCTTTGCCATTCTGAGCACTGTTCTATAATGTTCCTGAGAGTGAATATATGATCTACACATCTTCTGTTCTTTCTATATCCTGCTTGTTCCTTCCTCAGCTTGTGGTCTACTGCTTTTTAAATTCTCTGTATAATTATCCTGCCTAGTATTTTGCTGAGATCTGAAAGAAGAGTGATTCCTCTCCAATTATTGCAGTCTGCAAGATCTCCCGATCTTCCATCTTGGGCAATTTGAAAATTATTCATTTGTTTCACTCTGATGGTGTTGTCACCGTTTTCCAGACTTGTGCAAATAGTGGTTCTAATAGTTCTGCTGCTAGCTCAGGGTCTGTCTTAAATATCTCTGCATTTAAATTATCATGGCCAGGAGCTTTTCCGTTCTTTAACCCTTTAATTGCTGTGAAGATTTTTTTCTTTTCGTGGAATGTCTGTATTTATATCTAGATCGTTTTCAGCCTCAGGAACATTCAATTGTGTCTCTGGTGGTTCCTTGTTCAGAGTTTCTCTGAAGTACTCTGCCCATCTTGTTTCCTGTCCCTCTGCTGTCGTGATGTGATTTCCTTGCTTATCTCTTACTAATGTAATATTGTTTGTACCTCGTTTTCCGCTGATGAATTTAGTTATTTTGTATACTGTGCCTTGTTCATTTCTCAGTGCTGCTACTTCTTCCTGTCTTGCAAGATCGTCTAGGAAATTCCTTTTGTTGGCACGGGTTTGGCGTGTAACTTCCTTGTCTAGCTGACTGTACTGTTCGCTATATTGTTGCTTTAACCTGGGGGACTGTGCTTCTGTTTTCTTTCTTTTCATTTCCTTTCTTAGTGTTATGGTGTTTAATGTTTCTGGTGTTATCCAGTCTTGCTTCTTCCTTTCCTGGAATCCCAAGCACGATTTGCTGCTTTCCTTATGTATTGTTGAAATGGTGTTGAATTTCTGATCTATATCATCAGTCAATGTCTTTTCCCGACTTTTGGCAAATTGATTTCGTTTCATTATGTCAGCCGCAAAAGCTTTTCTGGTAAGGGGGTCTTTCAATTTGTTGATGTCAAACCTTTTCTGTGTAGTTACAGTTGGTCCAGCCCTTCTTAGTTTCACTTTCAGTTTTGCTACTACTAAATGTTGATCACTTCCCACATCTACACTAGGGTGGCCAGACGTCCGGATTTGGCCGGATTTGCCCGGCTTATCGCGCCTAAACTGAGCGTCCGGCCGGATTTTTTTAAAATGTTGAAATATCCGGCTTTTACATGATTGGCTGAATTCCTCACGTGAAAGGCACCATTGTGAAAAATCTTTACTGAAATCCGATTTCTGAGTACAGAAATTCTGTCAGAATTAAGAATTTTTATTTACGTAAAATCGACGGATCGCGCAAATTGCCAACAACACTACCGTAAGTTGTCATGTTGTTCGATAGTTTATAATAGATTACTATCATATTTTAACCCAGGTTAAACGCTGTTTCGGTTTATTGGCATTTGTTAGGGGAAAATATAACAGACAAAACGGCACGAATAAGAACTTGGGGCTGGATTTAGTCACTTACAACTTCGTTGTCTATAGCAAATAACAAATAATATTAACCTTAGTTCGTACTGCTTTTATATTTATTGCAATTTGTTTATTATGGAAAAAATACACGATTGTTTATTAGTATAGTAATGGTTTGTTAAAATTAAAACCTCGTCTGTTTTTGCAAAAAGGTAAATGTAAAGCCTAACAAATAAAATTTATAAAAGGAAGAAGAATGGTAAAGAACAGTGCTGTCAAAATGGCTGTACGCAAAATCCCCTTTGTTTTATGCTTCGTCTGCAAATTGTAACGCTTTCACGTTGATAGTAAAAGCCTACTATATTATTACCCGCTTTCTTCAATGAAACGTGTGCTGTATTTCTTGGAAAAACATTTGAGATACGCAAGCTGAACAATGACCTAATTTTAATATTTCATTCATTCCATTTTATACACAACGTAACTAAAAGACAGACAAAGCAGGATAGAGAGAAGGGAGAGGGAGAAGGCCGAACGCATGCAAAATTAAACACGCGTCTCGCTAGTAATGCCACCCCAACAAGCGTAACGCGATACACAATTACTACTATCACGCGTGTAAGGCCACATGCACTAACTTTTTCGGACGAACAGTGATAAAAACAATAACCTTCCCAGAGTTAGGTTTTTAAATCACGAAAAACGCTTATTAGAAAAGATAACATTAGATGGGTTTACGTTTGAAAACATTACAGTACCCAGACAGCACATCTTCGAAACAGGAGGTAGAAGGAATTGCATATTTTGAACGCAGCCACTTAGCTCTTTTAAATTTGTATATTTGGGTTCCTTAGGGCTTGCTGACAAAGAATATGTAAAACGTTACGCAAATAGTCTAGGAATTAACAAGTTATAACCAAAATAAAATAGTGGGGATGCCTGACAGCATGAAATCATTTCTGCTCATAAAATTTTTTTTTTAACGTGTTTGAAAAAAACCTTACGTACGGAAATAGCCTACCATGTAAACTCCAAATTGATTGGAGCGCAACAAATATAAGACTAAACACGATTGGTCGGACTATAAATACTATCTTTGGTTGTTAGGGGAGACGTAGGAAGGAAAAATTTTTTCAAACACTTGTCGAAACGTGGCTCCATTGGCCAGACTCGCTGATATAATCACTTAGGAGCGTTAGTTCGAGACCACTAGTTCAAATAAGCTTGATAAAGCAACAGTGCGTTGAAGCCAGCTCATATTTTTGCTAAATAAAAGCCTGGAACATAAGCAGATGGGAATTTGTGCCAGTATTTGTGCCAGAATTCATTGCTAGTCAACGTATCTGTGTTTATTTCCATGAATTGTGGTAAGCTTGAAACATTCAGTATCTTTTAATGAAAATTGAATGTGAATTGTTAATTTATGCCTGTATATATGTGTAGTTCAGTAGCAAACATGATGTAAAGCCTATAATGCTCCAGCCTGAACAGAAGGTGTCGGAGGAAAGTAAAACGGCATGGAATGGCCAAACAGTACACTGACACCTAGATGATTGACTAGAAAGAAAAAATGCTGGAAGTGCAGAGGCGTAGTAACCATTAAGGAGGTTAATACTGGTATAAAGTATTTCAGATGAAGCTGACAGTTGGCCTAACGCTCTGAACTCAATGTTTGTGATGTATTGTGCTCAGTGTAAAAAGAGAGTATAAATTAGTTATGAAGTAGAAGGTACATCCTTCTTGTTTTCAGGGATCGTGGTCTTGATGGTATTGAGCAGCACCTGGTCAGAGCTTTGCTGAATCCAGAGTCGGACAGCATACTCCTTGGTCCATTTAGCTATCAGTGAGGTGTCTCCAGAGCACAGGGGAGAAATCGAGCAGAGGAGTCTTTTCCTGCCGCCATCACGCAAGATAAGCTGATGTGGCCAGCTGAGCTCAAAATTATGTACCCCCATCTTAAAATAACATTGTAACATAAACTTAAGAGGGGAAGTAAATTGTTTTAATATCAGGAACTGAGAACATCTCCAATACTAGTTCCAATAAAGACAAACTATTGAAGTCATGATGACAAATACCAACAGAGCTTGAACAAAACAAAACCAGTATTACCTCATATTACTACTACACAACTGACACACATAGGATACTTTTAATAATAAATGTCACTACAATATTCATATTGAGAAATTCTGTACATATAACTTGTAATTAAAATTGATTGTGATTCCTGGTTCCCTTTGTATTTGAATCAGGACACATATTCATTCATGACAGCAATGAATACATATTGTTATTTGAAAAGTTATCAGTGACTCCTTTAAGATATCCTTGTAGAGTGTTTTATGTATGTGAGTGTCACAGTGTTGTCAAGTGTGGTGGAATAAATTAAATTGTTTATCTGTCTGTTGTTGTTATGACTTACACTTCATCATACACATACCCTAGACATACAACGTAGTCATCACACTATTCCAGAATAATTCTGACTGAGATATATATATATGTGGCAGCAAGTAAGGTTATCTATAATACACTACTCTTATTAGATATAGATACCTTCACAGCTGATCTCAGTCAGTACACTAAGTCCCCTATAAATATTTATAACATCCCACTTCACCACATATATTGGGGTCTCGCTCTTGGGATTTTGAATCTTTACCTATTAAAAATATTGGGGGTAATTCACTTCAGGGAATAATAAGAATTAAAAGGTATCCTTGGGTGGAATTAAATAAGGTTGAGCTCACGGTGCCTGTGTTGTCCATTAGATATATATTTAGAGATTGAATTGTTGGTTAGACATTGTATAAATTTACCTGATAGACAATGGCGGACCTGGCCAAATTTCGATCTGCTGCTGTTCAGACTGCAAAAGAGTTAGGATTAGATGGGCAAGTTATGGTTGCCTATGTCACCACGGAATGTGACAAATTTATTGAACGCGAAGAAAGAAGGTTTGAAGCCGAAAGAAAGTTAGAGGCTGAAAGGGAAATTAAGAAGTTACAATTTGAGGCTGAGGCTGAGACTAAGAAGTTTGAGGCTGAGACTAAGAGGTTGCAGATTGAGGCTGAGGCTAAGAAATTGGAAGCAGAAGAAAGAAGATTGACTGCAGAAAGGGAAGCAGAAGAAAGAAGATTGACTGCAGAAAGGGAAGAGAAGAAATTAGCTGCAGAGAGGGAAGCAGAAAAGGAGGAGAAGAGATTACAAAGGGAACATGAGTTACGACTAAGGGAGTTTGAGTTTCAGGGCCATGCTCCTGAAAATGGTGCCAGTCCCTTTGCCTCTGATGCTACTGCTAGCCAGGGAGCCTCAACCTCAGCTATGAATTTTCATTTAGATCATTTTGTTGAGAAAGACGATGATATAGAGAGCTACCTAAATAGGTATGAACTATTAGCTACCACATATGGGTTAGAGAGAGAAAGGTGGAGCTTAAAGTTATCTCAGGGACTTCGTGGGGCAGCTTATGAAGTTTTTGCAAAAATGAGCAGAGGTGATCAGGAAAATTATGACATGCTAAAGCAGGCTCTTTTGTTAAGATATGAAAAGAATGCAGAATTCTATAGGAAAAAATTTAGGAATGCTAAACTACTGTCAGGTGAAACCTATCACCAGTTCTCTGCACGAATAGAGACATACTTGGAGAAATGGACTTCTCTGGGGAAAACCCAAGATCTTAAGGAAATGGTCCTTATAGAGCAATTAAGAGAGTCCATGGCTCCAGACCTGAGAAAGTTTCTCATGGAACAAGGTGCAGAGAGGCTGGGTGAGTTGTTAAATGTTGCTGAAAGGTATCAAGCAGCTCAAGCAGAGGTAACAGGTAATAAAAAGAAACAAGTGGATAACTTTAGGGCACCACAGAACTTTAATAAATTTGATCCTAAGGATCAAAACAAAGGTAAGCACCAATTTGATAGGCCACGGTATGAAAATAAAAATAAATTCCCACAATTCGATGAAAGGAAATATGATGAAAGAAAATCTTTCAACCAAGGAAAAAGGTGGTGTAAAAATTGTAAGATGAACAATCATGACACTGACCATTGTAGAAGGAAACCTCCTCATTGTGCTGCTATGACATCGGGGAAAAAGGAAAAGAAGGGCAAACCTGAAGAATTACAGGAACCATACCACCCCCCAGTGTGTGAAGATGTCATCTGTAATGGTGTCACTATAAGGTGTTTATATGATACCGGTTTAGATTACGATTCCGTTGTGAGTTCTCACCTGGTGCAGGCCGATCAATACACCACAGAAACAGTGGAGATTCAAACTGCAACCAAGGATGTAGCTACCATGACACTTCCCGTCGCCCGAATAAAAGTGAAAACGCGATATGTGGAAGGAATCATAAAAGCAGCAGTGATAAATGAGCCAATCTACCCTCTAATATTGGGGTGTAGATATGTCTTCTTGGGGAATCCCAAGAGACCTGTGATATTGGCAACAGTGCAGACCAGATCACAGTCAAAAAAGGAGGAGGATAATCCAATAAATACTCATCCAGATGAGATGAGAAAGGCACAGGCTGAGGACAAAACACTCAAGCCATGTTTCAAGAAGTTGCCCAAATCTCATACACCTCCAGGCAAGGGAGAGTTTTATATGAAGAACAAACTGATATATAGGAAGGCTGGATCTGAATCCAATGGTCACGGACAGCTGGTCCTTCCCACTTCATATAGGACTAAAGTGTTGGAACTAGGGCATGCGATTCCCTTCAGTGGTCATATGGGAATCAGCGCAACAGGACAGCGAATAGCTTGTCACTATTTCTGGCCAGGAATAACTGAAGATATCAAACGATATGTAAAATCCTGTCCAGAGTGCCAACGAGTAGCACCTAAACATTGGACTGCACCAGCAACTCTGGGGGAAATGCCCATAGTGGGAACACCCTTTGAGAGAGTTGCCGTGGATCTTGTGGGACCTCTCACCCGAACCAAGAGAAGGAACAGCTACATTCTGACTCTGGTGGACACTTGTTCTATGTGGGGAGAGGCAGTAGCCCTGTCATCGATTGATTCTAAACATGTGGCAGAGGCATTGCTCACAATTTTCACAAGGTTAGGCTTTCCCAATCAAATCTTGACTGATAATGGCTCTCAGTTCAAGGGGAAACTAACTGAAGAAGTTTTCAGGATCTTCCAGGCCAAACACTTCCATTGTAGTGTGTATCATCCCCAAGGGAACGGCCAAGTGGAAAGATTTAACGGCACGTTGATGTCGATCCTGAGAAAGTTGGCACACGAAAAACCAGATACATGGGACCAGTACCTGCACGCCGCCCTCTTTGCTTATCGGGAGGTACCCCATAGTTCAACCGGTATGGCCCCGGCAACATTATTGTTTGGAAGGCCAATAAAAGGTCCACTCGAAGCTTTGTTAAGAACGTGGACTGATGAAAAGGCAGAGGAAAACATTACATCTTCATACCAATATGTGAATGAGCTGACCACTCGTTTAAAAACTGGCTGGAAACTTGCCAATGAAAATTTGAAACAAGCCAGGAAGAAACATGCTGCCTATTATAACAGGAAGGCGAAAGACAGAAATTTGGCTGTGGGAGAGAAAGTTCTGCTTCTTTTGCCCGGGAGTCAGAATAAGTTACAAATTGGATGGCAGGGTCCATATACAGTTTTAGAGAAGGTGTCTAGAACAAATTATAAGATAGATAAGAAAGGGAAAGAAAAAATCTATCATGTGAATCTCCTGAAGAAATATTTGGAAAGAGAACATCAGGAAGAGACACACTTGTTGACCTTGTCCATCGCCATGGAGATGAAAAAGGAACCACTTTCATCCTTTGAATATCCATTACACCCCTGTGAGACAGCAGCACAGGTGAAAATCAGTACACATTTAACGAAAACTCAGAAAGAGAGAGTGCAACAGGTTCTAAATAATCATGCAGAGGTGTTAACAGACCGACCAGGGCATACAAACCTATTGGAATATGATATGAAACTGATAGACCCCACACCTGTCTGTATGAAACCATATTCGATTCCGTTTGCTAAGGAGAAAGCTTTGAAGGAAGAGATAGACTATCTGTTGAAGGAAGGAATTATTTCGCACAGTGAATCTTCGTATAGTTCCGGTGTTGTACTCTTAAGGAAGCCCTCTGGAGAACATAGACTCTGTATAGATTACAGGAGACTGAATGCTATTACAGAAGGACAGGTGGATCCATTGCCGGATACAAATCAGCTGTTTGCCAGACTAAATAAAGCTAAATATTTCTCAAAAGTGGATCTGAGTAAAGGATACTATCAGATTCCAGTAAAGCCTGAGGTTAGACCATACCTAGCTTTTAGTACCTCAGAAGGACACTATGAGTTTAATAGATTGCCATTTGGATTGAAGAATGCGCCTAGTGTCTTCTCTAGAATGATGAGAAAATTATTGGACCCTCTGAATAATCCATGTATAACAAATTTCATGGATGATATCCTGATAGCAACAGAAACCTTTGAGGAACACATTGACTCTCTGAACATGCTGTTTAATCGACTTAGGGAGGCAAATTTAACAGCCCGACCAACCAAATGTTGCGTTGGATGTAAAGAATTGGAATTTTTGGGACACACAGTTTATCAGGGAAACATGACCCCTGACCCAAAGAATTTAGAGAAACTACAGAAAGCCCCGAGACCACAAACCAAGAAGGACGTGAGATCCTTTGTCTCATTATGTGGTTTCTACCAGAAGTATATCAAAAACTTTAATTCCATATGTGCACCGTTAACTGATTTGACACGTAAAGGACATCCAGATCGCATTACATGGACACCACAATGTGAAATGACTTACCAAGAATTGAAGGAAAAGCTCACAAGTAAACCCATTTTGAAATTACCTGACTTAAGTCAAGAATTCATAGTAAGGACGGATGCAAGTAATATTGGGTTAGGTGCAACTCTACTACAGAAATCAGATGCATTGGATGGGGAATTAAGCCCAGTGGCATATGCTAGCAGAAAATTGAATAAAGCTGAAATCAATTACTCAACTAGCGAAAAAAGAATGTCTTGCAGTAATATGGGCAATAAAGAAATTCAATATTTATCTGTATGGGAAGGCCTTTAAGTTGCAAACAGACCACAAACCTTTATCGTTTCTAGCACAGGCTAGGCATGAGAACTCCAGGTTACTCCGATGGTCTTTACTTTTGGCTCCATATAATTTTAGCATTGAGTATATATCTGGAAAAACAAATTTGGGAGCGGATTTTTTAAGCCGCCATCCGTGTGATGAGAATCACCGTAAACCCCAGAAATAATAATAAATTTCTCTATGTGTATATAGAATAAAGGACTGACATATAATGTCTGTTTTAAGAGGGGAGATGTCGTGGAATATTCTAATCCACATATATAAATTAAAAGGTAAATGTAAAGCCTAACAAATAAATTTAATAAAAGGAAGAAGAATGGTAAAGAACAGTGCTGTCAAAATGGCTGTACGCAAAATCCCCTTTGTTTTATGCTTCGTCTGCAAATTGTAACGCTTTCACGTTGATAGTAAAAGCCTACTATATTATTACCCGCTTTCTTCAATGAAACGTGTGCTGTATTTCTTGGAAAAACATTTGAGATACGCAAGCTGAACAATGACCTAATTTTAATATTTCATTCATTCCATTTTATACACAGCGTAACTAAAAGACAGATAAAGCAGGATAGAGAGAAGGGAGAGGCAGAAAGCCGAACGCATGCAAAATTAAACACGCGTCTCGCTATTAATGCCACCCCAACAAGCGTAACGCGATACACAATTACTACTATCACGCGTGTAAGGCCACATGCACTAACTTTTTCGGACGGACAGTGATAAAAACAATAACCTTCCCAGAGTTAGGTTTTTAAATCACGAAAAACGCTTATTAGAAAAGATAACATTAGATGGGTTTACGTTTGAAAACATTACAGTACCCAGACAGCACATCTTCGAAACAGGAGGTAGAAGAAATTGCATATTTTGAACGCAGCCACTTAGCTCTTTTAAATTTGTATATTTGGGTTCCTTAGGGCTTGCTGACAAAGAATATGTAAAACGTTACGCAAATAGTCTAGGAATTAACAAGTTATAACCAAAATAAAATAGTGGGGATGCCTGACAGCATGAAATCATTTCTGCTCATAAAATTTTTTTTTTTTAACGTGTTTGAAAAAACCTTACGTACGGAAATAGCCTACCATGTAAACTCCAAATTGATTGGAGCGCAACAAATATAAGACTAAACACGATTGGTCGGACTATAAATACTATCTTTGGTTGTTAGGGGAGACGTAGGAAGGAAAAATTTTTTCAAACACTTGTCGAAACGTGGCTCCATTGGCCAGACTCGCTGATATAATCACTTAGGAGCGTTAGTTCGAGACCACTAGTTCAAATAAGCTTGATAAAGCAACAGTGCGTTGAAGCCAGCTCATATTTTTGCTAAATAAAAGCCTGGAACATAAGCAGATGGGAATTTGTGCCAGTATTTGTGCCAGAATTCATTGCTAGTCAACGTATCTGTGTTTATTTCCATGAATTGTGGTAAGTTTGAAACATTCAGTATCTTTTAATGAAAATTGAATGTGAATTGTTAATTTATGCCTGTATATATGTGTAGTTCAGTAGCAAACATGATGTAAAGCCTATAATGCTCCAGCCTGAACAGAAGGTGTCGGAGGAAAGTAAAACGGCATGGAATGGCCAAACAGTACACTGACACCTAGATGATTGACTAGAAAGAAATAATGCTGGAAGTGCAGAGGCGTAGTAACCATTAAGGAGGTTAATACTGGTATAAAGTATTTCAGATGAAGCTGACAGTTGGCCTAACGCTCTGAACTCAATGTTTGTGATGTATTGTGCTCAGTGTAGAACTAGAGTATCAATTAGTTATGAAGTAGAAGGTACATCCTTCTTGTTTTCAGGGATCGTGGTCTTGATGGTATTGAGCAGCACCTGGTCAGAGCTTTGCTGAATCCAGAGTCGGACAGCATACTCCTTGGTCCATTTAGCTATCAGTGAGGTGTCTCCAGAGCACAGGGGAGAAATCGAGCAGAGGAGTCCTTTCCTGCCGCCATCACGCAAGATAAGCTGATGTGGCCAGCTGAGCTCAAAATTATGTACCCCCATCTTAAAATAACATTGTAACATAAACTTAAGAGGGGAAGTAAATTGTTTTAATATCAGGAACTGAGAACATCTCCAATACTAGTTCCAATAAAGACAAACTATTGAAGTCATGATGACAAATACCAACAGAGCTTGAACAAAACAAAACCAGTATTACCTCATATTACTACTACACAACTGACACACATAGGATACTTTTAATAATAAATGTCACTACAATATTCATATTGAGAAATTCTGTACATATAACTTGTAATTAAAATTGATTGTGATTCCTGGTTCCCTTTGTATTTGAATCAGGACACATATTCATTCATGACAGCAATGAATACATATTGTTATTTGAAAAGTTATCAGTGACTCCTTTAAGATATCCTTGTAGAGTGTTCTATGTATGTGAGTGTCACAGTGTTGTCAAGTGTGGTGGAATAAATTAAATTGTTTATCTGTCTGTTGTTGTTATGACTTACTCTTCATCATACACATACCCTAGACATACAACGTAGTCATCACACTATTCCAGAATAATTCTGACTGAGATATATATATATGTGGCAGCAAGTAAGGTTATCTATAATACACTACTCTTATTAGATATAGATACCTTCACAGCTGATCTCAGTCAGTACACTAAGTCCCCTATAAATATTTATAACATCCCACTTCACCACAAGCAATAATATATTTATGTTACAGATATCCGCTCAAAATGCCAAAACGGAAGTGTGTGTTCACGGATGAATTGAAAAAAAAGTGTCAGTGCTTTTCCAGTGGTCGACAAGAGTATGAAGCAGAATGTCTTGTATGCAGAGGCGGCACATTTGTATCAGTAGCAAATAAAGGTGCAGCTGATTTAAAAAAAACATATAGACACAGACAAGCACAAGAAAGCACTTGCGTCTGAATGTTTGCAATCAAAACTGACTTTTTTTACTAAAGAAATAAGCGAAGAACGGTTTCATGTTGCCGCGGCCGAGGGTGCTTTTGCTTTTCATACTGTAAAACATCACAACTCTTTCAGATCAATGGATTGTACTACAGTGTTACTCAAGAATGCTTTCCATGATTCAGAAATTGCCAGCAAATTCTCATGTGCCAAAACCAAAACAGCTGCTATTATCATTTCTGTGATTGCACAGCATTCTACTGAAGCAGCTTTGGAAGCACTGAAGGAAAGCAGCATTCCATACTATGGAGTTTCCACTGATAAAAGCAATCACGGCTCTGTCAAAATATTTCCAATATTCATTCAGTATTTTGACTGGAAAGTTGGCGGTCTACAGTCTAAGTTAATTGAGTTGCAGAATACACAAAATGAGACAGCAGAAACAATTTCAAAATATGTAACAGACACCATGATAAAATATGACCTCTTGGAGAAGTGTGTAGCATTTACTGGCAATAACTGTAACACAATGTTTGGTGGGATTGGGCGAAATGCAGAGGGTAACAATGTGTTTGCAAAATTAAAGACTGTGTTACAGACGAAAAATGTATTTGGTGTAGGCTGTCCAGCACATGTTTTGAACAACTGCATTCACAATGCTGTTGAAAAACTTGATATTGATATTGAAAATCTTCTTAATAAGGTTTACCAATATTTTAATATTCATACAGTTCGAACAGAGGAGTTGAAGGAATTTGGTGATTTTGCGGACATAGAATACAGACAACTCCTCAACCATGGCAGAACAAGGTGGCTGTCATTATTCCCATGTGTTGCAAGAATGATCCAGATGTTTCCGGCACTGAAGGCTTTTTTTCAGTCACAAGACAATCCACCTACAGTCATCAAAATGTTTTGTGAACAAGACTTGGCAGATGTGTATATGTGGTTGGTCCATTCACTTATGAGTGTTTTTCAGTGCCATATTGAACAGATTGAAAGAGAAAGCAACTCAATTGTTGAGGTTTGCAACAGTTTAAACACAGTGAAAGGCATTCTTACTGAACGTCTAGGTCAAGAATTTGTGCCTCTTAAAGTTAAATCAGAAATTGCACAGAAACGTAGAGTGGGGCTTGATCATTTGTGTGACAGTTTTCATAAAGATGTGAAGCTCCTTTATTCCAGCTGTATTGAATATTTAGACAAATGGACAAAGCCATTAGCAGATTTTGCAATTTTTTCCTGGATGACCTTGCATGAAGTACCTGTGTGGAAAGATGTGGAAGCCTCATTGCAGTATCTAAATGATAAAGGCATTCACATTGATGACACAAAATGCTTCGACCAACTGAACAATTAAAAAAAATTGTGGAAAGTCATATCAGCAACGAAGAATTCAGTCAGCTACTGGCTCATCAGAAATGGACTAAATATTTTGAACAATCGAGAAATGTTGAACTGCATTCAGAATTCTTAAGACTTGCACAATTTATTTTTGCAATTCCTGTGCACAACGCCAATGTTGAGAGACTTTTTTCACTTATGATGTGTCAGTGGACAAAAGAAAGGAACATGTTGAGTGTAGATTCCATTAAAGGCACTCTACTTGTGCAGTACAATTTCAAGGAGCTTTCATGCTCTGATTTCTATGCATATTTAAAACGTAGCCCAACTTTGTTGAAGAAGATTTTATCATCAGAAAAATATAAGTAGGCACAAAATCAATGTGATTTTATTAGCTTGTTGTTTGAATGTCAAAAAAAAAAAATTGTTTCAGCGTCTTGTAGTTATTGAATAAAGGTGTCCTACTTTTCGTCCAACTTTAAAAAAATATCGTCCTCCCTCGTCCTCCTTTTTATGCCCAAAAAATGGCATTTGTCCTCCTTTTTGTGTTGAACAATATGGCCACCCTAATCTACACCTCTTCTTATCTTCACATCTTGTAATGCATGTCTCCATCTACCGTTAATCATGATGTGGCCTATCTGGTTTCTGTCCCGACCATTTGGTGATTCCCATGTTAATTTGTGAATTTCTTTATGTGGGAAAACTGTTCCTCCAATGACCAGGTTGTTAATACTACATACACTTTTTATATTATCCCCATTTTCGTTTGCTGTTCCGCTGCCGCATTTCCCCATTACTCTTTCATTATATGTATTGTGTGTACCAACTTTCGCATCGAGGTCTCCCATTACTATAATAAGATCATATCTAGGTGTGTCTTCCATTTATTTCTGCAGTTGTTGATAGAATTCATCCTTGACCTCTTCATCGCTGTCATTCGTTGGTGCGTAGCATTGTATTATTGTAGTATTGGTGAATCTACCTCTCAATCTTAATCTTATCAGTCTGTTGTTGATGGGTTTCCATTCCAGTAATGTCGTTTCTATTCCTTTCTGTAGAATAATGGCTACACCTTCATTGTGCTGTCCATCCTCTCTTCCAGAGTAAAGTACTGTTTCGCCTGTTGCTGTTTTAACTTTTCCTTCCCCTGTCCATCTGCTCTCGCTTATCAATAGAATGTGTAACCTAAAGTTTCTCATTTCTGCCGTGACCTGTTTTAGTTTACCCGTCTCACTCATTGTCCTGACATTCCAAAATTATATTCTTGTATCATGTTTTGCGGTCAGGACGTCTGTTCTCATGTCAGTGGCTTCCTTTTGGCTTTTACCACTGACAGTCATACGAGCATCAGACTCCGGATGTCCGTCCCGCAGCAAAGTTTGTTTATTCGTTGTTGTTTCCGTAATTTCAATTTCTTTTACATAGACAGGGGTGTCAGCCCTATACTAAAACCCCCAACCTGGACGACCACGGTGTCTGCTTTCGTCTGACCCCTGCCAGCGCAAACCTGTCCAGCATGGTAGAACCTTCCAGGAGTAAAACTCCCACTGGCATAGCTCTCGGGTAATCAGGGTACACAAGCCGCCATACCTCGACAAGGTATTGACACCGGTGCTGGCAGAATTTTTAAAATATTTATTTACAGATATTTCAAGCTGCAGAGATAAAAAGTGAGAGAAAGGCATCCAATTTTTTTTCAAAGGGAAACAACTTAACAATTTAAAAACTATAAAACAAAATAACATATTTTCATTACTTGTTTAATTTTAGCAATTTCTTATATAACGTTATTTAAGGCATAACAAATTCATCTATATTTATTAGCTAAATTTTTAAATTGGTAAAACTTTCTTGTGTTTTTCATGTTTAGAATAAACAAACTTTAAATAGTATGGAGTTTATGCACATGCTAAAGTCTTCTTCTTCTTCTTCCGTCCTTAACCAAAGACCGACCAAGCAGTCAGAGGCCATCACGCCTTGTGGCGTCTTAAGGGCAACAGCAGATTGATTTTCTCTGTTGTAGTTTCCCATCACGCCTAGTGGCGTCTTTAGGGCAACAACAAATAGATCCATCTGCCGTTGTTTCCGTAATCGGTGTGACAAGCCATTGGGTGATCAGCCCATTGGGCACATGCTAAAGTAGTGAACACTTATATGCTCTTTTAATTTCAAAGATAATGTATCCTGCATATCACGTTGCAGTAGCAGATGTGCACACTAAAATGTTTCATCGGCGCCCGAAAGCGCACTTCGACAATCCTTTAAAGACATTTTCATTCTTGATCGTTTCTCCTCTACCCTGGTGTCAGAGTGGCTAAGAGGTAAAGCGTTCGTCTCTAAGACTTAAGGTCCCGGGTCCTTTACCCGGTACAGGGAATGGTTTTGATGGAATATTTTCATAAACACTGGGAACCAATAATGTCATACTCCCCCTGATTCCCTGCGTAGTGAGATCACATACCTAGCCTTCACGGATAAGGGCGAAAAAATAGAAGGTCCCGTCTGCAAGTTGCGCCCGTTAAAAATTCTTCGGCATTTAAAAATCACAAAGAGTAGTCCATACGGCCACTGCCCTGGCAGAATAGACATTGGGATCCTCGTGGTGCTTTAGAGTGTGTGTGCTGTGCTGAGATCCTCCTTGTGTGATCTAAGGGAGGAGAACGGAGCACTGATGGAGTTGACCGTGTGTATTGAAAATGGTCCTTAAAACAAAACAAACAATGCTCTTCTACCTTGGTGTGTAGAATTTGTCACAGGACGGATTGGGGCGACCTCTTCTCAATCTCTTCTCCACTACGGCAGTACTCATTTTCAATTGTTGTACGTGCTGATTACCTTGAAATTCCGGGTCGACACATTTCTTTCTGCTATGTAGCAGACATTGTGTATTTTCAAACATTCTTACACTCCTCACAGAGATAAGTCGTCATGTCTGTTTGGTTACCCGTTCTCTCTGCGTTGCAAGGAACGACTGAGACTATGATTACTCGATAACCATGTTGGCAAATCTCGGGTGTGGCCGACATCAAACCACAGATTAACACTATAATCGCTCAGCACATTTGCTTAATTGCTGATAAGGCCATGGTACGTTCTTCGCCAAGATTGTAATACGCTAAAAGCTTGATAGCCATTACTAAGAGACACCTTATGGGCAGACATGAATGGCATAATCGTTTCCTGTATGACTTTTACGAACAGATTACTTTATGGGAAGTAAGATGCTACATCTTACACACATTGTTGAGAGAGTGTACCAATGTACAACTTCCATGTATGGGAGAGGTGACCTACTGCATTACGAACGGAATTTTTCCAAGTCGGAAATAATTTTGAAATTACCCGACAAATAGCTCACGTTTGAAACGATTAAAGCCCTGCTTAGCATCGTAACAAAAATAGGGGTGGGGGGAACGGGAAGACAGGCCATATAACCTGACCTTTTCGCAGTTTTAAAACACTGTAAGAATCGCTTGCCAAGACGACAACCAGACCTTGCCAGATCCTAGATTCAAGATTCTTATATCGGAAGCAGACCAATCTTTGAGCAATTTTGAGGACTTCAGATCCCAGAATAAACTCTACCATTTAACAAGGATACCGCTAATGTGAGGAGTCTAAAGCACAGAGTCAAAGTGGGAATTCATTGTTAAAATAACGACCCCTAGGAACACGTGTAAGAGGCCTTTTCCAGTGCTATTATTCTTCTGAGCAAACAGTCTGTGAGCCAAGATTGGCGTATGTTGTGCATTTTACATTCTACATTTTTCATTACTAACATGTGAACTAATATTATATATTGTCATATAAATATCAATATGTGAAAATCGAAAGTGGATGTCCAAGTCATTTGAAGCTGGCAACCTCAGCCTATAGACCGATGATTTCATGAACCACCACTGCAAGGGCTGGTGACTGCTTTATTGTTAGTCTCTTAAAGAGAAAAAAAGCATAAGAAGTCACAAGTTCCATATGGAGCAGGGAGGAAAAGATGAAAGAAATAATGTTCATTCTAATTATAATATTTACAAGCACAACCCAGTGTAGATGTAAATGAAAATATATTTTATCTATATTGTGAACAATTTTCAACCAGTGTAGATGTAACTGAAAACATATTCAATCTATATTGCGACCATTTTTCAACCAATGTAAATGTAAACATATTAAATCTTTACTATTAGCCTTTTCATTTAAATGTAAAGTAAATATAAAGCTATTCAATATAAATGTAAAGAAAGATTTCTCACGAGGGAGTAAGCTTATTTCTCATCGATGGTAAATTATGTGGTAGATGGGATGGTGAAATAGGGAGAAGGGGACCCATAACTATGTTTCGGAAAACATAATACTTAGGAGAGCGTTTGGTTTCTATCATTTTTCCATAGTTGTTGGTGGTACCAGTGAGGG
This sequence comes from Oreohelix idahoensis, assembly GCA_024509875.1. Taxonomy (NCBI): domain Eukaryota; kingdom Metazoa; phylum Mollusca; class Gastropoda; order Stylommatophora; family Oreohelicidae; genus Oreohelix; species Oreohelix idahoensis. The sequence continues at coordinate 387,675 of JAMPIV010001960.1, forward strand.
TGCTAATCTCTGGATCAAAGTGCGGGTAGAAGTTGACTGACGTCAAACGAGAAACCATCATCAGAGGGTCTTAGAGACGCGAGACCAGCTTTGCAGTTACTCATTGATCTTACTTTGGAACGTGCTGCGCCTTTAATTTTGACCAGAGAGACGAGAACTCAAGTTACCTATCTGCATAGAACCCATAAAACCCAGCGTGTGAAAAAACTACAATTTGCAGCTAAGTCAAACCTAAAAGCTGCCAAGTGACTTCTTACTTAACGATGATGAGTATTTTCTGTTGAAGATTTTTCCATTCTTAAACTGTTCAAACATAGTTGATTATTAAATCTGTTATTTGTAAATATACAAATTTAACGTCGATTTAATCATGTTGAATGTACTGCATGTTTGTCTCAGTCAGTTTACTAAATACACTTTATACAGAGCCTTACCATAATAATAAGAATTCCACTGAGTAAATCAGGGTGCGGGCTTGAACGAGCAGAAATTAATAATTGCTTAATTCTTCATAAAAGGCGGCGGATCAGATATAAGTTAACAATTGCTCTGCCCAACGCAGCGTAGTTTTTGACTTTTAAAATATCTTATGAATACTCTCTTGGGGTAGAAGCGTGATTATCCTTCTATATACAACTCTGCCAAGAGTAATCTTGTACCAAGGTAGACAACTTTGAAGACCCATATTAGATACTCTTGAGTTTTGGCCATTGTTGGACAACTACTGCAAAGCAGGGGAGGCAATTCCGTGACATAATTTAACCAGAGAAAGCGTGATGTTATACTGTAAGCTGTATTTCTTTTGACCTGGTTCCAGGCCAGGCTTCGGCCATTCAGCGATTGTCAAATGTTGTCCTGCCATCGAACTCTGGGTCGTTCTGGCGATCTCGATTCCTGGCTATTGGTTCCCCATATGTGTCGTGGTAGACGTTCTTCTCCAATTCTGCAGACGTGGCCAAACCATCGTAACTGGGACTACTCCACTTGGGTCAGAACAAACTGTATTACAAAACTTCCCATAAAATGGGTCTACGACCAGCGCTATTGTAAATACGCACAGACATATATATGACAAAGGAAGAGAAACTGCGGTTGCAGAAAAACACATTCTTAATGAAGTTTGTGTTGTTGGATGTCTTCTTTGATCCATAGCCGTCGACCGTCAAAGCAGTCAGTGGACATCACGCCTGGTGGCGTCTTGTAGGGCAACATCAAATTGATTCCACTTTGCGCGGTCGGTGGCAATCCTTTGTACAGTGCCCCAACTCTGGTTCATACCTCGCATATCCGCCACCACAGTCCTCCGCCAAGTTGTTTTTGGTCGGTCTCTCTTTCGTTTTCCTTCAGGGATCCATAGCATAGCTGTTCTTGTGATGGCATCGGGGTCTCTTCTGAGGACATGGCCAACCCAGCTCCAGCGTCTGCCAGCTATGATGGTGTGCATGTCCTCTTGCTTGCTCCGAGTAAGCAGATCTTGGTTGGTGATGGTATTCGGCCAAAAGAATCGGAGAATTTTTCTTAGGCATGTGTTGGATGTAAAGCGACTTTATTTAGTGACTTTCGTAATTTACTGGTGGGTCTTCAAACACCAAGAGATGTTTAACCCGTCAGCTACTACATTCATAGCTTCTAAGATAACGTGTTGTTCTAACTTGGATAAGTTGATTCTCGACTTTCATGATTTAGAACGTAGCCCATTGTTACGGAATATGTTATTAACGCCGTCTGCTAAAGGTTAGCAGACGTGCAATTGTAAAGGTTAAGACATTTAATATATTGCGATAGATGTTTCAATTATTGAACGCTCCATACACGATCGATTATGACGTGTCTAGCGTTGTTTGGGTCACAGTCGGTAACTAGGAGACGCTACCCTTTGTTACTTGACCGCCAAGCTGAATAGCTGCGTTTTTCTAACCTTCCAATTCAATGGCATGATATAGCCATTTATATGTGCATTTATGATGGACCAGGGTCAGTCCTAGAACTCTATATGAGAGGAAACTTATGGAGGTTAGTGTTTAACTAGAATCCTCAGAAGGAGGAGAATAATCGTCCAATTCGAATGAAATATTCAGACTCGCAGTCTCACTGTCGGCAGGTTGCCATGTCTATCTGCGCGTGCATATAGCTGTGATGTTCTGACGACAATACTGCATTGTATCCTTAAACGGACATTGACACGTAAACCAGCAGTTTACGTTATTGATTAATTTATGCATGACTTATACGGACTTATGTTCTGCTCATATTTGAAATGATCATCCTGTGTGTACATGTGATTAAATATTACGGACTCAACCTGAAAGCATTAATTACTTCATTAATGTTGCTGAGTTCAAGTATTACATGTTACTTCTTCATACCATGCTACTGAGTTGTATGAACGCTTCACCCTAATTCGCGTAATGATAAAACAAGCACGATGAACAAAAAATCACTAAAATAACTCAGCAACAAAGTGGCGGCTGGTTGCGGGGAACGACAGAAAAAGGAAACAAACTTCTGTTCCTTACGCACATGTTAACCACAATATTTACGATCAAGTTTCGATCACATGATCCAGTCGAAGATGACGTCGTACTCATTATAATGCCTAACAACGTGACGTCACCGAAAGTCGTGTAGGTGAACTGTCGGAGAAACCAAAGCCGTTTTCTAAGTCTAACCAGGGGAAACATGAGCCATTGAAGCAAACACACGATATGGACTACAGGAGCAGACAGTCAGGGGCATTAGCCTAGCTGTTGACGACCTCTAGCACTGATCTAAGCAACGGAAAAGATAAGTCTAGTTGTTTAACTGTCGTCATTGCAAACAGTAATACTGAGTCCATGCCTTTTGCCTGCATAGGCATGTTCTTTCTGAATGTGTTTCATGTATTTTTTGGTTGTTTTAATGTGTTGTTAATTAGCGGGCCGGTTGGAGGGAACTGAAATCTCTGGGGAATGTCGCGAACAGCTGACCACCTAGATTTCAGTCGGTCTTAGGGCAGTTAAACGATTGCACTTTTGGAAGCCCCATTGAGGTTTGCCGGTGGACTGCCTGTCCAGATCTGCTATTGTCCGACGGTTTGTGTTAGCTGTGCCGTTCCGTAGATAACTGGCGTATTTTATTTGTACTAAGTTCACATTTTTATTCAGTTTTGTATCATGTTCGTTAACTATTTCGTCCAGTCTACTCTTACTATCAATTTATTTTATAATTGTTAAATGTTTGTCCGTTATGAGTCCTGTGATGTCATCATTTTTGCATTCATTTTTTTTGTGTACTTTGTATATTAAGTTGACCTCGGGTCAGTCCTTGACCCTTCAGTTGGCTTGTGACACTTCCGCTTGTTTTATTTAGTTCATAAATTCATTTTTAATTGTGAAAATGTCTTGTTTGCGTCTTGACATTGTTTGTACCCTTTAGTTGCATCATTGTTTTGTTTGTCCTCATGATATATATTAAATACTACATTAATAATATGATATTATATTCAATAATACACTTGTAATTTAATTTAATTAATTTTTTCTGACATTTAAGGTTAATATGGGACATTGCATAATTATGCAGTGATAGTCCAAGAAATTAGCACTACAATTTATAAGGGTGATAAGGGTGGATTTAACCAAAAGGATAAGCCAAAGGGTCTGACCACCAAAAGTGGATTTAGGCTGACGACAAATCACCACCCCTATCGACACCTGGTATTAAAGTGCAAGATGTAGGTGTCTTCTCTGGTTTATGGTGTTGCTGTGTATGTTGCAGTAGAATAATTCACAGGGTACAACACAGGCAACATGATGTGTAGAGTCATGAAAATGGTAACTTCGCTTTATGTTTTATACCATTTATTGCACGCCACAAAACAGTCATGATATTATGTCATCACCAACATAGTCCAAGAAATTCAGCATTCAAAATAATATTAGTGCCAGCTGATAGTCATGTAGAATCCAATATTCATAGTGTAAACAAATAGCTTCCACACATTCGATAACATAAAGTTCTGGTTCGTGAAGCTGTATACATAATATATAGCCCAAATCTGGGTACCTAAAGTTCATACATATAAATTCTGCAACAGTGTCAGCTGCATCTCATCACTGTTCATAGATAATAATAAATACTCCCTTCCTGATGCTAGCAGATCAGATGTGTACAATAAGTCCATTTATCCTCTGCACGTGAATAGCATACTGGGAATACAGGTCAACCCGACCTTTATAACCTTCCTAAGTCTAACCATCTGACTTGGACGTGATCTCTGATATAACGAATCCTGGAACACAGACAATAGTCTTGTTGGTCTAGAGCGACCCATATATATAACTAGTTCAGGTATAAAGATACCAGTGGCGAAATCCTAATCAAAGTACCTCTCCATTTTTGAATCACACCAGCGAGCAAAGAGCAGCAAAAATGTCGAACTTTTAGATGACATCGTAAAGTTCAAATAAAGAGGAATTACCTTTATTCGGAATCAACCACAAAACATATGCCTCCAGGCAGGCTTGAATAATACTGGGAAATAGTCTAGTTAGCTAACTAACTCACAAAGACAATGTATTTCCCTCAGAAAATCACAAGACGCAGATTGCGTCCGCTCGCTGCTCAGACCATTTCTAAACTCCCCCCGAGCTGGGCGGAACACACGAACCCACTCTCCAAGTCTAGTCATGCGCAGAACTCCACTACCTGAGTAGCCGTTCACACAAGACGATTCTAAGAACATTCGAGATAAAAGTCTTACACAGTCGCGCCTTTTATGGTCATGAACAGAAACGTTAAGACAGGTTTCAGACATCTACAACAGTTGACTGATACTACCCAATAAGGAGATATGGTCACGCTTCGTTCAAGAAATTATAGACCGAACGAGTCTCGATACAAGAGGAGGCAAACCCATAAAAAATAGTGGTCTCAATATCTCGGGTTATGTCCCTTTGACTGTAAAATATCGTAATACACATTTCAGTCAAAAAAATGATCATACATACGAAAAATGATTATACAAAGACTTTGGAAAAGAATAATGATCTGTGCGTAACAGATGCCTAGGGCATAATAATATAATATATATATTGACCAAATAAAATAATCTTATAGTCTACCTTTAAGGTAACAGACCCATTGTATATTATTTAATATACTTTTCTGGTACTAAGAGAGTGACTTAGTACATTGAACAATATAATTACTAGGAATCATACCCAACATTATTGGATATTAAGATTAATTGTGTGATGTAATTACATTATAGTTAACAGATATTATAACTATTTATGATATAGTTAGTATTTATTGTTACAAAATATTGTCTATTAGTTGAACTTAGACATAAGAGTTCAGTACTATTGTGATTATTTATATTGAATATTCCTAAGTTGAGTAAGTATAATAATTACTCTGAAGCTACTATTGACTATTTTAATCAGTAATTATCAATAATTACTTACCAGATAAAAGTCAAAATGCTTACTATAGACCATTTCGTTAAAATTGGTAAAGAATATGGTTATAAATCTCAAGAACTTCGTCAGTTTGCTGAGGCAGAACTGGAAAAACATAAAGCAGAAATGGAGGAACGTGAAAGAAAAGAAGCAGAGAAAAAGGCTGCATTAAAGAAAGAGGAAGAGGAACAAAAGGCTGCATTAAAGAAAGAGGAGGAGGAACGTGAAAGAAAGGAAGCAGAACGTGAGATGAAGCAAATTGCCAAGGAAAATAGATTAAGAGAGATTGCTCAACGTGAAAGAGAAGAGCAAAGAGCAATTGCCAGACAGGAAGAAGAGAATAAACTGAAACGAGGGGAAATTATTTTACAACAAGAAATGTAATTTTCGCGTATTAAATTGGAGACAGCAAGATTACAAGCACAAAGTGCTGATGCAAACCAGAATAATAACGCACAAAATGGATCGTCATCCAGCCAAACTAAACATTTCTACAACTTTAAATTACCCACTTTCAACTTAAACGTGGACGACCTTTCATCATTCCTGTCACGTTTTGAACAGACTTGCAAAACAAATCATTTGCCCGAAGAGTCATGGGTACTCAAGTTAAATGACTTCTTGGTTGGAGAACCATTGACGGCTTCTCAAAATGCTGACCCATCAATAGCAAATAACTACGGTGCTATTAAGTCCTTGCTTTTACGAAGGTTTCACCTGGACGAGGAACACTGTAGGTTGAAATTTAAGGGAATTTTACCTGAATCTCCAAAAGATTTTGCAGGATTCATTGCGAACATGCGCAATACATTTAATAGATGGGTTGAACTGGCAGAGATCAACAAATCGTACGACAAATTAGTTGATTTGCTACTACGGGATAAGGTATTATCTTCGGTTAGCCAACCATTCTTTGCATATTTGCAGGAGCGTAAACCAGGTACTATTGACGAGTTGGAAAAAATTTCTTTAAACTACTGTTCGGCACATCCGAATGCGAACATTTCTAACTCTTCATTAAGAGAACCTCTACCTGTGGCGTCTAATATGGCCTACAATCATAATAACAAACAAAGACATCACAGTGTAGACAGAAGTAGGTTCCAAAGAAATCACAATGTTAACTTTCAGAAGGGACATAATAATGATTTCAACAATAAAAATGAGTTCAACAGAGGTAGATCACGAGATAGAAATTATTCACCTCAAACAAACTACCACAATAGTCAACATAACACTAATTATAATCGATCACATACCCCCAATAATAACAATAACTGGAATGGTAATAATCATGGCTCGAGACATCGAGATAATAGTTACTATAGGGGACGACGAGATAATTCTGACAATTATACTCGTAATTGATCTCATTCTCGTGGATCGTCTTATTATAACCATAATACAGGGGCGGCAGATACAAATAATACCACCCCTACAGCTCAGGTCCCACTTGACGATAATACAACACAATCTTCTGCTGCATGTTTTGCTATTAATTATAATGTGGCAAATAGTTGCCAACAATGCAATCTTATTTTTCAGAAAGCGAAAGAAACAGTGCTTAACTGCGGACATATTACACCAGAGGTAGGTCTTGCAGTCAACGATGGAACAGGCTCACTAATTTTTAACAGGGGAATCGTTAATGGATCCGTCGTCTCAGTGCTGAGAGATTCAGGATCCACGACGATTGGTGTACGTCAGTCGCTGGTACATCCTAGCTGTGCGACAGGAGAATACGTCCGCTGCATGACATTTGGTGGAACTATTGAGTTCTACCCCACAGCTATTGTTCATATTAGAACACCCTTTTTCACAGGGAATGTAAAAGTATGTATGCTAAAAAAGCCTATTGCTGATCTGATGGTTGGTCGTATACACGGCAGTAAAGATTGTACTCCAGATGACATCATAGAATGGGAGAAACATAACCTATGCACTGGAAACGCCGTGACGACTAGAGCGCAGACTCAACTCATGGAGAAAGTTGGTGATAATAAAATGGATGCAGACAACCAAGAGGAATTTGTAGTCAATTCACCTATTGACAGGGAAACATTTGCAACCAAACAAAAAGAGGATAAATCTTTAAAAAAATTTTTTAAGCTGGTTGATAAAGTTGACAATCTATCCTCAGGTAATAATAACAAACATTGGTTTGTTATTAAAAATGACATATTGATTAGATGTTTTAATGACAAATCACAAATGAAACAACAAGTTATAGTCCCGTATACTTTTAGACGGTACATTCTTCAACATGCGCATGACTCACAGTGTGCTGGACATATGGGATATACTCGAACACGATCTCGAGTACTGTCTTCATTCTTTTGGCCAGGAGTGTCAAGAGATATTTCGCAGTATGTACGTTCCTGTACTACATGCCAAGAAGTGAAAGCACGTGGAGCTTTTCACACGGCGCCTATTCAGGCTTGCGATATCTCAGTAAGACCGTTTGACAAGATGGCCATAGATATTATTGGTCCATTGCTACCATCGGCCAGAGGACATAGATTCGTCCTTACGTGCATTGATTTGTGCACACGATGGCCAGAAGCTATCCCATTAAAGACCACCACTACCACAGATGTAGCTGATGCACTACATCTCATCTTTTCTAGAATAGGGTTTCCTAGAAAACTTTTATCAGACCGTGGGTCACAGTTCATATCTGACACCATGAAGGAAGTCATGAAAACCTGGAACATTAATAGGAATTTAAGTAGTATTTATCATCCTATGAGTAATAGTGCAGTTGAAAGACTTAACCGTACACTTAAACAACTACTACATAAGGTTACTGTTAAGCACCCTTATGACTGGGACAGAGCACTCCCAGCTGTTCTATTTGCTTATCGGGAGGTACCGCATGAACAAACTGGCTTCTCTCCCTTTGAATTAGTTTTTGGTGCTCCCCCAAGAGGTCCTATGGGACTAATAAAAGACTTATTAATTGACGCGGAGATGACTCAGGACACTCAGTCATCTTACGAGTATGTGATTAATCTTCGGAAGAACATTATTGAGTCTTGCCAGTTGGCAACAGCTTTTTCTGAGGCTGCAAAAGCTAAGGCTCGATCTCTACAAAATAGGTCTCGACGATTACGCCAATTATTCCCAGGCGATGAGGCTTATGTGTTACTTCCTCACAATAACAATAAATTATTGATATCTTGGAATGGTCCTTACAAAGTCATTGATAAAATTTCCGACGTTGATTACGTCTTAGATATCAAGGGACACAAAAAGATATTTCATATTAACATGCTCAAGCAATTTCATACACGTCCTGAACACTTACAGTCAATTTTTCATGAACTAGATGACAACACAGTATCTACTTGTTATTATTCTAACTTATCCGTCATCCAGGAAGAAGAATCTTCTTTTCCTGAGGTACAGTTACCGTTACCGGTACCAGTAGTTCAACCTACTGAATCTTGGCGGGATGTAACCATCTCTTCAACGGTTACACCGCAACAGCGTCTACAGATTGCTAATCTATTACAATCTTATCCAGATGTGTTGACCGACGTCCCGGGTCGCACATCGGCTATCAGTCATGACATTACTCTCAATGACGATATACCTATTTGTGTACATCCCTATTCGGTTCCTTTACATTTCCTTGCTAAAACTACTAAGGAACCTGAACAGATGTTGTCTCTGGGAATCATTGAGACTAGTAATTCGCCATTCTCTTCTCCATTAGTGATTGTCCGGAAGAAGGACAATAACATCAGACTATGTGTTGATTATAGAAAATTAAATGCTAAGACTATAGTTGACAGCGAACCACATCCACTTATCGACGACTTACTGCCACGTCTATCCAACGCAACTATATTTAGTAAGATAGACTTAACTAAAGGTTATTGGCAGATACCACTGACCGAAAAGGCTAAGTACTACACCCCATTTTCCACTCCACAAGGTCTATACCAGTGGAATGTGATGCTTTTGGGCTTGTTAATGCGCCAGCTACCTTCATTCGCCTGATGCGACAAATTTTATCAGGTAGACCAGACGTTATTACATATATTGACGACATATGCTTGTTTAGTTCGTCGTTTGAGGAACATGTTTCGGGACTTAGATATGTTTTCGACACTCTAAGGAATTATCATCTAATTGCTAAACCTACAAAGGTGCAGATCGCATGTAATGAGATAACCTTTTTGGGACATATCATTGGAGCGGGATATATCCGAACGTTACCTAGTACGGTCTCCAAAATTCTAAACATAGCAGTTCCTCAGACGAAGAAACAGGTCAGGAGTTTGTTAGGACTTGTTCAATATTACAGTAGATTCATACCAAACGTGTCATCCATCACGGCTGTATTGTCTTCATTGTTAAAAAAAGACATGCCGGTGAAGGTGACATGGACTGGTATATGCAATGAAACTTTCAACAAAATTATAAATTTGTTTTCACATGAACCAATTTTAAGACTTCCCGATGCTTCCAAAAGATTTTTCTTACGAACAGATGCTAGTAACTACGGCATCGGTGCATGCCTGCTCCAGAACCATGATGGCGTTCTACATCCTACCTTATATATTTCAAGAAAGCTAAAGCCGGCAGAAACAAAGTATTCCACAGTGGACAAGGAACTTTTATCAGTTATATGGGCAATCACGAAACTAGAGAAGTTCTTGCTTGGTGCTCCACTCACCATACAGACTGACCAGCGTGCTGTAGCATCTTTGCGTAGATCAAACCACAAAAGTCCAAAACTCGCCAGATACGCGATCATTCTGCAGCCATTTGAATTCTCCATTGAACATATTCCTGGCACTGAAAACATTGTGGCGGATGCTTTGTCACGTAATCCTATTGACGACGAATAATCAACATTGACATTCCTAAAATACGTCAATCATCACTACATTGGATAGAACGAAGTATCAACTATAAGGGAACTAACCTTGACTTCAATTTAATAATTATAAACACTATATGCATCACAGAATTGAACTAAAGACAATCAAGGTATGCATATTGACATTGAAACTTCGTCTAACGTCTATACACAATATATGAATATTCGTTGAACAATCATGGAACAATATCTGACGACAAGTCGAACTTATTATCCTATGTGCACTTAATTCTTGGATCCTAGGATAATTGACATTTCTGTCCGACGTAAATGCTTCAACACTTTGTCTAAAAGAATTCATCAGGATCAGGACTACGGATGGATCATCATATCATATACTAATTAATTAATTAACTTAACTTCTTAATTGAATTAATATCAATAAAATGAAATGTGAAAAAAAATGAAATGAAAAACAAAAAAAGAACGAAATATGAAAATAAGAAATTATGAAAAGAGAAAATAAATCTCACACAAGTATTAGATTAATATTTTTTTTAATGTACCTATACGTTATTTAGTTAGTTAAATTAGATAGTTATTATTCACTAACACTTAACACACACAATTAAGTTAAACTTATATTCGAATTTCTTTCTATTTCTTCTCACTTATTTTGTCTTTTCTTCTCTCATAACATCGCGTTACATTAGAATCTTAATAATTTAACTCTTAGTTTAATTAATTAATTGAATTTTAATTAGTCAAATTAATTCCTATATGACATACTAATACGACAGACCTTACTTTAATTTAATTCTATCATTCACTATTGACATTAGACATTTTATTTAGTTGATATAATAATATGCATAATATTGATATATAATATGATTAATGTTAGATGACTATGACAAATAGTTAGTTGACATGACCGCGACACGGTTCTACTCAGAACATCGTCGGCCATATGTCACAATTGTGTTAAATTTTTTTGAAAAATTGTTAAGTCGGATAGATCTTGAAAAAAAATCTATCAATTTTTTTTCCCCCGGTGTACAGGGAATTGTTACGGTATATGTTATTAACGCCGTCTGCTAAAGGTTAGCAGACGTGCAATTGTAAAGGTTAAGACATTTAATATATTGCGATAGATGTTTCAATTATTGAACGCTCCATACACGATCGATTATGACGTGTCTAGCGTTGTTTGGGTCACAGTCGGTAACTAGGAGACGCTACCCTTTGTTACTTGACCGCCAAGCTGAATAGCTGCGTTTTTCTAACCTTCCAATTCAATGGCATGATATAGCCATTTATATGTGCATTTATGATGGACCAGGGTCAGTCCTAGAACTCTATATGAGAGGAAACTTATGGAGGTTAGTGTTTAACTAGAATCCTCAGAAGGAGGAGAATAATCGTCCAATTCGTATGAAATATTCAGACTCGCAGTCTCACTGTCGGCAGGTAGCCATGTCTATCTGCGCGTGCATATAGCTGTGATGTTCTGACGACAATACTGCATTGTATCCTTAAACGGGCATTGACACGTAAACCAGCAGTCTACGTTATTGATTAATTTATGCATGACTTATACGGACTTATGTTCTGCTCATATTTGAAATGATCATCCTGTGTGTACATGTGATTAAATATTACGGACTCAACCTGAAGGCATTAATTACTTCATTAATGTTGCTGAGTTCAAGTATTACATGTTACTTCTTCATACCATGCTACTGAGTTGTATGAACGCTTCACCCTAATTCGCGTAATGATAAAACAAGCACGATGAACAAGAAATCACTAAAATAACTCAGCAACACCCATGTACATTACGGTGACAGTGCGGCATAGAAGCAGATTATTTTTTACTCTGGAACTGGAGGAATGGTTTTATTGAGTGTCCAAGTCTCGCAGCCGTATGTTGCTACTTGGAATATACATGCTCTGATCAGTTGTAACTTTGTTTCTTTGCTTGTGCCTTGCCGTAGGTTTTTCATCTGTATTAGTTTATGTGAAGCAATTGCATGTCTTCTTTTAATTTAAAAATTACTGAGTGAAAGTGCATTTGATCTGAGGTGCATAAAGACTCAAACAAACCGCAAATATGACGTTTGTGATCAACGCTATGACTGTGATTGGATAAATCTCGCTTTCACTGTGTTGTTAGGTATACCATTACTGAAATAAGTTTTCTTGATGTCATGGTTATTTACAGAGCGAGTTTGTAGAACTACACTTTGAACATCAACATCATTATAATCATCATCATCATCATAATCATCATAAATATAATCATAAACAGCATCATAATCATCAACAACATCATCCTCAACATCAACATCATCATCCGCACGGAGCATAGGCCTTGAAAAAAAAAAACTTCATGCCAAGTCCTGCTGTCATGCCCCTTTTTAAAGTTATGTTTTCAGGCACTCGCAAGAAATAAAGAAGTAGAAAACTAGACAACAGAAAAACAACAGAAGTGAGTGGTTTACCGGGGAATCGAACCCAGGACCTTCCGTGCGGCACCACCGCCTAGCTACGGAAGCGAATCACGCTATCCCCCAAACCAGCTAGGCACCGTCAGTGTATAGCATTACATCACCATTATCTCCCTTCATCTGCTCAAACAGCGTTAGCTTTCAACTTACTTATGTGCTGTCTTCCTGTCACGTGCATCAGCTTGAGGCTGTTCTACGTCATGTTCCGTTCTGTTATGTGTCTTCAGTTCTGTTCTCCATGTGTTTTTGTTTGGTCTCCCTACCTATCTTACCCTGGGGATTCCAGAACAAGTATGCCGTGTAACACTATCATCATGTTCCATCAGAGTGTATCACATCCATCGCCAGCATTTTCTTCTCATCTTTAGTTTCATTGACCCTGTCTGGTTCTTGTCATTAGTTCCACATTTGTTAACATGTCATTAGTTCCAAATTAATAGTTTTGCAATTAGTTCCACAATGGTAGTCTTGTTATGAGTACGACATTAGTAGTCTTGTCATTAGCTCCATATTAGTAGTCTTGTCATTAGTGCCACATTAATAGTCTTGTCATTAGTGCCACATTAGTAGTCTTGTTATTAGTAAAACATTAGTAATCATGTCATTAGTTCCACATTAGTATTTTACTCATTAGTTCCACGTTAGTAGTTTTGTAATTAGTTCTACATTAGTAATCTTGTCATTATTTCCACATTAGTAATTTTGTCATTAGTTCCACTTTACTAATCTTTTCATTAGTTCCACAATCGCAGTTTTGTCATTAGTTCCACATTAGTAGTTTGGTCATTAGTTCCACATTAGTTGTCTTGTCATTATTTCCATATTAGTATATTACTTCCAAAAGTTCCGCTTTAATAATCTTGTCATTAGTTCCACATTCGTAGGTTTGTCATTAGTACCACATTAGTAATCATTTCATTAGTTCCACATTAGTAGATTTTATCAATAGTTCCACATTAGTAATCTTGTAATTAATTCCACATTCGTAATCTTTTCGTTATATCAATATTAGTAATCTTGTCATTAGTTCCACTTTGTAGTTTTGTCATTAGTTCTACATAAGTAATCGTGTCATTAGTTACACATTAGGCATCTTGTCATTAGTTCCACATTAGTAATCTTGTCTTCAGCACTGGAGAAAATCAAGATGGGCAAAGCAGCAGGGCATGATGGTATAACAACAGGAAATGGTTAAGTACATGGGAGCACCAGGCGACCTATTACTCTTAAGGGTCCTACAGGCAGCGTGGTGCAACAAGACCATACCAAAGGATTGGGAGATTGCCATCATAACACCAATTTTCAAAAAGGGTGACAATCAACAATGCGGAAAACATAGAGGCATATCACTTCTCAGTGTCCCTGATAAAATCTACTCTAGAATACTAGAGCAGAGACTACGACGCCTAGCTGAGCCACAATTGGATGAGGTCCAGTGTGGATTCCGAGCAAACCGAAGTACTCAAGACCTAATCTTCACACTCAGACAGCTGAGTGAAAAGGCTCTTGAGTATAAGAGTGAGATTCATCTTTGTTTCATAGATCTGGAAAAGGCGTTTGACAAAGTCCCATGGAGCAAACTTTGGGACTGTTTGGCAAGGAAGAAGATTCCAGTACCTCTGATTCATGCTATACAGAGCTTCTACAAGTCTTGCAGAAATTATGTGAGTATAGCAAACCATAAGTCAGAAGAGTTCTGGACCACCACTGGTGTAAGACAGGGTGATATCCTGTCACTTTGTCTTTTCATACTCCTCATGGACGATGTTATCAAGGCATGTAAGGAGAGAACAAGAAAGTATTCAGTGGGGTACTGGAAGATGAGACAGGTATGTATTTCAGAGCTGGCATTTGCTGATGATGTTGCCCTGATTGCTAAATCAGAGGCACATCTCCAATCCAACCTGCAAGTCTGGAAGGACGAGCTGGAGAAGAGAGGGATGGTCATAAGCAGCTCTAAAACAAAATCCATGGTGATATCACGAGAAGAAAGAAGACATAGATTAAGCTGGGAGAACAGGTCCTGGAGCAGGTCTTACTTACTTACTTAGTCGTTCCCCTTCTACCGTGAGGTGTAGAGGTTTGGAAGAGAGAGCGCCAGACTATTCTATCGGCTGTCTTCCTCCTGGCCTGGTTCCATTCTAGTCCTCGGTCCTTCAAAGATTGTTTAATGTTGTCCTCCCAGCGGACTCTGGGTCGTCCTCGGGGTCTGGATCCTTGGCTCTTTGTTTCCCATGCTTGTCGTGGTAGCCGATCTTCTCCCATTCTGCAGACATGGCCAAACCATCTTAGTTGGGACTGTTCTACTTGGATCTGTAGGGGGTGGCATTTTAGGCCTTGACGTATCGTCTGGTTGCGTACCATGTCTCTTCTTGTTACTTCAACCACCTTCCTCAGATACCTCATTTCTGAGGTTTGGATTTGGCTTTTATGGGTTGTAGTCATTGCCCATGACTCGCATCCATATGTCAAGACTGGGACATAGGTGGAGCGGTATACAGCCATCTTCTGGAGCAGGTCGATCACTTTAAATATCTCGGAGCTGTTATAGACCGAAAGGGAGCCATCAAAGAAGAGTTGGCCACTCGAAAAGCTGCAGCTGGGAAACTTTTACAGACCATAAATCGAGGATTCCTCGGCGGGAGAGAGGTTGGTGGGAGGGCGAGGGTGGCTGTGTGTCGCTCCACCTGTGTCCCAGTCTTGGCCTGTGGATGCGGGTCGTGGGCGGTGGCTGCGGCCGACGGGGGCTGGATCCGGACCTCGGGGGTGAGGTGTCTGAGGAAGGTGGTTGAGGTGGCGGGGTAGACGTGGTCCGCGGCTGGACGATGCGTCGGGGCCTGGGGTCCCACCCCGTGCAGACCCAAGTGGAGCGGTCCCGGCTGGGATGGTTTGGCCATGTCTGCGGAGTGGGAGGAGATCGGCTGCCGCGACGGGAATGGGAGGCTGGGTTCCGCGGTCCGGCCCAGAGTTCGCTGGGAGGACAATGTTGGACGGTCTTTGGGGAACCGGGGGCTGGAGTGGTGCCGGGAGGGGGGGGGGAGGCGGCCGATGGGGTAGTTTGGTGCTCTCTTTTGCAAACCTCTACACCTCACGGTAGAAGGGGAACGATTAAGTAAGTAAGTAAGTCATTAGTTCCACATTTATGATTTGTCATTAGTTCCACATTTGTAATATTGTGATCAGTTACATATTAGCAGTTTTGACATCAGTTCACATTTATGATCTTGTTATTACTTCCACATTAGGGATATTGTCACTAGTTCCACATCAGTAGTTTTGTCATTAGTTCCACATTAGTAATCTTGTTATTGGTTCCACTTTATTAATCTTGTAATTAGTACCACATTCGTAGTTTTATCATTTATTTCACATTAGTTGTTATGTTATTAGTTTTACATTGGTAGTTTTGTCATTAGTTCCACATTAGTAGTCTTGTCATCAGTTCAACATTAGTAGTCTTGTTATCAGTACCACATTAGTAATTTTGTCATTAGTTCCACATTATTGGTCTAGTCATTAGTTCCACATTAGTAGTTTTGTCATCAGTTCCACATTAGTAATCTTGTTACTAGTACCACATTAGTACTCATGTCATTAGTTCCAGATTAGCAGTTTTGTCATTAGTTCCACCTTAGTAATCTTGTCATTAGTTCCACATTAGTGATCTTTTCATTAGTTCCATATTAGTAGTATAGTCATTAGTGTCCACATTAGTAGATTTATCATTAGTTCAACTATAGTAATTGTGGTGGGTTTAGATGTTAAGAAATGTTGTTGTTATGTATTGATATTGTACTGAATGAGGTCAGGTGTGAAGGCCCCTGAGTATAACAATTATTAGGGTGAGTTTTCAGGGGGCCTTTCTGCTACCACCTTATGATCTCATTCAGACTTATTCTTGACTAGTATGTATGATAGCTACGTATAATGTCTGTGGTGAGTTGGGACTTAAATATAGTATAAAGTAGTGAGTGTACTGACTGAGATCAGCTGTGAAGGTATCTGAAGTTAATAGGTTTGGTGTGTAATACAGATGACCTTACTTGCTGCCACATTTATATCTCAATCAGACTAATTCTTAATCAATATGAATGTTGGCTTCGTTAAGTGTCTAGGGTAATGCAAAAGTGAGTGTGTGGAATAACCTCAATACAAAACATATACCAACAAATATTAACTTCTAAGATAAAATCAACTAACTCCAGCGGTTAAGTTTTATAATGAAAAATTTTCTGTTAAACTTTATTGGTCCTGAGCCAGATGTTCTTTTGGCCAGGACTTTAGTCATTGATAATCAGTTTGATGGAATCTTATATATTTACAAATATGTATATGCAATTATTTACAAGCAATAGACCATGTGTCCATAATGCATGAAATCAATCTTCAACTGGGTATTTTTTTCTCTATCTAATTACTTGTTCCTTGAAGCTGGTAAGGGATATACATCATCCCAATTGTTCTCTTTATCACTCTAATGGACTCTGTTGTACTGTTTTTAGTTTTGGAGGAAAAGTTTATTCACTTGAGGAGATTGTCCTAGAAAATATGCAGTAATGATAAGTTGCTCCAGGCCAGATATATCACTTATCTGTGCCTGGGATTCATAATGATTGCAGTCTATTTGGCCACACGCTTCAGGTCTTCTGGTCTACAATCTCTCTCTTAACAGCTGTTGTCAGAGATGACTTGATCTAGTGCTGAATATTTCTGACAGCATCAGCCAAGTACCAGCAGGAAACCCCTGTCAAAGCAAGTATGATCCTGTCTTAATATCAAACTAATTCCTCCAATTTTACCTGTAAACATGCATGTAATAAAAAGAACATGGTCAGCTCTTTCTGACAACCAAGCTTCTCCACTTTCATGTGATGGAACCAATAGTACCAGTTTTCTTTTTCATTTTGGAGACAACACCTCTGTCATTCCAGCCATACTTCACCATGCAATAAGATAGGTGTAATGTTTCAGCATGATCATCATATATATATTGATAGTTCTCACTTTCTCAAATGGTCCATGGTATAATATATCAACAACTAGGCCATGCCCAAGCCTGCCATGGAACCATTTAGTTACAACCTTTTGTCATGGCCTTTTCTTAAACACAACCAATTTTTCAAATTAAAAAAGTCAATAAAATCAATCTTACCACATAGAAAGGAAATAACACAGGTTACGACGAATAAGGCACTAGAGAATGGCACATATCTAGATTTGCCCACTGTTTCAGACTGCTTTCGGTCGATATAATTTATAAACCACAGCACAAGTCTGACATCGCTCCTGCTCTTATGAAAATCTTTTGAAACTGGCAACGAGCAGCGTACTATTTCGTTCAATTCAAATGCTTCGACCAATCGCTCAAAGCCTAACTATATTTTGAATGAATTTAAAAAAAAAAATTATCCCATTTACTACACGTTACTATCAACAACTAGATTCGTATATATAGTTTAGCCAAACACACCTCGGCTTGCTTTAAATTCTAGCCAATCTTTTACTCCGTACTATTTCAGCTTTCGTTCCTCTACGTGTTTTCAAAAACATCATGCCATTTTATCTAACAGATATGACCAGACCATGCCAGTTTCCATATGTTTTATACCAATATTTTAGTATCTAATGGACCATTTTGATAATTTATTATATATTCCAAGTCCACTAGTCTTAAGGTACTCAATTATATGATTTTCATGAGAACAAATGGCCCATTTAAAATTCCTGTCTTTTATCGATCTCAGTTGTTTATTTTTAACTTTCACTGTCCGCATCATTTTTAACTGTTCTGTCAGGATTTCAGACGTAAACCAGTATTGTGTCATGTTTCCTAATAAGCGTTTTTCAGGATTTTAAACCTAACTCTCGTAGTTGTAGTGTTTTTTATCACGGTCTATTTGAAAAAAAGTTAGTGCTTCTGGCCTTTCGCGCGGGGAGGGTGGTATTAATTGTATATCGCGAGACGCGTGTTAGCGCCGCATGCGTTCCCGCTTTCAGCCCTCCCTCTCTCTATCCCAAGTCCATCCGTCCTTTCGTTTATGTTAACGTAGTGTAATTAATGCTAGTTTTAATTTAGGTCATTAATCAGCTTGCGTATCTCAAGGTTTTCTTAGAAATGCAGTACACGTTTTATTGTAGAAAGCGTGTAGTGATGCAGTAGGCTTTACTATCAACGTGAAACGTTACAATTTGCAGACAAAGTAGAAAACAAGGGAGATTTTTGTACGCCATTGTGACAGCACTGTCCTTTTACCATTTCTCTTTCCTTTTATTGAATTTATGTGTTAGGCTTTACATTTACCTTTTAATTTATATATGTGGATTTAGAATGTTTCACGACAAATTCTCCCCTCTTAAAACAGACGTTATATGTCAGTCTATAATTCTATATACACATAGAGAAATTTATTATTATTCCTGGGGCTTAAGGTGATTCTCATCACACGGATGGCGGCTTAAAAAATCAGCTCCCAGATTTGTTTTTCCACAAATATACTCTATGCTAAACTCAAATGGCTGCATCAGTAATGACCATCGAAGTAACCTAGAATTTTCATGTCTAGACTGCGCTAGAAACGACAAGGGTTTGTGATCCGTCTGCAACTTAAATGCCTTCCCATACAGATAAATACTGAATTTCTTTATCGCCCATATTACTGCAAGACATTCTTTTTCGCTAGTTGAGTAGTTGGTTTCAGCTTTATTCAACTTTCTGCTAGCATATGCCACTGGGCTTAATTCCCCATCTAGTGCATCTGATTTCTGTAGCAGTGTCGCACCTAGCCCGATATTACTGGCATCCGTTCTTACAATGAATTCTTGACTTAAGTCAGGTAATTTCAAAATAGGTTTGCTTGTGAGCTTTTCCTTCAATTCCTGGTAAGCCAATTCACATTGTGGTGTCCATGTAATTCGATCTGGGTTTCCTTTACGTGTCAAATCAGTTAAAGGTGCACATATGGAATTAAAGTTTTTGATATACTTTTGGTAGAAACCACATAATGAGACAAAGGATCTCACGTCTTTCTTGGTTTGTGGTCTCGGGGCTTTCTTTAGTTTCTCTAAATTCTTGGGGTCAGGGGTCATGTTTCCCTGATGGACTGTGTGTCCTAAGAATTCTAATTCTTTACATCCAACGCAACATTTGGTTGGTCGGGCTGTTAAATTCGCTTCTCTAAGTCGATTAAACAGCATATTCAGAGAGTCAATGTGTTCCTGAAATGTTTCTGTTGCTATAAGGATATCATCCATGAAATTTGTGATGCATGGATTATTCAGAGGGTCCAATAATTTTCTCATCATTCTAGAGAAGACACTAGGGGCATTCTTCAATCCAAATGGCAATCTGTTAAACTCATAGTGTCCCTCTGAGGTACTAAAAGCTAGGTATGGTCTAACCTCAGGCTTTACTGGAATCTGATAGTATCCTTTACTCAGATCCACTTTTGAGAAATATTTAGCTTTATTTAGCCTGGCAAACTACTGATTTGTATCCGGCAATGGATATTCATTGGATGCAATGGATCCACCTGTCCTTCTGTGATAGCATTCAGTCTACTGTAATCTATACAGAGTCTATGTTCTCCAGAGGGTTTCCTTAAGAGCACAACACTGGAACTATACGAAGATTCACTGTGTGAAATAATTCATTCCTTCAACAAATAGTCTATCTCTTCCTTCAAAGCTTTCTCCTTAGCAAAAGGAATCGAATAGGGTTTCATACAGACAGGTGTGGGGTCTATCAGTTTCATATCATATTCCAATAAGTTTGTATGCCCCGGTCGGTCTGTTAACACCTCTGTATGATTATCTAGAACCTGTTGCACTCTCTCCTTTTGATTTTTCGTTAAATGTGTACTGATTTTCACCTGTGCCGCTGTCTCACAGGGATGTAATGGATATTCAAATGATGAAAGTGGTTTCTTTTTCATCTCCATAGCAATGGACAAGGCCAACAAGTGTGTCTCTTCCTGATTTTCTCTTTCCAAGTATTTCTTCAGGAGATTCACATGATAGATTTTTTCTTTCCCCTTCTTATCTATCTTATAATTGGTTCTAGACACCTTCTCTAGAAATGTATATGGACTTTGCCATCCAATTTGTAACTTATTCTGACTACCGGGTAGAAGAAGCAGTACCTTCTCTCCCACAGCCAAATCTCTGTCTTTAGCTTTCCTGTTATAATAGGCAGCATGTTTCTTCCTGGCTTGTCTCAAATTTTCATTGGCAAGTTTCCAGCCAGTTTTTAAACAAGTGGTCAGCTCATTCACATATTGGTATGAGGATGTAATATTTTCCTCTGCCTTTTCATCAGTCCACGTTCTTAACAGCGTTACATATGGACCTTTAATTATGTGGACCTATTTGTCCATGCACCGGTATGGTCTCTTCCACTCGAAGCGCTATAGTGATGATTTTTCTTCCCAGAATTATCATTCACAAAACGACCGCTACCAATTCTTTTCTTGGGGCTTTCTCCCCACTTATAATTCTTGATGAGAGATTTCCTCTCTACATCCTCTTCCTCCAGTTTGTTTAAGTCCGATTGAGGGATTTTCGGCTTATCCTGGGGTAAGACATCTTTTTGCACTCTCTGCATAGTGGCCATTGTAAAACAGTTAAGTGAAGCTTGTCCGGGAAAAGGGGCTTCCCATTCTTTTGGTTCACTTTATCAAATTTATTTCTCTTCTTATTTTTAGGCCTACGTTTGCCCCATGGCGTGTCCAGGTCCTGATCAATGTTCCCACTTGTGGGTGTTCCCTCATGTGCTATGCTACACCTTTCTACAAAATTCTCAATGTCCCACCTTGCCTTGGGCCAATAATAATTGTGAGCCACCGTTTGGATGATGGTACCAATTTTCTCATGGTCCCCATCTTTTTTCACATGTAGGTTCCTTATTAAGTCTGCCCTATATCTCTTTGGAAGAACCAACTGTCCGTGACCATTGGATCTAGTTCCGGCCTTCCTGTAAATCAACTTGTTTTTCATGTAAAAATCTCCCTTGCCTGGAGTTGTATGACAAGTTGACAATTTCCTGAAACAAGGCTTGAGGGTCTTATCCCCAGCCTGTGCCTTCCTCATCTCTTCTGGAGTGGTATTCAACATAATATCCTCCTCCTTTCTTGAGGTCGACCTGACCTGAAGGGTGGCCATAACTATAGGGTTCCTTCTGCAACGGTCAGTGTCATGATTGTTCATCTGACAATTTTTACACCATCTCCTTCTTTGGTTGAAAGATTTTCTATCATCAAATTTCCTTTCTTCGAATTGTGGGGTTTTATTTTTATTGTCATACCGTGGCCTATCAAACTGGTGCTTACCTTTGCTCTGATCTCTAGGATCAAATGTATTAAAGTTCTGTGGTGCCTTAAAATTATCTACCTGTTTCCTTTTGTTACCTGATACCTCTGCCTGAGCTGCCTGATACCTTTCAGCAACATTTAGTAACTCACCCAGCCTCTCTGCACCTTGTTCCATGAGAAACTTTCTCAGGTCTGGAGCCATGGACTCTCTTAGTTGTTCTATAAGGACCATTTCATTAAGATCTTGGGTTTTCCCCAGAGAAGTCCATTTCTCCAAGTATGTCTCTAACCGTGCAGAGAACTGGTGATATGTTTCACCTAACAGTAGTTTAGCATTCCTAAATGTTTTTCTATAAAATTCACCATTCTTTTCATATCTTAACAAAAGAGCCTGCTTTAGCATGTCATAATTTTCTTGATCACTTCTGCTCATTTTAGCAAAAACTTCATAAGCTGCCCCACGAAGTCCTTGAGATAACTTTAAGCTCCACCTTTCTCTCTCTAACCCATACGTGGTAGCTAATAGTTCATATCTATTTAGATAGCTCTCAATATCATCGTCTTTCTCAACAAAATGATCTAAATGAAAAATCATAGCTGAGGTTGAGGCTCCCTGACTAGCAGTGGCATCAGAGGTAAAGGGACTGGCACCATTTTCAGGAGCATGGCCTTGAAACTCAAACTCCCTTAGTCGTAACTCATGTTCCCTTTGTAATCTTTTATCTTCTGCTTCCCTTTCTGCAGCTAATCGCTTGTCTTCCCTTTCTGCAGCTAATCTTTTTTCTTCTGCTTCCCTTTCAGCCTTTTTCTCTTCCAACTGGAGCCTCTTTATTTCCGCCTCACATGCTCTAGCCTCTTTGTCAGTCTCAATCTGCAGCCTCTTAATTTCATTTTCAGCCTCTAACTTTCTTTCAGCTTCTTTTTCTAATCTTCTTTCTTCCCGTTCAATATATTTGTCACATTCCGTAGTGACATAGGAAATCATAACTTGCCCGTCCATTCCTAACTCTTTAGCAGTCTGTACAGCGGCAGATCTAAATTTGGCCAAGTCAGCCATTCTAACTCAAGTAGATCTACTAAGGTTCTAAGACAATTCTACTTTAATTAAAGTAATTATTAACTAATTATTACTGGTGGAACAACCTATCACTGCAAAATCTCCTCTTACTTATTGATACTCTCTTAGTGATGTTCCTAACCTCAATTAAGACCAGTAATACAATCTTGAATTTATATCCTACTGCTAATTTTTATTCCTGGAGTTAATTAATATATGCTGTATGAGATTCCTATATATATCAACTACAAATTCCGGACAAGCCTACCAATTAATGTGGTGAGTTGGGACTTAAATATAGTATAAAGTAGTGAGTGTACTGACTGAGATCAGCTGTGAAGGTATCTGAAGTTAATAGGTTTGGTGTGTAATACAGATGACCTTACTTGCTGCCACATTTATATCTCAATCAGACTAATTCTTAATCAATATGAATGTTGGCTTCGTTAAGTGTCTAGGGTAATGCAAAAGTGAGTGTGTGGAATAACCTCAATACAAAACATATACCAACAAATATTAACTTCTAAGATAAAATCAACTAACTCCAGCGGTTAAGTTTTATAATGAAAAATTTTCTGTTAAACTTTATTGGTCCTGAGCCTAAATGTTCTTTTGGCCAGGACTTTAGTCATTGATAATCAGTTTGATGGAATCTTATATATTTACAAATATGTATATGCAATTATTTACAAGCAATAGACCATGTGTCCATAATGCATGAAATCAATCTTCAACTGGGTATTTTTTTCTCTATCTAATTACTTGTTCCTTGAAGCTGGTAAGAGATATACATCATCCCAATTGTTCTCTTTATCACTCTAATGGACTCTGTTGTACTGTTTTTAGTTTTGGAGGAAAAGTTTATTCACTTGAGGAGATTGTCCTAGAAAATATGCAGTAATGATAAGTTGCTCCAGGCCAGATATATCACTTATCTGTGCCTGGGATTCATAATGATTGCAGTCTATTTGGCCACACGCTTCAGGTCCTCTGGTCTACAATCTCTCTCTTAACAGCTGTTGTCAGAGATGACTTGATCTAGTGCTGAATATTTCTGACAGCATCAGCCAAGTACCAGCAGGAAACCCCTGTCAAAGCAAGTATGATCATGTCTTAATATCAAACTAATTCCTCCAATTTTACCTGTAAACATGCATGTAATAATAAGAACATGGTCAGCTCTTTCTGACAACCAAGCTTCTCCACTTTCATGTGATGGAACCAATAGTACCAGTTTTCTTTTTCATTTTGGAGACAACACCTCTGTCATTCCAGCCATACTTCACCATGCAATAAGATAGGTGTAATGTTTCAGCATGATCATCATATATATATTGATAGTTCTCACTTTCTCAAATGGTCCATGGTATAATATATCAACAACTAGGCCATGCCCAAGCCTGCCATGGAACCATTTAGTTACAACCTTTTGTCATGGCCTTTTCTTAAACACAACCAATTTTTCAAATTAAAAAAGTCAATAAAATCAATCTTACCACATAGAAAGGAAATAACACAGGTTACGACGAATAAGGCACTAGAGAATGGCACATATCTAGATTTGCCCACTGTTTCAGACTGCTTTCGGTCGATATAATTTATAAACCACAGCACAAGTCTGACATCGCTCCTGCTCTTATGAAAATCTTTTGAAACTGGCAACGAGCAGCGTACTATTTCGTTCAATTCAAATGCTTCGACCAATCGCTCAAAGCCTAACTATATTTTGAATGAATTAAAAAAAAAATTATCCCATTTACTACGCGTTACTATCAACAACTAGATTCGCATATATAGTTTAGCCAATCACACCTCGGCTTGCTTTAAATTCTAGCCAATCTTTTACTCCGTACTATTTCAGCTTTCGTTCCTCTACGTGTTTTCAAAAACATCATGCCATTTTATCTAACAGATATGACCAGACCATGCCAGTTTCCATATGTTTTATACCAATATTTTAGTATCTAATAGACCATTTTGATAATTTATTATATATTCCAAGTCCACTAGTATTAAGGTACCCAATTATATGATTTTCATGAGAACAAATGGCCCATTTAAAATTCCTGTCTTTTATCGATCTCAGTTGTTTATTTTTAACTTTCACTGTCCGCATCCTTTTTAACTGTTCTGTCAGGATTTCAGACGTAAACCAGTATTGTGTCATGTTTCCTAATAAGCGTTTTTCAGGTTTTTAAACCTAACTCTCGTAGTTGTAGTGTTTTTTATCACGGTCTATTTGAAAAAAAGTTAGTGCTTCTGGCCTTTCGCGCGGGGAGGGTGGTATTAATTGTATATTGCGAGACGCGTGTTAGCGCCACATGCGTTCCCGCTTTCAGCCCTCCCTCTCTCTATCCCAAGTCCATCCGTCCTTTCGTTTATGTTAACGTAGTGTAATTAATGCTAGTATTAATTTAGGTCATTAATCAGCTTGCGTATCTCAAGGTTTTCTTAGAAATGCAGTACACGTTTTATTGTAGAAAGCGTGTAGTGATGCAGTAGGCTTTACTATCAACGTGAAACGTTACAATTTGCAGACGAAGTAGGAAACAAGGGGGATTTTTGTACGCCATTGTGACAGCACTGTCCTTCTACGATTTCTCTTTACTTTTATTGAATTTATGTGTTAGGCTTTACATTTGCCTTTTAATTTATATATGTGGATTTAGAATGTTTCACGACAATGTCTAGGGTATTGAAATTGTGGTGTGATGGTAAACCACGACACAAAACACTCACAAATATTTAAAGTCTATGATCAACTCGACTAACACTGGGTTATAAGTTTTGATATTTAAAATTATTTTTTTTTACAATTTTATTAGTCCTGGACCTAATATTCTTTTGGTCAGGACTGTCAAATCAATTATATCAATATATATATATATATATATATATATATATATATATATATATATATATATATATATATATAAATATATATATATATATATATATATATAACCAAAAAGGACGAACTGTCCATACATATACTTTAAAATCTAATAATGTTATTACTAAACCTATATTACTTCTTAAATAGTGCTGGATGGAGGGTCGGGTTATTTACATCATACCCGGTCTTTTATTTCACAAAATTTATTTTCTCTTTATACATGAGTATTGGTGGAAAAGTTTTTATTACAAGTACAGTTCAATTTTTAATTTGGTGGAGCAGTTGATGAATTTCCACAGGCCAGGGCTGATGTACTTATCTGGCCTGTGACGATAGAAGATAGTTGTCTCTTCCGCCAACGGCCACTGCCTCACTTGCTCTGAGGTAATATGATAGGCAGAGTGTATCAATATTGCTACTTCAGTGGTAAGAAGCTTGTACCACTAGAGACACATCCACTCTCAGACAGAGTCGTTCACTTCAGAATATCTGGCACTATCGCAGTGCCAGACAAAGAAACCCTGCAACATGAAAATTATGTTCGGTCTTAACACAATATCTAATCCACCAATTTTACAAACAATAATATATTTAAAACAAAAGACCTGGGTCAGATCTCTCTGACCAACCCCAGCTCATCCACATACATGATGTACCAAGTAGCACCAGTTTCCACATTCCTCTCCTCTAATGGCTGCACTGCATTTGCAAATTATCATTAATCTCTTTTTTGCATACCATAAGGTGGGTGATATGTTTCCATCTGACCACCTAAGAAAACATGTGTATTCTACATCTCTGGTAATTTGTTATAAGATAAACCAACCTCTAGGCCCTGCAGAAGTATGCTAGGGACCTCGCCTATGTACTTACTGTCGTAATCTTTTGCAAATGGCAGTATCTGACACTCACATTTTTAAATAAAATATTTAATAATTTCTGTCTTACCACAAATTCAAGAAAAACACCACAGGTACGTTGATCTAGCACAAATTCAGACGTGCTGCTGGCTGGACTATGACGCCCTCTTATGCTTTACTTTAATACATATATATTAATAAGGCACGTCACACTTCACAGACTCTCAAGCGTCCTGCTTTAGGGACAGAATTAATGCAAATGGCGTCGAGCCGTCAAATATTTTAGTAATATTAAATGTTTTGGCCAATGAGATCGGACGATTCCAAATTATGACTTGAATTTGAAAAATAAAGCCAAAAGTACAGCTCAATTTCGGGGTACCTCTGTCTATCGGTCCGTCCGATCTTGGCATTAGTTAAAAATAGACTTGCTTTTTGGTCCAATATATTTGCCTCTCACTTACTCCTAGATTTCCCGCCTTGGCTTTACTCTGAAAAATATATTTAATTTTGGGCCATCCCATAATATCTTTCCTATACTCCTATCGCGAACCAATCCAATTACAATTTCCCCCCTCTTTTCAAAACGCGTTTTAAAAAAATGTACTAGATAGCGAATGCAAACATGAGGGTCTGTCCGTCAATGCGTCTGTGGCTATCTAGTATTATGACCATATCTTTATTATTGTCTGGAGGAATTTGTATTTTAAAACATATTATTACTCAAGAGAAGATAGGCTATCTAACTAACCAAGTTTTATGGTCATATCCTTTGTAATAAAAAAATCCATATATTTTCCAGAATATTCGGAAATTTCTAGTTTTTCTATAGATACTTCATCTTTCCCCCTCTTTTCAAACTGAAACCACTAGTCTGTTACGTCATAAACTGTACTATTTGGCAGGCCATGCGCTGTCTGTGTGTTTATACATTTCCCACGATGTGATTATATTAAGCGGCCTGCATGTGGCGTTTCCGCCTTTTTATTCAAACCTGCCTAACAATACTACGCGCGTTTGCTTACAAATTTGTGTTGTTTCAAACCAACACGTGTTAAAGTATCACTTGTCTGTCGCTCCTCTCTCCCTCCCTCCAGATGAAAACCGGATTGATCTAGTCTAAAGGACGTTAGGGAAAGATAGTATTATTTATTCTTCGTTACTGTCGGATAAAATCCATATGCCTGCTGGCGTGGGCGAAAACGAAACCTCACAACTCCACCAAATTTTATTTATACCTTATGTTAACTATTCAAATACTACAATTGAGATCGTTGTATCAATGTATATCATCACAGTAATCTCGTCAATAGTTTCACATTAGTAGTTTTATCATTAGATCCACACTAGTAATCTTGTAATTAATTGCGCATTATTAAGCTTGTCATTTTTTCCACATTAGTAATTTTGTCATTAGTTCTACTTTAATAATCTTGTCATTACTTCCACATTCGTAGTTTTGTCATTAGTACCACATTAGTAATTTTGTTATTAGTTCCACATTAGTAATCTTTTCATCAGTTCCACATTAGTAGTTTTGTCATTAGTTATGCATTAGTAGTTTTGTCATTAGTTCTACATTTGTAGTTTTGTCATTAGTACCACATTAGTAATCATGTCAATAATTCCACAATAGTAGTGTTGTCATTAGTTCCACATTATTAATGTTGTCATTAGTTCCACATTAGTAATCTTTTCATTAGTTCCACATTAATAGTTTTGTCATTAGTTCGGCATTAGTAGTTTTGTCATTAGTTTCACAGTTGTAGTTTTATCATTAGTTCCACATTAGTAATCTTGTCATTAGTTCCCTCATTATTAATCTTGTCAATAGTTCCACTTTAGTAATCTTGTCAATAATTCCACATTTGTAATCTTGTTGTTAGTTCAACAATATAATCGTCTCATCAGGTACACGTTGGTGATCTTGTCATTAGTTCCACATTTATGATTTTGTCATTAGTTCACAATAGTAGTTTTGTCATTAGTTCCTCATTAGTAATTTTTAAATTAGTTCCACTTTAGTAACCTTGTAATTAGTACCACATTCGTAGTTTTGTAATTAATTCCACATTGGTTATTTTGTCATTAATTCCACATTTGTAATCTTGTTGTTAGTTCAACAATTTTATCTTCTCATCAGGTAGACGTTGGTGATCTTGTCATTAGTTCCACATTTACGATTTTGTCATTAGTTCCACATTTGTAATCTTGTGGTTAGTTCCACATTGGTAGTTATGTCATTAGTTCACATTAGTAGTTTTGTCATAAGATTCACATTAATAATTTTTAAATTAGTCCCACTTACTAATCTTGTAATTAGTACTACATTCATAGTTTTATCATTAATTCCACATTGGTTATCTTGTCATTAGTTCCACACTTGTAATCTTGTGATTAGTTCCACATTAGTAGTTTTGTCATTAGGTCTACTTTAGTAATCTTGTCATTAGTTTCACATTTGTAGTTTTGTCATTAGTACCACATTAGTAATCTTGTCATTAGATCCACATTAGTAATTTTGTCATTAGTTCCACAATAGCAATTTTGTCATTAGTTTTACATTAGTTATTTTGTAATTAATATTACATTAGTGACCTTGTCATTAGTTCCACGTTAGTAGTCTTGTCATTAGTTCCACGTTAGTAATCTTGTCGTTAGATCTACATAAATGATCTTGTCATTAGTTCCACATTAGTAGTGTGGTCATTAGTTCCACTTTAGTAGTTTTGTCATTACTTCCACATGAGTGTGTGCCAGATAAGGGGAAAGAATGGTGAGAATCAAACATAGGATAGTCAAGAAAGAGTTGAAAAAGGGGATGCGCAAAAACAATGTGCATGAGACGTAAAAGCCGATTTGAGAGTAGCAAAACCCCACGCCGTGGTACTAAAGAATGCGAAGAAACCTCTGGAGAGGAAGTTTGATGCAGACTTATCGGAAAGAAAAAAAGAAATTTACAAGCTTGTGATGAAATTGATGGAGGAACTTGATGGGCAGGAAATCAATATAGTGGATAGAGACGTGTTTTCAGACTCAATGTCAAGTTACTCAGACAGCGTGTCGTCAGATGAAAAGAGTGACGATAGTCACAGACACAAAAGGAGTTACATAAGACGAGAGATTAATAGAAGAGTCAAGGAGGAGGGGAGAAAATATAGAAGTATGAGTAGATAACGTGAGTACCCAGTACACATCCTGGAGGAAATACTTGAGAACAGGGCGGAAACGTGGAGACGATGTGCGGAGATAACGAGTCAGACTAGATGGAGGGAATTGTCAGAGGCGGATAAACGATGGAAAGAGAGAAACAAAAATGGCGGCGGTAGCTAAGTTATGAGGAGACTTTTAGTGGAATCATTCTTCACCGAACACACAGACAATCAGAGGTCTGAGCATACTGAATAATATGATGCTGCAGAGGATGAAGAGAGGAGGACGAAAGAGAAAATAGTGAGAAGCCGTACGAAAAATGGCAAAGAGATGTGAAAAATTTGGAAGGCCATAGGACATGGCTATGAAGAGAGTTTGTTAAGAATGTTCCAGTGAGGGAACAAAAAACACATAAAATGTTATGTGCGGCGTTTGCCAGACTACAAATTAGAGTCTGTTGAGGGTAATCCTCACCGAACATTTACAGAAGAGATCCAAACACGGGGAGACATAGGTTGTGGAGAAGGAAAGAAAAGGAAGTAGCACAAGGAGAGGTTCCAGAGAGGGAACGGACATTGAGAAGACTTAACAAATAGACAAGGAAGAAAAGAGAAATGAAAAGGCACGGGAATATAACACAGACATAGAGAAGGGAAGTATGACAGTGAGAAATGGAAAGTCACGGGAACATGATACAGACATAGAGAAGGGAAGTATGACAGTGAGAAATGAAAATTCACGGGAACATGATACAGACATAGAGAAGGGAAGTATGACAGTGAGAAATGAAAAGTCACGGGAACATGATACAGACATAGAGAAGGGAAGTATGACAGTGAGAACAGAAAAAAAAATTTGGAGAACCCATGAGACAAAGTGATGAGGGGAAGAAGTAAGAAAAAGTCAGAGAAAGTGACAAGAAGATATGATGAGAAGAAGAATGGGGCAAGAT
This sequence comes from Oreohelix idahoensis, assembly GCA_024509875.1. Classification (NCBI taxonomy): domain Eukaryota; kingdom Metazoa; phylum Mollusca; class Gastropoda; order Stylommatophora; family Oreohelicidae; genus Oreohelix; species Oreohelix idahoensis. The sequence continues at coordinate 418,680 of JAMPIV010001960.1, forward strand.
AAAACTAAAAGTAAAGCGCATGGGACACGGTAAAAGGAGAGAAATAAGACATATAACTGGGACGAATGGAAATGGATTGAAGAAAGGGCATGAGAAAGCTGAGGGAGAGAGTTAAACGAACCTAGTTTGGGAAACAAAACAATAGAGTAAAGATAGATAGACGTAAGCGGAGAAGGAAGTCAAGGGCAGATCAGCAGCAGAAAAACACGTAGGCAAAATGAACGAAATTGGTTGGGATAGGAAGACGCAAGGAATTTGAAGTATTTCCGGGTAGCAGACCAAGGACAGAAGTCTAGTTAAGAAGGGATAGACCGGGGGTTGGCATTACAGCGAGACTACGATGACTGAATGGCTCACGCAGACATGTATAGTGTACATGGTAAGAAAGGACACAGAGCAAGTCCTAGGTATAGATAGAAAGGGTAAAAAGAACCACACCAGGTGTGTGCTACATTAAAATGAATAGCAAAATGGTGTTCCTGTCAGATAGCAGAGGTGAAAGAATGACTATCAGGAAATAAACTTGGTTCGATTGTGAAGGAAAGCAATGGACAAATACAAATTGTTCTTCATTAGGAGTATGAAAGGGAAGGAGATGTAGATGACTGTAGTTATTACTTAAGGTACAGGACAATTTCTTTCTTTCCAACATAATTATTATTTTATTAGGAACATTTCCCAGTAAAATAATAATTATGTTGGGTAGAAAGAAATTGTCCATCAGAGAGATGGAAATTAGTTAGGTGTTGAAGAAGGGTAGAAACAACACATTGCAAAGGATTTTGTACATAGGGAATGGTACAATACTGCTGGTACGACCATAACGAAAATAAAATAAAAATATCTCCCGTGGATAACTACTTTTATAAGGGGGGGGGGGGTGACGGAGGAGATAGATGTGGCAGATAGGGGTAACGAATAGTGAGAATCAAACACAGAATAGCTCAGAAAGAGTAGAAAAAGGGGATGCGCTAAAACAATGTGCATGAGACGGAGAATCCGAACAGAGTTAACAAAACCGGTTAGGCTCGCTTTTCAGCAGCTCAGTCAGAACCGTGAATGAAGCAGTGCAGGTTGCACATATCCCAGGACACGAGGGTAGCCATGTTGAGGCGTCAGTTACTTGCTCAAGATTCTATGTAAATTCGTAGATCTGTGGTGGCAGATGTGTGCAGTACAAGTCTTCAATATATATTGTAATATCCGGACCAGGAGCTGAAGATTGGAAGAGCGTGTTAGGCTCTCATTTATTAATACGGTACGTAGAGTGTAGTAGTTAACATAGTGCAGTAGTCCTGTTATTTGGGCCAATATATAAGTCAGCTAAGAAACTATAGTAGTTTGAAATAACTTATCAAGGAACTGTCAGTTAAGCCCACCAAATTACCATGGAACTGTCAGTTAAACACGCTGAATTATCATAGAAATGTCAGTTAAACACACTGAATTATCATAGAACTGTCAGTTAAACATACTGAATTATCATAGAAATGTCGGGCGACAGTATTCTAACTCTGTGCTTCGTCCTAACCGTCATGTCAATTATGATGAATGAACATATAATTTTCGAGCACCAGTATTATAGAATTGTCTGACGACATTATCCCAACACTTCATCTCGGGTTGAATAGTCATGTAAATTATGATGATTATATATATCATTGTCTGTCACCCGTATTATTGATATTAATTCCCTCTTGTCTAAACGTCGATCGAATACGATGAATTAATATGGAAGTCAATATAAAATACATTTAAACTTCTCGTCTAAAGGTCGTATCGAATACGATTAATTAATATAGAAATTAATATAGAATCCATTTAAAACTAATATGAACACTTTGTACATTCTCATCCCGTGGGATCATAAAATACACCAGATCACATCGTACCAATCACTGCGTCGATTTTGCAAGGTACTACAAATTTCACCACAATACTATTTTCTAACGAGATTTCACTTACCTACTCAGAGATTGGACTCTAATCAGCAATGTAGACACGTGGCTTTACAGTGCTTTAACAAGTGAATTAGCAGCGGTCTTAGATTAGGTCAGGCCCCTTCGGCTCGCTAGATGCAAGTAATTTTGCCACGCTTGGCGCATACTTTTAGCGTGTTATTTCCGCTGGGGCACGTGACAAGGAGAGTGGGTCATGTGACTTTGGCGTCCGATAGACGCTCCAATCAATAACGTTAAAAGTCACGTGAGGAGGTTCCTAGAGTGGGTGTAGACTGGTTCTAGCTGAGTCTAAAAGAGTCTGCTCTAATTCATAACCGGTTTCAGGCCACTGAGGTTAGGTTTAGAATGACGTCGTTAATCTAACAATAATACTTGATGCTAGGAGAATAACCACTAACGAGAGAAATTTGCCGCGTATTTTTTCCGGCTTTTCGATCATGCATTGAAGATGAAAGGAAAAAAAATGGTGTCTCGCAAATTATATGAAGAGTAGATTGGGCCAGTCGTCACAAGAAGTGAAGTGGAGACATTAAAGGATACGGAGGCATGAAAGGACCTTGAACCACTGACACTGGAAGGAGTAGGCTTGCATTTGTTTAATACCTATGCTGCACAGGAATGAATGAACGAATGAACAAAAGAATCGGCTACTTTAAATAAGATATCCAGATGCAGTAATACTTTAGGTTTACACCTTTATTGTTAACTCTCTTGTAGAAACCTGGCATTTACGTTTATGGCAAACTCTAAATTACATAACCATTTTAAAATGCGACAATCGCCAGACAAGAAACACACACAAAAAAACTATGACAATATACTTCATTGTGATAAAAAACATTCCCAGCCTCTTTTCGACGTGAATATGATAGGAAACTCTATACAGAGCGATACAACTGGAGGTAATCTGATCATCAGAAACGATCCCCCCGTCGATCAAGTGTTTCGGCCCCTTCCTCTCTTTTACACTCTAAGGTGTGCGGGCCCATCTGGGTCATGACTCCCACGTGTCAGCCTCCTGTTGTTTGTGTAGAAAATTAAACCCACTCCACCTTGCAGCTTTAAAAAACTCCTTTCCGCCAGCCGGAGGCAACTGTGAAAGTAACCTCTATGTTGAACACAAATTAGTGTCCCGATTTCCATCGCTTAATGCGGCGTTCCACAGCACATCACGACCTGGCACTGACACTGACACACCTGCGAGAAGCCGACGAGGCTTGAAGCCACTGCGAGCTGGCAACTGAAATCTACCTGCACCGACACCCCATATAATACACCGCGAGTTACCTGTAGGCCACCGCTCTTTCACCAGTGCAACTATAAACTCAACGTATTAGCAGAAACATAAAGTTAAATGCCTCTCGTAAGACAGGACTAATAAGCATGGGCATGGTTGTTTTATCATAGAAAACAAGTTGTTACATAAACCACATTTGCTAGAGCATATTATTGCTTTGGTTCCGGCATCCTGCAAAGGCATCAGCTGCAGAGTATTTATGCCCCGGTAAAGAGCGAAAAGGGAAATTTAAACAGCTTCGTATGTAGAAATAAGCATACGGCATAATTAACATAATGAGCCGGTAACCCGCTAAGAGAAGACAGGGGACATTATTATACTGTGCTATTTCTGTTGCATGTCGCGATGACGGCATTAATGCCCCTGTGGTCTTTTTCATTTATTTCCACTTCATCTTTAGTGGATCTTTGTAGACAAACTTATCATGACTTCTGGTAAATTATCAATGCACTATGAAAACATTGAAAGGCCTGCATGCTATTTTAATGGGTGTTGAATTCAGTCTCCAAGGTGCAGCGCGTGCCTATTCCGTATGAATTTCCCTAGGTTAAAAACCCTTTATGTCTCCCTCTTTCTCATTTACAGTGGGGATTCCAGCATATGAACCGTCTTGTAATGCTGTCAATCGGTTTTCTTAATGTGTAGCCTATCTAACGCAAGTGTTTTATCCGAATCTCTTTGTCTACTAGTATTTGACTGGGGTTTTTTTGTTCCCATAAATTTCACATTAGCCTGTCTGAGACTCTGTCAACCAGGGCTGTTATTGTGTTAGACTCTCAGTCCAAGCTTCGGAATGTCCACACTGGATGGCTGCGGCATGAATGAAAAACATCCATAGACGCTTCGAATCTTCAGAAATTGGTGTAGATCTACTGTCCTAGTTATGCAGGGTTACGCGGTAATGAGAGAGGACAGACTAAACAAAAGAGCACCCATAGTGCGGACATTAGAAAAGGAGCAATACTGAGAACAATTAATGATCGCCTGTTAAAGAACGACAACTGCAATTGATGAATCAACAAGGCTAAGATTGCTGGTATTTTGTATCAAACGTAAAACTTGCAGGGATGAACGTTTGAGAGAATGTTTCCGTCGTGTATACAACCAGCACCCAACAGGAACAATTAGCATTCGGCAGTTGCTGATGGAAACTGAACATCTATGGGTTTGCCGAGACTGCAATGATGTCGAGTCTGATCAACAATAACATTAACCACATTAGCCTTCATGCCACACAATTTTATTCCTGTTCTTTCACGCAAGCATCCATTTATATTTTGATCATGTTGAAACCAAAATTATGTACACGGAGATCACTTAGAGAGCAGGCAGTTTAGTCAAACAGGTGCCATTGAACAAGAGATGATAATACGACGTTGGCCATGGATAGGACACACTTTATGGAAACATCTGGTAATATTACAAAAGCAGTATTTGGTCTGGAATACCCAGGGTAAGAAAATGAACAAACGAACGAATGAACTTTATTTTCAAAGGGTTAAGAATTGGGCGCGCAGGGCCCGTCTAACATTCTGCCCTTCCATTCTCACTTATCTTGCATACTATACCCTTTCATTCCCACATGTTACTTTAAGCATTAAATTAAAGGCATACAACATTATAAAGGATATATAACAGCATACAATGACATTACCCAATCATAATGAAAAGAAAGTATTTTATTAAGATAACAAGAACGTAATGGGAAAAAAAATATATGGATGGGTTTGAAAAAAAATCGAAAAAAGGTGATTCGTCTTACGAGGACAAAAGACAAAGAAAATAGTCTACGTTACGGCCACAAGGCCTTCGTCAGGAACGGAAAGAAAGTGAAGGCTAGATAGGACACATAAAAACTAAATATTTATACGATCATATGTAAACGTTGCTGCAAAACCTATATTGGCCAAACAGGCAAACGACTTGGGGACAGATTCAGCCAGCACTTAAATGACATCGCTCAGCAAAAGTCCACACCAGTTGCTATACACTTCAATGGTCCTGACCACCATGGTCCCATCGACATCCAGGTCACAGCGATCCGATCCTGCTCCTCTGACACTGCCAGCCGAGAACAGCTTGAGAACCGTCTTATCCACCGCATGGGGTGTCTAAAACCAGCCGGTCTCAACACTTTTCACACCTTTGTCTGAGGTCCCTCTCCTCTCTTGCTCTATTTTACTCTTTCCACTTTTATCCTATTCTTCTATTTGTATGCCATATACATTTTTTTATTTCATATTTATTTATCTCCCACTCATTCTGTCCTCTTCTATTTCCAGTCCCCACTTTTATCACGTTGGGTAGTTTATTGTCCGGTTTCGTTTTTTAGTTTCTTAGTATGCATTGTGTACATCCGGCGGCGGAAGTCACTTTCTGTTCAGCCACGCGGTCATCAACAGACAGCGATTTTGATAGAATTTCGGTTCTTGCCTTCAGGGAAGTACCCAGTTTTTACTTTATTTAGTTTTTATGTGTCCTATCTAGCCTTCACTTTCTTTCCTTTCCTGACGAAGGCCTTGTGGCCGTAACGTAGACTATTTTCTTTGTCTTTTGTCCTCGTAAGACGAATCACCTTTTTTCGATTTTTTTTCAAACCCATCCATTGTATTCCACGTCTTACCGCAGTTCCCCTCAACTTCCTCGAAAAAAAAAATATATATATATAAACAAATCCAAAACATCTATACGGTAAATCAGACAATAATTCGAGTATGATCACATTAGGGTAGTATAGAATCGGAACTTCTGAAATATTTGAACAGTCTGCTATTGAGTGAGTAGGAACTCCGTGTTTTTCTTTGCTCTCCCTAAGAGCAGAATCAGATAGAACGAACGTACGAACTTTATCTTCAAAAGGTTTAGAATTGGGCACGCAGAACTGTGTGACATTCTGAGACCAAGAGGTGGACAGAAAACACATAAAGAAGAGAACTGGTGTCAGATATAAACATGACGAACACGACAAGACAAGATCTTGAGCTGATAGCGCGTGACAGGAAGACTTAGCGCGTGTTTGTTGAAGTCCTATGCTCCAAGGGGAGTAGAAAGGGTAAAGAATGAACGTTTTCTAAAACCTGAGAGCATCAGTATAACGTTTAAAAACGTGAGAGCGTCAGTATAACACTGAAAAACGTGAGAGCGTCAGTATAACATTGAAAAACGTGAGAGCGTCAGTATAACATTGAAAAACGTGAGAGCGTCAGTATAACATTGAAAAACGTGAGAGCGTCAGTATAACATTGAAAAACGTGAGAGCGTCAGTATAACATTGAAAAACGTGAGAGCGTCAGTATAACATTGAAAAACGTGAGAGCGTCAGTATAACATTGAAAAACGTGTGAGCGTCAGTATATCATTGATAAACGTGTGAAGCGTGAATATTGCTCGTAAAGTGAAAGTAGAGACGAATAAGTAACTCGCCAAATACATGACAGGATGTCATTATATTTTGTCTTTTCTGCTGCATATCCTGATGGATTGTTGTAATCAAACTTATCATGGTCAATGCGCCATGAAAAAAAAATACAGGCCTCCGTATTTTATTTTGCTAAATCAGAGGCACATCTTCAATCCAACGTGCAAGTCTAGAAGGAAGGGCTGGAGAAGAGAGGGGTGATCATCAGCTGCTCTGAAACAAAAGCCATGGTGATATCACGAGAGGAAAGAATGCATCGGGTTAAGCTGGGAGAACAGGTCCTGGGGCAGGTCAACCACTTTAAATACCTCGGAGCTGTCATAGACCGGAAGGGAGGCATCAAAGAAAAGTTGGCTTCCCGAAGATCAGTAGCTGGGAGACGTTTCCAGATATTAAAATCGAGGATTCATCAGCAAAAGACAAGTCGTCAAGAAGACGAAGATGGCTGTTTACCGCTCTACCTATGTCCCAGTCTTGACGTATGGATGCGAGTCATGGGCAATGACTGCAGCCCACAAAAGCCAGATCCAAACCTCAGACATGAGGTATCTGAGGAAGGTAGTTGAAGAAACAAGAAGAGACATGGTCCGCAACAAGACGATACGTCAAGGACTAAAAACCCAACCCGTACAGTCCCAAGAAGAACAGTCCCAACTTAGATGGTTTGGCCATGTCTGCATTATGGGAGAACATCGGCTACCACGACAAGCATGTGAAACAAAGAGCCAGGAATCCAGACCTCCAGGACGACCCAGAGTCCGCTGGGAGGACAACATTAGACAATCTTTAAAGGACCGAGAATAGAACCAAGCCAAGAAGGAAGACAGCCGATAAGATAGTATGGCGCTCTCTCATCCAAACCACTACACCTCACGGTAGAATATAAACAACCAAGTAAGTAAATAAGTATTTTATTTAATGAGTGTTAAATTTAGTTTTTATTGTGAAATGAGGGTTGGTTCCGTATTTTCCGGAAAACACACCATAAAAGATCGCAAGGCAAAGATATTACTTTAATGTGCGTTTTATTTAGTTTTCACGACGCAATGAGCGCCTTTTCCGTATTTTCCCAAAAAGCTGGCGGGATTTTGTCATTGTTTCTAACAGGACTTAGACAAAAAGTAATGTGGAGATAATGAACAATGTTAGTAAAAATAAAAAGTGTAAAATATGTTGAAGTAGTTGTTAAGACATTTCTGGCTAGTTTACAGCATAATAATAAGAAAAAATTAAATCTTTCACACTGTCTAATCTATATTTTTCAACGTCTGTCGGTTTGTCCACTACAGAAACAGGGTACGCAATGTTTTTGGTAATGAAAGTTATACATTAATTGTACTGTTTCCCTGAACATTAAATTTGGGTCAATATATTAATGGATGTTCCATTAAAAAAAAGGATGATTCAACGAGATCAGGTGTCCCACTTTTTTGTAAGTCCTCTTTTTCTGAGCTGTCACATATACATATGGTTAAGCTAGTTATTTTCTGTTCTACATACAGCCGTAAAGTTACCAACGTGGAACTGATGACAAGAACTAGACAAGTGCCAGTGGAACAAGAGATGAGAAGAAGACGATGGCGATGGATAGGACACACACTTAGGAAACCTGCAGATAGCATTACAAAGCAGTCCTTGTTCTGGAACCCCCAGGGCAAGAGAGGCAGAGGTAGACCAAGAAGCACATGGAGAAGAGAGCTGGAAACGGAGGTGAAAATAATGAGGAGAACATGGAAAGAACTTGAGATGATGGCACGTGACAGGAGGACTTGGCATGTGTTTGTTGAAGGCCTATGCTCCTTTGGGAGTAGAGGGTTATGAATGAATGAATACAGCCGTGTTAGTGATGAGAGAGATGTTGTTCCTGTGACGTTACAGACAAACAAGTCTATCATGGTTTATCCCCAGCAATTTGTGTGTAGTCGTTCTAGGGATGAGATAAATATGTTGTTTCTTAGATGTCACAAACACAACGTCCGGACTCGTTTGTCTCAACATTCTCCTGGGAAACGTGTAATTGATGAGATAAATACGTTGTATTTTGACTGTCCTTGAAAAATGTCTGGTCTGTTTAGTCTACACCGATTAGCACGCAGGTGTATTAGTCAATGGAGAAATATATTGTTTCTGTGCTGTCACAGGCAAACACAATTTTTTATTTCTGTGTTGTGGCGTTCAAACACGCCCAGCCCGTTCGATAATCTCCATAGGGACATGTTAGTAACGAGAATAACATGAGTCTTTTATGTCATCCCAAGTTAATTATCTAATTGGTACTTGCTACTCTCAGCAATGTAACCACATTTGTACAATCAATCAGTTACTTTGTAAGACAGCTCTATGTGGGAAAACCACGTTTTAGAATCAATCAAACCGGGTTGCCGTATCAGAATTCACTGGAATAAGTGAACATTAATGCAGCTAATCTGCTTGACAATTCTAACTTTGCTGTCTATTCCTCAGAGTTGAGTCAGCTCTGGCATGCTTAAAAGTTTACAAACGCTTAGAACGCAAAGAAAATCTTAAAGAGTGCACATGTAATGGTATGGTGTGAAAGTTTGTGTTCAACCAAGTGTTCAACTGCACATTAGTCCTTTGAATCAAGGTAGCACATTATGCAATTCAGATCAGAGAAATATGAACTGTATTTCAAGCAATCCCTTCAGTCAACACGGTTTTAAGGAAACAACTGATACTCAAACTTTTGTCTGGATGTGATGAGAGATGTAAATGTCTCTTAGCTTATTTGGGAATTATATTTTATTGCACAAGCTCGATTTTATCGTTGGTACTTAAGTACGAACATTTCTACCAGCACCAAATTAACATCGCCGGATTAAAGCCACACTAACATATATATGTCATATCTAGTATGTGAATTCCACATAATTCCTTGAGTTGAATTCCTTTCCTACATTTTCAGTTGAATTATATCTCTCTCATCGCTGGCAAGGGGTCATGAGTTTCTTCAGGTCTTCCCTGAACGTTTGATTCATAAAGGCGTATATAAAAGGGTTTACAACATTGTAGATAAAATAATCGTAGAAGATAATTAGATTCAACGGAATCAGATCATTGGCCATCAGCAGTGCCGGAAGAAAGGCAATAATAAAAACAAGTGTCACAATAAAAAGCATGAATGCAGTTTTAATGTTCGCCCTGAAATGTCGATCTCGAACGGTACCTGGTCGTTTCCTCTGAAGACTCGTTGGTTGTGTGTCTACGTGTGTTACTTTTGCTTGTGGATGTATTTTTCCTGTTTCTTCTGCTGCTAAAGCTGTTTCCTGTGTCTGCGATAAGTCACGTTTGCACGAGGTTGGTTGGAGAGCCAGAGATTCGGGTGAAGCCGCTGGAAGTGGCTGTGGATGTGGAAGAAGAGGTGTTTCTTCAGGAGCTGTACCACGAGGTGAACAACTAACTGCGTTATTAGCACCATCATCGTTATTGTCAGGAATTTCATATTTATCATTACTCAGCTTAGCGGAAACGTCAAGCATGTTTCTAATTTCATGATTATGTTCATTCGTGATATTTTTGACGATTTTCCCGTCGCGTAAGTCTGTGCCTTTTTCATCTTTAGCGTCGAAACAGCGATTTGAAGTAACATCGTAAGGACTTGACTGTGGACCAGTATAAGCGCCGTGTTCTTCTTGACTAAGCAGCAGCGGGCCCACATACATACTGCTGTTCTCTTGACTTTGTTGTGGACCTACATACAGTTGATTTTCCTTATGACTTGATTGTAGGCCGACATACACATTGTTTGTCCCCTGGCTTGACTGTGGACAATTATGAGCACTGTCGTCCTCTTGACTCGCCTTTGGATCAATATATGAATGGTTTTTATCTTTGCTACAGTGTGGGCCAATATTTTCATCTTGCCATGACTGTGCGCCAATATAGACACTGTTTTTCTCTTCAGTAGACTGCGGGCCAATATAGACACAATTTTTCTCTTCATTCGACTGTGGGCCAATATAGACACAATTTTTCTCTTCATTCGACTGTGGGCCAATATAGACACAATTTTTCTCGTCATTCGACTGTGGGCCAATATAGACACTATTTTTCTCTTCATTCGACTGTGGGCCAATATAGACACTGTTTTTCTCTTCATTAGACTGTGGGCCAATATAGACACTGTTTTTCTCTTCATTCGACTGCGGTCCAATATAGACACAACTGTCTATTTCTTTCCAAAAATAGTCTCCTGCTGTTGATGGCTCGCAGGAAGGTAGAGACACTTTGGACTTCGTGTTGCTCTGGGCATTTCCATTGGCAGCATTACTGCCACGATTGCGACTTTTCGTGAGAAAACTGAATCTATCCTCTTTCTGCACTTTGGGTTTTGGAATAACAGGCAATGGCTTTTTTTGACGGTCAGATTTAGTAAAAGCACTAGGGTCATTTCTGGCCGTAAGATTTTTTTACGAATATTCTTGCCATCTTTTCTAGTCTGGTTATTCAGACCTTTTGGAACGCCGCCATTGATAGCTGTCATCTAAGTTTCCTCGCGTTGATTCTCCTTCGTTTTATTTCCTGGTGTTGGGTACAAGTTACGTTTCTTTCGTTTTGCTTTATTAACTCGACGAGTGAAGATGGACTTGTAGATAAGTGTGTAAAGAACAGCCACCGAGATGTATGCCAGAATAAAGTTGAGAGCATGAATCTTCTCATATATCTCAAGAAAATCCTGACTGAAAATAAAGGTATTATTGACGCATTGTCTGTAGGGAGCGATATTCAATCTGGAATTTGCGTTGGTTAAGTTTTTGAGTGCTAAAATCCTTTCAACTTCCGCTTTGTCATTGAAAGCCACAGTGCTGTGAGGAAAATGTGCATTGCTGGTTAAATTTGATTAAATATGCCATTCGTTGACGTAAGTTCCGTGGCTCAGAGCTGTGATTATCCCGAAAATTACCGCGGGAATGCTCATGCAGAAGATAACAGCTTTGGCTCGAGGTAACGTAAAGACGTAAAGGAATGGATGGCAAATGCAGAAGTATCTGTCTAACGCGATGCCGACCATGATGTACACTGAGAATGGTACAGTTGAGGTGATCAGAAACATGTAGGTCTTGCAGGCTAGGTCGTAGACAAGGTTGTACTTCAGAAGTTCAAAGATGATCGTGAAAGGAATCGTCACGAGGCAGGTGAAAAAATCGGTACCTAGAGAAAGTAAGGAAAGAATTGTGAGTGCAATACACAAGCAAAATTAGTAACCATAATAGTGTTTTCATCATCACCAGTATCAGTATATTCATCGTCACCATCAATATTATCATCATGAGTATTATCACCACCACCATAACCATCATCATCCTCACGATTATTATCATCATCGCCTCTATTATCATAATCATCATCGACATCATCATCACCACTACCTTTTCATTATCATCATCATCACAGCTATCAACATCATCACCACCATCATCATCATCACCACCATCATCATCATCGTCACCACCCTCTTCATCGTTATTATCATCACCACTAACACCATCATCATCATCATTCACCATCATCATCATCCTCACCAACACCTTCTTTTATTTGTGTACGTAAGTATTTTGTTGTCTTCATTATATATTTAAATATGAAAAGTCAATAGGAAAAACCAGACATGTCACATTTTGATAAAAAATAAAGTCAGCACATTAAGCAAACTTCAAAGAAAGTGTAAAAAGTAAAATTATATTTGTAAACACGTTCTTCTCTAAGAATATAAAGCACAAAAACAGGCCATCCTTCTTTGTGTCATAGTGTTTCAAATTTTAAAATTCAATTTTCTCGAACTTCATTTTTGTGACATGTCAGGTTTTTTCTAATGGAGTCTTCATATTTTTCTTTATTTTTATTATTGTGATAATTTATATGTGTGAAAAACCTAAAGTGAGAATTAAGTGAAGAACATAAAACTCTTATGTCTATAGTTTCACGTTCTCCACTTAATTCTCAATGTCTTTCCCTTCTGTGAGAAAGTGAGAATTAAATGGAGAACATGAAACTCGCATTTCTATAGTTTCATGTTCTCCATTTAATACCTCACTTTCTTTCCCTTCTGTCTTTTTTGTGTGTCTGTCCCTGGTGAAGGCCTTGTGGCCGCAACGTAGGTTTTTCCTTGTCCTTTCTCTTAGTAAGACGTATTACTTTTTGTGTTTTTGTTTGTTTTTTCCGTTTTACCCCCGTCTTACGGCAGTTCTCTTGATATACTCATATCATGTAGAGGCCAAGAGTTTTATCAAGAGCAGATACAGGAGCAAGTAGGAAGCAGAGCATCCAGTCCACAACAAAGATGATGCTTATTACCAGCTCAGCAGAAGTGAATAAGTGGTGATCTCCAGACTTGACACTGTCCACAACAGATTGGAATATCATCTATTCAACAAGCTAAAGATAGGAACTACCAATAAGTGTAACTGTGGCACTGATAAAATGGCTTCTGAACATTTACTTCGAAGGGACCCAACGTACTAGGAACAGAGACAGCGCATATGGCGGCCATCACCAGTATCATTCCTGGAAAAAACTCCACCTAGATACCAACAGAGTCAGACTGACCACTGCTTTCTTTGAAAATATTCAAGTTGACGTCTGAAAGTGAATGAAGAAACGGAAGAAGTATAGTTTTGATTTGCACGAAGGCGTGGTCAGTTCGAAGGACTGAAATGGTATGGCAAAGACACAAATGTGGAATTGATGACAAGAACCAGACAAGTGCCAGTGGAACAAGAGTTGAGAAGAAGTCGCTGGCGATGGATAGGACACACATTGAGGAAACCTGTTGATAGCATTACAAGGCAGTCCTTGTTCTGGAATCCACAGGGAAAGAGAGGCAGAGGTAGACCAAAAAACACATGGAGAAGAGAACTGGAAACAGAGGTGAAAATGATGAGGAAAACATGGAAAGAACTTGAGCGGATGGCACAGGACAGGAAGACTTGGTATGTGTTTGTTGAAGGCCTATGCTCATTGGGGAGCTAAAGGGTATTGATTGATTGATTGAAGAGGTGGTCAGTTCGATTTACAGCCTCAAATTAGGCGTCTCTAGCGAATTGCATGACCAAGAAATTGTCCGTATCTGTCTGTGTCTCATAAGAGGGTCCGGGGGGATATATTGAGAGGAGAACAACAATTAAAAGAAATGAATTTGCTTATTTGAGGTCATAAATATCAAACGAAATATACAGTATTTATGTATATGTTTTTTTTTAAATTTAGAAATACACAAATAGCTAAATATTAATTAGATAAATACGCAATTAAGTTAATACCCAAATAAGTTAGTACAAACATTAAACAATAATAATAATGAAAAAAAAAATTGTGCGCATACAAAATAAATCCAAAAATAAATAAATGCACAACAAAATAAATAAATACATGCAAAAAATAAGTAAATACTAAAATAAATAAATGCAAAAACAAATAAACACAAAAATAATTACGTGCAACAATATTTAAATGCAAGAAAAAGTTAATGCACAAATAAATGAATACAAAAATAAATAAAGGGAAAAATACAAAAAAATGTAAACATAAGTACATAGGAAGATTCTCGTGTTGTTCTTGGGTCTCTGTGATGAGGTAATGAATAGGCCTACTGTCACCTCAGGTAAGATATTATTATGAGGTTGTTCATGAGGTTGTCGATCTTATCAGGTAAACAAGATGTCTACTGGAACAATCGCTGCACGAGCGTAAAGATAATTTGATGCAGGTTTACTGCAAGGGGACCAGGTGTAATGGTAGTTTACTGCAAGGGGACCAGGTGTAATGATGGTTTACTGCAAGGGGGGGACCAGGTGTAATGGTGGTTTACTGCAAGGTGGGACCAGGTGTAATGGTGGATTACTGCGAGGTGGGACCAGGTGTAATAGTGGTTTACTGCAGGGTGGGACCAGGCGTAATAGTGGTTTACTGCAAGGTGGGACCAGGTGTAATGGTGGTTTACTGCAAGGTGGGACCAGGTGTAATGGTGGTTTACTGCAAGGGGACCAGTTGTAATGGTGGTTTACTGCAAGGTGGGGTTAGGTGTAATGGTGGTTTACTGCAGGGTGGGACCAGGTGTAATGGTGGTTTACTGCAGGGTGGGACCAGGTGTAATGGTGGATTACTGCAAGATGGGACCAGGTGTAATGGTGGTTTACTGCACGGTGGGACCAGGTTTAATGATGGTTTACCGCAAGGTGGGACCTGGTGTAATGGTGGTTTACTGCAGGGTGTGACCAGGGGTAATGGTGGTTTACTGCAGGGTGGGACCAGGTGTAATGGTGGTTTACTGCAGGGTGGGACCAGGTGTAATGGTGGTTTACTGCAAGGTGGGACCAGGTGTAATGGTGGTTTACTGCAGGGTGGGACCAGGTGTAATGGTGGTTTACTGCAAGATGGGACGAGGTGTAATGGTAGTTTACTGCAAGGTAAGACCAGGTGTAATGGTGGGTTACTGCAAGGTGGGACCAAGTGTAATGGTGGTTTACTGCAAGGTGGGACCAGGTGTAATGTTGGTTTACTGCAAGGTTTGACCAGGTGTAATGGTGGTTTACTGCAAGGTGGGACCAGGTGTAATGGTGGTTTACTGCAAGGTGACCAGGTGTAATGGTAGTTTACTGCAAGGTGGGACCAGGTGTAATGGTAGTTTTCCTGCAAGGTGGTACCAGGTGTAATGGTAGTTTACTGCAAGGTGGGACCAGGTGTAATGGTGGTTTACTGCACGGTGGGACAAGTTGTAATGGTGGTTTACTGCGGGGTGGGACCAGGTGTAATGGTGGTTTACTGCAATGTGTGACCAGGTGTAATGGTGGATTACTGTAAGGTGGGACCAGGTGTAATTGTGGTTTACTGCAAGGTCACCAGGTGTAATGGTGGTTTACTGCAAGGTGGGACCAGGTGTAATGGTGGTTTACTGCAAGGTGGGACCAAGTGTAATGGTGGTTTACTGCAAGGTGGGACCAGGTGTAATGGTGGTTTACTGCAAGGGGACCAGGTGTAATGGTTGTTTACTGCAAGGTGGGATTAGGTGTAATGGTGGTTTACTGCAAGGTGGGACCAGGTGTAATGGTGGTTTACTGCAAGGTGGGACCAGGTGTAATGGTGGTTTACTGCAAGGTGGGACCAGGTGTAATGATGGTTTACTGCAAGGTGGGACTACGTGTAATGGTGGTTTACTGCAAGGTTGGACCAGGTGTAATGGTGGTTTACTGCAGGATGGGACCAGGTGTAATGGTGGTTTACTGCAGGGTGGGACCAGGTGTAATGGTGGTTTGCTGCAAGGTGGGACCAGGTGTAATGATGGTTTACTGCAGGGTGGGACCAGGTGTAATGGTGGTTTACTGCAGGGTGGGACCAGGTGTAATGGTGGTTTACTGCAAGGTGGGACCAGGTGTAAAGGTGGTTTACTGCAGGGTGGGACCAGGTGTAATGATGGTTTACTGCTGGGTGGGACCAGGTGTAATGGTGGTGTTGTGTAATGGCTACCAAGGAATGTTATATGCGGGGAGCATTTAGGTTCTGGCTTGGTGAGTATGTCTTCAATCGTTGCTGATGTTTACGCGAATGCTAGGTTGAGTAGACGAAGGGTTAGCATCATACTTTTAGCCTGAACACAGCCACACATTATTGGTCTTAGCTCGTACAACAGTGTTAATGATTAATCAATGAGTTGGTGAAGACTGGTCCACATCCAAATTTATTCACAGTAGCTCCAACAATAATTCAGCATAAATAACATTAAGTAGATTGCATTCATTAAGGTCCAGTGTCAGTCAATCGTGGTAAACAACGTAAGAGGCATACTATTCATAAATCTCAATTCTGGCCGTACGAGACTAGCGTTCCGGTTAAAGCAAGCCGTGAACGAAGTATGGCGGCAAATGTAAATATATGCTGACGATCGAAAATGTTTACCTCAAAATACAGTCACAATGCTTCCCATGGAAGCTGTAACCCTTGACGGCCCATAAACACATCTTATACAATCGTGGCGACCAAATCTCATTACAAGCCACTGAGAAAATATATCGAATAACACATTCACCACGGGAACACAACCATGGCACGTCCCGTCAGGGCTGTTTACATTTTATCACTCGCACGGGAAACTGACCGCTCGGCTGCGCATGGGCAGACGATACATACGTCACGTTATATATTTATAGCTAATGCAGACAGCTGTATTTCAGTAAAGGATTGACATACGCCTGTGCGCAAAAGCCGTACACAACAACCACCCCGTCCTCTCGGGGAAAAAAAATGTTTTTTTTTTCAAACATTCCCCGAATGAAAGAACGGCCAAAATTAAATACATCATAATAAAAAATTTTCAACCGTAGAACAATAAATTCTCAAAGTCCAGTCGAAGTCAAATCTACTGGAAATATTAATGAAAGTGCATGAAAAAGACTGTCATCAGTCAATACATTATCATAAGAATATGAGAGGCAGAAACAAAGAAATGTAAACTAATAATGCAATAAAGAAAAGATCATCTTGTAATGTATATGTTAAAGTAATGATATCACTATAGCATAAGAGAATTGTTACATAAAGAGAATCAAACTAATAAACATGCGAAATATAAGTAAGGTTATGTCTTTTAGGGAACATTAAGAAGGAAAAAAAAAAGAAAAAGTTAGAAGAATTTATACATCATGTAGTTTTCATACTGATCTATTGGTAAATATGGTACTGCATTGTTTCCAATTGGCAACAATATGTCTTTCACATGTGCTTATAGCACTAAAGTAGAGTTATTCATTTGACACGAAAGTAGATTGTTACTAAGCAACAAAATGTTCAGGTCCTCATAGTATGAAGGTATCGAAAGTCAATCATCCAATGTAAATGAGTGGATTACGTAAATACATTTGAAAGTCACGCAGCAGTACTGAATGTCAACCATGCGCTTATATTTGGATCACATAATAATGTTAATTAGTATCGTTAAAGTCTTGTTGAGGGCAGCGGGAGAGTAAATCAGCTAACACATTTTCAGTGCCCGGAATAGCTTGGACATCAAATGCGAACGATTGCATCAAAATAGAATAGCGCGCAACCCTAGGATTCTTGTGGTTCGATTTCATGAGGAATGACAGGGAGCGCTGGTCTGATTGTATAATAAATCTTGATCCAAGAAGGTACCTCTCCAGTTTCAAAACAGCCCAGACGATGGCGAGCAATTCGAGCTCGATTGCTGGATATTTTCTTTCTGCATCCGTCAGCTTCCGTGATATGTAGAAGTTAGGATGAAGTGTACCGTCAAAATTCTGCATCAATACAGCACCAACACCTTTGGAAGACGCATCTGTGCGAAGATAGAATGTCAAATTTTTATTTGCTAACCTCAATATTGGAGGGGTTGAAAATAAACTTTTAATATAAGCTAAGGCTGCTTGGCACTCTTGAGACCAGTGCACATGATTGGGAGAGCCCTTTCTTAATAAAGCAGACAGATCAGCAGTGAGATTGGATAGATTCGAAATGAATCGACTGTAAAATTGAATAAGGCCGAGAATACTGCGCACTTGTTTCTTAGTAGTGGGCACAGATATGTTCAAAATCTTGGACACATTAGACAGTTCAGTTATAAGCAAACCATGACCAACTCTATGACCAAGGAATGATATTTCTCCAAAACCGACAAAAATTTTAGAAGGTTTGGCAGTTAGATGGTGTGAACGTAAAGTGTCCAGCAATGAAGTGAGACCTAAGAAATGATTTTCCCAAGAAGTAGTAAAGAGGCATATGTCATCTATATATGTAATAATATCAGACCTGTTAGAAAAAATTTTACGCATCATCCTGACGAATGTGACAGGAGCATTCATCAGTCCAAAGGACATATAATTCCATTGAAATAACCGCTTAGGTGTTGTAAAAGCAGTAAAGGGCTTAGCAGTTTCCGATAAAGGAACCTGCCAGTATCCTTTAGTGAGATCAAACTTAGTGAAAAAAAAAACAGCTGTAGCTAGTCTTGGCAAAAGGTCTTCTAATAACGGTAAAGGCTCAGCATCAAAGACAGTAATATTATTGAGTTTGCGATAGTCAATACATAGTCTTATATTGTCATCTTTCTTTCTAACAATGACCATCGGGAAAGCAAATGCAGAATTTGATGGTTCAATAATACCCAAACGAAGCATGTCGTCAAGTTCTTTATTAACCTTATCCTGAAAATGGATAGGAATGGGGTATGGTCGAACTCGAATAGGTCGATCTTCCGTGAGAAGGATATCATGAGTGATAACCGATGTATGACCAGGAATGTCTGTCAGAACATCTGGGAAAGATTAAAGAAGATCAGACACCTGCTGACGTTGGTCGGATGATAAATCCGTACAGATAGAAACATCCTTCCACGTCTCAGTAGCAGTTAAAGGCATGACAGGAAGATCCATAGGTAAGTCAGGAAACGCAGATTCTTCCTCCTGAATCACAGACAGGGAAGAAAAATGAGTAGTAAGCCTTGTGGGTTCATTTACTGCATGAAAGACAGCCTGAAGATATTCAGGTCGAGTATGGAATTCTTTGAGCATGTTTATATGGAAAGTTTTGTTTTTTCCCCTAACGTCAAGTACATAGTCAACATCAGAAATGCGTGAAATAACTCTGTAAGGACCACTCCAAGCAATGAGTAATCTGTTGTCCTTTCTAGGAAGAAGCACAAAAGCTTCATCCCCAGGCACCAGGTGTCTTAGTCGTCTGTTACGATTCTGAAACTGACGAGCTTTTTCTTTAGCAGTTTCAGAAAATGCTGTTGCCAACTGACAAGCATCAATTATCTTACGTCGGAGGTTTACGACATACTCGTAAGATGACATGGTGTCTTGAGTCATTTCTGAGTCAGTGAGCAAATCTTTAATAAGAGACATAGGACCTCTAGGTTGAGCTCCGAAGACAAGTTCGAATGGCGAGAAACCGGTCTGTTCATTTGGTACCTCACGGTACGCAAACAGCACGGCGGGTAAAACCCTGTCCCAGTCTTGTGGATAGCTGACTGTAACTTTGCCTAATAATTGTTTAAGCGTCCTATTTAGCCGTTCTACCATACCATTGCTCATTGGATGGTACACGGAGCTAAGCGATCTGTCAATGTTTAGTTGTTGCATAACACCAGTCATGGCCTCAGAGACAAACTGAGTACCTCTGTCTGATAGAAGTTTTCAAGGGAAACCTAGCCTGGAAAAGATTAAGAAAAGAGCATCAGCCACGTCTGAGGTGGTGATATTCTTCAGAGGTATAGCCTCTGGCCAGCGCGTGCACATGTCAATACATGTGAGGACATACCTGTGTCCTCTAGCTGACATAACAGGAAGTGGGCCAATAATGTCTATGGCCATCTTCTCAAAGGGACGTACAGGTATATCTGAAGCCTGTATCGGTGCCAAGTGATAGGCTCCCTTTGCTTTGACCTCCTGGCAAGTAACACAGGAGCGACAATATGTAGCAACATCCCTAGATACACCAGGCCAAAAGAAGGAAGAGAGCACTCTGGATCGTGTCCTAGAGTAGCCCATGTGTCCAGCACAATGAGAATCATGGGCGTGTTGCAGGATATAAGTTCTAAACTGTTTAGGAACCATGACCTGTTGTTTAAGAGCAGAAGAATCTTTAAACATTCTGATCAGGATACCATTCTTAAGGATGTACCATTGACGAGGGGCATTATTTACAAGCATCTCCTCACCACTTACCAAACGAAAAAATTTCTGCAAAGAATCATCATCTCTTTGCAACGTTGCAAAACATTCTTTGTTAATAGTAGCTTGAAAATCATAATCCTGATTTTCAGGCACAATGTTATCAATCGCTTGAGCTTGTGCTTGAGCCCTTGTTGTTACTGCATTCGCAGTTAAAATGTTTTGCCGTTCCCATTCAATAATTTCACCAGGTGTGCAATCTTTGCCACCGTGGATACGGCCAACAATAAGGTCAGTGATTGGGTTTTTTAAAAGACACACTTTAATTCTCCCTGTGAAAAATGGAGTCGCTATGTGAACAATAGCTGTGGGATAGAACTCTACTGTTCCCCCAAATGTGACACATTTAACAAAATCTCCAGTGGAGCATGATGGGTGCACTAGAGATTGGCGAACTCCCACCGTTGTGCAACCAGTATCTCTGTGCACAGATACCTGCGTATCGTTTAATAGGCCCTTATGAAAGTTTAAGGTGCCTTTGCCATCATGAGCAGCAAGTGCTGTCATCGTAGGAAGTGGATGACCGCATCTTAATGTAGATACCACATTAGGCTGAAATAAAGTTCGGCAAACAGGACACTGCGAAGCAGCATCAAAGTCAAAAAAAGAACAAGCAGCAGCCTGATTTACCGAAAGATTACTTTGAGTAGCACTAGATGTATCAGCAGATTGTGCTGAATTAGCATGATAGTTTGTACGTTCAACGCTCCGAGAGCGGAAAGGATGGTTATCATTCTGATTATTATAGGAATAATTCCGGTTTCTATTGTCCTGTGAATAATTAGACCTTCTAGGAGTTGCATATTGGTTACTGTATCTATTACAATTCCAATTTCCCCTACTCCTGAAAAAATTATCATTTCGTTTCCATCCTCTCTGTGGTTGGAATTGGTTCTGTTCTAGTCCCCGAAATTGTCTAAAATTTCCTCTAGACGGGGGAGATTGATTATCGTAAGAGTTACCACCTTGAAAGTACCCATAGTTATTACCTCTACCACGACCAAAATTCCTGTCGAGACTCTGAGACCTTGGTCTTATGTTTTTGTTGTTCCAAGATGACGCTAATGCCACAGGTAGAGCCTCTTTGATGTGAGAGTTACTCACACATGTGCCTGGGTGAGCGGTAATAAACTGTCTTCCCAATTCTTCCACCAATGTCAAATCCGTAGGTTTCCGTTCATGAAGGTATGATAGGAACTGCTGGTTAACAGAAGACAACACTTTGTCTCTGAGCATTAAGTCCATTAGTGCCTCATATGTTTGTGGAATTTTCGATAATTCAACCCATCTGTTGAATGTTAATTTAATGGCAGCAATAAATTCCGAGAAGTCCTTCCATGTTTCTGGCAACATGGTCTTAAAACGCATGCGATAGCCATTTTCATCCAATTGGTAAAGTTTAAGCATTAAAGCTCTGGCAGCTTCATAGTTATTCCTACTGGGACCGTCCATGGTACAAACCGAAGTTAATGCATCCCCTGTGAGGAATTCCATCAATCTACTACACCATTCAGATTTATCAATTTCATGTGCCTCACACATAGTCTGAAAGCGATTAAGGAAGCAAGAAATATCGTCTACGTTGGGTTTGAAAGTAGGCAAACGAAATCTACCAGATCCTGAAACATGTTTGTTTGAGGAACTTTGACTCTCAGAATTGTTTTGTTTAATATTTAGCAACTTGAGTTTTTCAAGTTCTAAAGATAACATCTTTTCATCATGTAATCTTTTTTTTATCTTCTGCTTCCATCGCAAGTATTTTCTCTTGGCTGGCTAAATCTTCAGCTCTTCTCTTCTCAGCTAATTCTTCATTTCTTTTTTCTCTGGCCAATTCTTCATTTCTATTTTCTCTGGCCAATTCTTCATTTCTATTTTCTCTGGCCAATTCTTCAGCCCTATGTTTCTGATATTCAGTCATAGCAAATTCTTTTAGGGCTTCTCCTTCCATGGCAAAGGCTTTGCCTTGTTTAACAAAATAGTCCAAGGTAGCCATTTTGGATCAATGTATACAAGTATTAAATAATTGTCAGATTTGTATAATCAATAATATTAATGGCTATTATCAATGCAATCAATGAATGGTAAGGAAAAAAAAATAATGAAAAAGACAACAAATATAAATATAGATAAGAGAAAAAAAAAATTTTGGAGCAAGATAAAGCACTAAGCGACAAAAGACATCATCAGTAAGCAACAAAAGAAAATATAAATGTCAAACTAAAGAGGAAAAATACAGCAAATTGAAACATTCTTACTGCTAAGTCAGAACAACACAGGACCAGAGACATTATTATTCTTTTAGGGCTTCTCCTTCCATGGCAAAGGCTTTGCCTTGTTTAACAAAATAATCCAAGGTAGCCATTTTGTATCAATGTATACAAGTATTAAGTAATTGTCAGATTTGTATAATCAATAATATTAATGGCTATTAACAATGCAATCAATGAATGGTAAGGAATAAAGCCACAGTATAAACATAAAATTTGTATGTAACTGAGAGACAGCAAGGAGAGACCAACAGATACGAACAACATTAGTGCAACTAAAGCAGAAATACCATACAACGACCACGCACAGAACACAAGACGGCACACCTATACAGACAGTGGTCGAAGAAAACCAGACAGAGGACCTAAGTCGCACGGCGAATATCAGCCGGATATTCCACTGTTGGAAATCTACAAGCAAACCTAACGAAACATCCGGTGTGAGCCCATTGAATCAATGAGATGAACGTCTTGCACCGAATCACCTCCCAACCAAACCCACAGGGACAAACAAACTAACAGAAAGGTACAGATATAACATGCAAGAAATAAGAACGAGCTCAGACCAATTTAGCACAGTTCACAAAAATTGCACATAAAGCCACTTAGCTTGGGGCCAAGGATGGTAAATCTGTCGCACAGCATCTCCTGGACAGGTTGTCAACGTAGCAAGGGCATATCACAGGTCGAGCAGCAATAATGTAGTTATTAGATATCCAAATAGAGCAGGAAGCACGACATCATTGCAATTTTTCTTACAGAAAGTTCAACTTGATAATGTTGGGCCTTGAAAACTTGACAAAACAGGCGTGTAGCAGCAGCCTGATTAATAACATGTACATCAGAACTTGATTTGAACTAGGAGTATTCACTGGGACTCTGCTGTAACGTCTTTCTTCAAAAACACAATAATTTGACCAGTTGTACAATGAGCAGAAAAATTTCGTCACAGTCATATATTTCCACCCGCATCAATTTCATGCCATGCGCAGAGGAAAGTATGCAAAACAGTTCCAGAAATAGTTCATAATGCGTAAACAATAGACAACATGGTGTGGTATCACTTTGTTCGATGTTGTTGAACAGTCAAAAAAAAAAAATCGTCCCCACACTGGCGACCAGAAATCTGTTGCGTAATGGCTATCAAGGAATGTTATATGCGGGGGGGGAAGGGCATTCAGGTTCTGGCTTGGTGAGTATGTCTTCAATCGTTGCTGATGTTTACGCGAATGCTAGGTTGAGTAGACGAAGGGTTAGCATCATACTTTTAGCCTGAACACAGCCACACATTATTGTTCTTAGCTCGTACACAAGTGTTAATGATTAATCAATGAGTTGGTGAAGACTGGTCCACATCCAAATTTATTCACAGTAGCTCCAACAATAATTCAGCATAAATAACATTAAGTAGATTGCATTCATTAAGGTCCAGTGTCAGTCCATCGTGGTAAACAATGTAAGAGGCATACAATTCATAAATCTCAATTCTGGCCGTACGAGACTAGCGTTCCGGTTAAAGCAAGCCGTGAACGAAGTATGGCGGCAAATGTAAATATATGCTGACGATCGAAAATGTTTACCTCAAAATACAGTCACAATGCTTCCCATGGAAGCTGTAACCCTTGACGGCCCATAAACACATCTTATACAATCGTGGCGACCAAATCTCATTACAAGCCACTGAGAAAATATATCGAATAACACATTCACCACGGGAACACAACCATGGCACGTCCCGTTAGGGCTGTTTACATTTTATCACTCGCACGGGAAACTGACCGCTCGTCTGCGCATGGGCAGACGATAAATACGTCACGTTATATATTTATAGCTAATGCAGACAGCTGTATTTCAGTAAAGGATTGACATATGCCTGTGCGCAAAAGCCGTACACAACAGGTGGTTTACTGCACGGTGGGACCAGGTTTAATGATGGTTTACTGCAAGGAGGGCCCTGGTGTAATGGTGGTTTACTGCAGGGTGGAACCAGGGGTATTGGTGGTTTACTGCAGGGTGGGACCAGGTGTAATGGTGGTTTACTGCAAGGTGGGATTAGGTGTAATGGTGGTTTACTGCAAGGTGGGATTAGGTGTAATGTTGGTTTACTGCAGGGTGGGACCAGGTGTAACGATGGTTTACTGCAGGGTGGGACCAGGTGTAATGGTGGTTTACTGCAGGGTGGGACCAGGTGTAATGGTGGTTTACTGCAAGGTGGGACCAGGTGTAATGGTGGTTTACCGCAGGGTGGGACCAGGTGTAATAATGGTTTACTGCAGGGAGGGACCAGGTGTATTGGTGGTTTACTGCACGGTGGGACCAGGTGTAATGACGGTTTACTGCAAGGTGGACCGATGTGTAATGGTGGTTTACTGCAGGGTGGGACCAGGGGTAATGGTGGTTTACCGCAGGGTGGGACCAGGTGTATTGGTGGTTTACTGCATGGTAGGACCAGGTGTAATGGTGGTTTACTGCAGGGTGGGACCAGGTGTAATGGTGGTTTACTGCAGGGTGGGTCCAGGTTTAATGGTGGTTTACTGCAAGGTGGGACCAGGTGTAACGATGGTTTACTGCAGGGTGGGACCAGGTGTAATGGTGGTTTACTGCAGGGTGGGACCAGGTATAATGTTGGTTTACTGCAAGGTTGAACCAGGTGTAATGGTGTTTTACCGCAGGGTGGGACCAGGTGTAATAATGGTTTACTGCAGGGAGGGACCAGGTGTAATGGTGGTTTACTGCACGGTGGGACCAGGTGTAATGATGGTTTACTGCAAGGTGGAACCATGTGTAATGGTGGTTTACTGCAAGGTGCGACCATGGGTAATGGTGGTTTACTGCAGGGTGGGACCAGGTGTAATGGTGGTTTACTGCAGGGTGGGACCAGGTGTAATTGAGGTTTACTGCACGGTGGGACCAGGTGTAATGTTGTTTACTGCAAGGTGGGACCAGGTGTAATGGTGGTTTACTGCAAGGTGGGACGATGTGTAATGGTGGTTTACTGCAAGATGGGACCAGGTGTAATGGTGGGTTACTGCAAGGTGGGACCAGGTGTAATAGTGATTTACTGCAAGGTGGGACCAGGTGTAATGGTGGTTTACTGCAAGGTGGGACCAGGTATAATGGTGGATTACTGCAAGGTGGGACCAGGTGTAATCGTGGTTTACTGAAAGGGGACAAGGTGTAATGGTGGTTTACTGCAAGGTGGGACAAGGTGTAATGGTGGTTTACTGCAGGGTGGGACCTGGTGTAATGGTGGTTTACTGCAAGGTGGGACCAGGTGTAATGGTGATTTACTGCACGGTGGGACCAGGTGTAATGGTGGTTTACTGCAGGGTGGGACCAGGTGTAATGGTGGTTTACTGCTAGGTGGGACCAGGTGTAATGGTGGTTTACTGCAAGGTGGGACCAGGTGTAATTGTGGTTTATTGCAAGGTGGGACAAGGTGTAATGGTGGTTTACTGCAAGGTGGGACCAGGTGTAATGGTGGTTTACTGCAAGGTGGGACCAGGTATAATGGTGGTTTACTGCAAGGTGGGACCAGGTGTAATGGTGGTTTACTGTAAGGTTGGACCAGGTGTAATGGTGGTGTAATGCTAGGTGGGACCAGGTGTAATGATGGTTTACTGCAAAGGGACCAGGTGTAATGGTGGTTTACTGCAAGGTTGGACCAGGTGTAATGGTGGTTTACTGCAAGGTGGGACCAGGTGTAATGGTGGTTTACTGCAAAGTGGGACCAGCTGTAATGTTGGTTTACTGCAAGGTGGGACCAGGTGTAATGGTGGTTTGCTGCAGGGTTTAAAGGTGTAATGGTGGTTTACTGCAAGGTGGGACCAGATGTAATGGTGGTTTACTGCAAGGTGGGACCAGATGTAATGGTGGTTTACTGCAAGGTGGGACCAGCTGTAATGTTGGTTTACTGCAAGGTGTGACCTGGTGTAATGGTGGTTTACTGCAAGGTAGGACCAGGTGTAATGGTGGTTTACTGCAAGGGGACCAGGTGTAATTGGGGTTTACTGCAAGGTGGGACCAGGTGTAATGGTGGTTTACTGCAAGGTGACCAGGTGTAATGGTGGTTTACTGCAAGGTGGGACCAGATGTAATGGTGGTTTACTGCAAGGGGACCAGGTGTAATGGTGGTTTACTGCAAGGTGGGACCAGGTGTAATGGTGGTTTACTGCAAGGGGACCAGGTGTAATGGAGGTTTACTGCAAGGTGGGACAAGGTATAATGGTGGTTTACTACAAGGGTCCAGGTGTAATGGTGGTTTACCACAAGGTGGGACCAGGTGTAATGGTGGTTTACTGCAAGGGGGGACCAAGTGTAATGGAGGTTTACTGCAAGGGGGGAACCAGGTGTAATGGAGGTTTACTGCAAGGTGACCAGGTGTAATGGAGGTTTACTGCAAGATGGGACCAGCTGTAATGGCGGTTTACTGCAAGGGGGTCCAGGTGTAATGGAGGTTTACTGCAAGGGGGACCAGGTGTAATGGAGGTTTACTGCAAGGGGGACCAGGTGTAATGGAGGTTTACTGCAAGGTGGGTGGGGACCAGGTGTAATGGAGGTTTACTGCAAGGGGGGGCCAGGTGTAATGGAGGTTTACTGCAAGGGGGGACCAGGTGTAATTGAGGTTTACTGCAAGGGGGAACCAGGTCTAATGGACGTTTTCTGCAAGAGGGACCAGGAGTAATGGAGGTTTACTGCTCCATATGGAGCGAAAGAGGTAAAGAGGAGAACAACAACAACAAGGAGGAGGAGGAGAGGGAGAAGAAGAGGAAGAATGAGGAAGAGGAGAGGGAGAGGAATAGGAAGAGTGAGGAGGATGAGGGAGAGAGAAGAAGGAGGAGAAGACGGAGAAGAGAAAGAAGTAGAACGAGGAGGTGGAGGAGAGGGAGAAGAAGAGGAGGAGACGGAAAAGAAGAAGTAGAAGAGTAGAACGAAGAAAAGTGGGAGAAGAAGAAGAAAATGAAGAAGAGGAGAGGGAGGATAACGAGGAGGAATAGGAGTTGATGAAGTAGAATAATGAGGAGGAAGACGAGAAGAAGAAGATGAGGAATAGGAGGTAGAGGAGAATAAAGAGGAAGACGAGGAACGAACGAACGAACGAACATTATTTTCAAAGGGTTGAGAATTGGGGCACGCAGGCCCGTCTGACATTCTGCCCTTCCTTTCTCTCGTCTTTTATACTGATTTCATTTATTCTCAGATGCATTTTACATATCAATGTCAAGGAATTCAACGTTGTTGAAAGATTGAGGTAGGGGTAGGGGAAGACGAGGACGAGAAGAACAAGAACAAGTAGAATAAGAAGAAAAGAAGATGAAAAAGAAGAAGAGAAACAAGAAGATAACTACCACCAGTAGGCCTATAACTGTATTAAAAAAAAACTTGCTAAAAGAACATTAGCAAACAAGTGCTGAGTATGTCTTTTTTTGTTTGTTCTATTCACCTCCTACATGGCGATGTCTTCTATCCCGGTTAAAGTACCGAGGTGCCTCAAACAAGACAAAAAACACAAAACAGAGGGATCTTGACCGTCATGAGTCGGTCATTTATTCCCTTTGGGGGCCCCGCTAACTTGCTGACAATTGCTGTTTTGATTGCAAATCCAACCCCTGTTTCTCGTCTTTCTTCAGTTCCTCTTCCGCTCCAAAAGAATGTATAACCTGCACCCTTTTCGCAAAGTTGGCCCTCGCCTGCAAGTCGAGTTTCACTCAGTGCTGCTATGTCAATGTTGTACCTGGCCAGTTCTCTCCCAATCAGGGCAGTTCGTCTCTCAGGTCTGTTTGCGTTAAAGTCTTTGTCAAGTAAAGTGCGCACATTCCATGCGCCTAGAATGAGGGGGAAAAATCTGTCCTTTCTTTTTCTTATATGTCGACCGCCGAAGTAGGGTACCCACCAACCGCGGTAAGCTGGTTAGGTAATAGTGAAGCAGGCAATGTTTAGGGCACCTTTTCTAGCCCCTTCCTCATGCCATGGAGGTGAGCAGTGCTTTCCTAAAGAGGGCTGCTCAGACACTCAGGGGGCTGCCGAATCCCACTGCTGCTCCGATCAGTGGAAGACGACCATATGGCCTGAGCCGCCTGTGTGTAGGTCTGCGACTACGACTGCCAGCGTACCCACGCCTGCCGCTTCGCCGCTCGCCCATCGCCACAGGACTTGTTGTGAGTGGATGGATGAACGGATGAATGGATGAAAGAATGACTTGCGCGGTGATTTGGATTAAAGTGAGGAAGAGTTGCGCAATTCGTCGACCTCACTCTCTCGCCTGGGT
Source organism: Oreohelix idahoensis (assembly GCA_024509875.1). NCBI lineage: Eukaryota > Metazoa > Mollusca > Gastropoda > Stylommatophora > Oreohelicidae > Oreohelix > Oreohelix idahoensis. The sequence goes on from JAMPIV010001960.1 coordinate 447,591, forward strand.
CCATCTCAATCCAGTGGCAAGACAAGTCAAGACGACTGGAGATGAAGTCAGGTGCAGTGGATGACCAGGGCTTTCTACGTGCCTCGCCGTGCTCCTTACGCTCCACAGCGCGTTGCTGGTAATCGCCGTCATGCCCGTTGAACCAACAGGTGGTTTCTTACGCGCAGTCTATCGAATCCAGTCTTCGCATGCATGGGTAGGCAGACCCTAACTCACCGAAGATTTATAACCATTCGGCTACCCTCACCTAGTTTAGCCGGCCTGTCAAAGCCGTTGTCCGGGGGTGGCCGCTGTCGCATGCTGACAGCTACGAGGAGCCACAGGTGAGAGCTGGATGCCAGGTTTGGACCAAAGGTGGCTGAGCTGCCCTAAAAAGGGCATGACAGCTCCTTCACCAGAGGTACTACCAATACCTGACTTCCCAACACCCACGTCATACTAGCTAAACAAGAAAACCCCTTTTTATGCTTCGTCTGCATAATTGTAACGTTTTCAGGTTTGCTGGTTAAGCCTACTGCATCAAATACACGCGTTTCTAAAAATAAAACTGGAACTATGGTTCTTATACGACCTTGATAGACACACTGCGTAATGACCTAGATTAACATTACATTAATGTCATTTTATGCACTACGTAAACTAAAAGACAGACGGGCTTAGAGAGAGAGAGAGAGAGAGAGATGTACGGAGGAACGCATGCAATGCTACCGCGCCGTCTCGCGATTGAAAATTAATGCCACCCCACGCGAAAGGCAGGCAGGCTTGATTTTTTTAAAATAAACAGTGACAAAAAACACTACCAATACACGGTTAGGTTTTGAAAACATGTTTAATGCTTATTAGGAAACATGACACAATACTGTTTTACGTCTGAAATCCTGACTTTATACTGACAGAACAGTCGAAAAGGCAGAACAGGTGGCGGTTCTAAGACAGTAAATAAAATAAAAACAAATACACGACTATCCTAGATTAATACATATTTGTAACGAAGCCACTTGGCTCTATTAAACTTATATATTTGGGTGCCTTAGGACTTGCTGACAAAGAATATGTTAGGTGTTATGCAAATAGTCTAGTAATTAACAAATTATAGCTAAAATACTATAGTGGTGTTGTCTGACAACACAGGATCATATTTGCTCATAATGGCGTGTTTGGACACTGCTTTAGGGGAAATGAGGCCACCACGTTAGATCCGATTTGATTGGCTAGAGTAATATGTAAGGCGAAACATGATTAGTCGACTGCAAATACTATTTTTGGTTGTTACTGGAAACGGTAGGAAGGGTACATTTTTTTCAAAGGCTTTTGTAAACATGGTCTCATTGGCTAGACCATTTGATATAGTCAATTAGGAGCGTCAGTTCAGGGCCACTTTTTGAAAATAAACTTACTAAGAAGCAAGTGCGTTGAGAACCAGCTCATATATTTCTAATAAAAGCCTGGGACAGAGGCAGATCGGAATTGTGCCATAACTCATCGCCAGTCAACGTACTTGTTTAATATTTCCATGAATTGTGGTACGCTAGACATATTTGATCTCTTTTAGATGAAAATTGAATGTGAATTGATAAATTATGTCTGTCTGTGTGTAGTTCAGTAGCAAACATGAGGCAAAGCCTAGATATTGCTCCACCATGTAAAAAATATTGTCGGAGAGGAGTTTAACTGCCTAGGCCTTTATGGGTTTGCCAAATGGTACTATGACATCTGTCTTATTGTATAGAAGGAATTAATGCTGGAATTGCAGAGGCGTTGTAACCATTAGGGAGAGGAATACTAGTGTATATTGTTACATACGAAGCTAGTAGATGGCCTACAGCGCTGAACTCGGTGTTTGTTATGTCTTGTGCTTCAGTGTGGAAATAGATTATAAATTAGTTCTGAAGTAGGAGGTACAACCTTCTTATTTCAGGGACCGTGGTACTGAAGTAATAGAGCAGCACCTGGTCTGAGTTTTGCTGAATCCAGAAGCTGGTAGCATACTCCTTGTTCAAGATATCAACCAGTGTTGTTTCTCAAGAAAACTATGAAGCAAGCGAGCAGAGGAGACAGTTTTCCTGCCGCCCGCACAGAAGTTAAGATTTCGTGGCCAGAGCAGCTCAATCTTGTATACCCCCCTCTAAAATTGACTTTACATTAAATCAAGAGGGACAGTTATTTGTTTCAAATAAAAGAAACTGTGAACCTTTCCAATATTATTTCCACCAGTATCAAACACATGAAGTCATGATGACAAACAACAACCTAGCTTAAAAAGCCAGTATTACCTCCTAGTACTACATCACAACTTACACTCATATTGTAATAATAATATGTCAGTACAAAGATCCTATGTATAAATTGTGTACATACAACTTGTGATTACATTTGATTGTGATTCCTGATTCACTCTGTAGTTGAATCAGGAAATCTAATATTGAAAGGAATTAATACATATTTTTAAAAAGTTAACACTTGACTCATTTAAGATAGTCTTATAGAGTGTTATATGTATGTGCTTGTCACAGTGTTGTAAGGTGTTGTGGATTTTAATTAAAGTATTTATCTGTCTGTTGTTGTTGTGACTTACACTTCTTCATTATCATAACCCTAGACATTCAACGTAGTCATCACAATAGCCCAGAATAAGTCTGGCTGAGGTCTAAATGTGGTAGCAAAGTAAGGTTATCTGTAACACACTACACCTATTAGATACAGATACCTTCACAGCTGATCTCAGTCAGTACACTAAGTCCACTATAAATATTTATATCATCCCACTTTACCACACTCGTTCAACGTGTACCAGCTTTAAATCTGGGGTTTGCTTGGCCAGGTTCTTTAAAACTTCCTCACCTGACAGGGTTGGGTTTATACCTTTAACAACACATCTTCTGGTGTCTTTTGAGATTTATATTTGTATTTTGATGTTGTGGGCCAGTTGAATCAATTTTGGTTTATTTTTCAGTTCTTATAGTAAAGTTTTGTTTTTTTCTGATTCATTTAGTGTTAGCGCTATTCCACTGTTTAGTTTTTGTATTTTGGCAATGGCTTTTTGTCAATTACTTTTTCCAGGATCACCAGGATTTTGTCTTCCGGGAGAGATCGACGCGTGGCTTCTGTTCCAGCCATTTGTGTTATTTTTACTTTTTTGGGGATTTCCTTTCGGTTGGAGTCTTCTTTGTTTGCTCCTCTTGTTTCATGTCTTTTTTGGTTGTATTTTCCTGGTTGCCCTGATTGTCATCTTCCCTGGATCCTATCTTTCGGTTCGCTGTCCTCGTTCCTTTCGCCTTTATAATAATGCTTAATGTTGTATTTACTTCTGAGCCTCCTTCCAGTTTTTCGCTTATTGTTTCTCTCCTGACCTTTATTTCTGCGTTTCTGACTTCAGGGTTCCTGGTCCTGTTTTTTTCTGTCAGGTTTGGCGTTTTGTCCTTTTCCGGTGTCTTGACCCACGCTTTTCCTTCCCCGGACTGTTTTCTGATTACCGGTGGCATTTTCCTGACTTTTAATTTAATAATACTCTTTTATTATGTGCTTGGTTTTGTATGAACTTTAATGTTTATCATTAGTCTCACTGCTTTAATCTTAAGTTATGTATATCCTTACTTTCTCTTCTTTTTTTAAAAATAATATTAACATTTAAGAAACTCTTTTAAACCTGTCTAGTAGACCTTGTTGAACAGTTAAATCTAGTTTGCATTTTTTCAGGTAGTTAAATTATATTTTGATGGATGAATATTATTTTTAGTAATCTATGGTTTTTTGGTTTATTGTATTTAATTTTCCTCACTACAATTCCTAAATTATTCAAATATTTATAGTAATAGTTAAATAGTCTCCTAACACTTAGTATTAACTGCAATAATCTAATACTTACAACAAACTACAAAGGAAATCTTACTTACTTGCTTAGTCGTTCCCCTTCTACCCTGAGGTGTAGAGGTTTGGAAGAGAGAGCGCCAGACTATTCTATCGGCTTTCTTCCTCCTGTCCTGGTTCCATTCTAGTCCTCGGTCCTTCAAAGACTGTCTAATGTTGTCCTCCCAGCGGACTCTGGGTCGTCCTCGGGGTCTGGATCCTTGGCTCTTTGTTTCCCATGCTTGTCGTGGTATCCGATCTTCTCCCATTCTGCAGACATGGCCAAACCATCTTAATTGGGACTGTTCTACTTGGGTCTGCAGGGGGTAGGATTTAAGGCCTTGACGTATCGTCTGGTTGCGTACCATGTCTCTTCTTGTTACTTCAACCACCTTCCTCAGATACCTCATTTCTGAGGTTTGGATCTGGCTTTTATGGGTTGTAGTCATTGCCCATGACTCGCATCCATATGTCAAGACTTGGACATAGGTGGAGCGGTATACAGCCATCTTCGTTTTCTTACCAACCTCTGTCTTGCTGAGGAATCCTCGATTTATGGCCTGAAAAAGTCTCCCAGCTGCTGCTTTTCGAGTGGCCAACTCTTCTCTGATGCCTCCCTTTCGGTCTATAATAGCTCCGAGGTAGCTGTGCCCCAGAATTTCATCACATTTCATGAAATACTGCATTTTTGTTTTTTAATGTTTTTATGAAGCCAAACTATTTCTCTCCACAATACATAGGTTTATATTGTCCAGTGATGCATAGTTCTTTACTTTTTAAAGGATAAGTGACCAGGGGGTGATCTTAATTTTCCTTGACAACGCATTGTTTACCTCTGGTTACTAACCACTTTTTTAAAACATGATGCACACACTAAAAAGGTGAAATGATAATAATTCCATGACTCTTCTGTACCAGAAAAACAGCAAAGAACCATTTAAGAGAAGGGAAATTACTTTCCTTAACTCAGTTCTTTATGTTCTAATGTGAAAAACGTGGGCTGAAAATTCCGAAAGATCTTGAGTTCAACCATTCATATTACACCTGTTTGAGTGAAAAAGTTACGTTTTTGTGGTAAGCTTTACAAATCTATTAAATAAGAACAATATGGGTGACAAAAAAAGAAGTAGGAAGTTAAGAAAACGAAAGCTTTTTGGCAACCAGCGCCCTGTTAGCACAACCGAAAATAATGAAGCAGCTGTTATTGATAACGAAGTTAAACCTTCTTCTGTGAAGAAATTGAGGAAAAGCACCCTCTCAACCCACACAAAAGATGGACAAACAAATAATGCTTTTATTCTTATGAGTATGGAGCACTTGAATAACTTCATAACGGCAAACATGAGATGTGTAGAATGTTGTGGGTTTATGGTGTCGTGTAGGCTCAGTGAAGATTCAAAGCAAGGTTTCTGTCACACAATCATTGTCAAATGTAGCAACTGCTTGTGGGAAACATCTTTCACAACATCAGGAGATACAGAAAATGTAGAGGAGACAGGAATAAACACAAAATTGATACCCTTCAAAACTATTATGGGCTAACAATTCGACAGAACAGTGGAAACCTTGAGAATATGAAAGCTGCCGTCAAAGCAGTTTTGCCTCATGTCGCTTCCACAAAGGATAAGCCGATGCATGAAAAATGCCCAGAAGGACATAATTCTTGGTGTGGCTATAAGAAGGACCCACTGTCTTATAAGCACAAGAATGGCCTACCGCAGGCAGTGGTAGAATGTATTCAACCAGTGTTTGATGATCTGTCGGATGAGTCCCTACTGTCAAAATGTCTCCACGGAAGGACACAAAACAACAATGAAAGTCTCAACAAATTAATATGGGATAGATGTGCAAAAGAACATTTTGTGGATAGATTCACAGTAGAAGAGGCTGTGTGGAATGCAGTATCTTATTTTAATGATGGATACTCATCAGTTCTCAAGCTCGTGACAAAACTTGGAGTACCAGTGAGTAGATTTAGTGTGAATATGTGCAAAGCTGGAGAACAACACAGAATTACCAACTCCATAAAAAAGTCTTCTGACAAAGTAAAAGCAAGAAGAAAGACTTTGAGAGGCAGCAGAAAAGGGTTTACTGACAAGGCAGAAGAAAAGGAAGGGGCTATGTACACTCCAGGAGGTCATTAAGATAAGGTAAGTGCACAAAATACTGTTTTTAAAAAAAAAATTCTGCTTTTTTCTTCTTTTTCTCACTTTCCCTATTTAGCATGACAGGTACATTTTGAGACGCGATATCTCAAGAATGAATTGTTGGAATGCTCTGAAACTTTGCAGACTGTTTCTTAATATCTTAAACCTTGTCCTGAACCAAACTTTGATTTGCTTTCTCAATGTGTTTTATTTGTAGAGATGTTTTGCATACTAATGAGGTTCGATAAATTTCCAATTCTATGTTTTTTACAAATGGTCACACATAGGACATGCTATATCCCAAATATTTTTGGTTTAGGACATAATGCACTCACTTGTGGACTTGTATGCAGAATTTCAACTCTGTATGTTGAGAAATAATTATGTTATGTGTGTTTAAAATAACCCTGCATTTTTTATACTGCGGCGGCCATTTTGAATAGCTAATTAGCATAATTATGCAATCACTCATATGGTTTGATTTCACTCTTACCAAGGAACATTTTGACATATATAGGCAAAATGTAAAGTTATAAATAAGAAAAATTCATGTTTCTACAACACGGCTACCTTGGTCGACCTGCTCCAGGACCTGTTCTCCCAGCTTAATCTGATGTCTTCTTTCTTCTCGTGATATCACCATGAATTTTGTTTTAGAGCTGCTTATGACCATCCATCTCTTCTCCAGCTCTTCCTTCCAGATTTGCAGGTTGGATTGGAGATTGCCTCTAATTTACAGAGGAAATCACCCACTTAAATTATGTCTATCACGATGTCTGCCAGAGCTCACACAAGCAAGTGCCACGTGGCGCTTGGATCTATTTAAATTTCTTTTTTTTTTTTAATATTATTATTCCAAACGATACTTAACTAGTTATTAATTAAAAGGGAATCGCCACTTATATTAATTTTTTTCTACCAAGCGTATAGAATTCCTAAGTTGTGAATATCCATGCTTTCTCTTTTTTTTAAAGATTTTATAATATTATTATTTAAGAAACACTTTTAAACCTGTCTAGTAGACCTTGTAGAGCAGTTATATCTAGTTCGAATTTTACCAGGTAACTAATATGTTTGTTTTCCTTAAATTATATTTTGATGGCTGAATATTATTATTTGTAATCTATGGTTTTTGGCTTATTTTATTTTATTTTATTCTCACAACAATTCCTAAATTATACAGATATTTAATACAATAGTTAAATAGTCCCCTAATGCTTAATATTAACTACAATAATCTAATACTAACAGCAAACTACAAAGGAAATCACCACTTAAACTATGTCTATCAAGATGGCTGCCAGATCTCACAAAAGCAAGTGCCACGTGGAGCTTGAATCTATTTATCTACAAGTTACCTAGTCACCCAAAATTAACAGCAATAACATAATACTAAAGATAGATAAAAATGTAATAGCTTATCTGAAAACTTGGGAAGCTTGATGAATCTCTCCACTGCTTCTCGTCCTGAAAAGGTCGTTTCAGCTTGCGTATTTAGAGTGTAACAAAAATGTGTCTTGCCGCTTCAGAAGACGGAAGTACATTGTGTGTGTCATGATTGGATTGCTGTCAATTACGAGGGGCGTTCAGAAAGTAATGCACCACATCGTTTTTCTCAGGAGCTGTTTATTCAAAAAGCATGAAATTTATATACAATATACATGGATATGTCATGTAAACATCGGTATTATTCAACATAATCCCCATCAACTTGTACGGCTTTATGCCAGCGCGAAACAATTGCATGTATTCCTAGCCCGTACCAGATTTTGTCTTGATCATGTAGCCATTTCTTCGCTGCATGAATCACTCCTTCATCATCTTCAAACCTTGTCCCACGGAGTGCATCTTTAAGTGGACCAAATAGATGAAAATCAGAGGGTGCCAAATCGGGACTATAGGGTGGATGGGGTAGTACAGTCCAATCCAATTTGGTGATTGCTTCCCGTGTTGCCAGACTTGTGTGAGGGCGCGCATTGTCGTGAAGGAGAAGCAGGTCTGCTGGATTCTTGTGCGGCCGAACTCTGTGAAAACGTTGATTGAGTTTTTTCAATGTCTTAATGTAAGCTTGCGAATTGATTGTCTCTCCTCTTGGCATAACGTCCACAAGAATCACACCTTCGATGTCCCAAAAGACAGTGATCATGACCTTTCCAGCTGAAGGAATTGTCTTGAATTTCTTTCTTCTTGGTGATTGCGGATGATGCCACTCCATTGACTGTCTTTTTGCCTCTGGTTCAAAATGATATGCCCAGGTTTCGTCACCTGTAACGATCTTAGCCAAAAAGTTCTCTCCATCAGCATTAAAACGCTCCAACAATTCAGAAGAAATTACTTTCCTTTGCAATCGGTGGTCATTTGTGAGACTTCGAGGAACCCATCCTGCACAACCTTAGAAAATCCGAGAGTTGTTATAACTGCATTTGCACTACCAATGCTGACTGACAGCTGAAAGGCCAACTGTTGAGTAGTGATTCTCCTATCAGTAAGAATAATGCCCTCAACGCGTATCAACATTTCTGCGTTGTTGGCTGTGGCAGGACGTCCACAGCGCGGCCGATCAAGCAGCTCCGTATCTCCACTTCCTGATTCTTTGATTCTCTGAACCTAGTGACTGACTGTACTTCTGTCGACTGCAAAACTTCCATACACATCACATAGACGCTTGTGAATATTCACAACAGTTTCCTTCTCTGCAACGAGAAATTCTATCACAATTCGCTGTTTATAACGCAAGTTGCTTACACGCTCCATTTCAACGGTTTAGGGCAGCCGTATTATTTGGCCGGTTGTAGTGCAATTTAGTGCACACAATTGGCATATGCCATATTTGAAGTGTGCAAAATTTCATGCTTCTATCTTCATTATTAGCTGAGAAAAATGATGTGGTGCATTACTTTCTGAACGCCCCTCGTAGATCCAGATATACGATGGCCCAGGTAAAAGCGTATATGCGTGAAACCAACAAAAGACATCCCCTGCATGGGAACATAGCTGATATCAAAAGAGAGAGAATAAAGAGGGGGGGGGATGTCATGGATAGCGCAGGCAAAGGAGACTATTCGACAGGTGACCCCAGTTGAAAATATATTTGAGAAGAGTGGAGTAAGTCAGATAAGAGCTGGATGAACTAGCAGTAAGTCATCATCAGCCTTGGTAGAGAATGTAGAACTTGGGCCAATGGGAGAGCAGAGCTAGAAATTGATTAGCTTATAAATGGTAATGCTGGTAATGATGATGCCATTGTGTACACTGATGGGTCTGTAATCTGTGGCAAAAAATCAGGGTGGGGCTACTCTAATAGAGTAAAGTGCAGAACCGTCGCTGTACATAGCGGGGCTTACATGACAACAACCTCCAGCAAGAGAATGGAGGTAGAGGCAGTTACTGCTGCCTTAAGATGGCTGTCTGAGACTTTATTAACAAAGGCAGTTATTGTATCAGACTCACAATCCATGCTTTGAAGGGTCCAAAATGGTTGGCTTCGACATGAATGGAAAATCTTCATAGAAGCATCGACTCTTCAAGAACTGACATCGATCTGCTGCCCTGGTCATGCCGGGGTACGTGGCAATGACAGAGCTCACAGACTAGCTTCAAGAACACCCGTAAAAGGTGCATTGACCATGGAGAAGGAAGAAATACTGAGGGCAATTCATGTTCGTCTATTAGAAAATGACACTGAAATCAATGAATCAACAAGGCTAAGACTGCTGGAATTTGGCATCAAACGTAAGACCAGCAGGGATGGACGTATGAGAGGACGCATCCACCGTGTATACAACCAGTGCGCAACAGGAACAATTAGCATTCATACCGACATTTGCTGAGGGAGACTGAGCACCTATGGCGTCATTTCCTTTTCCGGGCACACTTGTCCGTTCGCGTGCAACAAAAGTGTTAGGACTTCGATGCCTTAAGGGAAGTATTATATTTTTATACTTTTTTATATTTATTTAGGTTCTCATGTGTCCTATCTAGCCTTCACTTTATTTTCTTTCCTTGACGAAGGCCTAGTGGTCGTAACGTTGGCCATTTTCTTTGTCTTTTGTCCTCGTTAGAGAATCACATTTTTTTCGATTTCTTTTCACACCCATCCATTTAAATTGCTTGCAGCAATGATGTGAACATCAAAGATCTAGTTTCCACCCTAAAGGATAACAATACATAAGTACAAACACAAAGACATTAAACAAATAGAAACAAATACAATAACAGAATTCGGTCATGTAGACTTTGTTCCGGCAAGGACGCATTAGGTGGCTTTTGTATCAACTGAAGGTAAACATAACGAAGATGGAGTTTCTATAGGGTAGATCAAAAAAGGTTTTATCGATTGTTTTCTCACGCTGAGACCTAAATTATATTTAACTGAGATATACGATACATTCAACAAACATAACCATGTGATATTTGAAGCAGCAGAGATAGAGAAGTAAGGGGAACGTATCCACATTTTTTAAGAGGGGAACAACTTAACTATTTAAAAACTATAAAACTAAATAACATATTTTCATGATTTATTTGAATTTATCAATTCATTATAAAACGTTATTTATTGCAAAAAAGGTGCATGTATGTTAATTGGTTTATTTTTTAAACTCTTAAAAGGTTCTTTTGTTTTCCATGTTTAGGGTAAACAAACTTTTAATAATATGGAGTTTATGCACGTTCTAAAGTAGTGAACACTTATATGCTTTGTCACTTTCAATGACAGTACACCTCCACATTATCTCGCAATCGCAGATATGCACACGAACATGTTTCATCGGCGCTCGAAAGCGAACTTCGACAATCTTTTAAACACATTTTCTTTCTTGGTCGTTCCTCCTCTACCCTGGGGCTGGAGTGAATAGCGGTATGGCGTTCGGCTCTAAGTCTATATGTACCGGGTTTGGTACCCGTTACTGGGAATGGTTTTGATGGAATATTTTCATAACCACTGGGAACTAATAATGTCATACTCCCCCTGATCCCCTGCGTAGTGAGATCAAATAGCTAGCTCTCGCGGATAAGGGCGAAAAAATAGGAGGTCCAGTCTGCAAGTTGCGCCCGTTAAAAATCTTCGACAGTTGAAAATCGCAAAGAGTAGTCCATACGGCCACTGCCCTGGCAGAATTTACATTGGGATCCTCGTGGTGCTTTAGAGTTTGTGCGCCGTGATCTAAGGGAGGAGATCGGAGCACTTATGGAGTGGACCATGTGCATTGAAAATGGTCCTTAAAACAAAACAAACAAACCTCTTTTACCTTGGGATGTAGAATTTGTCACAAGACGGATTGGGGCGACCTCTTCTCAATCTTTTCTGCACTACGGCAGTACTCGTTTTGAATTGTTGTACGTACTGATTATCTGGAATTTCCGGGTCGAACTATTTATTTCTGCTATGTAGCAGACATTTTGTATTTTCAAACATTCTTACACTCTTCACATACAAATTTTTTTAACAGGGTGGGTTAACCAGCCCCATGCCCAACCCTACTTAGTCGCTTTTTACGACATGCCTGGTAGTGTATAGTGTTACTATTCTTTGCTCCCCTTTCGGGCCCATTTAGCACTTGGGGGAAGCTAAGCTCGCTAGCTGTACATGCGAATCAACTTGTAAATATGAAATCTTGATTCTCAAAATGTGCTCTTGTGAGTGAGTTGAACTTGATATTTTGAATATGTAATCAACTTGTGAGCACTTAATAAAAGGTGAATAAAAATGCTGCGTCCAATGTCTTAATCGTTGGCGAGAAAGCGTCCCTTTTAACTTAGGAAGTGAAGGATGTCCTAAATGGCAAATTCTGTTATCCAGACGTACACTAGCGTCTTTCTGGTTAGACGTCAAACACGTAAGGGGCAGACTTAGATCTCTGTTGGAGTGAAGACACAAAAGTCTTCGTAAGTTTTCACACTTAATATCAATGGTTGACTTTCTTTTATACTACTCCTCAAAAATGATGATTTCAATTCTCTAGTAATTATGTATGACATGAGATGCACCTGATAAGTGTTAAATATATTGCGGATTAGAGTGTGTGCACATGCAAATCTGTAAGGATGATCTAACAATATAGATGAAGTGAAGTATGAACTATCAATTACCTCCTATAATCTTCGAGGACAATCTTTTGATTTAATTAATAAATTATGAGAAGGATTAATTTTTAAAACTGTCTTCTGCTTATTTAGCTTTGATGCTAAGTGCAAAGGTGATCTTAACTAAAGACTAAGAAAACGTTTTAATAGTTTTTAAAAGATTCAATAACCCCCTTTTCACGTTTGCAAACTCCTTTAAGAACACAATACACAACAGATATTAGTTATTTTATCCACACTGAATTAATTACAGGCTTTCCTCTGCAATATTCTCTACACTATGCTTTTAAAAACGTTGTACTCATCTCCAGGGAACTTTACGCTACATTATATTTCTAAAACGTCACAGATGGATCCATTGGGCTTGTGACGTATAACTCCGCCCATAAACAAATTGCCAAGAGCCCATGTTGTCGACCAGGCCTTGGATATCTTTTGCTCCCTGTCAGCGATTGTCACTGGCTAAAGTGGAATGGGCTATTTGACACAAACTGCCAATGCAGTGCTGCATGACAAATAGGAGTTTGTTGATCGGCCGGCTAATGCAAAAATAATCTCTAACCTTCTAACCATCACAAAGCTTTCGGTCTGTTTATCGCTTTGCGTGTCAATTTTATTTCATTACATTGCCTGTGGCTTCCTTTATAATTGTTTCATATCTAAGATTCCTATCCTTCTACCGTGGCTACCATCTGGAATCAAAGATTGTAAGGGTCACGGTACTTTGATGTGCCTCGTCCGAAGAACATTGTTTGCGTGCATGCATGTTTCCCCAATGTGGTGACATGTGTCTGTTTGAACAGCTGACTACCTATGAAAAGGCTAAACTCTATTGTCCAGCCGGCTCCTTCAACAATGATCAAAATAACCTATGACAATATTTACAGGGGGAAAGAGATATCAAAGAAGTTGTTTGGTTTTTTTTGGTTTGAAGGATTATCTTCATTGCACGCGGACTAATCCAAAGTAGTTGTACCATGCCCATGTGTGTTTCACCAGATTTCTCACAAAGAAATCTGGGATCGGCACGATCACGCCAGTTGTCAGAAAAAAAGTCAAAAGCTTGTTTAAGTCCAGTGGCGATTAAAAGATTAACTTTAGCAGCGATGAAAGAGCGAAATGGTGTTGAAAATGCAATGACGGAAGATGATGGAAAACAGAGCGAAAGACTTGGCGCTCGTTTATCACATAGTCACATATACCAATGTTCCGTAAATATTTTAAAACCACTATTATTCTCCGTTGAGCAATGGCCAATTTCTCCTTCTCTCTCTCTCTCTCTCTCTCTCTCTCTCTCTCTCTCTCTCTCTCTCTCTCTCTCTCTCTCTCTCTATCTATCTCTCTCTCTCTCGCTCACTCTCTCTCTCTCTCTCTTTCCCTGTCTTTCGCTCCATTCCTCACTGTTACTCCCTCCCATTCCAACTCCATTTGCGCGCGCGCTTTATATTCCGATACTTTCCCAGCTTGGGGAATATCTGAAGGCCATCCCCACGAATGCAAAAGAGTTGTTTGAATAGTTTCTGTTCCACAAATCTAGACGTCACAAAGCAGGGAAACTATGTTTAAACTAGCAATAACCCGTCAACATTGACAGGTTATTAATTAGAGTGTGTTGTTTCTGTTACATGTATTACAGACAGTACTATCACTACTGTCGTCATTTCATTGCAGGTGACCGTCATAAAATATTTGTATTGAAAATTTTGAGATGTATTAAATATGAAGACAATGTAGTAACCTTAACTATAATGATCTACAGGTCCGTAAATTGACTAAAAAACTAACATTTCCTTTATGATAACATGTCTCGTAATTGTTCCCGCATCTTGCCCTGTTCGACTTACTGCCCCCGAGAACAACTTTTGAAGTTTGACGAAACTCCAGTTCATGTACTGCTTATCAATCGTGTTATTGGCTTCTTTCCATAATCAAACTGTTCATGCACACCTTCATTTGCGATTTTTTTTCTATTGTTGGGAGAGTACATATAAGAGGAAACAATACAATTGTTGTCTAACTTTTAACTACAGTTGCACCCCCTTAGCTAGGTTGAAAGTTAATGCACTCTCTCGAAAATAGAAAAAGTATTCAAATGACGGTGTGAAAAATGTGACTGACCGACCGACCGACCGAAGTACTAACGGTGGGTATTATGGTATTAAATGTGCATGCTCTGAAATGCCAGGGGGGATATCGGTGTCTGTCCCCTAAATATCTAGAGTTGTTTATTCTTGGCACTTGGTGATGTTACTATTGAAAAGAACAATTTCCTTTGCAATAATTATCACGACACCCATACAACAGCTGGATATGACAGATGTGTTTTCTCAGACTAACGTATGTTAAAACTTACGATAAGCGAAAAAGGCTTAATGTTATGTTGATAGTTTTGACCTATATCGAACTAATAAAATCTACCACATACATCAATACTAAAATCATTCTGCATTTTGCACAATTAAAAAAAAATACACACATAGACATTTACAATTTTAATTTTACTGTATTTTCTTTTCAATGTTATTTGTTATTTAATTATATTTTTTGCTAGATGCTAGACATTATTTTTATAAAAAATGTTTACAATAAAACGGATATTTTTATAACTTTCAATAACAATAACGTTCTTATAAATTGTAATTTCTAATTTGGTACACGTATATCACTTAAATATTTTTGTATCGTTCGTTTAATCTTGAAAATGAATAACGAACACAGTAGTAGTATAGTAGGCGCAAAACGACGCGAATTTCAGGTGGATGCGCATGACTTTTTATAAAAGGAAATACCCTACTCGATAATGGCGGGCATGTAGGTAACTAAGGGGAGATAAGTAGGTATTTTAATTCTTGTGTGTTGTTGGTGTGTTCTTTATATTACAACAGGTGTTACAATATATATTTTACAATAGTTATACGGGTTTTACAAACAGGTAGACAATATTTATACATATATACAATATATATTTTACAAACATTTAGTTATACATATATACGATATGTAGACAATATAGATAACAAAGGTTTTTTTAATAAATATATTTTATTTTCACAGTGATTTGTTACAGCAGTAACAACATTATATGTGTAGGGTCACATATTGGTAAGAGGGAGGGTGTGAACAATTTTTCTTTGGTAAACAACAGTAACAAAAACATATGAGCAGGATCACATATTGGAAGATATGTTAGCTGGAAAGGGGTAGATGTGTACAATTTATTTATTTATTGGTGAACAACAGTAACGTAGGTAGGTTGTATTTTGTGTTGCTGTATTGTGCTGGTATTGGTTTTGGCTGGCGGGGGTGATGACGCATGGGTGTGTTGGGGTGTAGCTGGCAGCCGTGGTGTGGTTGGTATTGGTTTTGGTTTGTCTGGTGTGTTGTGTGGAGGTATTTTAAGTGTATGACGCAGCAGTGTGTTGGTGTGTTTGTTTATACATGTATACATATTTTACAAACATTTACTTATACAACATAGATAACAAAGGTTTATAAATAGAAGTGTATATTAAATGATCTCTTTTAAGAGAATACTTGAGTTAAAAAAGGAAAATTTTAAAAATCGATAAATTCGCTTAGTATGAATTTTATAGCGAAAGATGGTTAACGAGCGTGGTCGGTGGGGTTTGTAAAGGAGAGTGTATTGGTTTTTGGCTGGCGGGGGCGATGACGCCTATGTGTGTGTTGGGGTGTAAATGGCGGGTGTGGGTTTTTGTCCGGTGTGTTTTGTGAAAGTATTTTAATTGATGTGTGTTATTGTAGTGTGTTGGTGTGTTTGTTTATACAATATATATATATATATATATATATATATATATATATATATATATATATATATTTATATATATATATATATATATAGATATATAGATATATATATATATATATATATATATATAACATATATAAATATAAAAAATCGATAAAGGCGGAAAATATAAAGAAATCGATAAATTCGCTAAGTATGAGTTTTATAGGGGAATATGGCTTATGAGCGGGGTGTGATGTTGATGTTTTGGTTTCTGTGTTGTGTTGTGTGTAAGTATTGCTGACAATATAGGGAGGTGAGAGGTGAAAAGGTGACGGAGGCAACTATGCGTTTGATGTAAAAATGTGACAGGGAATTTCCGTTTGTTGGGTGAATGTAATTACATTTTGATACGGGCTCTGGTCCACGTAGTAGTTTTCTTTATTATTTATATTATATCATGAGTAATAAGGCTACTCACCCCAATGTCCATCTAGTGGTATGTAAGTGACCCTGCACAAAGCCGTATTCTTCAACTGCAATTGTCTTTTTCTCTTGTTGAGGTGATCACTGGCCCAAGACAGTATACATGTTGTTAGGTATGTAGTGCTGGCGTATGATGAACTGAGTGTGGGTGCGAATGAAGGCGCGAATGTGTTTAGGCTCGTATCTGTGGTGGAATGCAACCCATACACTCACATGCAGTAGTCAAGGATCTTTGAACACTGCTGGCACGTTTCAAAACATTTATTGACGACAACACACATAGCATCAACAGGAACAGTCAGTGTAAACAAGGTCATTGTTACGGTATTTTATTGGCATGGTCTGCTAGTGGTTAGCAGCATAAGATTAAGAGGTGACCACGTTTAATATAATGTAAATAATTGTTAGTTTAGCGTACGCGATACACACGATTGATTATGACGTGTGTGCGTTGGTATGTCACGCACTGTGACTAGGTTACCACACCCCTTTCTTGTATGACCGTCGAACGGATAAGACGTGTCCTTGTATTCATGCAGTGTCGGGCATGGAGTGCCACACAGATTGTATTATAATTAATGATGGACATGGGTCAGTCCAATGTTATGATTTGGAAGAAGAATGCTACAGGTTAGTAAGTGACTAAACCTAAGTCGAGATAGATTTATAATTATTGACGAACGCATAATCTCACTGTCGGTCGCTGGGATCACCAGCCACGCGTGCATACAGTTATGTCGTTCTGTCTATTTGTTATTTGACAAGGACTGAATTGAAGATAAATCATAATTCAAGGAAGGAACAGAACTTTATATATTTATGCTTCATGACAACCATTGTTTGAAATATTGTCTATAATCTTCTATGTAATAAATACATGTGGACTCATAAAGGACTTATCCCATTATTGAATATCAGAAGTTCAACCGTCAGTATAATGGATACAAAGCTTTACACCACCACTTGCGAAATTAACCATCTATCAGCACGATGCTCTATAATGATCATGATTGACTAACTCTCCCCGCAATAACATAACACCCAACCTTGCAACGAGAAAACCGTTGGGCCCTTACGCCACAACAAGAAGAGGCGTACCGCCACAACTAGAAATAAAAACCGCTACAGGCATGCTGACCAGAAATCGTTAGGTATACATCAGGCATTCAAAAAGGGCTGGTAAACATTCCAATATTCGTACATGGTCAATAGCAATGTTCTTCAATAATGACAGTTCATAATGCCGCTTTGGTATCCTGACTAACCGCGTCAGATACCTTCATAACTTTGACATACTGGTACAACTTGGCATTCCCCGCCAATTGCACTTTATCAGGCTGTAATATATTAGCCTTAACACAGGCCTCGTTATGGCGTCATCTCTGTACTTCTTCTGAGCAGGTTAAGATCAACCCTGCAGTAATGCTTATGTAGACATAAATACCGCCAATCTGCGGTTCCCACAATGTATCTTCGGCACTGGACTTCTGGATAATATAAAGACTAATAGTCTTGAATGGCTACCTTGAGCACACAAATATAAGTTCTGAAATGTAGGATCGGTGAGCTGTAGTTCACAGACTAGGTAATCTTCTAACATGTTCTGCCACCGAAAGCGTAATAATGGAAAAAGTCGGTATTACCTGGAACCGAATCTTCAGAACATAATAAGGAACTCTGTCGTCATTCCGACGCACAGAGATTCACTGGGGAGACCTGCCAACGCAGTCACTTCGAAGATTTTCCCCGAAAACACAATGGACATTCGTACCTCAGAAGCCAGCTTACATCCCGGCCTGACGGAAGTAACTCAACTTGGCGCTTAAAACCTGCGCATGGGCACACGCCTGAACTGTTTACCTTTGACCCTATCTTCATACAGGTCAAACTCCAAAGGATGAACGAACAGGGAAGACAACCCCTAATCAACCTGACATCGCAAGGTAAAGACACAATTATTCTTATGAAAAAACATAAGCAAATAACTTGACATATTACTCTGTCGAAAATGACAGCAACATATTACTACACCCCCCTGTAAAAAAATGATACATTTTAAAAAAATATATATATCTAAGAGCAAGACAGCACAGGCATCAATTATGCGCTCATGAAAGAATGAACCTACTATCAGCTACAATGGACGCACAAATAAAGCGTCTGAAGAGGATACAAATCATCTCCCAACATAAGAGAAAATATTTCTCAAAGCAAAACAAATTCAGGAGTTATCATTAAAGAAACCTAAGTTGCTGGCAATACCAATCATATATCAAACATTATTAAATACTATAATTATAGCAATATACAAATATCATGAATTACAATGCTATATTAGCAACATATCACTGATGGATGGACAAAATCAAATTTGTTAAATTCTTTATACATTATCCAAATACATTTGTATTACAATATATTAGGATATTAAGGACAGACCTAAGTCTGAAAGTGTATCATGAAAACAAGGACACAAGATTTAATTGGAATCATGTGGGCATCTGGACAATATGTCCGCCATCACATTATCCGAACCACGGATAGCTCGCACCGTGAAATGGAAAGGCTGAAGAGCAATAGCATAACGAGTAGATCTCGAGCTCTTCAAATCCTTACTTTGCATAGCCGTAAGAGCTTTTTGGTCGGTTTCCATAAAGAAATGCGCGCCCAGAAGGAACCTTTGTAGCTTAAGAATGGACCAAACCATAGCCAACAATTCACGGTCTAAAACCGAGTAATTCCTTTCTGCCGCATTTAACTTCCTAGAGATATACATTACAGGATGCAGAGTTCCTGAATACTCCTGCATTAGTGCCGCTCCAATCCCAGTGGAAGAGGCATCACTACGAAGAACAAAAGTCGTATCAATCGTTGGTAGTCTTAAGCTAGGATGAGATGAGAACAAATTCTTAACCTGATCCAATGAAGATTGGCATTCTTGGGACCAACGCACCATATTAGGAGAACCTTTTTTCAATAACGTTGAAAGTGGTGCCATAATGGAGGACAGATTCGCAATGAATCTTCCATAGAATTGTATTAATCCCAAGAGACTACGCACTTGCTTTTTTGTCTTCGGAACCGAGATATTTAATATCTTCGAAATGTTTTGGTCCTCTGTCTTCAACAGACCATGACCAACCCGATGACCTAGGAAAGAAATTTCACTAAACCCAACAAAAGCTTTAGAGGGTTTTGCAGTCAAACTATGCTCACGTAAAGTAGATAGCAATTCCTATAGACCCAAATAGTGTTCTTCCCAAGTATCGCTGAACAGACAGATGTCGTCTAAATATGCGATGACATCTGCACGATCTGCTAGAATTCGTCGCATCATGCGCACGAAAGTCGCTGGGGAGTTCATAAGCCCGAAAGGCATAAAATTCCATTGAAACAGACCCCTAGGTGTCGAAAAAGCAGTCAGAGGTTTGGCATGTTCCGTCAAAGGGACTTGCCAGTAACCTTTCGACAAGTCTAGTTTAGTAAAGAATCTAGCTTTAGAAAGTCTAATAAGTAGATCATCTAATAAAGGCATAGGTTCAGCATCGAACTTCGTAACTTGATTTAATTTTCGATAGTCAACGCAAAGACGTATGTTATTGTCTTTTTTTCGAACAATAACTATCGACGAAGAATAAGCTGAAGTGGATGGTTCAATTATTTGCAGTTGAATCATTTCATTCAATTCTTTCTCGACTTATGCTTGAAAATGAATAGGTATAGGGTATGGTCTTACTCTGATCGGATTACGATCAGTAAGTATGATGTCATGTTCAATGACACGTGTGTGTCCAGGAATGTCGGTAAGGACATCCTGAAATGATTGTAGCGTAGAAGATACTTGACGCTGTTCCTCAAGAGACAAATTCGAAGAGACGGTAACGTTTTTCCATGATTCCGTAGAATTAAGTGGAATCGCAGGAAGAGGTAAGTTAACGTCAGAAAAAATAGTTTCCTCATCCTGTATAACGGACAGGGATGAGATGTGACCATGTTTGACTGGAGAGTCGTCCGTCGCCTGGAAAATAGGCTGCAAATAGTCTGGACGTTCAATAAACTCTGTTAGCATATTTAAATGGAAGGTTTTATGCCTTCCATCCACATCGACAATATAGTCGACATCTGAAATTTTCGACACTATAGTGTATGGACCTTTCCATGAAATGAGAAGTCTGTTCTCTCTTGAGGGAAGTAAGACAAACGCTTTGTCTCCAGGACAAAGTTGACGTAGGCGTCTATTCTTGTTAGCAAATCGCCTAGCCTTTTCTTTCGCAAATTCGGAAGATGAAGTTGCTAATCTGCACGATTCGATAATTTTCTCCCTAAGAGCAATGATATATTCATATGACGATTGTGTATCATCGTCAATATTATCGGAAGTTATCAAATCGTGTAACAAGGTCATCTGACCGCGCGGTTGCGCGCCAAAGACAAGTTCGAAAGGAAAAAACCCTGTATGCTCGTTGGGAACCTCTCTATAGGCAAAGAGAGCTGCAGGTAGGACCCTGTCCCAATCATCAGGATGATCCTCCGTTACCTTGCCAATTAAGTTCTTTAGTGTCCTATTAAGACGTTCAACCAATCCATTGGACATTGGATGATAAATACTACTGAGAGACCTTTTAATGTCTAGCGTAGCCATTACCTGAGACATAGTGTCCGAAATTAATTGACTGCCGTGGTCTGACAATATTTCTCCGGGGAATCCCAGACGAGAAAATATGAGCCAAAGAGCGTCAGCGATATCGACAGTTGATATGCTCTTCAGAGGAATAGCCTCTGGCCAACGCGTGCACATGTCAACGCAAGTGAGGATAAATTGGTGTCCTCTGGCTGACTTAATCTTAAACGGGCCAATAATGTCTATAGCCATTTTCTGAAACGGCCGAATAGGAATATCTGCAGCCTGAATAGGTGCAGCATGTCTTGGACCTCTAGACTTGACCTCTTGACAAATTTTGCAAGATCGGCAATAAATTCGTACGTCTTTATTAACAAATGGCCAAAAGAAAGACGCAAGGACTCTAGTTTTAGTTCTGGAAAAACCCATGTGTCCAGCACACTGAGAATCGTGTGCATGCTGAAGAATTAAGGCTCTCATACACTTAGGCACAAGAATTTGCGAGTGCATAGACTTGTCCGAGTGTTGTACCATTCGTCCCAATATACCATTCCTCATAGTGATATACGATTTGTGATTCGTATTCTGATTGGGATCCCCTTTCTTTGCGAGAAGGAAGAATTTCTTCACAGAAGGATCCTCTTCTTGACGTTTAACAAACGAATCATGGGAAATCACCAAGTGCTCGTCTTGGCTATCAACTCCATTACTATCATCAGATGAAGTTGGGGGATTAAGAGCTTGAGCTCTTGTCACCACTGCATTGACCGTTTGAATGTTTTGTTCTTCCCAAATAGAAATTTGTTGCGGGGTGCATTCCTTAACCCCATGAATACGACCGATTATAAGATCTGCAATAGGGTTAAGAAGAAGACATGCATGGACATCTCCTGTGAAGAAGGGAGTGTCAATCCTAATAATAGCAGTAGGATAACTTTCCATAGTACCACCAAATGTAACACATTTGATCGCTTTTACAGTGGCACAGCAAGGATCTATCAGAGACTCCCTAACCCCGACGGTAGTACATCCCGAATCGAAAAGTACTGAGACCAGCCTATCATTCACTAAACCGTTATGCAAGATGAGAGATCCTCTCCCATCATGCGCAACTGTAGCAGGTAGAGCAGGAAGAGGGTGACCACAACTTAGGGTAGATTCAGTCGATGAGTCGAACAATGTTAAGCATTGGGGGCATTCAGTTGCTCTCCCAAAATCTAAAGCACAACCAGTGATAGCCTTAGAGTTACCACTATCATTTACTTGATTACAGGCTCCATTAAACTCTTGTTGTGCAGAGTTTGCCTGTTGGAAAGGTCTTCTTTTGTTATCTCTAGGTCTACCGCGATTATCATTTCCCCTGTAATTGTTATCATATTGTCTATTGTAATTATCATTCCGGTTTGGATCCCGGTTTGTATATTCACCATCGTCATATTCTTGACGTCGCGAATGGTTATCCCGAGCAGACAAGCTTGGGTAGTTTTTATTGTGATAACCTTTGCGAAAGTGTCTATAATTATTACCACCAAATTTACGAGATCTCCCATCTTGTCTCCAGTTCTTAGCAGAAGAACCATCATATGTTGGATTACTCTGCTTATGAGTGTAATTCTGATTACTTCTCCTATTCCAGTTTTGTTGAGAACCCTGAAATTTCTTATTGAAATTAGAGCCATATGGTGCTGCCGAAGCAACTGGCAACCCTTCTTTCACTTTAGAATTGCTAACTGTAGCATGGGGGTGCGCGGTGGCGTACTGGCAACAGTATTCCTCCATGTCTTTTAAGTTTTTTGGGTTTACGCTCATGAAGAAATGCAAGGAAAGAATCATTAACAGATGACAAAACCTTATCTCGAAGTAATAAGTCCATTAGGCCTTCATATGTTTTCTCAGTCTGAGACAACTCAACCCATCGTGTAAATGTACGACGTATTTTTGTAACAAACTCAGAGAAATCTACTCCATTTTCTGGCAACATTGTCCTAAAACGAAGACGATAATCTTCTTCTTTTAGTTGATATTTTTTTAGCAATGCTGCTCTGACAACATCATAATTAGTCCTGTCATGTTCGTCTATTGTCATAAGAGTAGTCACTGTGTCACCTGTAAAAAATTCCATCAGTTGTTCGACATATTTTTCTTTTTTTACCTTATGCGCATCGCATAAAAATTGGAATCTATCTAGATAATCCGCTACGTCATCCTTTAAAGGATTGAAATGAGGTAATTTAATCCTACTAACAAACTCCTTTGTCGTACTCGAAGTTGTTTGCTGAGCACCCGTACTCGCCACTTTCAATTTCTCTAACTCCAAAGTTGCGAGTCTTTCCTCAAGTTCCATTTTCTGTTTTCTTTCCTCATGTTCCATTTTTGCTTTTCTCTCTTCTTCAGCAGCTTGAAGTTTTTTGTCTTCCATTTCCATCTGGAATTTCCTTTCATCAGCAGCAGCTTGAAGTTTTTTCTCCTCAGCAGCAGCTTGAGCTTTTTTCACCTCAGCAGCAGCTTTTCTCTCCTCAGCAGCAGCTTCAGCTTTTCTCTCCTCAGCCTCACTTTAAAACCTTTTTTCTTCAAGTTCTAATCTTCTATTCTCAGCTTCTAGCTTCTTTAGTTCAGCTTCTGCTTTCAATTTAATTTCCTCTTTTTGTTTCTTTTCTTCTGACTTTAATGCAATGGCGAATTGAGCAGATGAATATTCTTCCAATTCTTTACCAGACTTACCAAGGGTTAACCCTTGCTGGATGAAGAAATCCAAATTAGACATTCTGTCTAATGAGATCAGAAACCTGAAAAAATTAAACAAATTACCTTATCCCACTTCAATGGGAGACAAGTCTGTCCTATTAGACTTGTATACTCACTTCACTTTATTTCACTCTCTTAGTCTTAGTCAAAGACATTGTATGGTTATCTTGTTTATAATATAACAAATAATCACTTAAGTACCTATGGAAAATAATACCTTTATATCTCAATCACAAGTCTTTTTTATAAAGAACTTTCATATGTATTCCACTCTGTCTCAATCTTTGGACAACAAGTCTTTTAGCAAAGAACTTGTATAAATATCTTATATAATAATATTTTATTAACAATCTCTATATAAAGAGTGTACCTTATCAATAATAATAATAATACATGACCAAGTATATGTATGTAGACTGTGTATAACAATAATGTAGTACAATCATAAATACAAAGACAAAGATACAGAACAATGACCGAAAACGTTTGCGGAAGTCAAATAAACAATACAGCAAAAAGTAAAGAAAATGTTACACAAATGTGTACTGATGACCGCGAAAAGTAAACAAGACAAATGGCAACACTGTTATAAACAAAAAGGTGTAAAGAAATAAACTGAAGGAAGGAGAGAAGAATAGATACAAACAAAACAAATCAAAAATCAAAGAATGAAAAAAATACGAAAACAACACTAACTCATGTCGTCACAGCTAAACGTAAACAGCAACAATTGTCGCTAGCAAATCCCAAGTAAGGAAATTTGCAGTCCCTAACGACACGCTCTCAATAGATAACCTCTATTACGTCGTATTTATCTAAAGGAGTCACCTTACCCAACCAGCCCGCTGAAAAACACAAGAAAAATACACAACAATAGTACAAGTAACATAAATAGCAATTGAAATTGTTGCAAAAAAAAAGCTTAGTCACACATGATGTTACAGTAACTATCTTGCTCCTTGCGAACACAGAAACAAAATGTCAAGCGCGCACTGAATGTCAGATCCACTGTAGCATGAAGTGGTTTTCACGAACATAAAGTTACTATGACCTTCTCGTATCTTGAGTCTTGCACATTGAATGTTTACAATTTCACGTACTGTTTACAAACACTTGACCTCGAAACCTGTAACTTGAAAGCTCGGACGTTGAAAAAGTCTGCTGTTGACTGAGACGTGTGAACGACCAGCGGTACCGTTCACAAAAAGGGACTCGACTCGTATGCAACTGTGGTCCACGTAGCAAATGCCTCGATGCTAGCTTCAGTACTTGTCATGTTGTTGTTTATGCAGCATTATAACATAAATGCTAGCACTGTTTATCTGGGTCAACAGTTGATGACATATTTCTGTCCTGTGTAGCCAAAACTTGAAAGTGTAGAGTATGTGTGTTATTCTCTTTATCTGTCCACCTTGTTTCTCAAAACATGTAGCACAAAGTCCACGGAAATGTTAATTTCTCGCTCTGTCCAGCTTAAACCCACAGATCTGGTCCACCAGAAATGTAAATTTCTGGACCACACTAGAGACATCATAAATGTAACAGAAGGGCCCACAGGACTGGTCCACCAGAAATGTAACTGTCTTTTTCTCTTGTTGAGGTGATCACTGGCCCAAGACAGTATACATGTTGTTAGGTGTGTAGTGCTGGCGTATGATGAACTGAGTGTGGGTGCGAATGAAGGCGCGAATGTGTTTAGGCTCGTATCTGTGGTGTAATGCAACCCATACACTCACATGCAGTAGTCAAGGATACGTGAACACTGCTGGCACGTCTCAAAACATTTATTGACGACAACACACATAGCATCAACAGGAACAGTCAGTGTAAACAAGGTCATGCTGACCGGAAATCGTTAGGTATACATCAGGAATTCAAAAAGGGCTGGTAAACATTCCAATATTCGTACATGGTCAATAGCAATGTTCTTCAATAATGACAGTTCATAATGCCGCTTTGGTATCCTGACTAACCGCGTCAGATACCTTCAAAAATTTGACATACTGGTACAACTTGGCATTCCCCGCCAATTGCACTTTATCAGGCTGTAATATATTAGCCTTAACACAAGCCTCGTTATGGCGTCATCTGTGTACTTCTTCTGAGCAGGTTAACATCAACTCTGCAGTAATGCTTATGTAGACATAAATACCGCCAATCTGCGGTTCCCACAATATGTCTTCGTCACTGGACTTCTGGATAATATAAAGACTAATAGTCTTGAATGGCTACCTTGAGCACACAAATATAAGTTCTGAAATGTAGGATCGGTGAGCTGTAGTTCACAGACTAGGTAATCTTCTAACATGTTCTGCCACCGAAAGCGTAATAATGGAAAAAGTCGGTATTACCTGGAACCGAATCCTCTGAACATAATAAGGTACTCTGTCGTCATTCCGACGCACAGAGATTCACTGGGGAGACCTGCCAACGCAGTCACTTCGAAGATTTTCCCCGAAAACACAATTGACATTCGTACCTCAGAAGCCAGCTTACATCCCGGCCTGACGGAAGTAACTCAACTTGGCGCTTAAAACCTGCGCATGGGCACACGCCTGAACTGTTTACCTTTGACCCTATCTTCATACAGGTCAAACCCCAAAGGATGAACGAACAGGGAAGACAACCCCTAATCAACCTGACATCGCAAGGTAAAGACACAATTATTCTTATGAAAAAACATAAGCAAATAACTTGACATATTACTCCGTCGAAAATGACAGCAACACCAACATAAAAATTACTGTCAAAGGCCAGGCTGGACAATTCCAAATAGACAGTTTTATTGAACCCAATGAGGTTCCGTAGAGATATATGCCATATGCAGACTAGATTATGACGGCAACTAGACACCCCTTATTGTCACTGTACAGGCTACAAACGGAAAAATGTCGAGGCCATTTTCATCCATTTTTAATAAAAGTTCAAACAAGTGCTTTTACCGCTAGTTATAAAACGGGATCGATCGTCGGCGCAAGACTTCGCTCCAAGCTTTTCCCTCCCCTGACTGCAATCTGGTTAGCATTATGTTGGCCTTATTTGCTCTTATTGTGCTACAAATAGGTTGTTGTATACGAGTTGTCTTTACTCTTTTTTTTAAATATTGTCTAATTCCTCTATCTTTATTTTATACCTATCACCGATGACTTACAATTAGTATTTTTGCTCTGTCTATGCCTAAAGCTAAATTAACACAAGACAAGCTATTAATATTTTTTTAATATATAAATTTAAAATTATCTTTAGATAGCAACAGTTAAAAGCTGACTAGGCCTACTACTACGCTAGTACATTTGAATTAAATTTAAGTTTGTTCTCGCGCGTGCTCACGCATGAAATCTCCTATATCGACGCCCGTGACGTCGACATTATTGAAAATGAGTGGCATTTCTGACAGTCAAACGCGAGCGTACCCTGACTAGTTATGAAACCAGATCAATAGAGGGTGACGTCAGGACTAAATATAGCTATCTAAAAAAGCGTAATAAAATTCTAACATGCAGAGTTTTGCGTATTTGTAGACGAAAAAGCCCAACTGCAACGGGATTTACCTTTGTAAGAATAACATTTACCTTTGTAAGACTAACCCAGCTAATTATTTCTGTTCACGTCATTGCAGATAACCTCAAAACACAAGAGATCAATAGTAGAAATTTATAAAAGAAGCATTCCTTCGTTCGTGTGTTCGAACACCCGGGATTTAAGGTTTCACTTTTTTTACATGTGCGGCATCTGGTGATAGGTTTTATATTGTCTCCCAAGCGTATTAAACATGCGGCGACCACGGAAATTTAGTACATTAAATAAATGTAACTAAGTATTTGTTCCAGTTATCAAATGGTTATCTAATTTTTGTTTTTGTCCTGCAATTTTCAAACTTTAGTGAAAATTTATCTTCCAATCAGCAAAGATGGTCCCAAAATTTTCTCCCAGGCCAGCTCAACGGTTCCAACCTGTAGGTAAATAGATCAGCTGTCAAATACTTCTTTAAATATTTCTTGCAGTTTTTCAAACTTTTCATTAAATATTTTTTTTATTAAATATTTTTCCTGTTGTCAGCACTAAATATTTCTTCCACTTGGCAAATATTACATACAGTTGTTAAATATTTATGCACATTTTTTTCCACCTTTCAAATAATTCTTACAGTTGTCAAATATTTATACACATATTTCTTCCACTTAGCAAATATTTCTTACATATGTCAAATATTTATGCAAATATTTTTTTCCAGTTGTCAATTATTTCTTCAAATTTTCCCACTTGGCAAATATTTCTTACAGTTGTCAAAATATTTCTTCCACTTGTCAAATATTTCTTCAAAATTTTCTTCCACTTGTCAAATTTTTTTGCATGTCAAATATTTCTTCAAATATTTCTTCCACTTGGCAAATTTTTTTTTGTCCGTGTCAAATATTTCTTCAAATTTTTTCCCACTTGGCAAATATTTTTTACAGTTATCAAATATTTCTTCAAATTTTTCCCACTTGGCAAATACTTCTTACAGTTGTCAAAATATTTATGCAAATGTTTCTTCCACTTGTCCGATATTTCTTCAAATATTTCTTCCACTTGTCAAATTTTTTTTGCATGTGTCAAATATGTCTTCCACTTGGCAAATATTTCTTACAGTTGTCAAATATTTATGCAAATATTTTTTTCAAGTTACCAAATATTTCTTCGAATTTTTTCCCACTTGGCAAATATTTCTTTCACTTGTCAAATATTTCCTCACATTTTTTTCCCACTTGGCAAATGTTTCTTACAATTGTCAAATATTTCTTCAGATGTTTCTTCAACTTGTCAAATATTTCTTCAAATTTTTTCCCGGTTGTCAAATATGTCTTCAAATTTTTCCCGCTTGTCAAATATTTCTTCCAGTTACCAAATATTTATGCAAATGTTTTTTCCACCTGTTAAATAATTCTTACAGTTGTCAAACATTTATGCAAATATTTCTTCCACTTGGCAAATATTTCTTACAGTTGTCAAATATTTTTGCAAATATTTTTTTCCAGTTGTCAAACATTTCTTCAAATTTGTTCCCGCTTGTCAAATATTTCTTACAGTTATCAAATATTTCTTCAAATTTTTTCCCGCTTGTCACATACTTCTTCAAATTTTCTTCCACATGTCAAATATTACTTCAAATTGTTTTCTACTTGTCAAATATTTCATACAGTTGTCAAATATTTATGCAGATGTTTCTTGCATGTGTCAAATATTTATGCAAATGTTTCTTCCACTTGTCAAATATTTCTTCAAATTTGTCCCCGCTTGTAAAATATTTCTTACAGTTATTAAATATTTCTTCAAATTTGTTTCTACTTGTCAAATATTTCTTTCAGTTGTCAAATATTTATGCAAATGTTTCTTGCATGTGTCAAATATTTCTTCAAATTTTTTTTCCACTTGTCAAATATTTCTTAAAGGTTTCAAATATTTCTTCAAATTGTTTCCAGCTGTCAAATATGTATGCAAATATTTTTTTCCAGTTGTCAAATATTTCTTCACATTTTCCCTGCTTGTCAAATATTTCTTACAGTTGTCAAATATTTATGCAAATATTTCTTCCACATGTCAGATATTTCTTCAAATTTTTTTTCCACTTGTCAAATATTTCTTACAGTTCTCAAATATTTATGGAAACGTTTTTGCCAGTTGTCAGATATTTCTTTAAATTAATTTTTTTTTTTTTCACTTGTCAGATATTTCTTACAGTTGTCAAATATTTATGCAAATGTTTCTCCCAGTGGTCAAATATTTTCTAGTTGCCAATATTTATTGCAGCTGTCAAATACTTCTTTAAATATTTCTTGCAGTTTTTCAAACGGGTCATTAAATATTTTTTTCCTGTTGTCAAGTACTGCAAATAGTTATCGCAGCTGTCAAAAATGTCTTCCAGATGTCAAACTTTTTTTAAATATTACTTATAACTCCCACATATTTTTGTCGAGTATTTCTTTCATTTTCACATATTTCCCACTACCATATAGAAGTAAGCTGGTGATACAGGTGTTATATATCGCTGCTTTGATCGGCGTTGTGAGTTTGGAGTTTCCCCAAACACGTGATGTGAAGCAGGGAAAGGTAGCTGCAACTTTGTTAATGAGGCTAACAATTTATGTGGCCAGAGAGAGTTTGTCATTGATGATATACACAAGGTATGTGTGATGCACGTGGTGTTAAGTCCGCCGGCATGATGCTGTGGGCAGCATCACGGCGGCAGCCTTAACGGGATCCCTGATCAGATAGTGTGTTTTCGGGAAAACACAATCTGCTGAATACTAAAAATAGTGTATCCGCGGACCTTGACGAAGGCCCGGAGTGGATGCAGGGATTCTCAAAATGTGGAGTAATACAAACATGTGATGTCTTCTCCGTTTATTGTGACAGGCTCCACATTATATATATCGTCTATATCCATGTTATCTATATCGTCTACATATCGTATATATGTATAACTAAATGTTTGTAAAATATATATTGTATATATGTATAAATTGTGTCTACATGTTTGTAAAACACGTATAACTATTGCAAAATATATATTGTAACACCTGTTGTAATATAAACAACACTCCAACAACACACAACAATTAAAATACCTACTTATCTCCCTTTAGTTAAATGCATGCCCACCATTATCGAGCAGATTATTTCCTTATACAAAAAGGCATGCGCATCCACCTGAATCGATCGGAGTATTTTCTTATATAAAGGCATGCGCATCCACCTGAAATTCGCGTCGTTTTGCACCTACTATACTACTCACAGTTTTTTGCGTCCACACAATTATCCTGAAGCAAAGTTACTGGAAGTTGGGATCGAAACGTGGTAGTGTCATACCGGTCTATCCAGCTGTAAATTGGCACATGACATTTTTTTGAGTTGGGGAAGGCAAAGGCAGCCCGAAAGGGTTATGATCGCCTGCCTCATACAGCTGGACTTAGTATAGTGAAGTCTCTAACTCTTCATTCCCATACGGTGGTATCCGTTATGAGACAACATGTTGTGTTCCATGTACTTCCCCAGGGTCTCTGAGAGAACACGGAAAGTATAACACTGCTACTCTCTAAGGTAAAAGACAACTAGTATTAGTTGTGCACTGGAGCTGGCAATCTCATCTCATTAAACGAATAGATACATATAGATACACTGCAAGAGTTGTCGAGGGTGGCGGTTCCATAGGGTTGTCATTGGGGGTGCTGCACTGTTCATTCATTTAAAATACTATACATAATACTCACAAATTGTAACCACCATGTGAAATATCAACCCAGACACAAATGATTAATGTCTTATCTCATCTAAAATCTGTCAAGAAATTCTGAAAAGTTATTTTAAAAGTTTACTGCAACTAGGAGTAATCATTGTCAGTCGTAGCAGCTTCCCGAGTCTCAAACCGGTTACACGGACATGTATGCTACTATTTCTCGTGTTTAAAATTGTCATTGTAACTTCCCTTTAATTTGCTCATTGCACTTGAGCTGTGGATGGCTGCAGCTCTTGTTAAAAAATTCAAACCAATCGTAGTTCGCCTCTAGCTGTGTGTATGATAAGCATTCGCTTATAAGAGGTCAAGGTCACTTGAGTTGCACTTTTTGCAGCACATTTCCCCAATACAGTGTTAGATAATTTTTTTTTTTTTTGTATTTAACCCTTCCGGTGTAACCTCAATTTTTTGGTCTGTCCGTATTATGTATTATAATGTAGTAGAGACAGTAGTATGCAGTCCTTTTCTTAGGGAGTGCTGCAGCTCAACAGCTCATTAAAGAAAGCCACCACTGGTTGTCGCCCCGTTGTAGTAATCCTTATAGGTGACCATCTGCAACGACGGATCCATACTCCAGCAGGACAACAACAACAACAAAAATAGATTCATATAAGATATTCAGAATTTCTTTTGATAATATTTTATTTCCAATGTATCCGTATCTCCACATCTGCTGCCAATATCTATCTGTTACTCAGATATATAATGGTGGAAACGTTAAAGCAAGGATGGAGTCCCCTCCGGCAGTATCTACTATGGGACCACCCTATTTTACACGTTTTTTTTTTTACGTAACTTCACTTGTATGTCACTTTCATGTCAATTTCATGTCACTTTCAAATCTTGCAATCGATTTTTCAATCACTTCCAGATGAGCAATATCTCTGAAAATTTGCGTAGTTGTGTATTCCCGATGATAATACAATAATCAGTCCATTATTAATAATTAAATATTGTAATTATAACATTATGAATAATTAAAGTTTTTCGTAAAGAAATGTAAACAAATCTGGGGTCATAATCAAGTGAATTAAAAATTCAAGAGGACGTGGTGTGCTTTAATTTTTTTTCAATGCGCAAAACAGTTCAGTACTCAAACAAGTGTCTAGCTAGATCAAGAGAAACAATCCAAGTTATAAAATTATGAATCAAGGGAAAGTCGAGTTCGATCTCTAGATGGCCTTCAAATTGAAGAAATTGATTGAACCAAATTAACAGGCACAAAGCCATGTAATATTACCGCTTTAAAAGAAACGGATTGCTTAAGAAATGGTAGACAGAAAGATACAGAAAGAATCGAACCACTCCTACCCCAAGCGTATCGTAAAATGAAATTAATGTGAGGTTCTGAATGGGACTATCACAAAACAACAGCAGATGGGGCACGAGTTTTAGCTCTGCCTTCCTGCAAAGAGGGCCAGTTGCGGAGATGAGTCTAAGCTCCCATAGGAGCTAAAGAGGACATGAATATATATATATATATATATATATATATATATATATATATATATATATATATATATATGTGTGTGTGTGTGTGTGTGTGTGTGTGTGTGTGTGTGTGTGTACATATATGCATGATTGAGTAGATACATATTAGACAAACATGAAGGTATGTTTTCAGGCACTCGTGAGAAATAAAGAAGTAGAACACTAGACAAAAGAAAAACAACAGACGTGAGTGGCTTACCTAGGATTTGAACCCCGGACCTTCCGTACGACAACACCGCCTAGCTATACAAGCGAATCACACTATCCTCCCGGCCAGCTAGGCATCCACAAAACAGATGCTTTACTGACCGGTCATTAGTGCTAAACGCAAGACAACACCGGAAGTTTACAATGGGCAGCTTAGCCTTATTAATGACTCAATCACTTCTGTTGTTCCCCTATTATACAGTATATGTCAGTTCACACAAGACAAAGACCTTGATACTGTGTCTAGTAAATGATAGAAGACTTAAGAACAGTTGTATAGAACAATGGGTAGGTTTCAGGTATTGTATAAACATTTATAACATATAAGGAAGGGAAACCCGAGGCCTGTAAACAGTAAATAAATATTAGACAAACATAAAGGTATGTGTTCAGGCACTTGTAAGAAATAAAGAAGTAGAACAGTAGACAACAGAAAAACAACAGGCGTGAGTGGGTTACCCAGGATTTGAACCCCGGACCTTCCGTACGACAACACCGCCTAGCTATACAAGCGAATCACACTATCATCCCGGCCAGCTAGGCATCCCCAAAACAGATGCTTTACTGACCGGTCATTAGTGCGAAACGCAAGACAACACCGGAAGTTTACAATGGGCAGCTTAGCTTTATTAATGACGCAATCACTTCTGTTGTTCCCCTATTATACAGCATGTGTCAGTCCACACAAGACAGAGACCTTGATACTGTGTCTAGTAAATGATAGAAGGCTTAAGAACAGTTGTATAGAACAAAGGGTAGGTTATTTTTTTTTAAATATTCTTTATGCAGTGCATTTTTAACTATGCGCATTTTTAAAAACTAATGTTAAGAAACATATGGAGATCAAGGGAGATAAAATCCAACAATGATATCAAAATAAGGTTACAAATGGCTAGGGGAGGTTTCATTACGCTGTGAAATATATTGAGATCATAAGAAATTAGGTTCATCATAACAATCAAAATTTGGTATTCGGATGTCACGTCAGTCCTACTGTATGTGTCTGAAACATGGGGAACGACAAAAACAACAACAACAAAGCTACAGACATTCATAAATGGGTGCTTGTGTAGAAAAGAAGGATTAAAATGGCATGACAAAGTTACAAATGTGGAACTAATGACAAGATTCAGACAAGTGCAGGTAAAACAAGAGATGTTGAGAAGACGACGCTGGCGATGGATAGGACACATACT
This sequence comes from Oreohelix idahoensis, assembly GCA_024509875.1. Classification (NCBI taxonomy): domain Eukaryota; kingdom Metazoa; phylum Mollusca; class Gastropoda; order Stylommatophora; family Oreohelicidae; genus Oreohelix; species Oreohelix idahoensis. The sequence goes on from JAMPIV010001960.1 coordinate 481,438, forward strand.
GAGGATAGCTGTTGATAGCATTACAAGGTTGTCCTTGTTCTGGAACCCCCAGGGCAAGAAAGGCAGAGGTAGACCAAGACGCACATGGAAAATAGAACAGGATACGGAAGTGAAAAAGATGATGAAAATGTTGAGAGAACGTGAACTGATGACACGTGACAGGAAGGCTTGGCATGTGTTTGTTGAGGTTCCATGTTCCTTGCGAAGCTAAAGGGTATTGAATGAATGATGAATGAAAGTAAGTTTTATGACACGTACAGACAAGCGAACACAGCAGTCTCAACAATACAACGTTAATAATCATAACTGAAGATTACGCGGACAGTACATACAATTTTGTTATTCCATCTTCAGACATATAATGAATATCACAAACGGATGCTTAATGACTGATCATAGCATACTGGATCCAATAAAATATATGCCTTCTATAGTCCGGATACTAGGATATCCACATATGTTTTGTTTTCGTAGAGTATAAAGTTATTAGATTTCCCAAGAAAAAAACGTTATTGTTTACAAAAACATATTTTATGCATTTACTGATTATTCATGATCACAGAGTGGTGTTGGTGGCTAAGAGGTATCGCATCCGCCTCGAATTCTAGGGGTACCGGGTTCGATTCCCAGAAAAGGGAAAACAATTTATGGAACTTTTTTCAGAACCAGAGACCCTAATGATGTCATACTACCGCCTGCTCTCCTGGGTAGTGAGATCAGATACCTAACCATCTCGAATAAGGGCGAAATAGGATGTCCATTGTGTAAGATGCGCACGTTAAAAATTCCACAGCAGTTGGAAATCGTAAAGAGTAGGCCATAATGTCGCTGCCCTTGCAAAATTAAAAAAATTAGAAGCCTACTCCCCAAATATATTTACAGAATGTGTGATTTCTATACACACATTGGGATACTCACCGGTGCTACGGAGTTGGTGCACTGTGCTGAGATTCTCTTTGTGTGATCTAATTGAGAAGATCAGAGCACTGATGAAGTCCGTGTGCAATGAAGATAAATATTAAATCAAAGCCAAACCAAACCATGATCGCAAATACATCAACGTTTTTTTTTTTTATAGAAAATACTGCTTTTCAAAAACAGAAAAAAACATATACATATGAACAAGTAATTCGTCAAAACATGGCGAAATTTAATTATATTGATCTCTTTCTGCTGCATTTCATGACGGCGGTTCTCATTCTCCTGTGATCATTTACATGTTGCTTCAGAAGCAAATCAATGACACGCAAAGAGTGGCACGAAATCACAGAATTGTCATCTATGATGCGCAATGGTGCATTTCAGGATAATTTTTTTTTTTAAATCCCACATTTGATTACAAATGTAGTATTCCCGTTGAAGAATCCAGCCGGGCGGAAGGAATGCCGCTTCCCAAGGCTCGAAAAGGTACAATGATGACTGTTATTACTTTGGACCTTTGTGGCACTCAAAAAGATGTTGTGCAATTCTCCTAGCGTGTAACATGAGCTCAAACTTTTTCCATGATGAGGAAAGAGCTTAAACGTGGAAAGAGCTAAATTTATCTAGGTGTCGAACAAAGAAGTACTGGTCTAAAAAAGAGGACAAGAGATAGTTGGAGCAGACATTGCGATAGGTCAGAGAAGTATTAAGATGCACAAAATATGCAGCCCATCGGGGGAAAAAAACCCATCCAACCGGGATCGATCACAGTACCTGAAGATAATTGAATAATAACGGGTGACTTCACCATCGCAAAAATTATCTTCTGACGTCCAAAGGAGCATACGTCGTCAATGAACTTATACTAGATCTTCCTGCCATGTGCGATTCGTTAACGGTCTTTATATGTCGTGTTTATTACTCTCTTATTGCTCCAGTTCTTTTCTCCATGTGTGTTTTGATCTCCTACTTCTTTTAGCCTCATGAATAAGGTACCAGAGCTACTCTGGGAAGGTTAAAGGCGCCCGGCGTGATGCTGACCCCAATACCCCTAGTGTGCCGTATGGTCAAGAAGATATGGGCCTAACAATATTTTCCCAATATGCCTGAATGGGCATGTCACGGGATCTACCTCTCTTCCTCTGGCGATTCAACAAGAAGTCGATGAGAACGATGAAGGTACAGTAGCTGGAGGAATGGACATGAAACGTTGGTCAATTGTCAGATCCACGAGAGGATAGCATCGAATAACCACACGACAGTCACTAAGCCCTTTGGAAGAAAAATTGTGTGGTGAAGAGAAAAGCCTGAAGTGGACCGCCAACGTTAAAAAGAAATTGTAGGTTATGAGAGATCGGACGGAGTAGACGAAGTTCAAATACAGATGCCATGTCATAGAGACAAACACCAAAAGAGAATGACAATTTTAGACTTTATTAAGCACTCAATTGTTAAAGGAAAACACGTGAAAAGACAAATGTAGTGATAGATTTCAACACCAGTATACAGAATGCTGAGATGCCGGAAGACTGGCTACAAAGCTACCCGCGGCCATTTCCTAAACCTGGTAAACACTACACACTGCATAGCAGCTATCGAATCATCATATTGCAGAAAGTCTACGGCAAATTACTTGAGAAGATAGTGGCGAGACAATTAATGAACCACATTGAAAATGCCTACATCCTCCCTGATACCCTGGGCAATTATAGACCAATAATAGTATCACGAGGTAACACAGGAACATTTGCGTAAGATATATATATATATATGGGGGTTTCCAGGGTAAACAAGAAACGGTGACTGTGGCTATTGACCTAGAGGATGCTTACAATAGTGTTGACTTTGCAACCTTAATGGACTGTGTAAAGGAATATGGTGTAAACCCATGGCTAACAAGGTGGATAGCAGCTGAGAGAGCAGTTGCATTTTGCTTGGGAACATGGGCATCAGAACCAATGCATATTTACCCAGGGTTACCCCAGGGTTCTCCATTATCACCGGTGCTGTTTAACATCTATACACCAAAAATAACTGCAATCCAACCAACAGGTTTGGGATGAAAATTGACTTTTGCCGATGACTCGCTCATTTACAGGATTGGTTCAGATAGAAATAAAATAGTTAAAAACATACATGAGACACTTCAAGCAGTTTCTAAATGGTGCGACGAAAGCAGCTCCAAAGTCAATCCCAACAAAGCCTGTGGGCTTTGGCGATCTTTGAATAATTCCATATTTGAAGCAGATCTTACAGACATTACTCTCAGTGGACAGAACATTGAAAGGCAGAACAAGTTGAAATACCGTGGAGTATAATTCGATCCTGGGCTACCATATAAGCCCCATGGTGATCACATCATACAGAAGTGCAAGAGAGGTCTGGCAGCCCTAAAAACAATGGCTGCAGGGCACATGGAGCAGAGACTACTGTTTCTCCGGTATCATCAGCTGGTCTTGTCTGTAGTCGAGTATGGCCTGGGAATAGTCACGCTACAATGCGAATGACTAGAACACATTCAAAACGAAGAGATGCGTATAGTCTTGGGCTGCGCGCGAGATACACCTATTGTGATGATGCGTCACATGCTTGGATTGCTGTCAATTAGATCCAGATATACGATGGCGCAGGTAAAAGCATATATGCGTGTAACCACAGACAAAAGTCATCCCCTACATGGGAACATAGCTGATATCAAAAGAGAGAGAATAAAGAGGGGGATGTCATAGATGGCGCAGGCAAAAGATTCTATTAGACAGGTGTCCCCAGTTGAAAATATATTCAAGAAGAGTGGAGTAAGTCAGATGAGAGCTGGATGAACTACCAACCAGTCATCATCAACCGTGGTAGAGAATGTAGAACTTTGGCCAATGGGAGAGCAGAGCTAGAAATTGATTAGCTTATAAATGATAATGCTGGTGATGATGATGCCATCGTTTTGTCAGTCACTTAAACCTAGCACACAAATTAAAGATGTATGGAAAAAGCTTAAGACAATCAAAGGGAAGAATAAGAAAACAATAATGTCAACCATCAAACTACCAAATAGAGCAGAAACAGATAAAGAAAAAGCTAATGCCCTTGCTGAGTATTTCTATAAAGTCAGTACCAAAAGTGGTCTTGGAGAAGAAGAAAATGAGAGAAGAGAAAGACTTAGGATACAGTTTTCAAAAGAGCTACCAGACCAGATAGATGAAACAAACTATTTAGATGCTAATATAACTGAGGAAGAAGTAGCTAGTGCAATAAATGAAAAATCTAATACTGCCTCAGGGCATGATATACTTAGCTATGAAATACCTAATAAAATACCCAAAAAAAACTGTAAACAAAATAACTTCTCTTTATAACAAAATCTAGAGCTTAGGAAAGATACCAAAAGCATGGAAAGTAGCTATGATATTACCCATCCTAAAACCCAATAAGGAAGCCCATGATGTAAGTTCATATAGGCCTATCTCCTTAACAACACAACTAGGTAAAGTACCACAACTGTTGTTAACAAAAGAGTTAAATTCTACCTAGAAAAAAATCAGTTATATAGCCCAAACCAGTGAGGGTTTAGAGCACACAGAAGTACAGTAGACCAGCTTGTAAGATTAGAACATGATGTAAAGCTAGGTTCAGGAGGAAAGAGAAAACAGTGGCAGTCTTTCTAGATGTAGCTAGAGCATATGATGAATGCTGGAGAGATGGAGCTCTTCACAAAATGAAGAAGATTGGAATTACTGGTAAAACCTATAGGTATCTAGAAAACTTTTTACAGGACAGGGATTTTGCTGTACAGGTGAATAATGATAGGTCAGAAGTATATGAACAACAGAATGGGATTCCTCAGGGATCAGTGATTTCTCCTTTAATTTTCACTACAGCTGTAAATAATTTAGCAGATGAATTTAACGACACTAAGAATGCAATATCACAATTTGCAGACGACTGTGCCATTTGGCGATCTGGAAAAAACTTGGACCATAATTACAAAAAAAACTTCAAAAATAAATAGACAAAGTTTCAGAGTGGATGAAAAGTTGGGCTTTCAAATTAATGTAAAAAAAACAGTAAGTATGATATTCAGCAAAGGAAATTTAAAAAAAAACAAACAAAATCAATATAACCATTAAAACACAGAAAATATGTACCTCCTCAACAACAAGATTTCTGGGCTTAACATTAGATAAACAACTAAATTGGAATAAACATATAGACAATTTAGTAGAAAGCTGTAGGGGACCCTTAAACATACTAAGGATAGTTAAAGGTAATGGATGGGGGGCCAGCAAAAAAATAATACTTATTTTCTACAAGTCTTTTATCAGGGGGAAACTGGATTATGCGAGCATAGTCTAATATGACTCAGCTGCAGCTTCTATCAAAGCCAAACTAGACAGGATTCAAAATGCAGCCATAAGAACCATTACAGGTGCATTTATATCAACACCAGTAGAAGCGCTAGAAGTAGCTCTTGGCATACCACCCCATGGTCTAAGACGGAAAGAACTAAGATTAAATTATTGAAGTTGTGGTGGATTTGATGTTAAGAAATGTTGTTATGTACTCTTAGTGTACCGAATGAGGTCAGCTGTGAAGGTCCCTGAATATAACAAATATGATGGTAAGTTTACAGGGCACCTTTCTGCTACCACCTCTATGATCTCATTCAGACTTATTCTTTGACTAGAATGTATGATGACTACGTTTGATGTCTAGGGTTATGAATATGTAGAGTAATGTTGCATTAACCAACTAAACATATAAACAATTATTTTATTATCCAACACAACACAACAGTACTACGACTATCACATACAAACTACACTTTAAAAGACTATTTATAGGAAGTCAGTGGTTGAATTTTGGGTAAAAGTTAAATTTTTACAATTTATTGTCCTGGTTCTAGTTTGTTTTGAATCAGGACTGACAATCAAAAGTGAAATCAAAAGAATTATTTACATCAATTAAATAACACCATGGATCTTCTGTCCATAATACAAATATTATAATATTATAAGTGTGTAGATGTAGTTTTCTAACTTAGGTTAATACTGGTATATAATGGTAGGTTGTTGGTTAACATCACGCACTATTGTTTGTTTTCTTTTCATTTGACACTGGTGGAATTTTTTATTAATATTCGCAGTCTTTATTTTAAACTAGAGGTTGAGCTTCCTGGTGCCGAACAGGCACTTATCTTCGAAGGATAACACCAGTAGATCTGTTCATAGGCTCGCTGGACAATCTGTTTCCCTTCTTGAAAGGCAATGGCATCCAGCATGTGCCCGAAATATGCAAACAGTGTCAGGAATCGAACAGTTTCCACCAGCCTGGTACTACGTTAATGTCAGTACCAAAAAATCCACAAATAAGAAGGTTATGCGTCCTTCTTTATAACAAGTATACAATAATATTCCACAATTAATTACAGGCACAGTACAAACAAACAAATAGGGTCAGCTCTTTATGACAACCTATTTTACCATTATTGTTTTAGATGACAATGTATACCAGTATTCCTCTCCCCTAATAGTTACAACACCTCTGCAATTCCAGCAGTAATCTTTTTCCATACGATAGGATAGGTGTTATGCTCCTTGATGACAATCATATATAATCTTGTAGTACTACACCTCTCTGATAGTCTATCATATGATGGATCAATCTCTAGGCTCTGCCTAAGTCTGCCATGGACCCACTTACTTACAGTCGTATTTCAGTATCTCACATTCAAACTTTATTTTAAATAAAAGGTTAATAAAATCAATCTTACCACAAATTTCAATGAAATATACACAAGCGAACGATGACTGGCAAACAATTTATGGCACACTTTAGATCTGCCTTGTCCAGACTGCTTTCTATAGGTTTGAAAAGCACCAGCCTGCTCTCATCGCTTCTTGTTCATCAGAAACTTTTCTCAAAATGGCAACGAGCAGTCTACGTTTCCGATAATATATAATGTATGGGCCAATGGGACCATGAACTCATTTATTTTGAATCAAACTTTAAAAAAAAACCTCTCAAACTAATATGTTTACTACTGCAAATATATTTTTAGTTTTAGGTCAACCAATCCTAACTCGCCTTCCTTTAAACTACCGCCAATCAAATTACAGGTACCGTTTAGTCCTTATTTCCCCAAAAGCTTTTTTCAAAGATGTGTGATGATATTCTAAATACAATAGCTAAATTAAATAATATTATAGTGCATAAGTCAAAAATAAGATAGAAAATAAAATTTGATTCCAGCGTCTTCTTCCCAACGCCAGCCGGTATGCGGGTTTTGATAAGCCTAATAGCCGAATGAAGGGTACTGTCTTTTCAAATTCGTCCTTGAGATTAAAAGTAACACTTTTGCAAGTTTAAGACGACAGAGTGATAGAATAAAAGAAAAGGAGGGGAGGGAATGGAAAGACAGAACCTAGGGTACGCAGTCTCGCGTTGATTTAAAAAAGCCAACTCGAGCGACATAGCCTTGGGCGATTTTCAAATTACGATACAAAAACTAAAAAATGTTCGTCAAATTGGTCACGCAGGCAGCCTTAGCTCTTATAAAAAATGACGTAATTCTAACGGACTACGGACGATTCTCGTTTTTAGTTTGAAAATAGTTGTAAGAAGAATTGAACAGGTGGCAGTTTCTAGATTTGAACGACTAACATAGAAAAAAATATTGAATTATGAACCATAATACATAGGGCCATAAAAATTATATATTCGGATTCCTTATGATTTCCTGAACAATAATCTGGTGTCACTAGTACAATAAATAACCAAGATATTGGCAAAAATACTATGTATTGTAAGACGGACTGACGGAAACAAAAATCATGCCTGCTTATTTTTTTCATAGCATGTTTTGAAAAAAATAAGCAGGCATGATTTTTGATTTCGTCAGTCCGTCTTACAATACAGTATTTTTGCAAATATCTTGGTTATTTATTGTACTAGTGCTTATCTGACACCAGATTATTGCTAAGGAAATCATAAGGCATCCGAATATATAATTTTTATGCCCTATGAATTATGGTTCATAATTCCATATTTTTTTCTATCTTAGTCGTTCAAATCTAGAAACTGCCACCTGTTCGATTCTTCTTACAACTATTTTCAAACTAAAAACGAGAATCATCCGTAGTCCGTTAGAATTACGTCATTTTTTATAAGAGCTAAGGCTGTCTGCGTGACCAAATTGACGAACATTTTTTAGTTTTTGTATCGTAATTTGAAAATCGCCCAAGGCTATGTCGCTCGAGTTGGCTTTTTGAAATCAACGCGAGACGGCGTACCCTAGGTTCTGTCTTTCCATTCCCTCCCCTCCTTTTCTTTTATTATATCACTCTGTCGTCCTGAACTTGCAAAAGTGTTATATTTAATCTCAAGGACGAATTTGAAAAGACAGTACCCTTCATTCGGCTATTAGGCTTATCAAAACCCGCATACCGGCTGGCGTGGGGAAGAAGACGCTGGACTCAAATTTTATTTTCTATTTTATTTTTGACTTATGCACTATAATATTATTTAATTTAGCTATTGTATTTAGAATATCGTCACACATCTCCCCACTTTAGAACAGACTACCTAATGTTAGTTCATAATTCGAAATGCACATAGATAAATTTAAATCATTATGCCTGGTGACTACTCGGATTTTCGTCGTACGGGTGTCTACTTACAAAATCTGCACCTACGTTTTCAGACCCGGGGATATATTCTATGATGAATTGGTATGGCTATAAGAGCAAGGACCAACGTAATAATCTAGCATTTTCATGCTTTCATTGCGACATAAATAGGAGGGGGTTTATGATCTGTTTGGACCTTGAATGATCTCCCATAGAGATAGATCTGGAACTTTTTTATAGCCCATATCAAAGCCAGACATTCCTTTTCAAAAGTTGAATATTTTTGTTCCGCTGTGTTCAACTTACGGCTAGCATAAGCAACTGGGGTTAGTTCCTCTTCAAGTGAATTGGACCTTTGCAATAGGGCTGCCCCTAATCCGATGTTGCTAACGTCCGGTCTCACAACAAACTCTTGAGTCAAGTCAGGCAATTTCAATATAGGCTTGCTTGTGAGTTTTTCTTTTAACTCTTGATAGCCCGATTCACACTGAGCGGACCAAGTAATTTTATCTGGATTTCCCTTGCGCGTTAAATCCGTCAGTGGTGCACATATTTTTTATATACTTCTGGTAAAAACCACACAACGATACAAAAGATCTCACATCTTTTTTTGTCTGTGGCTTTGGAGCTTTCTGCAATTTCTCCAAGTTCTTGGGTTCAGGGGTCATGCTTCCCTGATATACTGTGTGTCCCAAGAATTCCAGCTGTTCACATCCAATACAACATTTCGTCGGTCTAGCCGTCAAGTTTGCCTCCCTGAATCTATCCAACAACATATTCAGAGAGTTAATGTGTTCCTCAAATGTTTCTGTAGCAATGAGAATATCATCCATGAAATTCGTGATACATGGATTATTCAGGGGATCCAACAATTTTCGCATCATCCTAGAAAACACACTCGGCGCATTTTTCAACCCAAACGGCAGCATGTTGAATTCATAATGCCCTTCCGAGGTGCTAAAAGCTAAATACGGTCGAACCTCCGGTTTTACGGGAATCTGATAATATCCTTTACTCAGATCCATCTTAGAGAAATATTTGGCTTTGTTCAGCCTAGCAAACAGCTCATTTGTATCAGGTAATGGATCCACCTGACCTTCTGTGACATCATTCAGTTTCCTGTAATCTATACACAGTCTGTGTTCCCCAGAGGGTTTCCTCAACAGAACCACACTAGAACTACACGAAGATTCACTGTGTGAAATAATTCCTTCTTTCAACAAATAATCTATCTCCTCCTTTAAAGTTTTTCCTTAGCGAAGGGAATAGAATAGGCTCTCATGCAGATTGGTGTTGGGTCTATAAGTTTCATATCATATTCCAACAAATTTGTATGCCCCGGTTTGTCCGTTAACACATCTGTATGATCATCCAGAACCTTTTGAACTCTCTCCCTCTGATTTTTCGTTAAGTGTTTACTGATTTTTACCTGTGCGGCTGTCTCACAGGAATGTAGGGGATATTCATGAGAGATGAGTGGTTCGTTTTTCATTCCCGTTGCGATAGACAAGGTTAGTAAGTGTGTCTCGTCGTGATTTTTTCTTTCCAGATATTTCTTCAGGAGATTCACATGATACATTTTCTCTTTCCCCTTCTTATCTATCTAATAATTTGTTCTAGACACCTTCTCTAGAACTGTATATGGACCTTGCCATCCGATTTGCAACTTGTTACTACTACCGGGTAATAGAAGGAGCACCTTCTATCCCACGGCTAAGTCTCTATCCTTCGCTTTCTTATTATAATAGGCAGCATGTTTTTTTTGGCTTGTCTCAAATTATCATTAGCACGTTTCCAGCCAGTTTTAAGACGAGTGGTCAGCTCGTTCACATATTGATATGATGAGGTAATATTTTCTTCTGCCTTATTATCAGTCCAAGTCCTTAACAAGGTTACATATGGACTTTTAATTTTTCTGACGTAATTTTCATAATATTGGAAGCCTTGTGTTTAGGACGTTTCTTCCTTTTTTCATCCCATAAGAATCTTCCACTACCAATTCTTTTCGTGGGGTTTTCTCCCCACTTTAAATTCCTTGTGAGAGATCTTCTCTCTCTTTTATCTTCACCCAGTTCACATAATTCCGACCGAGGGATTGTTGGCTTATTCTGGGATACAACCAATTTTGGCCCTCGACACAGAGTAACCATATTAATACATTCAAGTGAAGACTGGGTGTGAAAAGGGGGTTCCCATTCCACTTTGTCTACATTATTAATTTTATTTTTATTTTCAGGCCTAAGTTTGCCCCGTGGCGTTTCTAGGTCCTGATTTTTATTTTTCCTACTTGTGGATGTTCCCTCATGCAATAATTTTCAACGATGACCATTACATCTGGCCAATAATAATTTTTAGCAACTTTTTGGCTTATGGTACCTACTTTCTCGTGGTCCCCATCTTTTCCAACATGTAAGCTCCTTATTACATCTGCCCTGTATGCCTTGGAAGAATCAACTGTCCGTGACCAGTGGATCCAGTTCCGGCCTTCCTATATAACAATTTGTTCTTCATATAGAAGTCTCCCTTGCCTGGAGGTGTATGACATTTGGGCAATTTCTTAAAACAAGGCTTGAGTGTCTTATCCTCAACCTGCGCCTTCCTCATCTCCTCTGGATGAGTATTTATAGGACTATCCTCCTTTTTTTTGGACTGTGATCTGGTCTGCACTGTTGCCATGATCACAGGTCTCTTGGGATTCCCCAAGAAGACGTATCTACACCCCAACATCAAAGGGTAGATTGGTTCATTTATCACTGCTGCTTTGATGATTCCTTTAACATATTGCGTTTTTACATTTATCCTGGCGATGGGAAGTGTCATGGTCGCTACGTCCTTGGTTGCAGCTTGGATCTCCACTGTTTCTGTGGTGTATTGATCTGCTTGCACCAGGTGAGAACTCACAACTGAATCAAAATCAAATCCAGTATCATACAAGCACCTTATGGTGACTCCATTACATATTACTTCTTCACACACTGGGGGGTAATAAGGTTCCTGCTGTTTAGTAGGGTTGGCCTTTACTTCCTTTCTCCTCTGTTTTTATTGCAGTGAAGGAAGATTTCCTTTTACACACTTCGGTGTTATGGTTGTCCATCTTACACCATCTACATTATAATCTACCTTTATGAAAAGGTTTTCTTTCCTCATTTTTTCTGTCATTGAATTGTGGGTTTTTATTTCTATAATCATTGCGTGGCCTATCAAAATGTTGCTTACCTTTGTATCCTTGATCTTTGTTGTCAAATCTGTTAGAGTTTTATTGAGCCTTATAATTGTCTACCTGTTTCTTTTTTGAGCCAGCTACTTCTGCTTGGGCTGACTGATACCTCTCAGCGACATTGAGTAACTAACCTAGCCTCTCTGCACCTTGTTCCATGAGAAACTTTCTCAAGTCTGGAGCCATGGACTCTCTCAATTGCTCAATAAGGATCATTTCTTTAAGATCTTGTGTTTTCCCCCGAGCAGTCCATTTCTCCAAGTAGGTCTCTAAACGTGCAGAGAACTGGTGATAGGTCTCACCCGACAGTAGCTTGGCATTCCTAAATTTTTTTCTGTAAAATTCTCCATTCTTTTCATACCTTAGCAAAAGAGCCTGCTTTAACATGTCATAATTGTCTTGGTCATTGTTGCTGTAATCTTTGACGGAGTTTCAAACGTCGATTTATTGGTTGAATGTTTTTCACCCTGGTCAAAGATGGAGAACTATGTCTTAACTTTGCTGTGTCAGGTTAATTAGGGGTTATCTCCATTTTTGGTTCATTCATTGTGTTTGATCTTTAGGGTCAAAGGTAAACAGTTCTGGGCTATGTGCCATGCGCAGTTGTTGAGCGCAAAATTAGACTTCCGTCAGGTAGAGATGCGAACTGGCTTCTGTAGGACGTGAATGTCCGTTGTATTTTGGGGAAGGAAAATCTTCGAAGTGACTGCGTTGTCAGTTTTCCCCAGTGATTTACTGTACGTCAGGAATGTCGAAAGTGTTGTTTCTTGTGTTCCGAGGATTCGTTTCAAGGTAATACCGACTTTATCATTACTATGCATTCGGTTGCAGAATTATTTAAAGGCTTACATAGCCGTGAGAACAGCTCACAGTTCCTGTAATGCAGAACCTATATTTTGTGCTCGAGGTAGCCATTTAAGACTATTCGTCTTCATTTGATCAGAAGTCCAGTGACGAAGTTATATATGGTGGAAACCGCAGGTTGGCAGTATACTTATACAAACATTATAGCAGGGATTATGCAACCTGCTTAATGAAGAATACACACCTGACGTCATATCGAGGCTCTGTGTAATGGCCACTATTCTACCGCATGAAAAGATGTAACTGGCGTGTTATGCCAAGTTGAACGACGGCCCTGGTAATAGGATTACATGAGTTAAGGGGTCGTCTTTTGTATGACGGAGTTATTAAGGTATCTGACGCGTTCAGTCAGGGATACCAAAGCGGCATTATGAACACTACATTAAAGAACATACCACTATTGATCATGCCCACATATTTGAATGTTCACCAGCCTTAGAATGCCTGATATGTACCAAGCGATTTCAATTAACATGATGTACATGATCCTGTTTACATTGACTGTTCCTGTGTGATTCTACTGTTAGTCCTGTGAATAAATGTATGAACTGTCACCAGTAGTTTCAACCATCATTGGCTTCAGTACGAGTGTGACTGGGTGCATTGTGCAACTATATATGAGCCTAAACGCATTCGCGACTACACACCCATGTCTCATCATCATCATCATCGTACAAGGACCATGTATGCTGTCAGCGTGAGTGACCCAGATCTTCACCACACCATTACACTGTTCAGGTGACATCAACATGCATACCTGGCCAACTACACATCAACATTTGCATCACGTATAAAAAACCAACTAACAGTCATCCCTGCTCATATTGGCAAAAACTTCATAAGCTGTTCCCCTGAGACCCTGGGATAACTTTAGGCTCCACCTTTCTCTCTCTAACCCATACGTGGTAGCCAAAAGTTCAAACCTACCCAGAAAACTTTCTATGTCATCATCTTTCTCAACAAAATGGTCTTAATGAAACCCCATAGCTGAGGTTGAGGCTCCCTGACTAGCAGTGGCATCGGAGGTAAAGGGGCTGGCACCATTTTCAGGAGCATGGCCTGGTAATTCCAACTCCCTTAGTCGTAACTCGTGCTCCCTCTGCAATCTCCTATCTTCTGCTTCTCTTTCGGTCTTTTTTTCTTCTAATTAGAGCCTTTTAATCTCCGCCTCCCTATCCGCCTCCAATGCCCTTGCCTCTTTGTCAGCCTTAATCTGCAACCTCTTAATTTCTTTCTCAGCCTCTAACTTTCTTTCTGCTTCTTTCTCTAATCTTTTATCTTCTCTGGCAATAAATTTATCAACCTCGGTGGTTACATACTGGAAAAGCTCTGGCCCATCCATGCCCATTTCTTTAGCAGTCTACACAGCAGCAGATCGAAACTTTGCCAGATTAGCCATTCTGTACTATGCAAACCTTTAAAATTTCTAACTAGACAAATTTCTAATTATGACTAACAATTCCTAATTATGACTAAGAACAACCACAGGCACTGATAGCTCAACCACTATTTAAATTCCACAAAAGAATACTTTTAGTTTTATTTTACAGGTAATTAAAAATCCCGGGACCTAAGACCCTAATATAATTGATAATATTATAAGAATTTAAAAATCCCGGAACCGAGCTACCCAATATATGTGTTGGGTACCAGGAAAAATTTAAATCCCGGACGAGCCCCCAATATATGTTGTGGATTTGATGTTAAGAAATGTTGTTATGTACTCTTAGTGTACTGAATGAGGTCAACTGTGAAGGTCCCTGAATATAACAAATATGATGGTAAGTTTACAGGTTACCTTTCTGCTACCACCTCTATGATCTCATTCAGACTTATTCTTTGACTAGAATGTATGATGACTACGTTTGGTGTCCAGGGTTATGAATATGTAGAGTAATGTTGCATTAACCAAGTAAACATATAAACAATTATTTTATTATCCAACACAACACAACAGTACTACGACAATCACATACAAACTACACTTTAAAAAACTATATATAGGAAGTCAGTGGTTGAATTTTGGGTAAAAGTTAAATTTTTACAATTTATTGTCCTGGTTCTAGTTTGTTTTGAATCTGGACTGACAATCAAAAGTGAAATCAAAAGAATTATTTACAACAATTAAATAACACCTTGGATCTTCTGTCCATAATATAAATGTTATAATATTATAAGTGTGTAGATGTAGTTTTCTAACTTAGGTTAATACTGGTATATAATGGTAGGTTGTTGGTTAACATCACGCACTATTGTTTGTTTTCTTTTCATTTGACACTGGTGGAATTTTTTATTAATATTCACAGTCTTTATGTTAAACTAGAGGTTGAGCTTCCTGGTGCCGAACAGGCACTTACCTTCGAAGGATAACACCAGTAGATCTGTTTGTAGGCTCGCTGGACAATCTGTTTCCCTTCTTGAAAGGCAATGGCATCCAGCATGTGCCCGAAATATGCAAAAAGTGTCAGGAATCGAACAGTTTCCACGAGCCTGGTACTACGTTAATGTCAGTACCAAAAAACCCACAAATAAGAAGGTTATGCGTCCTTCTTTATAACAAGTATACAATAATATTCCACAATTAATTACAGACACAGTACAAACAAACACATAGGGTCAGCTCTTTATGACAACCTCTTTTACCATTATATTTTTAGGTGACAATGTTTACCAGTATTCCTCTCCCCTAATGGCTACAACGCCTCTGCAATTCCAGCAGTAATCTTTTTCCATACCATAGGATAGGTGTTATGCTCCTTGATGACAATCATATATAATCTTGTTTTACTACACCTCTCTGATAGTCTATCATATGATGGATCAATCTCTAGGCTCTGCCTAAGTCTGCCATGGACCCACTTACTTACAGTCGTATTGCAGTATCTCACATTCAAACTTTATTTTAAATAAAAGGTTAATAAAATCAATCTTACCACAAATTTCAATGAAATATACACAAGCCAACGATGACTGGCAAACAATTTATGGCACACTTTAGATCTGCCTTGTCCAGACTGCTGTCTATAGGTTTGAAAAGCACCAGCCTGCACTCATCGCTCCTTGTTCATCAGAAACTTTTCTCAAAATGGCAACGAGCAGTCTACGTTTCCGATAATATATAATGTATGGGCAAATGGGACCATGAACTCATTTATTTTGAATCAAACTTTAAAAAAACAAACTCTCAAACCACTATGTTTACTCCTGCAAATATATTTTTAGTTTTAGGTCAACCAATCCTAACTCACCTTCCTTTAAACTACCGCCAATCAAATTACAGGTACCTTTTAGTCCTTATTTCCTCAAAAGCTTTTTTCAAAACATGCTATGAAAAAAAAAAGCAGGCATGATTTTTAATTTCGTCAGTCCGTCTTACAATACATACTATTTTTGCCAATATCTTGGTTATTTATTGTACTAGTGCTTAACTGACACCATATTATTGCTCAGGAAATCATAAGGCATCCGAATATCAAAATTTTATGGCCCCATGTATTATGGTTCATAATTCCATATTTTGGTCTATGTTAGTCGTTCAAATCTAGAAACTGCCACCTGTTCAATTCTTCTTACAACTATTTTCAAACTAAAAACGAGAATCGTCCGTAGTCCGTTAGAATTACGTCATTTTTTACAAGAACTAAGGCTGTCTGCGTGACCAAATTGACGAACATTTTTTAGTTTTTGTATCGTAATTTGAAAATCGCCCAAGGCTATGTCGCTCGAGTTGGCTTTTTGAAATCAACGCGAGACGGCGTACCCTAGGTTCTGTCTTTCCATTCCCTCCCCTCATTTTCTTTTATTCTATCACTCTGTCGTCTTGAACTTGCAAAAGTGTTACATTTAATCTCAAGGACGAATTTGAAAAGACAGTACCCTTCATTCGGCTATTAGGCTTATCAAAACCCGCATACCGGCTGGCGTGGGGAAGAAGACGCTGGACTCAAATTTTATTTTATTTCTTATTTTTGACTTATGCACTATAATATTATTTAATTTAGCTATTGTATTTAGAATATCGTCACAGAAGTAAAATAGCACATGAAGTGACCCACCCAGCACATAAAGCATTTGTCAAAAACCAACCAATGGTATGGGACGTATCCTTAAATAAAGATAGATATCCAACAGGGTGGAGAACTATAGAAGATCTAACGCAGTTCAAAGAACTATCAAACACAATTAAAAATAGTAATACATATAGAAGCAAAATACCACCCTGGGAACTAAAAACACCAATCATAGACTACTCACTTACTGAAAAGATCAAACAAAACATAGAAGATAAAGAAGCCAAAATGATAAGTAGAAAGTTCATAGATCAACTTAATAAACAAAGTCTGGCCGTCTACACTGATGGATCCAAGGGTGATAGTGGGCAACTAGGTGCCGGAGTAGTAATACCACAATGGGGAATTAAAAACAGCTACAGTGTAACTGAAGGGGCTTCGATTTTTACCGCAGAGATGGTAGCAATTTTAAACAGTTTAGAAATAATCGGCGATAACAAACCAGAAACTGTTACGATATTTACAGACTTCACAATCATAACTACAAGCACTAGAACACCCAGGTAAATGTAGCCGGCCAGACATAAAGGAAGAAATTCTAGCAACTAATACATCACTAGGGAACAGAGGATGTAGTGTGAGGCTAGTGTGGGTTCCAGCACACATAGGTATTGCTGGTAACGAGTTGGCAGATCAGAACGCCAAGAATGGAAGAATAAGTAAAAACAATATAAGAGTAGGACTGGGAAGGTCGGAGATCATGAGCCAAGTGAAGATAACTAAACGAGGTATAGAAGACAACATGGAAGAAGAGTAGAAAAGGCAGACACGCGTTCAAACTGCTGAAAGAACCAACAAGAACGTGCCAGGTCAGAGAAGAATTAAAGATACCATCAATCAAAAATCTGTGGCGTCTCCGTCTCCGTGCAGAATACTTTATGATAGAGGAACGACACTGCCAAAAATGTCAGGAAGAGAATGACATAGACCACTACCTGACCCACTGTAAAAAGTATGAACAACAAAGGCTTGAATTAAATACTTTAGAAATCACAATATATACATGAAAGGTAATAACGTTTGAAGTATAGATGTCCAAAGAGATGCCCGATCAATACTTAAAATATATACATAACACAAAAGAAAACATATAAGGTTAGTACTTCAGAAAAGATATTCAACTAAATAGAAATTAAGCAACAAGAACTAACAAATCATTAAAAATTAAAACAAAATATAAAAACTTACTAACTACTCATAGGACATGGAAAGACAACGAGGTTTAAAAAAAAAAAAACTCAAAAAGAACAAATACTCATTCAAATTAAAACCAAGTGTAAAGGACAATAGTTATCAATGAACAATACAAAAGAGAAAATAAAATGGACAAATACTAATATAAATTAAAATCAGATACTGCTAAAGACAATAGTTATTTAAATTGAATACAAAATTAGAAAATAAAATAACACTAAATACCCCACTTATAACCAAATTTCAGGTTGAACAGGGTAGACCAAGATGGAACTAGAAGAGGCAATAACGGTCAGCTGTTAAGTGCCCACTCTCCATCCATCACATCTTCAAAACAACAACAACATGATGCCATTGTATACACTGATGGGTATGTATTCTGTGGCAATAAATCAGGGTGGGGCTACTCTGCTAGAGTAAAGGGCAGAACCGTCGCTGAACATAGCGGTTCTTACATGATAACAACCTCCATGAGAATGGAGGTGGAGTTAAGATGGCTGTCTGAGACCTTATTAACAAAGGCAGTTATTGTATCAGATTCACAATCCATGCTTCGAAAGGTCCAAAATGGCTTTCTTCGACATGAATGGAAAATCTCCACCGAAGCATCGAATCTTCAAGAACTGATATAGATCTACTGCCCTGGTCATGCCGGGGTACGTGGCAATGACAGAGCTGAAAGTCTAGCTCCAAGAACACCCGTAAAAGGTGCATTGACCATGGAGAAGGAAGAAATACTAAGGGCAATTCATGTTCGTCTATTAGAAAATGACACTGAAATCAATGAATCAACAAGGCTAAGACTGCTGGAATTTGGCATCAAACGTAAGACCAGCAGAGATGGACGTGTGAGAGGACGCATTCACCGTGTATACAACCAGTGCGCAACAGGAACAATTAGCATTCATACCGACATTTGCTGAAGGAGACTGAGCGCCTATGGGTTTGCCAGGAGTGCAATGACGTCGATTCTGATTAACATTAACAATAACATGAACAAAACTTTTCTGTAGAAGCGCTATTGTTCTATTTATAATTTCCACATTGCCAAAACTCCAAAATATATCTGGCATGTATGGGAGCCGCGCTGGTGTAATGGCTTCGGCGTTGTACTGGCGACCAGGTGTTCATGGTTCAAACCCGGGCGTCGGCGTTTGAAGAAATGTTTACGGCCGGAAATTTGACTGAATAGCCTGAACGGCTCCTGTGATAAACCCTCTGTGGATGGGAAGGAGCGAAGCTCCTGACCGGGTTGGAAGGAAAGTCCTCAGGTTCCCCAGCCTCGCAATGACATGTCATTGGGCCGAAGGGCTGAAAGCCCAAGTGCCGCTGGATAAGGAAAAAAAAAAAAAAAAAAAATCTGGCATGTATTTGTTTCCGAACTGGACAAACAAACTGAAGGCTGCATTAAAATGGTTTTCACCTGAAAGTGTCAAAAGACTGTTTAAATTGCTTGCAACAATGATGTGAACATCAAAGACCAAGTTTCCATCCTAAAGGATAACAATACATAGCTACAAACACAAAGACATTAAACAAATAGAAACAAATACAATAACAGAATTCGGTCATGTCGACTTTGTTCCGGCAAAGACGCATCAGGTGGCTTTTGTATCACCTGAAGGTAAACATAATGAAAATGAAGTTTCTATAGGGTAGATCTAAAAAGGTTTTATCGATTGTTTTCTCACGCTGAGACCTAAATTATATTTAACTGAGATATACGATACATTTAACAGTCTTTTGAACTACTGCTGTCGTCTACAGGGGTTGTTCGTGGGGTTTCCTGGTGAGAAAAGGACATAAAAGGATTAATGAGTTCTCGGGCATGTCCACAGAGGTATACCGATATGAGGTTATTGTGTCGATTGGCTGAGTGTTTATTTCTACATGTGCAGAAAGTGACAAACAAGCTACGTGACCTACAGGTGTGAACTAAACTGTGTCCGATAAGTTACGCGACCTACTGACTTCACCTAAAATGTGTCAAATAAGTTACGCTACCAACTGATGTGAACTCAAAGATGTCAATAAGTTACAGGACCTACTGATGTGAACTAAAAGGTGTCAAATAATTTATGGAACCTTGTGATGTGGACTGAATATATCAAATACGTCAGGGACCTATTGATGTAAACTAAAAGGTGTCAAAAAACCTACGGGACCTGCAACTGAAGGTGTCAAATAAGCTACGGGACTTACTGACGTAAACTGAAGGTGTCAAATAAGCTACGAGACCTACTGACGTGAACTGAAGGTGTTAAATAAGCTAGAGAATCTACTGATGTCTAAAGGAGTCAAATATTTTAAACAATATTTTGGAATTATCCTTGTTTTAGTGAAGTGCGCCCCTTTCAACTTAGGCACACGGCCTTTCGGTTATATTAGGGTGCATTTCCAAATATAAAAAAAAAACCTGTGATCTGAATATAGTAGGAGTCAAATTAGCTACCGGACCTACTGATGTGAACTAGAAGATGTCAAATACGCTGCGTGACCTACTGGTTAATTAAAAGGGGTCATATGAGCCACGGGTCTTACTGACATCACCTTAAAAGTGGCAGATATGTTACTAGACCTACTGATGTGAGCTCACAAGTATCGGAAAAGCTATGATTGTGACCTAAAAACTGTTAAACAAGCCACACAAGCTACTGAATGATCCAGAAGATGTCAAAGACGTTCTGAACACATCACGTGATCTAAAAGGTGCATACTAACCTACAGAACCTACCACCTTCGCCGTCAATATTCCTATGTTGAATTTTTAAACGTGCATCGAAGCGAGCAAAAGAGCAGAAGTGTTAACAAATAATGCCTGTGTCAATCGTTTTAGATCTATTGTGACTTCTTCGTTTGCATAATGAGTTACTAATGTTATTATTTGTTCTTGTGTTTCACTTTAGAAGGTTCATACTTTGCTTCTCGCATAAAGCTAGTTTGTAAAGCGGCAATATGTACAAGATAAGGACTGTTGGAGGAATGTAAACAAGGTACCTTGGAATTGCGGAAATAACGTCCAATCAGATTCGCGCATTTTGTGCAAGCTCGCAAATGTTCCAGCGTTACCCCATGTTACGTTCATTGGTCCATAACTGCCCAGGGAGTCAAGTAGGATGGCGCATTTTCAAGGTGGTTCATTAATTGTTTCGCCACTATCTTCTCAAGAAATTTGCCTTAGACATTCTGCAATGTGATGATTCGATAGCTGCTAAGGAGTGTGGAGTCTTTACTGGGTTTAGGAAGTGGCCGTAGGTAACTATGTAGCCAGTCTTCCGGCACCTCAGCATTCTGTATACTGGTGTTGAAATCCATCAATACATGCATAATGCCTCTGTCATCAAGCTCTTTGATGTGTTGATTCTGTACACCATCAAGACCCGGAGCAGTTTTTCTACTTGTCTTTAACGTATACATCACGTCTTCGTCAGATATGAGGTCGAAATATATCTGGCCTCTGAATCCATTTTCCAGCACACGATTCTTAATCTCTTGACGCGCAGCTTTATCACCTTTATCCGTCTGAGTGATATACCGACTGAGTAATGCACGTCCTTTACCTTCATCGGTCTACAGCTCAGAATATTAGGTATGGGTTGGCTTATATTGTTCCTATTCATTCGTCGATGTAAGGACCAGAATTTCTGTAAGGTCTTGTCCGTGACCACCTGTGTCACGAAGGCCTTCCACACTTGGTCCTTGGCTTCAACACCTCCGTTATTCATTGTACTTCGCTTTCGTCCATTCTTTCGTCGCTCTTTCATTTTCTATCCAAGCTTTTTCTACATCCTCAATCCACCAGGGTGGTTGGGTGAAAGTTGTTCTAGCAGTCTTTTTCCTGGCATTTTGACGCAATATATGTAGAGGACTATTACAGTCACGTGACCCTGCAGCGTACTTAAAGTGTGTTTAGGCCTCCTGTGTCTGGTTACCCTCCCTTTTGCAATAAATAAATAAGTATATGGATTGAACAAGCAGAAACACTCGAAAAAACTTACGACGTAACGGCCAGTCATCCAGATAGCGGTCTTTTACAAACATTTACTTCTTAATGGCTAATACAAAAGTGAGCCTCCGCCCCCAATAAAAAAAAAGGACAGAGATAACAGCCCAGTGGTCACTATGTTATAAAAATGTGCACAATATACCCCACTTACAACGGAGATATCACACCTCTTGTCAGGTTGTGACGTGATGTCGAATCTCGGAAATAAGTGGAAAAACAAACATAACCATGTAATATTTTAAGCAGCAGAGAAAGATGAGTTAGGGGAAGGCATCCAATTTTTTTCAAAGGGAAACAATTTACTTATGTAAAAACTATAAAACTAAGTAACACATTTTCTTTACTTATTTAATTTTTTTCAATTTATTATATAACGTTCATTAAGGCATAAAAGATTCATCTATTTTTATTAGTTCATTTTTTATATTGTTAAAATGTTCTTTTGTTTTCTATGTTTAGAGTTAACAAACTTTTAATAACATGGAGTTTATGCACATGCTAAAGTAGTGAACACTTATATTCTCTGTCACTTTCAATGATATTAGGACATACCCCTCTCGATGCAGTCGCAGATGTGCACACCAACATGTTTCATCGGCGCTCGAAAGCGCACTTCGAGAATCCTTTAAACACATTTTATTTCTTGGTCAATTCCTCCTGTACCCTGGGGCTGGAGTGGCTAAGAGGTATAGCGTTCATCTCTAAGTCTAAAGGATAAGGGTTCGGTTCCCGGTACAATGAATAGTTTTGATGTAATATTTTTATAACCACTGGGAACTAATAATGTCTTACTCCCCCTGATCCCCTGCGTAGTGAGATCACATACCTAGCCTTCACGGATAAGGACGAAAAAATAGGATGTCCTGTCTGCAAGTTGCGCCCGTTAAAAATTCTTCGACAGTTGAAAATCGCAAAGTGTAGTCCATACGGCCACTGCCCTGGCATAATTTACATTGGGATCCTCGTGGTGCTTTAGAGTTTGTGCGCTGTGCTGAGATCCTCATTGTGTGATCTAAGGAAGGAGATCGGAGCACTGATGGAGTTGACCGTGTGCATTGAAAATGGTCCTTAAAACAAAACAAACAAACCTCTTCTACCTTGGGGTGTAGATTTTGTCACAGGACGGATTGGGGCGACCTCTTCTCAATCTCTTCTCCACTTCGGCAGTACTCATTTTCAATTGTTGTGCGTACTGATTACCTGGAATTTCCTGGTCGACACATTTCTTTCTCCTATGCAGCAGACATTTTGTATTTTCAAACATTCTTACACTCCTCACAGAGATAAGTCGTCCTGTATTTTTGGTTACCCGTTCCTCCCTGCTTTGCAAGGAACGGCTGAGATAATAATTACTCGATAACCATGTTGGTTAATCTCGGGTGTGTCCGCCATCAGACTACAGATTAACACTAAAATCGCTCAGCTCATTTGCTTAATTGCTGATAAGGCCATGGTGCGTTCTTCGCCAAGAACGTAATACGCTGAAAGTTTGATAGCCACTACAGGGAGACAGCTTATGGGCAGACATTTTCTGTTACATGGGCATCATTTACGCTTTTGTACAGGCTATCGCCTGAGGTGTTAATTTCCTAAATGACTTTATAATTTCCATGTTCTTAATTCACCCTTGCTTACAGTTGTGTGATGATGTCGTTTTAATTATCCAACAGTATTTCCAAACAAAACAGCACACCTTATATTGTTGATAACTGCCAAGTGATCATATTAACCTCTATTTCACTTGAAGGAATACGAACAGTTTCGTGTATATTTTCAAGGTACATCAACGAAATCATCTTCTTCAGTTCCTCTAATTTTGCCTGTATATCTTTCAATATTATTGACAGTTTGGCAATGCTACTCCACAGTTTCAGCCTTTGTAGCTTGGTTATCTTATTCCTCGTAGTACTCAATTAGATTATTTATACTTTCTCCATCTACTAATACTTCAGGTTTGCCTATTAAGGTTTTGGGCGCTCCACTTCGAGGAACCTCTACTTCATCAATGGCTAATTCTATCAGTTTGCTTTTCTCTGCTATGTCGTTGCTACTTTGGTTCATAGCTACAACTTTTATAACTGAAAGTAATAATTATACAGTCAGCATCGATAAGCAGTCAGAACGACTGTCTACTTATGTATAAATGTCAAAAATACGATTTCACACAAAATCTTGTTCTTGGCGATGAGGTTAGAACCCTTGTCAATATACTGTAAACCACAGTATAATAAATGTCTTGAGATTCTCGAAGACTGAGCCGGACTTTTGTGACAGTCTGGGTGAGCACCTGGTTGCTACATCAACAGATAAAATCACGTCCTTGTGCTATGACTCTCAATGTGCAACTAACTAAGAAAATATATTCTTTTACTAATCTCATAAGGGGTGCGGGGCTTGCCGAATTAGAGCATTTTTCATTGGTTATACAAATTGTAAAGAGTTATTTCATTAGCTACAACTATCGTTACCTACTTATCATAGAATTTAAATAAGCTCATGCAAATGAGGTGATGAAGTCCTCTTTTTGGCGTTGCTGGACAACTCCCGCCAAAACTTAAGGGAACACAGTTAGAAAAAGTTTAGTGCTTCGATTTCTATGATGCATTTAGTAATTTATTATGTCTTTATTTATTACGTTAACGTGGGTTACTAGCGTACGCCATCCGGTCACATAATAATGGAATCTTGCGTCACAAAATATGCTTTTGAGTAAGTTGAGCTTCATTCAACACCCTTTAGCTCCCCAAGGAGCATAGGGGTTAAAAAAACACATGCCAAGTTTTTCTGTCCTGTGCCATCCGCTCAAGTTCTTTATATGTTTTCCTCCTCATTTTTACCTATGTTTCCAGTTCTCTTCTACACGTTTATACTCAAAGGCCTTTTCACTTTGCTGCCTGAGTGTGATGCCATCACTAGAACAGCTATGCTTTGGACCTCTGAAGAAAAACGAAAAAGATGCCGACCAAAAACAACCTGGCGGAGGACTGTGGAGGCTGAGATGCAAAGAATTAACCAGAGTTGGGGCACTGTACGAAGGATGGCCGCCGACCGAGCAAAGTGGAATCAATTTGTTGTTGCCCTACAAGACGCCACTAGGCGTGATGGCAACTGACTGCTTTGAGGGTCGGCGGCTAAGGATGAAAGAAGAAAGAAGAAGAAGAAGAATCCTGAGTGTGAAGAATAGGTCCTGAGTTCTTAAGTTTGCTCGGAAGCCACATTGGACCTCGTCCATTTGTGGCACAGCCAGGTGTCCGAGTCTCTGTTCCAGGATTCTAGAGTAGATTTTACCAGGGACACTGAGAAGGGATATACCTCTAAGATTTCAGCATTGTCGACTGCCACTCTTTTTGAATATGGGCGTTATGATGGCAATCTCCCAAGTTATGATGGCAATCTCCCAAGTTATGATGGCAATCGCCCAAGTTATGATGGCAATCTCCCAATCATGTTGTATTGTCTTTTTGCACCAAGCTGCCTGTAGGACACTTAGGAGTAATAGGTCGCCTGCTGCTCCGATGTACTTAACCAGTTCTGGTGTTATACCATCATGCCCTGCAGCTTTGCTCATCTTGATTTTCTCCAGTGCTGCTTTCAGTTCTTCCATCTGGATGCCGCCTTCGCCACCATTGGTTACCTCTTCTGTGCTAGTGGTTATCATTTCTATATATGTGCACGTATGTAAACTGTATGTTTGTATATGTTATGTACATATAGATGGAGCGTCGTGTTGACAAAGGGGTTAGACGTTGCCTGTCGCGGTAAAGATTCCAAGTTCAAACACTGGTAACATCACGATCCAGTTTACCCAGGTGAAAATGGGTATCGCACTCTTATCTTTAGTTAGAAACGGTAAAGGCATCGAGGAAGGGAATTGGTCACTCCACTTTATAATGTGTGACATAATATAGCGAATTCTCAAATACTACACTCTCCTACAGGAGTATTTTCTATACGACTACATATATGTATGAAGGTGTGTCTAATGGTAGTATTATATGCATTGATATGTTTGCATCTATTTATGTTGCACCATAAAGTTCCGGGGTGGGGGACGGTGGGTTAGCAGGTGACACAGAAAGAATCGAACCACTCCTACCCCAAGCATGTCGTAAAATGAGATTAATGTGAGGTTCTGAATGGGACTATCACAAAACAACAGCAGATGGGGCACGAGTTTTAGCTCTGGCTTCCTGCAAGGAGGGTCAATTGCGGTGGTGAGTCTATGCTCCAAAAGTAGCTAAAGAGGACATGAATATATATGTGTGTGTGTGTGTGTGTGTGTGTATACATATATGCATGAATGAGTAGATGCCTACCTCTGAAATCGGCGAGTATCTGCCTGAATGGCGAGGGACACCTGTCTCTGTACAAGAAAAGGGATACTCACGTAAAATCAATGTCACGTTAGACATTAATAATAACCTGAGATTTCGCCTCGAGTATTAGCGGGCGTACGGAAAAAAAAAAAAAAAAAAAAAAAAAAACAAAGTAGATGCTGATGTCCTTGGCGCTAATGCGACTTGAAGCCGGAGTATTGTGTAATTACCCGTGTAATTGTAGGATCGTACGATATAATGAAGGTTTAATGTGAAGCAAAAACATCCGTACTTAAATTACTATTGATGTTTCCACTTACTTTACTTAATTATTTTTTTCGGTCAGTGAAGAGTAGTGGGAAGCTGAATTTTACGTTGCTGAGCCTTTTTAACGTGACAAAACAACAACCGCTTGAACGCATACAGAAAGACAATCATAAAGATACATTGCAAGAAAAACAAGAAATTTCCATCTTAGTTTTTAAAAATCTGACATTGGACACGTCATCCATGCAAGTCTGTGAATCTTGCCGGATGTATCCTGTGACATGGCAAGACAAGGATTCGTGTTACACAGTGTCTAGGCGCCCATGCTTTAATCTAATGTGTCTTAGCTCCTTTAACTTGAGGTCGTGATCTGGCCTGGTTGTACTGTAATGTTTGAATGGAAAAGAGGTGTCTTGTATATATTATATTTTATTATATTTGTGTCCTTTGTATGTTCTGTCGCAGGGCATTTGGTCAAACCTGGTCAAGAGACAGAAGAAACCCTCAAACTATGTGGAGTTTTGAAAGGTGATGCACCCGTAACGCTTCCCATCGCACTGGTGGAGATACACTCTGATTCTTTTCTAATGATGGAGTATTGTATCGTAGAATGGGCGGCCCTGAACAGGGACATAATCAGCTACTAGTACCGACGCAATACAGAGACCAAATCTTAGAAATTAGACACTCTCTTCCCTTTAGCGGACATATGGCACAAACACCACTATTCAGCAAATATCGACTGCCTATTGGTGGCCAAGAATGAACACTGATGGTGGGGACACCATTTGAACGGGTTGCAGTTGACATTGTAGGACCCCTAGAGAGGACTTCAGGAAGGAACAGGTTTATGCTGACCTTATTCGACACATGCACTTTGTGGGCAGAAGCTATACCGCTAACATGCACTCATTCAAAACATGTCGCAGAAGCCCTAGTGCAGATTTTCACACGGTTGTGATTCCCTCAACAAGTTTTGACGGATAACGGATCCCAATACTGTAGCCTGTTAATGGAGGTGATCTTTAAGATCTTGAGGTACCAGCACATCTACTCCAGCCCCTATAATCCGGCCAGAAATGGGGTAGTAGATCGTGTAAACGGAAGCCTCACCATGATGTTACGTAAGGTGGGACAAGAGAAACCGGAAGATTGGGACCTTTTCATCATTGCAGCCTTATTCGCCTACAGGGAAGTCCCACAGGCATCTACATGTTTACCGCCAGCTACACTCGTATTCAGCAGACCTATTAAGGGCCCGCATGAAACCTTACTCTGTTCACTGACAGACCAGAAGGCTGATGAAACAGTCGTCTCAGCAAGTAAATATGTATCGGGACTTAAGGAAAGGCTACAACAAGGATAGGATCTAGAAACAACCGACATAAGCGAGCACACATGAAGCACGCTAAACGATACAATAGAGTAGCGAAAGAGAGAGAATTACAACCAGGAGAGAAAGTTTTGTTGCATCTTCCAACCGGACACAACTAACTACGTATCGGATGGCAAGGGCCGTTTGCCGTCCTTAAAAAGATCTCGAGAACTAACTACAAGATCTCTATTAAAGGAAAGGAAAAAGTCTACCATATAAATCTGTTAAAGAAATATTTGGAAAGACCGGTGCCTTTCCGAACATCTCCTGTCGGTCGCCATAGCAACAGAAGATGAGGAGGATGACGATAGTTGCATGGAATATCCACTGCTACAAACGGAATCTTTCAACGATGTTAAATTTGGCGATACTCTTTAAAACGCACAACAGACAGAAACGAGGCGCTACTGAAACAGTACTCAGCAGTTTTAACGGAAATACCTGATCGAACGCTTCTCGCAGAGTTCGATATGAAGTTGAAATGTGAAACCCCTGTGCGAACCAGAGTTTACCCGATTCCGTATGCGAAAGCTGATACGCTACGAGGAGAAATAGATAAACTACGTCAAGCTTGAATTATTAGCGAGTTTACATCTCCTTACAGTTCGAGCGTAGTACTGTTACAGAAGAAGCTCAATAAGGAAGTTCGGTTGTGCATCGATTAAGGTCTACTTAACACAGTAACGAAATTTCAACCGGAGCCCCTGCAAAACGCTTCTGAACTGTTCACCAAGCTTAATAACGCAAGCATCTTCTCCAAGATTGACCTGAGTAAAGGTTATTACTAAATACCAGTCAGGGAGGAAATTAAACCCTTGCTAGTTTTTAGCACCAGTGAAGGTCACTATACTTTCAACGTTATGCCTTTCGGTTTGCACAACGCACCAGGAGTCTTCACGAGAATGATGAAAAAGCTTTTAGAACCATTGCAAAGTACGCATATCCACAATTTCATGGACAAGATATTTGTCACGTAGGTCTTTATATCATTAAGTTGCCTACATCTTCTTCCTATTCTCTCACCCGCATCCTTTATTTTATTATCTTTCCTTACTTGTTTTTTTCCTGTATTTTTCGCATCACTCGTTTGCGAAAAATATTTTCTTCAGTATTCTCAAACTTTACCGGGGTTTTTTTCTCATACTGGGATACGTAATTCTATTACATAAATGTCAGTGAACGAAGATGTGATTTTCGCTTCTATCAGACCCGAAATGGCAGACAGTTGTCTGAATTTTCCAGCGAACCCGCGCGGTTGCTTCGGGCTGATCGCTCAGGTAGGCGTTAAAACTGTCACCTACACGACGTAGAGCAGACATATAGTCTGGGAAAACGTAGCTCTAGGGAAACTTTCTTAGCGTGAAGTGTGATCTGTCACCGCCTCCCCCGCTCGGAAATGAAAATCGGGAGAGGAAGGTGCCAAGACACTCCGTGGCAGTTACGACACGCGTTAAGCTGACGTAAATGTTGGGAGTAGGGGAGATAATTTCGCTTGGCGAAATAAGTTGGGGCCCTTTGTCTAATTTTAAGATATTAACCCTAGTTTGAAACTTTATTTCATTTCACTCAGTAACTTCGCAGTAAGACAGAACTAACCTTCGTTCGATTTCTAAATAATCTGTTAATAGAGATGACCTTTAGTTTGGTCGAAGTGGTTTAAGTTCTTAGTATTTCTGTGTTTGAGGTAAAATATGATATTATATAGTAGTTCTCTAGAATTTTGTGAAGTGATTAAGTGTTAAATCGCCGATTTCATTTTAAACTAGTTCTTTTGAACAGAATGCTTAATCTATATAGTCTGTATTATTTTCTAGTGACGCGTTTCAGTGGAAAGCAGAATAAATTTTATTTCTAGCATTAAACCATAATGTAGCTATAATGAAGTTAATTTACTGCTAAATAATCAGTCGAGATCATATTTTTCTAAAACTAACTTATAATGCTAGATGCGACATCAGTGAATATTGACGGAATACGCAAATATTCCTAATTCCTGATGATTGATTTTATATAACTTATTTTTCGGGAAGTTTTAAATATAAGTCAAGCTGTAGGCTTGCTATTAAAATGTAAGTTATATTGAGTACATATATGCAAATTATTTGATATGTGTTCTTTCTTTTATATAGTGTAACTGTGGTACCCAACTTGCCAGCGTTTAGTAAAGAGACATATTTGTGAGAAGCATAGACATTTCCTATCTTTAACCACGTGGGTTTTTTGTTTCAAGTAACACTGTTCTGACAGTGCATATGCCATCAGAGAGAGACAGTAATAGCAATCCCACTAACGGTTTCTAAAGACTAGAAATATATATTGGGCTTTTGAGCCAGTTCATATTGCTCCACAAATTTAAATGTACATGCTGCCTGGCGGCGAGAATATTACAAGAATAACATTAACATTCCGACAGAGATTGTGACTAGTATTGTGGTGACCAAATATAGTACCTTCCTGAAAGAAGACACCGATCTGACATTCTTAAATCCTAGAATCCAAAGCTAATGACATTGTGCTCTGCTAACTTTCGTGCCCGGACAAATTTTATGTGACTTAATCAGACATTCGGAAAAAATTAGAACACCCAAGGAATCGTTTCCCTGAGACAGAGAGTTCAGTACGTCTTTTGGAACTGGGGGTTTCTTGGTCGATGACTGCATTTTTTGGGTCTGTGCGAAGGTCCTAGAATTATGTTCCCAGAGGCAGCGAGCAAAGTTGTGAGTATATATGTGTGAGCAAGGCCATGGCTGAATGAATGAGAGTACACAGGTCAGAGTGTTATTTTACCGGTGTATTATTGTCACCCATTTGCTATCTTAAATTTTAAAATCTGCAGAATTTGTTACAAATGCTAGAGTTTCTTTTTCTTAGGCTAAACCAGATTATCCAACTCTGTTCATACATTTACGAGAAAATAAGAAACCTCTTAGACTCAACCCTATGTATCTATAACTCTTTGGGCCATCATCTGTTCTCTTAACGGGGTTGTGGGCTAAACCTAGAGTAAGATTCTAACGGGCTATCATCCTTGTAGCATTTTTCTTGAATTCTATGACTATTTGTATATGTTTTTCCTTGATGTATTTTTTGGTGTTGTGAGAAGATTTTTTTTGATGATAATAATAAAAATCTCTCTTGAACTAAATCAGTGCGTTGGTCAGCTCGTTCAAATACATATAAATTCATTGTTATAGATTCCCACGTCTGTGTGTTTAACTGTCGTCACGTGTATGAGCGTGCCCGTGAGTAGATAGAAATATAGGTAATAGATATATCTGTGTGTAGACTGTCTGACGCTGTAAAGTTGTCGTAGAAGATAGGTGAGAGGGAGAAGAATTCTTTTCCGCTTTCAGAGACAGCCTCTATACCACGATTCTATCATCTCACTCGTGGAACCTATTTCCTTTACTAACTCACACTGGGACTCTCACTCATTCCAATCTATTCAGAAGGGACCCACCCAAGTCTTAATTCTCCTATCGAAAATCTACGACAATATTGATTGCAACGGAAAACTACGACGAACATATTGCTATGGTCGCTATGCTCCTCATGAGACTACAGGAAACAGGCCTGACAGCCAGACCGAGCAAATGTTTAATTAGATTTGAAAAGCTTGACTTCCTGGGGCATACCATTTTTCAATGATGTATCTGGCCAGTTGCCAAGAACGTAGAGACAATACGTGCAGTGAAAAGGCCTAAAACGAAGAGAGACACACGTTCAATTCTATCACTGTGTGCATATTACTAGAAGTTCATTAAACATGTCAATGGCCTAACAGCACCTCATACTGACCTCACCAAGAAGGGGCAACCTGAAAAAGTTATTTGGAATTCAGAGTGCGAACATTCCAACGTCACTCTCAAGGAACAGCTGTTCATATACCCAATTCTAAGGTTACTTGACCTTAAGAAACCTTTCATATTGCGCGTGGATGCCTCGGGACATTGCTTCAGGCAGATGAAAATAATCCGAATCTCTTATTTCCAGTTGCATACGGCAGCCGCAAACTGAACACAACAGAGAGAAATTATTCGACCTTGGAGAGGGGATGTCTAGCACTCGTTAATGAAATAAGAAGACATCATGAATATCTTTATGGCGTTCCATTTACGGTACAAAAGGACCATGCTCCATGGCGTTTCTTGGAGCCAATAAGGAATATAACGCAAAGATTATGCGTTGAGTTTTGCTGTTAAGCGAATATTCATTTAAAGTACAATACATCCCGGGAAAAGAAAACGCAGGAGCGGATTTTATGAGTTGAAATTGGAGCATGGAGGAAGAGGATGAAATTGAAGATAGCAATCACTCAGAAGATACGGATAACAGCAGCTCTATTTTCATAAGTGAGACATGAAAGGGTTTCATATCTTCAAGCCCGGTCGAACTGTCACATATATATGTAAAAATAACCACAGTGATCCGACCACATTTGCTTCCCCATCCAAGTTTTATAATTTTGCTACGCGCAAAACCCTGCAATTCGCTCTCTGTAGATTCACTTTGAAGCCACGCCTTTGTTTTAATTGACTAATAAATACACTAGGCGACTGACAATTGACGGAATACAATTCACTTCTAATTCATAATGTTTAATAATGTAAGTGACTAGTGTAAAACCATGTGGCAAAACAAATAGTTAGTAATAACAAGCGATATTTTTAACGTAGTCATAATTAAATTAACACTGATATTGTGCGCTGGGTGTTTTACCGGGCAGGAGGGGACAGGTACACACACATATATATATATATATATATATATATATATATATATATATATATATATATATATATATATATATATATATATATATATATATATATATATATAAAACATTTTCCCGACTACAGACAATCGTGTTTCCAAGTGAATTTATCCAGGATAATACGGTGTGTCATAATCGGTAATCAACCCCAGAGAGAAAAACCGATAGGATATACCCTCATCCTCTTTATTAAGTTTACCAACCAGATGTTTCCTTTAGCTATTTGAAGTACTATCTACTGTCTACTGTGAACACTAGATCGCGGTTTATATTTTGCTACATGAACTATCTGATGACATTTTTCATATCCAATAATCCGCCACCAAAGTAGGCGTTCCCCATTAGGAAAATTAATTATTCGTGGAGGAACTGGGGCTCACTTCGGAGAAGCACAACACTGGATCATGATACATGTACATTGATGTTTACGTTCAAGAGGTTGTTAACCAAGTATTAGGTAAGGTGTGATTGATGTGGCCACGACTGATAGAGTGAGAGGAAATACGATCTAGTTAAGGAAACTGTACCATCCTTGATTTTCTTTGCAAATACTGTTATTTTACGGGATAGCTTAACCATGAACTTTTTTCTTTGCTTTATTGTCTATTCTATACCCTAGTGTTAATCTTTGACCTTTTTGGTTATTAACTTCTTTCGGGATCTTTTCTCAACAAGAGGGGAGGGCACTTATTTGGTTATTTTCCTATGTCTGTAACCAATGATTATATTGATTTCTATGTGTTTAATGTTGTAAAGTTTAAGTGATAATAAACTAAACAAAACTTAATTTATTGTGTTGGTCAGCCCCAATCTCCATTTACCAAAGTTTTCACGTCTGTGAGTCCAGTTGTCACATAGCTGTGCGTGTGTGTGAGTAGTTCACTTATAATTGTATTTATAGGAAGGTTTGATACATTGTCTATTACCGAAAGATAGTCGCATAGATAAGCTGGACTAGAGAATTCACTCATTCCAGAAACAGATCTTCACCTTAATCTATTCACTCGAGGAATCTATTCTAACACTTTCTTTCTCAGAGAACCCAGCTTTTTCTGGGGTTTTTTTTTCAGACGGGACCAAATGTATCTCTAATACCTTTATAAATGTACGACACTGAGTAATTCATTCATTCATAACCCTCCACTCCCAAAGGAGCATAGGCCTTCAGCAAACACATGCCAAGTCCTCCTGTCACGTGCCATCATCTCAAGTTCTTTCCACGTTTTCTTCATCATTTTCACCTCTGTTTCCAGCTCTCTTCTCCATGTGCTTGATCTACGTCTGCCTCTCTTGTTCTGTGGGTTCCAGAATAAGGACTGCCTTGTAATGTTATCAGCAGGTTTTCTCAGTGTGTGTCCTGTCCATCGCCATTTTCTTCTCATATCTTGTTCCACTGGAACTTGTCTAGTTCTTGTCCTCAGTTCCACGTTGGTAACCTTGTCATACCATTTTAATCCCTCTATTCTACGCAAGCACCCATTTATGAAAGTTTGTAGCTTGCAGGTAATGATAACAGGGTTGAACTTGAAGAAAACCCAATACAAAATGTAGAAATGTATACATATCTTGGCAGCAATATAGACAAAGTTGGAGGGACAGACAGTGATATCAAACTAAGAATACAAAAAGCAAGAGATTTCATTGCACTGGGAAATATATGGAGATCAAGAGAAATCGAATCCAACACGAAAATAAGAATCTTCAACTCAAATGTGAAGTCAGTCCTATTGTATGGCTCTGAGACATGGAGAACAACAAAGACAACAACCAAAAAGCTACAGACTTGCAGACTGAGTAATGTACGTCCTTTATCTTCATCGGTCTACAGACGCATTCCCGCGGAGCTCAGAATAATAGGTGTGGGTTGATTTATATTGTTTCTACACATTTGTCGATGTAAGGTCCAGAATTTCTGTAAGGTCTTTTCCGTGCCCACCTGTGCCACGAAGGCCTTCCACACTTGGTCCTTGGCTTCAACCCCTCCGTTATTCATTGTACTTCTTTTTCGTGCTTTCGTCCATTCTTTCGTCGCTCTTTCATTTTCTATCCATGCTTTTTCTACATCCTCAATCCACCAGTGTGGTTGGGTGAAAGGTGTTCGAGCTATCTTTGTCCTGTCATTTTGACGCAACATATGTAGAGGGCTATTACAGTCACGTGAGCCTGCAGGGGACTTAAAGTGTGTTCAGGCCTCCTGTGTCTGGTTACCTTCCCTTTTGCAATAAATAAATAAGTATATGGATTTAACAAGCAGAAACACTCGAATAAACTTACGACGTAACGGCCAG
Source organism: Oreohelix idahoensis (assembly GCA_024509875.1). Classification (NCBI taxonomy): domain Eukaryota; kingdom Metazoa; phylum Mollusca; class Gastropoda; order Stylommatophora; family Oreohelicidae; genus Oreohelix; species Oreohelix idahoensis. The sequence continues at coordinate 516,349 of JAMPIV010001960.1, forward strand.
ACAGCCAGCTAGCGGTCTTTCACATAAATTTACTTCTTAATGGCTAAAACAAAAGTGAGGCGCCCCCCCCCCCCCCCAATTAAAAAAAAGACAGAGATAATAGCCCAGTGGTCAAAATTTTGTATAAATTTGCGCAATATACCCCACTTACAACGGAGAGATCTCACTTCTTGTCAGGTTGCGACGTGATGTCAAATCTCGGAAATAATGAAAAAACAAACATAACTATGTGATATTTTAAGCAGCAGAGAAAAATAAGTAAGTGGAAGGCATCCCATTTCTTTTTCCAAGGGAAACAACTTAACTACTTAAACACTATAAACTAAATAACATATTTTCATTACTTATTTAATTTTATCAATTTATTTTATAAAGTTATTAAAGGCATGAAAGATTCATCTATTTTTATTAGTTTATTTGTAAAATTGTTAAACTTTCCAATTGTGTTCCATGTTTAGAGTAAACAAACTTTTAACAATATGAAGCATAAGCACATGCTAAAGTAGTGAACACTTATATGCTCTGTCACTTTCAATGATACTAATTGTGTAACTACCACGCTGCTGTCGCAGATGTGCACACTAACATGTTTCATCGGCGCCCGAACGCGCACTTCGACAATCTTCTAAACACATTTTCTTTCTTGATCGTTCCTCCTCTACCCTGGGGTTAGTAGCTAAGAGGTATAGCGCTCGTCTCTTAAGTCTAAAGGTACCGGGTTCGGTTCCAGGTTCGGTTCCAGGAACAGGGAATGGCTTTGATGGAATATTTTCATAACTACTGAGAATTAATAATGTCATACACCGCCTGATCCCCTGCGTAGTGAGATCAGATATCTAGCCTTCACGGATAAGGGCGAAAAAATAGGAGGTCCCGTCTGCAAGTTGCGCCCGTTAAAAATTCTTCAACTGTTGAAAATCGCCCTGGCAAAATTTACATTGGTATCCTCGTGGTGCTTTAGAGTTTGTGCGCTGTGCCGAGATCCTCCTTGTGTGATCTAAGGGAGGAGATCGGAGCACGGATAGAGTTAACCATGTGCATTGAAAATGGTCCTTAAAATAACAAACAAACCTCTTCTACTTTTGGGGTGTAGAATTTATCACTGGACGGATTGGGTCGAATTCTTCTCCACTACTGCAATACTCATTTTCAATTGTTGTACGTACTGATTACCTGATATTTCCGGGTCGACACATTTCTTTCTTCTATGCAGTAGACATTTTGTATTTTCAAACATTCTTACACTCCTCACAGAGATAAGTCGTCCTGCCTTTTTGGTTACCCGTTCCTCCCTGCTTTGCAAGGAACGGCTGAGATAATAATTACTGGATAACCATGTTAATTAATCTCTGGTGTGGCCGACATCAGACTACAGATTAACACTAAAATCGCTCAGCGCATTTGATTAATTGATTAATTTCGCAAAGATTGTAATACGCTGAGTTTGGAAATGCTACTCCGCAGTTTCAGCCTCTGTATCTTGGTTAATTTATTCCTCGTTGTACTCAATTAGATTCTTTATACTTTTTCCTTCTACTAATACTCCAGGTGTTTCTATTAAGGATTTGGGCCCTCCACTTTGAGGAACCTCTACTCCATCAATGGCTAATTCTATCAGTTTGCTTATCTCTGCTATGTCGTTAGTAGTATAGTAGGCGCAAAACGGGTATCATTCAGGAGGTGGCGCGTGACTTTTATATAAGGAAATATTCTGATCGATTCAGGAGGTGGCGCGTGACTTTTATATAAGGAAATACTCTGATCGATTCAGGAGGTGGCGCATGACTTTTATAAAAGGAAATACTCCGCTCAATAATGGCGGGCCTGTAGGTAACTAAGGGGAGATAATTAGGTATGTTAATTGTTGTGTGTTATGTGCTGGTATTGTGTTGTTTGTTCATACATTTATTTTACATACAATATTTAGGTGTTACAACAGTTATACGTGTTTTACAAACAGGTAAACAATATTTATTTTAAAATAGTTATACATACAAGATATACAATTATGAATTAAACGAAAGTCGAGTTCGATCTCTAGATGGCCTTCAAATTGAAGAAATTGATTGCACCAAATTAACAAGCACAAAGCCATGTAATATTGACGCTCTAAAAGAAATGGGTCGTTTAAGATATTTTAGACCAGATTTACAATATGTAACAAAAATATATATGTTTTAGCATGTCATAATTTTTTTAACACTAAAGAGAAGACAATAAAAAATATAAAACATTATTTTAAACACACGCTTTTAATCACTAAAACCCCAAAAATAATTTTTCAAGGAATTTATAGCTTGTAGTGAAAAATTGTAACATCAAATTGACAAAAAGCGTGGGGCGTTTAAGCGCTTATCATATATTTTATCCATAACATTCTTATGAAGTATAAAGCAGAAGTTACGTTCATGCAAAATCAGCGCCACACCCTTTTGGTCAATTTGATGTTACATGTTGTGACTGCAAGATATAAACTCCTTGAAAAATTATTTTTGGGGTTTTATTGATTAAAAGCGTGTGTTTAAAATAATGTTTTATATTTTTTATTGTCTTCTCTTTAGTGTTAAAAAAATTATGACATGCTAAAACATATATATTTTTGTTACATATTGTAAATCTGGTCTAAAATATCTTAAACGACCCATTTCTATTAGAGCGTCAATAGTACATGGCTTTGTGCTTGTTAATTTGGTGCAATCAATTTCTTCAATTTGAAGGCCATCTAGAGATCGAACTGGACTTTCGTTTAACTCATAATTGTATATCTTGGATTGTTTCCCTTGATTTAGCTAGGCACTTGTTTGAATAGTGATCTGTTTTACGCATAGAAAAAAATACACGTACTCATTAAATTTTTAATTAACTTGATTATAATTGTTTATATTTCTTTACGCATAATGATTAATTGTATTGTCATGTATCGGGAATACACAACTAAGCAAAGTTTCAGAGATATTTGTAAAATTAAATGCTCAGCCAATCGACACCATAACCTCATATCGGTATACCTCTGTGGACATGCCCGAGAACGCACTAATCCTTTTCTCACCAGGAAACCCCGCGAGCAACACGTGTAGACGACAGCAGCAGTTCAAAAGACTGTTAAATGTATCGCATATCTCAGTTAAATATAAGTTAAGGTCTCAGCGTGAGAAAACAATCGTTAAAACCTTTTTTGATCTACCCTATAGAAACTCCATTTTCATGATGTTTTTCCTTCAGTTGATACAAAAGCCACCTAATGCGTCTTTGCCGGAACAAAGTCTACATGTCCGAATTCTGTTATTGTATTTGTTTCTATTTGTTTAATGTCTTTGTGTTTGTAGTTATGTATTGTTATCCTTTAGGATGGAAACTCGGTCTTTGATATTCACATCATTGTTGCAAGCAATTTAAACAATCTTTTGACACTTTCAGGTGAAAGCCATTTTAATACAGTCTTCAGTTTGTATGTCCAGTTCGGAAACAAATACATGCCAGATATTATTTGGAGTTTTGGCACTGTGGAAATTACAAATAGAACAATAGCGCTTCTACAGAAAAGTTTTTTTCATGTTATTGTTATTGTTAATCAGAATCGACGTCATTGCACTCTAGGCAAACCCATAGGTGCTCAGTCTCCTTCAGCAAATGTCGGTATGAATGCTAATTGTTCCTGTTGCGCACTGGTTGTATACACGGTGTATGCGTCCTCTCATACGTCCATCCATGCTGGTCTTACGTTTGATGCCAAATTCCAGCAGTCTTAGCCTTGATGTTTCATTAATTTTAGTGTCATTTTCTAATAGACGAACATGAATTGCCCTCAGTATTTCTTCCTTCTCCATGGTCTGTCAGCTCTGTCATTGCCAAGTACCCCGGCATGACCAGGGCAGTAGATCCATATCAGTTCTTGAAGATTCGATGCTTCTATGGAGATTTTCAATTCATGTCGAATCCAGCAATTTTGGACCCTTCGAAGCATGGATTGTGAGTCTGATACAATAACTGCCTTTGTTAATAAAGTCTCAGACAGCCATCTTAAGGCAGCAGTAACTGCTACCTCCATTCTCACGCTGGAGGTTGTTATCATGTAAGCCCCGCTATGTTCAGCGACGGTTCTGCCCTTTACACTAGCAGAGTAGCCCCACCCTGATTTATTGCCACAGATTACAGACCCAGCAGTCTACACTATAGCATCATCATCACCAGCATTATCATTTATAAGCTAATCAATTTCTAGCTCTGCTCTCCCATTGGCCCAAGTTCTACATTCTCTACCAAGGCTGATGATGACTTGCTGGTAGTTCATCCATCTCTCATCTGACTTACTCCACTCTTCTCTCTTGAATATATTTTCAACTGGGGTCACCTGTCTAATAGTCTCCTTTGCCTGCGCCATTCATGACATCCCCCCCCCCTTTTTCTTTATTCTCTCTCCTTTGACAGGAAACTCTTTACAGAGCGATACAACAGGAAGCAATCTGATCATCAGAAGGAGTCCCCCCATCCGACAAGTGTTTCGGCCCAATTACTTCTTTACACTCTAAGCGGGGCGGGCCCACTTGGATCATGACTCCCAAGCGTCTCAGCTTCCTGTTGTCTTGTATCGAAAATGAACCCATTTCACTTATGGTAGCAACTTTTAAATCCACAACGCCAGCCGCGGAGGCAATTGTGAAAGTAACAAAGAGAAGACAAATTATTCCGTTCGTTCCGTCGCCTTTCACAACTAAGAACACACACTGAGACATTAGCGCGCAGCCGACGAGCTGCGCGCCGCAAGCCACTGAAATTTACCTGACACTCTCATTATAGTATACATCGCCTGTTGCCCCAGAGTCGCATCTCTTTTACTCGTACACCAAAAAAAACTCAGCGTTGTGGACTTAGAAAAATTTTGGTGTTTTCTGTACCGCAGCGTTTACTGTTACGATGTCCATCGCCCATTGCGGTTGTTCCACAGCCAGCCTGATGCCTTTTCGGCAGTTTCACTAAGCCTCTTCAGTGCCCTTGTTCTAGACTGTCCCTTCAGCCCCAACAGTTTCAATAAATCATACACTGATGCAGCTTCAAGCCCTCTTGCGCCCATTTCAACCGCCATGACCCTTGCACTGAATCCATCGTGTCTCAGATCCGCGGCCAGATCGCTATACTTGGCCGCTTTGAATGAATGTTGCTCGTCTAATCTGGATTCAAATGGCACGGTCAGTTCAATCAGCTATATTCCCATGCAGGCGTCTGTGGCCTAATGGATATGAAAGCAGTTTTATAATCCAGATATACCAGTTTCGAAACCTGCTGCAGGCGGTTTGGTAGCAGATCGCTTTGTGGATTTTTAACAATGGTATAAGCGCCGGAATAGTGGAACAAGAGAGGCAATATTTTGCCTAAGAATATTAGCAGAAAAATATACAGAGGTCCAAAAAAGTATGTATATCTGCTTTATTGACTATAAGAAGGCTTTTGACAGAGTCCATCATGAGAAAATAATTGAATGCCTCGAAGACATAGGTATTGATGGAAAAGATATAAAAATACTCAGTAACCTTTATTGGGAGCAAACTGCCACAGTAAGATCTGGAGGGAATTATTCACCATACATAGACATAAAAAGAGGTGTCAGACAAGGTTGTGTGCTGTCCCCCTGTCACGTAGGTCTTATGATCATTAAATTGCCTAGATCTTCTTCCTATTCTCTCACACGGATCATTTTAATTTGTTATCTGTCTTTACCTTTTTCCGGTATTTTTTGCATCATTCGTTTGCGAAATATATTTCCTTCCTAATTCGCAAACTTTACCTGTTTCTTTTCTCAAAAACTGAGAATCGCACTAGCAGTCTATTACATAGATGTCAGTCAGACGAGAAGTGTTATAATGCATTCCGTCAGACCGGAGAGCCGACAGCTGTCTGCAGTTTCCCCGGAGACAGTGTTTTCTACGGCTGAGTTCTGGGCCTGTAGTGTGAAAATTCACTCCGCGGGACATGGCAAGCAGACTGAGTGTCTGCATTTTTCAGTAAACCGCGAGTGTTTCGTCAAATAGCTCCGGCGAAAGCGTGAAAATCGCCCATGCCTGTAGACGGTTGTCTGAGATTTGCAACTGTCACGCGCATTTCTCGGTCACTGGTGGCAGTTACGTCACGCGTTAAGCTGACGTAGGTGTTTTACACGTAAAAGGGGAGATGATTTCGGAGTTTGAGAAAATGTGGGATTGTTTGCCCCTGTTTTCAAATATCCACCCAGGAGCTGAAATCTGATTTCATTTCAGTCTTCAACATCTTCAGTAGACGGAACACGCGTGCTAGCGAATGAAGCTTGTATAGCGAATTTCATAGTTCTCGTCAGATTTCTGACGAGCTTCTAACTACCTATCTAGTGAATTATCCTAGTCGTGGTGTTACCGTAGTTCTGGGGTGAGATTAATACATTATATCTAGTATTTTGTGAAGTGATAAAGTGTTAAGTCGCTTATTGCATATTTCACTAGTTAGATTTTGCGCAGAGTGCCAAATTTATATAATAATAATAATAATAATAAATTCTTTAAGCACCAAACACGGCGCATAAGGCAGAAACCAGTGCTCTTCAGGTTGTTCGTTGTGACGCCACTCCTCTTAGCTCTTGCACATTATTTAGGCCCAACGTTCTTCCTTCTCTTATTATTGTTCTTCTGAGTGTTTCTTTTGGTCTTCCTTTTTTCCTCTTACCCTCAGGAACCCAAGTGAGCGCCTGTAGTGGTATTCTGTTGTTTTGCATTCGTAGGACATGACCGATATATGACCATCGTCTTTTCCTTATATAGTCGGAGACATATTTCTGCCTAGAGTCTTCTCTTATTTGTCGATTAGGCTTGAATTCTTTCCAACTGATGTTCATGAGTTTTCTAAGACATTTGTTCTCGAATGTATCAGCTTGTTCTCCAATGATTTTGTTATTTTCCAACTCTCACAGCCGTATGTTAACACTGAGATAACATTTGAATTAAACAGACGAAGCTTGGTATGTATATTCAATGATCGTAATTTCCAAATGTTAGATAATCTATTGAAGGCGCTAGCTGCCAAAGCAATTCTAGTATGAATTTCTCTTGTTGTGTCACCATCCTGAGTCATTTTACTGCCTAAATAATTGAAACTTTCAACTTTCTGTAGTTTTTTCCCCGTTCAAGATGATATCAAAGGTCTCGTTAGAAAAGTTCATAACTTTAGTTTTAGAGGCATTTATTTGGAGACCTATTTTAACCGAGAGACGACACAAATTATGTATTGCTTCTTGGGATTGTCTTGGTGTTGAACTTAAGAATGCTACATCATCTGCGAAATCCAGGTCCGCCAGGAATTTTCCATTTGTCCATTTTATACCCAATTGTTCATTGTGGGTATAGTTTCTCATAACCCAATCAATAGCTATTCCAAAAAGTAGTGGTGACATAATACAGCCTTGTTTTACCCCTGTTTCTACTGGAAACCATTCTGTATTGCCTTTATTTGTTCTAACACAACATCTTGCATTGTCATATAGCGCTTTGATTATATTCACATATTTTGTTGGAAAACCATAGATTGTAAGTATCTTCCACAATGATGGGCTGTGTAGACTATCAAAGGCTTTTTGAAAATCGACGAAGGTGATAATAAGTGGCGATTGCCTTTCCACTGATTCTTCTATAATTGTTCTTAGTGTGAATATTTGATCAATACAAATTTATATAGTCTGTATTATTTTCTAGTGACGTGTTTCAGTGGAAAGCAGAACAAATTATAATTTCTAGCATTAAACAATAATGTAGCTATAATGAAGTTAATTTTACTGCTAAGTAATCAGACGAGATCATATTTTTTTAAACTAACTTATAAATGCTAGAAGCCTCATGAGATGTTGACGGAACACGCACGTGTTCCTAAATTCATGAGGATTGATGATTTTTTTAAAATATAACTTACTTTACGGGAAATTTAAATATAAGTCAAGCGGTCGGCTTGTTTTTTAATGTAAGTTATAACGAGTACATAGTATGTATAATTACTGTATATGTGTTATTTTCCTCTATTTAGTGAATACTGGGGTGACCCAACTTTGCCAGCGTTCTAGTACGTGAACATTATTTGTGAAGAAACTAATCACTTTCATTACCTGAACTTTAACAGTTAAATGAAGTAAGAGGCCTTCGCGCCAGAATTAATTCTTCCAGAATAACTCTTCAGTACAGTTCAGCCCGTTGTGGCAAGCAAATATCAGTAACATTCCGACGGAGTTTTTTTGACTAGTATTGTGGTGACCAAATATAGTACCTTCCTGAAAGTAGACACCGATCTGACATTCCTTAAATTCTAGAAACCAAAGCTAATGACATTGTGCTCTGCAAACTTTCGTGCCTGGACAAATTTTATGTGACTTAATCAGACATTCGAAAAATTAGAACACCCAAGGAATCGTTCCCTGAGACAGAGAGTTCAGTACGTCTTTTGGAACTGGGGATTTCTTGGTCGATGACTGCATTTTCGGGTCTGTGTGAAGGTCCTAGAATTTATTATGTTCCCAGAGGCAGCGAGCAAAGTTGTAAGTATAAATGTGAGCACATGGCCATTACTGAATGAATGAGTGTACTCAGGTCAGAGTGGTATTTTACCGTTGTATATTGTCACCCATTTGCTGTCTTAATTCTTTTAATCTGCAGAATTTGTTGCTATTGCTAGAGTTTCTTTTTCTTAGGCTAAATCAGATTATTCAACTCTGTTCATACATTTACGAGAAAAAAAAAGAAAAAACTCTTAGACTCAAACCCTATGTATCTATAACTCTTTGGGCCATCATCTGTTCTCTTAACGGGGCTGTGGGCTAAACCTAGAGTTAAGATTTTAACGGGCTAACATCCTTGTAGCATTTTCTTGCATTTGTATGACTATTTGTATATGTTTTTCCTTGATGTATTTCTTTGGTGTTAAGAGAAGATTTTAAATGATAATTAAAATCTCTCTTGAACTTAGAAATCGTGTTGGTCAGCTCGTTCTAAAATATATATATATATCATTGTTATAGTTTTCCCAAGTCTGTGTGTTTAACTGTCGTCACGTGTATGTGCGTGCCCGTGAGTAGATAGAGATTTATGTAATATATATCTGTGGTTTGGACTGTCTGACACTTTAAAAGCTGTCGTAGAAGATAGGTGAGAGAGAGAGAAGAGTTCCCGCTCTCAGAGACAGCCTCTATACCACGATTCTATCATCTCACTCGTGGAATTCTATCGCCTTTTCACTAACTCTCACTGTGGCTATCGCTTATCCTAGTCTATACAGAAGGGACCAACCCAAGTCTTAATTCCCCTATCGAAAATCTACGACACCCCCTGCCTATTTAATTTATACACCGAAAAAATTTTCAAACAGATACAGTAAATACCAGGACTGAACATCATATTACCAAACAATATATATACATACAATATAAACAAACTATATATATATATATATATATATATATATATATATATATATATATATATATATATATATATATATATATATATATATATATATATATATATATATATATATATATATATATACATATATATATATATATATACATTTATACATCAGACATAAAAAGCGATGGGTCGCATTGTGGCGGAGGCTCATGACTTTTAAATAACAAAATATACGGGTCGCATTTCAGGAGGTGGATGCGCTGACTTTTTATACAGACATATATTAATTCGATAATGGCGGTGTGTAGGTAGGTTGTGTGTTGTGTGTTGGTGTGTTTGTATTGCCTTTGGCTGGCGGGGGTGACGACTCATGTGTGTGTAGTTGGAGGGTTTTTGTGTTTGTTTGATTATTTATATATATTTTACAACATGCATTTATATATACATACTATTTATACGTATATACAACAGACATAAAAAATCGATAATGGCGGACAATGTAAAAAATCGATAATAGCGGAAAATATAAAAAAATTGATAATGGTGGTGTAGGTTACTAAGGGGATTTTTTAAGAGAGAGGGTATTGTTTTTTACTGGCGGGGGTGATGACTCATATTTGTGTGTTTGGGGTGTAGCGTCGGAGTAAGACAAGGTATAAGCGGTGCGGTGTGGGTGGTATTGGTTTTGGTTTGTCTGGTGTGTTATGTGTAGGTATTTTAATTGTTGTGTTTTGTTTGTTTTGTCATACAATATATACATATATACATACGATATATACAACAGACATAACAAATCGATAAAAAGGAAAATATAAAAAAATCGATAAATTCGTTTAGTATGAGTTCTATAGAGAAAGCTGGCTAATGAGCGAGGTGTGGTGTTGCTTTTTGAGTGCGCGGGGGTTATTGGTTTTTGCTGGCGGGGGTGACGACGTATGTGTGTGTTGGGGTGTAGCGGGCGGATGTGAGTGGTATTGCTTTTGGTTTGTCTGGTGCGTTGTGTGTAGGTATTTTAATTGTTGTATTGTGCTGGTAGTGTGTTGTTTCTTCATACAATATATATATGTGTGAGTGTGTGTGTGTGTGTGTGTGTGTGTGTGCTTCCCCCTTTATTGTGAGTGGCACATTTATCGCCCATATTTTCGATGTGCGCGAAGCATTCTGGGATGTGAAAAGTCTTCATGAAAATATATTACTTAGGCCATAATAACGCCTAAAAATTAGTTTTGGTGCATAGTTGTGTGTTATATTTGATAGTGGTGTTTTTGCTCTAGAAATAGTTGTGTATATTTCTGTTTTCGGGCCTTCTAAAGCAAATATCGCGAGTGTTATGTATGCGGCCAAATCAATAAATCAGTAAATTGAATGATTCGACCTGGGCTTATAAAAGAAATAGCGAGCCAGCAGCGACTTTTTCCTAGTATCAGCCGCCCAGAGAGAACAGACGAAGTTAGACACACAGAGCCAAGCTGTAAATGCCTTGAGCACGTGAGTTAATTTAAATTAGAATTAGTTTTTTATAATTCTGAAATTATATCGATGTGGCTATTTTAATGTTTAATGAGATAAAAAGATAGATAGATAGATGTGAAAGATTAAGAGCGATTATTTCATTCATCAGAAAGGCAGATATAGTATGAAGCTATTTCACTGGAATTTAGATAAGATTAACAATAGCAAGATGGCAGCCACGTGGCGAGGACTGTATAAAAAGCGGCGCCAGCGAGTCTGAATAACACGCCCCGCGTGGTAAACCTATAATGTTACGCCATGTGACACGTTGTGTATTTAGTTCCAGTTTTGTTTAAGTCGAGAATAATTATATTTTATTCTTTATGTAAGAGCATTTAAGTGTATTTCACGATAGCCTACTTATCAATATCCTACTGTTTATCTTTAGTGGTTACTTTGAAGTGAGGATAGTTATTTAGATTTCTGGTGAGATTAGATCTACTATTTGGTGCGTAAGGCACGTTGAGACAGGTGTTTCTCTGTTTGCTCCTGGTTGAGTATGGAAACACCAATGCAGCTGGTGTCTATTACAGGCCCACAATAAGCATTTTGAGTCTATTGCTGTGGTTGTTTCGGTGACGGTAACGATGTGTTTCGTGTGATGAGTTCCCAATCTCATCAAGGGTCATATACGACACGCTTGTTACCAGGCGCACCAGTCGTCACTTACGACATGTTCAGAGGGCAGTGACGAATATTGAGATGGATCAGTTCGAGATGGTGGTTTACTCTTATTATTGAGAGTTTTTGATGTACATGTAGTTGAAGAATATTATTTTATGTCCAGTTGATTATTATTTAATTATTGTAATGTGAAGGATGGTTTGTGAGAGCACGTGGGCTCACTTGAAGGTATATATTTCTCTTCTCCGCTCCTGAGGGAGCATGGGGCCACCAGTGTGGTTGTGGTTTCATCCGTATGAAGCATTCAGATGCTCGTGCAGTAGTAGTTTCGGTAGCAATCTGTGTTACACGGTGAGGTTGCCAGCCTCATGCACAACACCATACTAGTCTCATTGGACGACATGCATGAGTGTGTGTGTGTGATAGCTGAGTGTGTGCTCTTGCAGTAGTGGTTTCGGTAGCAATCTGTGTTACATGGTGAGATTGCCAGCCTCATGCACAACACCATACTAGTCTCATCGACGACATGCATGAGTATGTGTGTGTGATAGTTTAGTGTGCCCTTGCAGTAGTGGTTTCTGTAGCAATCTGTGTTACATGGTGAGATTGCCAGCCTCATGCACAACACCTTACTAGTCGCATTGGATGACACGCATGAGTGCGTGCGTGTGTGATATTTGAGGGTGTCAGGTAGTACACGTGGAAGGACTGTTTGGCAGGTGAGAGTATCATTATTTAACTATGATTTTAACCAGTCGTTGCTTTGTTTGCGTCTTCAGATTAGCAATCGGGCACATGCTGGGTGTTTTGTTATGTTCGTTGGTTTATTTGTTTAATGTTTGCTTAGTCACTGAATGGGTTGTAAAAATAAATACAGCCCCTGCCTCTAGAATCAAGAGTTTTATTGTTGTTCGGGTCGGTGCGAGTGGGAAAAGAGAGTGATTAAACATATCACAATACAATCATCATCATCTCGCCCACCCTATCACAATACCAAACGACGAACAAACAGACGCCGAAAATTTAATAACTATTTAATGACAGACGATCATTGTTTAGGGAACGCGTATGGAGAGATTAAATAATTACTAACATTGTACGCTAAACGCCGGCGCAAGCAGGGGCGGGCGAATTAACATAATTCAGTCCAACCGAACTTAGCGCCAGCGGCGTCTGCTAACTTAAAGCCGTAAGTTTAATCAGGACTGATGGAGTGGAGAAGAGATCGTCTTGTCCCGTCTGTGTGTAGGTATAGGATTAGCATATTAGTTGTATAAATGTTTCTTGTATTCTTCGCAGACCTGATCACAAGGGCAGCCAGCGGTCTTTTTCCTTTTTTTGGATTTGTTATTTTATCCTTTTCTTGGCTTGTACGTCAATAAATTCATTTGTGAACGGACACTTGCCGGGGAGTATTGGAGGACAATATATTTTTAACACTGGACTTACCAAATCAAGATTTACAGTATATTTTTTCCAGCCACCAGTGGTGAACTTTATTTTATCCAGACTCCTGACAGTCGTAATTCAAGGGGAGTATACCTCTCTAAATACCTATGCTGTGCGGAATCGGCGCTTTTAACACAGAGTTGACTGATAGAAGAACCATCATCATCATTTAAATATTATTTTTAGAAATTAGATGTTTCCCAATACTGGAAGTATTTTTCACCGTTAAAGAGTGAACTTCAATAACTCTCACAGTTTTAACTATTTGTAATAACACTTCTAGGAGAAGCACCATATTAGGCGTTCACTTCATTTAACTAATTTATGGGGATGGACTGGGGCCAATTTGGATGTGCGACAACTGGAGTGACAGAATATTAAACGAAAATAGATAATATATTCATGGAGTAATTCTATTACCAAGGGATATTACAGACCTACCATACCAGGCAATTAGGTAAGAGTGTGAGAATGGCCACTGTTTGAAAGAGTGTGCGAGTATTTTTTTAGTTTGCGAGAAAACTATCCATATCTCTGATTTGTCTAAAAGGTTGTTTAATTTACTGGGTCTCATAGAGTACCACAACTGTTCATTCTGTAATATAGTGCTAACCTTCAACCTTTGGGTTAATCATTTGTTTAGCGTTTTTTTCTCCATTCGGGAGAGGGTGCACTTTTTCTGCTTTATTTCATATGCATGTAAATGACTCTTTGATCTTTTCCTTTTGATATTTTGATGTTGTCGAGTTTAAATGATAATAAACTACAAACAAACTTACCTTTGTGCGTCGCTCAGACCCATACCCATTTATCTTTAGTTTTGTTTTCACATTTGCGTGTCTTGTTGTCACATAGCTGTGTGTGTGTGTGTGTGTGTGTGTGTGTGCGTGTGTGTGTGTGTGTGTGTGTGTGTGTGTGTAGAGAAACCTATCTATTTTTCATAGTGAGATAAAAGCTGTCTTGCAACAAAGTACAGTCGTACAGATAGGCTGGAGGAGACAACCTAATCATTCCAGAGGCATATCGTTTCACTCAATCTACAACCTGTGAAAAATCTATTTTCTATACCTTCTCGCGTATCTGTCGACATCCATTCTACTCAGACGGGGTAATTAGAACAATTTACCTTCCGTACAATACCACCCAACAGGTTTGGGAAGAAAATTGACCTTTGCCGATGACTCGCTCATTTACAATACTGGTAGAAATAAAATATTTAAAAGCATACATGAGATACTTCAAGCAGTTCCTAAATGGTGCGACGAACCCAGCTCCAAAGTCAATCTCAACAAAGCCTGTGTGCTTTGGTGCTCTTAGAACAATTCCATATTAAAAGCAGATCTTCCAGACATTACTCTCAGTGGACAAAAATTTAAAAGGCAGAGCAAGTTGAAATACTTTGGAGTAACATTCGATCCTGGGCTATCATATAAGCCCCATGGTGATCACATCATACAGAAGTGCAAGAGAGGTCTGGCAACCCTAAAAACGATAACTGCAGCGCACCTAGAGCAGAAACTACTATTTTTCCTGTATTTTCAGCTGGTCTTATCTGTAGTCGAGTATGGCCTGAGAATAGTCACGCTGTCAATGTCACAATGTGAACGACTAGAACGCATTCAAAACGAAGGGATGCGTACAGTCTTGGGCTGCGCGCGAGATTCCACTATTGTGATGATGCGTCACATGCTTGGATTGCTGTCAATTAGATCCATATACGATAGCCAAGGTAAAAGCGTATATGCGTGTAACCACAGAAGAAAGGCATCCCCTGCATGAGAGTTAGTTGCTTATCTTTTACAGGACGTGGCAATCAATCCCAGCTTTTATTGGCTGTTTGTGATTTTTCTAGGCAATTTTTTTTCATTCAGTTATTTGCCATTGCTTTGTGAACGGTACGGCGCTTATCATCATCATCATCAGTTGCCATCTCCACAACGAAGGTTGGCTGTAATGGATCTCCAACGTCTTCTGTCTCTTGTCTTGGTGGTGCACTCTGATAGACTCTTTCCTGTCCATCTCTTGATGGTATCTTCCCACTTATAGCGCTGTTTTCCCCTTGCACGTTTGCCTTCAACTCTTCGTTCTGTTATGGTCTTCTGCAAGGTGTTATGCCTTTTTATGTGGCCAAAGTATTTTAGCTACCGAATTTTGACCTCCCTCATTAGTTCTCTTTTAATACCTAGATTTTCTAGGACCTCCTTATTTGTTTTCATCTCTTTCCATGTGTCAGAACTAAGCACAGGAGAATACTTGTGCTGTCAGAGCGAACTCCCTACTGGTACTATGGGTTTAAGGCACTCCCACACTAGACTCTTAGCTCGCTGTCTCAAAGGTACAACCATAGCACACAATAGCTGACATAAATAACATGATAACACCTATAACAGGTAATGACCCCTTTAATGAATATTACACATGAACATGCGTTGTACAATGCACTGAAAGAACTGCTACATACTTGCCACACACTATAGCTCAACAAGATATCCAAATAATAGTCGCAGAGACAATCTACTCAGCAACCGCCATGACTATCACTCACATGGGCGGAATACACTACTGACAAAACGCAATACATCATTGCAATCAGCTTATCAGAAATTCAATCCAGGAGGAAATCACTAGCATGCACAATATCAAACTAGCAACAAATCACTACTCCTGATCTCATGAAAATAACGGCAAGATGTAATGAACAATAGTGGCATCTGTATAACTTTCCCCAGCAAAAACTGCTGACAACGGCCATCAACGACTTCTCAGTCGAGCGGACATATCTACACCCCCTTTGCCGCCAAACCGTTTCTTCCGGTTTCCCTTCTAGCCAAAACCGGCTGGACAGGTATTCAAAGATGAATACCAGTGTTGTCACACTACAGTGTAACCACTATAAAATTTAGTGAACAATTATGCTGAGACATCCACCCCCCCCCCCCCCCCACCCCCCTAAGAAAGAAAACGCAGTTTACTTCCATCGGAGAAGTACGCCCAATCCCCTCTGGGTAAGGGCGACCGAAATGGCAATATAGCACATCCACATGCAGATAAGGAATGCCAGAGTTGCTCAATATCATTGACATACATGCCCTCTCACTCACCACATTCGATACAAGAAAACATGTACAAATCCATACCAGGTATTGACAGTCGTAAAAAATAACAACGACTGACCAATCTTGGAGTAACCTACACATAATGCATGTTACACAAAATTCTGTATAAATAATTGTCACCAAGCAACAACCCATCATCGTATCAATAATCATCTCTCCTAATCTAGTTGTAAATATACGATGATGATTTATATACATATGGCGTACCACTTCATAAATATCGCCTGTATGGTAGCCTAAACAATACGTTGCATACCAAAATATATAACCACGACATACGAATTTAAATAGGCATTGCAAAGCACTACGTAATTTCTACAATTTCATAAAATGTAATGGTATAAACAAGCATTGCAAGAAATCTCCCAATCTCTACCAATTTACAAAATCCTCTTATTTATAATAAAAAAGAACTGAGGGCGCGGGTCAGAGCCTCTCAGGTTCGGTTAGCTTCAACCGAAATATCTTACTAAACACGAAGCGGAAATCTAACCCTCGCTAATGCTGTACTATAAGCAGGTGGTTTTGGAGCAAAGACATATGCTTCTGCCTGACTGCCTTACGCGCACCCCACCTATTCGTAAAAGTTACTCGTGCCATTTTGGCATTGTCGCGTAACGACAATACTTCTACAAACTTAACCGGCGCGACCTCATCAAACACTCGTCTGAGTGTGCGCCAACTAGCACTCAGTGGCACCTTACGCCCCAAAACTGTGCGATCACTAACTTTTGGACATTCGTATACGTCACTACTGCTTCTACTCATGTCATTTGGCACTCGTTGCGACCTGCGTCTCCGATGTACCATTTGGTCGTCCCGTTTTGGAGTTTGGTGCTGCTGAGCCTCTGCTCCAGCCACACCCATGACACTGTGCACCCCGCGTACATTGCCGATGATCAAATCGGCAATAGGATCCTCCAGGACAAACGTGTAGACTTTACCTTTAATAAACGGGGTGTCCACATTAATGCACACCTTGGGGTTAGTCTCAACTTTGCCCCCGAATGTGGTGCATTTTACCGTTTTGCCTGTAAGGCAGGAGTCGTCGATGCACGACAGACGCACCCCAATTGTTGTGCATCCCGTGTCCCTCAACACGGAGACTGGTTTCCTCTCCACAATGCGTTTGTGGAGATCCACCTTGCCAGTCTCATGAACTGCCGACAAACAAGGTGCCGCATGCCCACACTGGAGCACTATCTTCTCGTTCGCGTGGAACAGAGGGCGACACCCCTCACAGTCCTCATCGTTGATTGTATCTAATACAAACGCGGAATTCGCGTGTTCTATTGGGGTAGTGCAGCTATCCGTACTATGACCCCTGCCACCACAATTGGTTCACACGCGCTCTTTCTTCTTCTCATCGCGTGTACTTTTGTTGGAGCTTTTCAAAGACGAAGATCCCTCATCAGAGTCAGAAGAACGACCCTCCGAGGACCCACTCCTCTGCCTGTGATGCTTGGCTTTATACCAAAACCGGTCTTCGTCACGCGAATCTTCAAAGCGTACCTGCTTATGCGTTTGGTACCCTTTTCTGTCACTATAACTATTATGTTTTCTTCTCGGCCGACTGTTTCTATGGGAACGAAAATTCCCATAGCTACCTCTTCGGGACTGGTAGGGACTGGAGGGCCTCTCATACGTCTGTTCTTGATCCCTGTTTGTCTGATTTCGCACAGGATGGCGCTGCACTTTGCCAACACTGGCAACTACGTCTTCTGTCAGACCCGACTTATGAATGGACTTGCCCGGATGGGCAAGGACATAATGGTGACCCAGTTGGGCCATGGACTCAATGTCCTTGGTTGACGTTCCTGGAAGAACGCAACAAGCTCACTAGAACACGAAGACAACACTTTGTCTCGTAATATTAAGTCCAACAAGCCATTAAAATCCTTTGTTATCCCTTCCATTTCGATCCACCTATTCAGCAGAAGTTTGATCTTTGAGATAAAATCCTCAAAGTCCTAGTCTGAACTAGGCATCGTGTTTTTAAAACGCGTCCGGTATCCGTCAGCAGTCAGACGGAACCTCCTTAGCAATCTCTACTTCACTTTATCATAATCAGTCCTTTCCTCTATGGGGAGGCTATAAAAAGTCTCCATCGCGGGCCCAACTAGCAGTGTTGACAAAAGAGATGGCCACTGATCCCTATCAGCCTTATAGGCCACACATGCGGCCTCAAATCTTTCTAAGAAGAAATCTAAACTATCGATTTTCTCGTTGAAATTAGGTAGGCGCAGCCTAAAAGGACGATGCGCCCCACCAGACGTTGAGTTCTGACCACTCGCACCCACTTCTAACTTCTTTAATTGTATCTCCTTCTCCATCATTTTCTCTTGCAGAGCTATTCTCATTCTCTCCTTCTCCAACTGTAACTCTCTATCTTCCTTCCTCATCTTTTCTTGTAATTCAAATTCCCTCTGTTTCCACTCACTTTCTTCTTTCATCTTCCTTTCTTGCAATTCCTTATCTTCTTTCATCTTCCTTTCTTGCAGTTCCTTATCTTCTTTCATCTTCCTTTCTTGCAGTTCCAATTCTTTTCTCTTTAGCTCTAACTCTTCAGCTGGAGCATCTCTTAGAGCATTTTATTTATCAATTCTCTCACTCTCTTCCTTTTCTTTCCTTTCCTTCTCTTCCCTTGCTTCCTTCTCTTTTCTTTCCTTCTCCTCCTTTGCTTCCTTTTCTTTCAAAGTTTTATTGATTTTCAACTGAATTGAATTCTGCCTTGGCAAATTCCACCAATTCTTTTCCTGTGTACCCGACTTACGGGCCAATCCGCATGCAAGTGTCCATATCCATGATGTACACTAGTAGTTCTTTCTATTAACTTTAGTATACATCTTTATAATATAATTACTCAACTGTATATATTGCACTTAAGTCAGCAAATAAATTTCTGCTTACAATAATATTCAGTAATAATATGGTAAATACTGATATCTCTTCATCAATTTACACACACATATATATATATATATGCATGAAAGTAAATACCACCTCGTAGTTTATTATGTAAATATGATTCACGTTTACGTTATAGTCTCATTAAAGACTCACTTAGCCTTTTGGCTATGTTCTCACCACTTGTGAAAATCAGGTCTTTCTGGCCCCTTATTCTCTACTATATCCTTACTCAAACTTACAGTAGTCTATAGTTGTACTTAGACACCGATATAACAACTTATAATAATCAATAGTTGTATAACAACCACTTTATGATGCTTTATGGTGCTATGATACCACTATATCAACTTAGTCACCACTTAGACTTTACTTCACAGTCTTTACTGGCACCCACAATGTTGCTATATTCAATAACACTTCACTTATTACTAAACTCTGTAATCTCTGCTAAGCAAGCATTACCTATGGCAAATGAACACAAATGTAACCTACACAAATGAAAGCAACAAACACATCACACCACGAAAACAAAATTCCAGTCACGAGGAAATAGATGATAGAATACAAAGAGAAGAGATAGCTTAATATCTACAATGCGTGACTGATAACAAACGAAAACAAGAGATACCTGTAAACGTATTTACAAGATAGTAAGATAGGACAAGATAACACACCACTTATACAGAACACAAGAAATACTGAATGTACACGACAATATAAATACACACTTCACAACTACCGCTAACACCAACAGGGCTCTGGAATGTAACGCAGGGCAGTCGCAGGAAATTCGTCTGCCAGACTCCACCACAGAACAAACACAGCCACCACCTAATAGAATTGGTCTGATCCAATCTTTCCTATAAAAAGGCCAAAACTGGATTACACTCACACACCAATACACTATAACACTAAAGACACTACGAAAACCACACTCAACAATGAGGTGGTAGAAGCTAACTATTGCCCCAAGCACTGTATTCACCTCAGTGAAAATAAACTAAGCAAAAAAAAAGTAGACTTATACTATAACGTATCACCATATATAATCCAGATAATACCAAACTACAAAGAAAACATAGCAAGATCAGAATTAACTAACTATCACATACATACATACTAAGTCATACTAGTACACTAAAGAACAGTCAAAACATAAGGAAGGAAACAATAACAAACCCAGAAGCAAATACAAAAACAGCACTACGCTATTTACAATGTGAAAGTAACTAATAGATAAAATCAGTAAAGAAGACAGACAATAACATTAAATTATCAGAGAAAGAACAAAATATTAATATAACCTATAATACATAAACATACAAACAATAACTTATCTGATGCTCCAACGGCGCTTGAGCAAGCAGAATCCTCAGCACTGACGATGATAATGATCACATAACGAACGAAATTCACACCAGGACACGTAAAATCCAAACGAATATAAGTCCAGGAATCACTTCACTGTCAAATCTGAGTGTCATGGTACACCACGGTGCTCACACAGCACTGTCTATATTATCAATGTAAATGTCTACTTCTTTAAAAATCAGCTACACAGCTTATAACACAGTCTCAGGTAAGTCCGCAAGGCACCGAGCACAACACATTCACCCTTAGGTTGGGCAGTACTGGATTGACAGGCTCGTCACTGGCGTCGGCTTAGGAAGGTCACGTCAGAGCATAGTCACTCTTGGGTGGGCACATTTGAGAAACGAAGACAGGAATAAGAGCTCACGACGATAGCTTGAGGTACCAAATCCTCTAACAATCACCTATCAACTCTAAACACTCCTACCAATCAACTCATACCACACTAGTACCGAGGTTGACTAACCTAACTCCCATTTGACACCTGGGCATGCCTTCTGGGCCCCTAGATAAATGGTACCAGCCTCACGGCTCCGCTGCTCCTCCTGGAACACTGTCGCCAACAACCAAAAAGACTCAGAAATGTGTCAAACTGACCCGTCTGACGCACACTGTAACCACAGCTTAACACTTCAACAATCGTACACAACCCTGCAACAATACCATAACAAACAACTTGAAACTTAACAAAGTCTTATTTCACTGGGTACAGACTGAAATATTCTGAAAAAATAGCCATTACCGCTGTGATGCCGAAAAGTAGGTCAGAGCCCGTAAATGAGGTCAGGTCACAGACCGTAAACAAGACACTAACAGATCGACACGCTAGCCTACACTGGACACTGAAACGTAAACAACTCACTCTCGTGAATTGACGGCAAATATGAAGGCGCCAACACAGTGGCGTAACCAGCCTTCTAACACTCTGTGTGTACCAAAATTTAATGGCAATAATAATAATGGGTCAAAACGTCACCTTGCTGGGAAATAACGCTATAACATACAGGCCTCCATGGCCAAGAAAATAGTCAGCAATAAATATGAGCCAATTAATAGAAAATCACTGGCTCCATGGCCTCTAACTTACCGGACAAGAGCGCAACAGATGTCAGAACTAGGCACTGGAGAATACTTGTGCTGTCAGAGCGAACTCCCTACTGGTACTATGGGTTTAAGGCACTCCCACACTAGACTCTTAGCTCGCTGTCTCAAAGGTACAACCATAGCACACAATAGCTAACATAAATAACATGATAACACCTATAACAGGTAATGACCCCTTTAATGAGTATTACACATGAACATGCGTTGCACAATGCACTGAAAGAACTGCCACATACTTGCCACACACTATAGCTCAACAAGATATCCAAATAATAGTCGCAGAGACAATCTACTCAGCAACCGCCATGACTATCACTCACATAGGCGGAATACACTACTGACAAAACGCAATACATCATTGCAATCAGCTTATCAGAACTTCAATCCAGGAGGAAATCACTAGCATGCACAATATCAAACTAGCAACAAATCACTACTCCTGATCTCATGAAAATAACGGCAAGATGTAATGAACAATAGTGGCATCTGTATAACTTTCCCCAGCAAAAACTGCTGACAACGGCCATCAACGACTTCTCAGTCGAGCGGACATATCTACACCCCCTTTGCCGCCAAACCGTTTCTTCCGTTTTCCCTTCTAGCCAAAACCGGCTGGACAGGTATTCAAAGATGCATACCAGTGTTGTCACACTACAGTGTAACCACTATAAAATTTAGTGAATAATTATGCTGTGACACCATGAGATACGCCCCATTCTTCTATATATCCACATTTCAAGAGCCTTAATTCTTTCTTTCAAATGCTTATTCATCGTCCATGTTTCTGCACCATACAGAAATGCAGAATATATATAACACTTTATGATTCTCAGTTTTAATTTGTGAGATAACTGTTTGGATGTGAGTATATGTTTCATGTTGTTGAATGTAGCTTTGGCCATTCCTATTCTCTTCTTGATTTCTGTTTCACATCTGCCATCTTCTGTTATTATATGACCAAGATATACGTAGCTCTTGACTTGTTCCAGGGTTTTCCTATTTACGCTTATCTTTAATGTGGGTTTATCGTCTGTTTTGCTAATTATCATAGTTTTTGTTTTCTCAATATTAATGTCGAGTCCATATTCATGACTTATACTGTTCACTTGCTTCACTAGTTCTTGTAACTCCTGTTCGCTTTCAGCTAACAACACGGTATCATCTGTATATCTAAGGTTGTTTATTGACCTTCCACTGATGTTCAGTCCTGGTATTTACTGTATCTGTTTGAAAATTTTTTCGGTGTATAAATTAAATAGGCAGGGGGTGTCGTAGATTTTCGATAGGGGAATTAAGACTTGGGTTGGTCCCTTCTGTTTAGACTAGGATAAGCGATAGCCACAGTGAGAGTTATTCAAAAGGCGATAGAATTCCACGAGTGAGATGATAGAATCATGGTATAGAGGCTGTCTCTGAGAGCGGGAACTCTTCTCTCTCTCTCACCTATCTTCTACGACAGCTTTTAAAGTGTCAGACAGTCCAAACCACAGATATATATTACATAAATCTCTATCTACTCACGGGCACGCACATACACGTGACGACAGTTAAACACACAGACTTGGGAAAACTATAACAATGATATATATATATATTTTAGAACTAGCTGACCAACACGATTTCCAAGTTCAAGAGAGATTTTAATTATCATTTAAAATCTTCTCACAACACCAAAGAAATACATCAAGGAAAAACATATACAAATAGTCATAAAAATGCAAGAAAATGCTACAAGGATGTTAGCCCGTTAGAATCTTAACTCTAGGTTTAGCCCACAGCCCCGTTAAGAGAACAGATGATGGCCCAAAGAGTTATAGATACATAGGGTTTGAGTCTAAGAGTTTTTTCTTTTTTTTCTCGTACATGTATGAACAGAGTTGAATAATCTGATTTAGCCTAAGAAAAAGAAACTCTAGCAATAGCAACAAATTCTGCAGATTAAAAGAATTAAGACAGCAAATGGGTGACAATATACAACGGTAAAATATCACTCTGACCTGAGTACACTCATTCATTCAGCCATGGCCATGTGCTCACATTTATACTTACAACTTTGCTCGCTGCCTCTGGGAACATAATAAATTCTAGGACCTTCACACAGACCCGAAAATGCAGTCATCGACCAAGAAATCCCCAGTTCCAAAAGACGTACTGAACTCTCTGTCTCAGGGAACGATTCCTTGGGTGTTCTAATTTTTCGAATGTCTGATTAAGTCACATAAAATTTGTCCAGGCACGAAAGTTTGCAGAGCACAATGTCATTAGCTTTGGTTTCTAGAATTTAAGGAATGTCAGATCGGTGTCTACTTTCAGGAAGGTACTATATTTGGTCACCACAATACTAGTCAAAAAAACTCCGTCGGAATGTTACTGATATTTGCTTGCCACAACGGGCTGAACTGTACTGAAGAGTTATTCTGGAAGAATTAATTCTGGCGCGAAGGCCTCTTACTTCATTTAACTGTTAAAGTTCAGGTAATGAAAGTTATTAGTTTCTTCACAAATAATGTTCACGTACTAGAACGCTAGCAAAGTTGGGTCACCCCAGTATTCACTAAATAGAGGAAAATAACACATATACAGTAATTATACATACTATGTACTCGTTATAACTTACATTAAAAAACAAGCCGACCGCTTGACTTATGTTTAAATTTCCCGTAAAGTAAGTTATATTTTTAAAAAAATCATCAATCCTCATGAATTTAGGAACACGTGCGTGTTCCGTCAACATCTCATGAGGCTTCTAGCATTTATAAGTTAGTTTTAAAAAATATGATCTCTTCTGATTACTTAGCAGTAAAATTAACTTCATTATAGCTACATTATTGTTTAATGCTAGAAATTATAATTTGTTCTGCTTTCCACTGAAACACGTCACTAGAAAATAATACAGACTATATAAATTTGGCACTCTGCGCAAAATCTAACTAGTGAAATATGCACTAAGCGACTTAACACTTTATCACTTCACAAAATATTAGATATAATGTATTAATCTCACCCCAGAACTACGGTAACACCACGACTAGGATAATTCACTAGATAGGTAGTTAGAAGCTCGTCAGAAATCTGACGAGAACTATGAAATTCGCTATACAAGCTTCATTCGCTAGCACGCGTGTTCCGTCTACTGAAGATGTTGAAGACTGAAATGAAATCAGATTTCAGCTCCTGGGTGGATATTTGAAAACAGGGGCAAACAATCCCACATTTTCTCAAACTCCGAAATCATCTCCCCTTTTACGTGTAAAACACCTACGTCAGCTTAACGCGTGACGTAACTGCCACCAGTGACCGAGAAATGCGCGTGACAGTTGCAAATCTCAGACAACCGTCTACAGGCATGGGCGATTTTCACGCTTTCGCCGGAGCTATTTGACGAAACGCTCGCGGTTTACTGAAAAATGCAGACACTCAGTCTGCTTGCCATGTCCCGCGGAGTGAATTTTCACACTACAGGCCCAGAACTCAGCCGTAGAAAACACTGTCCCCGGGGAAACTGCAGACAGCTGTCGGCTCTCCGGTCTGACGGAATGCATTATAACACTTCTCGTCTGACTGACATCTATGTAATAGACTGCTAGTGCGATTCTCAGTTTTTGAGAAAAGAAACAGGTAAAGTTTGCGAATTAGGAAGGAAATATATTTCGCAAACGAATGATGCGAAAAATACCGGAAAAAGGTAAAGACAGATAACAAATTAAAATGATCCGGGTGAGAGAATAGGAAGAAGATCTAGGCAATTTAATGATCATAAGACCTACGTGACAGGACGTCCCCCCTTTAAGATATGGAAGCACTTCATGTCTACGTTATGGAATTAAATTTCCTGTAACCGTAGCTTCGTAGTGTCTGTCTTCTTCCCTCTCATCTCCCCCCTCCATCTCTGTCCAATTCCTACTCAAGTCTACTCCCCAAAGTTTCCTTCCTCTGGAATGTCTCCCATGCGCGCTTGAAAGAGCGTCGCCGCTTCTGACATTTTTGAAAGATTTCGTGTGATTGCGGTGGAATATCCCTGCCACTATCATCATCTTCGTCAGCTTTGGCGATCGTCAGGAGATGGTCGGAGGTTGGCACTGGTCTTTCCAAGTATCTCTTTAACAGATTTAAATGGAAAACCTTCTCCTTTCCTTGAATAGAGATCTGGTAGTTAGCCTTAGAACTCTTTTTCAGGACGGTAAACGGCCCTTGCCGTCCGATCTTCAGTTGGTTGTTTCCGGTAGGGAGTAACACCAAAACTTTCTCTCCTGCTTCCAGTTCTCTTTCTTTCGCGACTTTCCTGTATCGGTTAGCGTGTTTTGTGCGTGCTCGCTTAAAGTTAGTCGTTGCTAGGTCCCACCCTAGTTTCAACCTTTCCTTTAAAACCGACACATATTTACTTGCTGAGACAACTGTCTCATTCGCCTTCTCGTCTGTCAGAGACTGAAGTAAGGCTTCAAGCGGGCCCTTAATGGATCTGCCGAATAAGAGTGTAGCTGGCGGAAATCCTGTGGAAGTATGAGGAGATTCTCTGTAGCCAAATAAAGCTCCAGGAATACAAAGATCCCAATCTTCAGGTTTCACTTGTGCCAGTTTACTTAGCATCATGTTGAGGTTTCCATTAGCACGTTCCACGAGCCCATTTCCGGCCGGAGTATATGGCTTAGTGTGGATGTGTTGGGTCCTCAAGATCTTAACGATCTCATCCATCAACAGGTTTCGGTATGGAGATCCGTTATCCGTCAACACTTGCTGCGGGAATCCCAACCGAGTGAAAATCTGCACGAGGGCTTCTGCGACATGCTTGGCATCTGCGCATGTTAGCGGGATAGCTTCTGCCCATAAAGTGCATGTATCGACTATGGTCAGAATGAACCTGTTCCTTCTTTTAGTCCTGTCGAAAGGCCCTAAAATTACGATCACAACCCGTTCGAATGGTGTACCCACTATTGGCATTTCACCCAAAGAGACTGGGGGTGCTCGTTGCTTGGGTGGCACACGTTGGCACTGGGCACAGGATTTGACATATCTGATAATATCAGTATTTACTCCTGGCCACCAATAATGAGTGGTTATCCTTTGGTTTGTGGCGTTCTGTCCCATATGTCCGCGGAAGGGAAGAGAGTGCCCCATTTCTAGGATTTGGCTTCTGTACTGTTTCGGTACTAGGAACTGGTTGTAACCTTGGTCATGCTTCCCCGTTCTGCGATAAAGTACGCCATCCTTAGAAAAAATGTCCCCGTGCTGTTTGATTTCCTTAGCCATGGGCAGTTTCCTAAAGCAGGGTGCCAAAGTAGGGTCCTTGTATTGCGCTTCTTTAAGTTCCATAGGTAACACATTAGGCGCAGGCTCCCGTTCCTTCTTGGTTTGCCCTCTTGTAGTTACTGCTGCCACAATCAGCTCTTCCAGTTTCCCAATACACGCGTATCTACCGCCAAGTATGACTGGGTAGATGGGATCATCCATAACAGCCGCTTTGATCACGCCTCTGACAAAGTCAGAGTGTATCTCCACCAATGCGATGGGAAGCGCTGTAAGTGCATCACTCTTACGAACTCCACAAAATTGGACGGTCTCTGCTGTCTCTTGACCGGGTTTGACCAGGTTTCTGGCAACAATGCAATCATACGAAAGCCCCGTGTCAAATAAACAAGAAGATTGAGAACCGTTCAATGTAACAGTACCTCGCGTTGAGGGTCTATCCCCAACAGGTTGGGAATCACTGTCAATAATTCCACCTTGCGAGACTGTTAATAAGCATCCGATGCGTTTCGGCTCGGTGTGCTCGGTCTGATCATATGTCCCGTGCTCAGGCGTTCTCCCTTTGCCACCTTGTCCTTTCTGGCTGCGCTGCCATGTAGGGCGGTCGGGTTGATCAGACTGTTTGGGGTGGTTGGGGTACTTGTTCTTGTAGAACTTGGATTTTTCAGGAGGGGGGTTTTGAGGTCCAGTTTCTCTGTGGTTTTTCTGATTCAAAGCATGAGAAGGTTGATCTAGATTATTTTTTCGAAAATGCTCCTTTGTCGGTTTCCGCTTAGTGGCCGGTAGTTCAGCCAGCGCATTATGGTAACGCTCAGACTTCTCTAAGAGGTCTTCAAGTTTTTCTGCTCCCTGCTCAGCTAGAAATCTCCGGGTATCTGCAGACAATGTGTTCTTTATTTGTTCTGTTAAAACAAATTCCTCAAGACCTTCATAGGTAGATGGGAGCTGCGAGAGCTCTAGGCACTTTGTCAGATAACCCTTCAAACGAGACGAGAACTGCTGAAAAGTTTCAGAATTCTCTTTCCTGCTGTTGCGAAACAGTTGCAGAAATTTGCGAGCATTCATTTCAAAGCGCTCCAGTAACGCTTTCTTCAACACATCATAGTTGTCTTGTTGGCTGCTCTCCAGTTTTGCATACACATCGTAAGCAGAACTTTTCAAAGCCTGGGAAAGCTTCATATTCCAGCGCGACCTCTCTAAACCGTACAGAGTTGCAATTTTCTCAAATTTTTCGAACCATGTGTAAATCTTCTCATTAGGACAAGGGAAAGATTCTAGAGCGAAAGACATAGCAGTGAGATGAGTAGATTGAGTGTTAGAAGGATCAGTTAAGGAAGAATGAGGAGAAGACTCTCCATTGCTGGAGGTAGAGGCAGCACCACGGCTTTGGAACTCTAGAGTCTTAAGCGCCAGCTCATGCTGTCGTCGTTGCTCATTTTCTCTTTCCTCATGCTGTCTCTCCTTCTCTTTCTCTCTTTACTCATGCTGCATCCTGCGAATTTCCATTTCCTCGTCCATCTTCTTCTGCTGTAATAGCCGGTCTTCCGCTTCTTTCCTCTCCGCTGCTTCTTCTTTCCTCCTTAGTTCTTCTTTTTCCTCTTTAGCGACAGCTGCTTTCCTCTCTGCATCGTATCTCTCAAGTTCGTCTCTGACAAAAGCTTTCGCTTCTTCGCCTTCCAGTCCCTCCTCTCTCGCTTCGTCCCTGAGGAGTTGTCTAAGCTTTGCCCTCTCGGTCATATTATGTCAGTAACTGAGACTAGTGGAGAAAGAAAATAGGAAAAAGGATGCCCTGGTTCCTACTATTTACGAGAAAAATAACTAACAGAAGATGATATACTTTAACCTGGGATACCTCCTCCTAAAATAAAATCTAACTATCGCTGCTATTATCGGCAATAAAGCACCTAATGCAAAACACGACTACGCCAACTAAATGGTAGTTAAGATTACTTCTGAAAAATAAGTTGCTACAGTGGAAACAAAATAATTATAGTAAAAATTAAAGAGAAAAATAATCCCTTAATTTTAAAATCCACTATCAAGTTCAAACCTGAAGACAGTTAGGGTAAGGGAGGCAATTAATCTGGACAAATAGTCCGAAACGCACTCCTTAGCTTTTGCTCAAACACCTACTTCTTCAAAACCCAGTGAATGTTATACACTCACCACTTCACCAGCGTTTAGTATTACAAATCAACAAATAACATATATTCCGACGAAATCCACCTGTAACTCAAATGTATATTATTCAAATGCTGTGGAAAAAAACTTATCAGTTTGTGTGGTCAGCACGCTCGTAAACAGATCGTTAGTCTAGGGGATAAATTATTTAAACATATAACAACTCACAAGACATCAAACTCTTACTCTATTACAGAATAAAAAATCTTAAAGACCAGCTGATATTAGTCGTCTCGTCTTCCTATTCTAAGTTCAAAAACCGGAAACGAGCCCACATTTGTCGTAGATTTTCGATAGGGGAATTAAGACTTGGGTTGGTCCCTTCTGTATAGACTAGGATAAGCGATAGCCACAGTGAGAGTTAGTGAAAAGGCGATAGAATTCCACGAGTGAGATGATAGAATCGTGGTATAGAGGCTGTCTCTGAGAGCGGGAACTCTTCTCTCTCTCTCTCATCTATCTTCTACGACAGCTTTTAAAGTGTCAGACAGTCCAAACCACAGATATATATTACATAAATCTCTATCTACTCACGGGCACGCACATACACGTGACGACAGTTAAACACACAGACTTGGGAAAACTATAATAATGATATACATATGTATATATTAGAACGAGCTGACCAACACGATTTCTAAGTTCAAGAGAGATTTTAATTATCATTTAAAATCTTCTCACAACACCAAAGAAATACATCAAGGAAAAACATATACAAATAGTCATAAAAATGCAAGAAAATGCTACAAGGATGTTAGCCCGTTAGAATCTTAACTCTAGGTTTAGCCCACAGCCCCGTTAAGAGAACAGATGATGGCCCAAAGAGTTATAGATATATAGGGTTTGAGTCTAAGAGTTTTTTCTTTTTTTTCTCGTAAATGTATGAACAGAGTTGAATAATCTGATTTAGCCTAAGAAAAAGAAACTCTAGCAATAGCAACAAATTCTGCAGATTAAAAAAATTAAGACAGCAAATGGGTGACAATATACAACGGTAAAATACCACTCTGACCTGCGTACACTCATTCATTCAGCCATGGCCATGTGCTCACATTATACTTACAACTTTGCTCGCTGCCTCTGGGAACATAATAAATTCTAGGACCTTCACACAGACCCGAAAATGCAGTCATCGACCAAGAAATCCCCAGTTCCAAAAGACGTACTGAACTCTCTGTCTCAGGGAACGATTCCTTGGGTGTTCTAATTTTTCGAATGTCTGATTAAGTCACATAAAATTTGTCCAGGCACGAAAGTTTGCAGAGCACAATGTCATTAGCTTTGGTTTCTAGAATTTAAGGAATGTCAGATCGGTGTCTACTTTCAGGAAGGTACTATATTTGGTTACCACAATACTAGTCAAAAAAACTCTGTCGGAATAGTACTGATATTTGCTTGCCACAACGGGCTGAACTGTACTGAAGAGTTATTCTGGAAGAATTAATTCTGGCGCGAAGGCCTCTTACTTCATTTAACTGTTATAGTTCAGGTAATGAAAGTGATTAGTTTCTTCACAAATAATAACCACGTACTAGAACGCTGGCAAAGTTGGGTCACCCCAGAATTCACTAAATAGAGGAAAATAACACATATACAGTATTTATACGTACTATGTACTCGTTATAACTTACATTAAAAAACAAGCCGACCGCTTGACTTATATTTAAATTTCCCGTAAAGTAAGTTATATTTTTTAAAAAATCATCAATCCTCATGAATTTAGGAACACGTGCGTGTTCCGTCAACATCTCATGAGGCTTCTAGCATTTATAAGTTAGTTTAGAAAAATATGATCTCGTCTGATTACTTAGCAGTAAAATTAACTTCATTATAGCTACATTATTGTTTAATGCTAGAAATTATAATTTGTTCTGCTTTCCACTGAAACACGTCACTAGAAAATAATACAGATTATATAAATTTGGCACTCTGCGCAAAATCTAACTAGTGAAATATGCAATAAGCGACTTAACACTTTATCACTTCACAAAATACTAGATATAATGTATTAATCTCACCCCAGAACTACGGTAACACCACGACTAGGATAATTCACTAGATAGGTAGTTAGAAGCTCGTCAGAAATCTGACGAGAACTATGAAATTCGCTATACAAGCTTCATTCGCTAGCACGCGTGTTCCGTCTACTGAAGATGTTGAAGACTGAAACGAAATCAGATTTCAGCTCCTGTGTGGATATTTGAAAACAGGGGCAAACAATCCCACATTTTCTCAAACTCCGAAATCATCTCCCCTTTTACGTGTAAAACACCTACGTCAGCTTAACGCGTGACGTAACTGCCACCAGTGATTGAGAAATGCGCGTGACAGTTGCAAATCTCAGACAACCGTCTACAGGCATGGGCGATTTTCACGCTTTCGCCGGAGCTATTTGACGAAACGCTCGCGGTTTACTGAAAAATGCAGACACTCAGTCTGCTTGCCATGTCCCGCGGAGTGAATTTTCACACTACAGGCCCAGAACTCAGCCGTAGAAAACACTGTCCCCGGGGAAACTGCAGACAGCTGTCGGCTCTCCGGTCTGACGGAATGCATTATAACACTTCTCGTCTGACTGACATCTATGTAATAGACTGCTAGTGCGATTCTCAGTTTTTGAGAAAAGAAACAGGTAAAGTTTGCGAATTAGGAAGGAAATATATTTCGCAAACGAATGATGCAAAAAATACCGGAAAAAGGTAAAGACAGATAACAAATTAAAATGATCCGGGTGAGAGAATATTAAGAAGATCTAGGCAATTTAATGATCATAAGACCTACGTGACAGGGGGACAGCACACAACCTTGTCTGACACCTCTTTTTATGTCTATGTATGGTGAATAATTCCCTCCAGATCTTACTGTGGCAGTTTGCTCCCAATAAAGGTTACTGAGTATTCTTATATCTTTTCCATCAATACCTATGTCTTCGAGGCATTCAATTATTTTCTCATGATGGACTCTGTCAAAAGCCTTCTTATAGTCAATAAAGCACATATACATACTTTTTTGGACCTCTGTATATTTTTCTGCTAATATTCTTAGGCAAAATATTGACTCTCTTGTTCCACTATTCCGGCGCTTATACCATTGTTAAAAATCCACAAAGCGATCTGCTACCAAACCGCCTGCAGCAGGTTTCGAAACTGGTATATCTGGATTATGAAACTGCTTTCATATCCATTAGGCCACAGACGCCTGCATGGGAATATAGCTGATTGAACTGACCGTGGCATTTGATTCCAGATTAGACGAGCAACATTCATTCAAAGCGGCCAAGTATAGCGATCTGGCCGCGGATCTGAGACACGATGGATTCAGTGCAAGGGTCATGGCGGTTGAAATGGGCGCAAGAGGGCTTGTGGCTGCATCAGTGTATGGTTTATTGAAACTGTTGGGGCTGAAGGGACAGTCTAGAACAAGGGCACTGAAGAGGCTTAGTGAAACTGCCGAAAAGGCATCAGGTTGGCTGTGGAACATCCGCAATGGGCGATGGACATCGTAACAGTAAACGCTGCGGTACAGAAAACACCAAAATTTTTCTAAGTCCACAACGCTGAGTTTTTTTTTTTGGTGTACGAGTAAAAGAGATGCGACTCTGGGGCAACAGGCGATGTATACTATAATGAGAGTGTCAGGTAAATTTCAGTGTTCTTAGTTGTGAAGGGCGACGGAACGAACGGAATAATTTGTCTTCTCTTTGTTACTTTCACAATTGCCTCCGCGGCTGGCGTTGTGGATTTAAAAGTTGCTACCATAAGTGAAATGGGTTCATTTTCGATACAAGACAACAGGAAGCTGAGACGCTTGGGAGTCATGATCCAAGTGGGCCCGCCCCGCTTAGAGTGTAAAGAAGTAATTGGGCCGAAACACTTGTCGGATGGGGGGACTCCTTCTGATGATCAGATTGCTTCCTGTTGTATCGCTCTGTAAAGAGTTTCCTGTCAAAGGAGAGAGAATAAAGAAAAAGGGGGGGGGGGGGATGTCATGGATGGCGCAGGCAAAGGAGACTATTAGACAGGTGACCCCAGTTGAAAATATATTCAAGAGAGAAGAGTGGAGTAAGTCAGATGAGAGATGGATGAACTACCAGCAAGTCATCATCAGCCTTGGTAGAGAATGTAGAACTTGGGCCAATGGGAGAGCAGAGCTAGAAATTGATTAGCTTATAAATGATAATGCTGGTGATGATGATGCTATAGTGTAGACTGCTGGGTCTGTAATCTGTGGCAATAAATCAGGGTGGGGCTACTCTGCTAGTGTAAAGAACAGAACCGTCGCTGAACATAGCGGGGCTTACATGATAACAACCTCCAGCGTGAGAATGGAGGTAGCAGTTACTGCTGCCTTAAGATGGCTGTCTGAGACTTTATTAACAAAGGCAGTTATTGTATCAGACTCACAATCCATGCTTCGAAGGGTCCAAAATTGCTGGATTCGACATGAATGGAAAATCTCCATAGAAGCATCGAATCATCAAGAACTGATATGGATCTACTGCCCTGGTCATGCCGGGGTACATGGCAATGACAGAGCTGACAGACCATGGAGAAGGAAGAAATACTGAGGGCAATTCATGTTCGTCTATTAGAAAATGACACTAAAATTAATGAAACATCAAGGCTAAGACTGCTGGAATTTGGCATCAAACGTAAGACCAGCATGGATGGACGTATGAGAGGACGCATACACCGTGTATACAACCAGTGCGCAACAGGAACAATTAGCATTCATACCGACATTTGCTGAAGGAGACTGAGCACCTATGGGTTTGCCTAGAGTGCAATGACGTCGATTCTGATTAACAATAACAATAACATGAAAAAAACTTTTCTGTAGAAGCGCTATTGTTCTATTTGTAATTTCCACAGTGCCAAAACTCCAAATAATATCTGGCATGTATTTGTTTCCGAACTGGACATACAAACTGAAGACTGTATTAAAATGGCTTTCACCTGAAAGTGTCAAAAGATTGTTTAAATTGCTTGCAACAATGATGTGAATATCAAAGACCGAGTTTCCATCCTAAAGGATAACAATACATAACTACAAACACAAAGACATTAAACAAATAGAAACAAATACAATAACAGAATTCGGACATGTAGACTATGTTCCGGCAAAGACGCATTAGGTGGCTTTTGTATCAACTGAAGGAAAAACATCATGAAAATGGAGTTTCTATAGGGTAGATCAAAAAAGGTTTTATCGATTGTTTTCTCACGCTGAGACCTTAACTTATATTTAACTGAGATATGCGATACATTTAACAGTCTTTTGAACTGCTGCTGTCGTCTACACGTGTTGCTCGCGGGGTTTCCTGGTGAGAAAAGGATTAGTGCGTTCTCGGGCATGTCCACAGAGGTATACCGATATGAGGTTATGGTGTCGATTGGCTGAGCATTTAATTTTACAAATATCTCTGAAACTTTGCTTAGTTGTGTATTCCCGATGACAATACATTAATCAGCCAATTATTAATAATTTAATATCGTAATTATTACATTATGAGTAATTAATGTTTTTCGTAAAGAAATATAAACAAATCAGTTGCCATAATCAAGTTAATTAAAAATTCATGAGTACGTGGTGTGCTTTATTTTTTTCTATGCGTAAAACAGATCACTATTCAAACAAGTGCCTAGCTAAATCAAGGGAAACAATCCAAGATATACAATTATGAATTAAACGAAAGTCGAG
This sequence comes from Oreohelix idahoensis, assembly GCA_024509875.1. Taxonomy (NCBI): domain Eukaryota; kingdom Metazoa; phylum Mollusca; class Gastropoda; order Stylommatophora; family Oreohelicidae; genus Oreohelix; species Oreohelix idahoensis. Next base: position 550,970 of record JAMPIV010001960.1, read on the forward strand.
TTCGATCTCTAGATGGCCTTCAAATTGAAGAAATTGATTGCACCAAATTAACAAGCACAAAGCCATGTAATATTGACGCTCTAAAAGAAATGGGTCGTTTAAGATATTTTAGACCAGATTTACAATATGTAACAAAAATATATATGTTTTAGCATGTCATAATTTTTTTAACACTAAAGAGAAGACAATAAAAAATATAAAACATTATTTTAAACACATGCTTTTAATCACTAAAACCCCAAAAATAATTTTTCAAGGAGTTTATATCTTGCAGTCACAACATGTAACATCAAATTGACCAAAAGGGTGTGGCGCTGATTTTGCATGAACGTAACTTCTGCTTTATACTTCATAAGAATGTTATGGATAAAATATATGATAAGCGCTTAAACGCCCCACGCTTTTTGTCAATTTGGTGTTACAATTTTTCACTACAAGCTATAAATTCCTTGAAAAATTATTTTTTTGCGTTTTTAGTGCATTAAAAGTGTGTGTTTAAAATATGTTTTTAATATTTTTTATTTACTATACATCTTCAGTATTTCATGTTAAGTAATTGAAAACTCTTCTCAATTCGGAACACAGTTAGAGTTTTTAATTAAAACATCAAAGCTACTTACAAACAGATTAACAAAATAATACTGTTGCCACATTTTCAAATCCTATTACTCTCGTTTTGGCCCTAAGGTTCAGGTAGACCATACGCTTTCAACCAGCTGTCTCCAATCCGTCGTTACATTAGTATTCTATAGCAGTTATTTGAAGTGTCTAGATATTTGTTTCTTAATATGTAACTACCAGTGAACTATATATTGGAACCGATGATTGTTCTTTCGCGACGAAAGACCGATGTTGCGGCTTCCTTACTCAGTACTGAAAAAGTTAAATTTCACATTTTCGTCTCCTTGCGTTTTTGAGTGCTCTTTTATTTAAAAAAAAAACAACAAAAAAAAACCCGTGGCGATCAAGACGAAAGATTGTCTTGTGATACTAGAAGATGAATATCTTAGTGCGTTATCTATAGCCGCCTACATCGTGTACTTGCTTCTGGGTTTTCTTTTTCTTCATTGCCTTTCAGTTCGCTCCTTGTTGCGCTCACGCCTTCAACAAATAAATGCCAAGCCTTCCTGTTGTGCATTGCCTGTTCTAGGTCTTTCCATTTCTTTATCTCTTTTATGTCTTTGTTCGTCTGTGTTTTATTTTTCCTCTATTTTCACTTATCACGGGGATCTCTAGAATAAGAACAATCTTTTAATGCTATCACGTGATATTTCTTAGTGAGTATATTATCCAACGCCAGCCTCTTCTCCCCACATTTTGTTCCACTGGTGTGTCTAGTTCTTTCCATCAGTTCCATATTATTTGTTCGTGTCATTCCAATTCACTTATTATATTCGGCACAAGTACTCATTCATAAGCGCCTTTATCTTTCTGATCCTTTTGTTGTTCTTTATAGTTTATAGCTATACAATTGGAGCTTGTTCATTATATCAGTAAATAGTCACGCCAAAGTGGCCCACATCAGTGTGACGTACGTCTAGTTTGACAAGTGAATTCTCCCTGATATGATGGATGATTTAAAGGGACTTTTAGCTTTTCATAACATTAGAACCCCTGAACTTTGTTGTAATTCTTGTATAACGGGACTTCTTTCACGTGGATTCATTAGCTATGAAACTGTTCCACACAGAGGGCAGACACGTTTGCTGATTGATATGCGGAAAGTTTACCTATCGTTGATTCTGGTCATCGCATTGATTTAAGGAGCGATTAAATCACGCCCACTAACATCTCTTGAACAATCATAGGCAGTTATTTTAATTAACTTGGCCAGTGGGGGGCGTCGCCAGAATCAAACAGGCACAGCGACCACGATCAGAGAGACAGACTGAGGAATTTCAGGGGAGACTATCGGCGTTATCAAAGACAGTAGTGGTCCCTGATACGAGACGCAGTTGCTTGCCGCTAATTTCGCGTCTCGGTGTCAATCGCAGAACCGAGCGAACGGGAAAGCCGAAACGGGCAGCAGCGAACAGAGATACGAAGACCAGGGTGCGGTTTCTTCTTTTGATTTGGCGGTCAGATCCCCAAAAGTTCGTGAGATCAAATAAGCTGTCAAGTTTATCATGTCCCACTCAACTTACATTCCATTTTAGCTAAATAGACCATGAAGACTAGACACGTTATCACTCGCTGGCCAGACCTTTACAGAAGCACTAGCTTTATTGAAATCTTGTTATAGATTTTCCCCTGGATTTTATATATATATTTGCAGTGATTTCTATTCTGTGCAAAGCGGTAATATATATTGTGTAAAGTGATCAGTGGTCTAGTTCAGTCATTCTATTTCAATGGAGTTTGTGTTAATTTAAATCTATTAAATTAAACCATCTCAATAGTTCCAGTTGTAAATATAATGATCTATCTATTATATTATTTCAAAAGATAATAGATGCTTAAATTAACTTTTAAAGTCGCGAAGGAATTTATAATTAATAAATTCAGTTAAGTCCTAGTTTTATAGATGTGTGTTTTAACCACTAGAATTCGTGCAGTGTTTATTAAATACATAATTAAATACTCGAGTGTATTATAGGCTTAACGGGAAATTTATCGCGCTTGATTTTTCGGTATGTTACATGTCTTTTTTCTTTCACACAGAGTGATCGTAACCTGCGGTTCCAGCTAAATAAAGAAAGAAATAAAGAAATCATCCTATAAACTTCCAGTCATATTGAAGAAACATTTCTTTTAAAATATAATCTTGTGGCCGTCTTTTTGCGACCTAGCTGTCAGAATTAAATGAAATAAAGCCCACCCAAGAACATTGTTAAAGAATAATCATCAAATTACCCTTACAAACCTGTAAGATAAACTGGAAGGTAATCATCGCCAGTAGCGATATCATATTTACTGTTTACTGTGAGAGAGTACATATTTTCCTGACTGTGACTGAGCCTAGTTTTTTTCCTCAATTGGATTTAATAAAACTATCATCACGCATTGAAGGAATTTTACCATAGCGGAGGATTAAAAGAGACCACTTCATTTTCCCCCTGTGCCGAACTGTGTTAGTGCCATCCCATAGACTCCTTTTATATATATAATAAAAACACGAGAACTCTTAGTCTTCAAGTCTTGCGATAAGTGAGAATATTTGTTACCAACAAACCCTCGCAAACATCTGGGGCGGGACATCGAAGGACTAGACAGTTCATATGTCAAAAGATTACTTGCTGTTTTTATATACTTTTATGGATCGTCTGAGGCTGCATTCGGTAAGTGTGTGAGTATATGAGTGTGGATCCTCACGCGTGTGCATGAATGACAGGAAATTTAATCGTTTTTCTTTTGTAAACCTGTTGTTAACTTTCTTGCCTAGTAATATAATTTTTCTGTATTCCCTGCATTGTTCCTTTAAGGGGGAGTTGCTAATTGGTTAACTATGTTTAAAAACCCCCTCCTTTCCATTTGCTTAGTAAAGGGAAGAACAGCTGGGAAGAATAGTTTTTTTCTATCACCTATACCTAACTTCACTGTTAGGTTAACGTACCTATGTTCCTGATATTATCTATCTCTGGACTGGGTTTATCTTTGTCTAATAAGCGGGAAGGGCTTAGTCGATACCAGTCTTCTTCACCCCTCCCAAATTTGTTATTTGCATTTGTGTACTTATGATAATTTATGTAATACCTGATATTTGTTAGTGATTGATGTTTAAAGTGAATAAAATCACATAAACTCATTTAGTACGGTGTTGGACATACCCACAGCCCAACATTTCCCCTATTCGTTTTAATATAGTTTGTATCTACATCGTCTGTGTGTGTGAAAAAAAAAACACCAAATCGGTGTGCGCGCAGATGCGAGTCTGGAAAACTGGCAAATAATTGTTTGACCAGGAGAGCGGAAGAGAAGATTGAGAGAAGCGATTTGTCGTAAATAAGTCTGTCTTTACTCTCCTCCAGCACGCTGTGAAGCAACTATTTAATATCTACATTTTCTATCACTGAGCTTTCCATCATCATTTTCCACTCTAAACCTGACCACTATTTCTACGACTCTTTTCTCTCAAAATAAATTTACGACAATCAGCATTACAATTGGGATTGAATATCAACCTGAAGAAGACAGAGGTCATGACACTCAACGTAATGAATCCTGATCCCATAAAAATAAGAAACCAAAAGCTGGAACAAACAAATACATTTAAAAAGCTAGGAAGCATAGTAACACCAGACAGTGGAACAAGCAAAAACATCAGTAACAGAATAAATAAAGCCAGAACAGCCTTTGGAAATCTAAACAACATTTGAAAATCTTCGCAGTACAGCACAAACACCACATTAAGATTATACGAGAGCTGTGTACTTTCTGTACTTTTGTGTGGCGCGGAGTGCTGGAGAGTAACAGAAAAAGAAATGTCCAAATTATCTTTTTTCCCCACAACCTGCCAACAACTGGGTTGGCCATGTCCTCAGAAGGGATCCTGACACCATCACCACAGCTACTATGCTATGGACTCTAGAAGGACGGTGAAAGATACAGACCAAAGACAAACTTGAGGATGAAATTGGAGGCTGAGATGCAAAGCATGAACTAGAGTTGGGGCTACGCACGAAGGATGGCCATCGATCGAGCAAATTGAGGATATTTTGTTGCTACTCTACAAGACTCCACTAGGCGTGGTGGCCACTGACTGCAGAATCAGGATTCCACCTGTATTGAAACGTGTTGAGAACCGAGCATTGCAAACGAGGCTTGTGTGAATCACTTGAGCCCCCAGACTTGATTCCAACTTCTACATGGCTGGCTGCTTGTAGACGGATCTCACAATACATTTACAACAGTCACATGAGACTGGGAGGTGGCTCTGTGTAAGATGTCATGAATCCTTGGAATAGCCAGGGCACATAATTTTAACCTTGCGTATATAAAGAGCCCCATGAATCGTGTGGAATGCATAGTATGCCGTCTCCCTTTCAATTTTGGCGTAAAACCTTATGTGAAGTTAAAAGATCCCGTTACATGCCCTCTGAGGCAAATTGGGAATATGGTGTTAGGCCCATATTTTCTTGACCAGACGGCTGTTGCGTAGGCTGGGGTTTACTTGATATGGTGTGGTTGATGATGATGAGCAAATCGTGCTAGATGTAATGCGAATTTGTCTGGGTGGTCAATGGCTGGTTACAAGATGGTTCATAAGAAATGGACTTCAACGTCGGTGTAGTTGGGTCCAACAAATACATCCATATTTATTCTTACTTACTTACTTAGTCGTTCCTCTTCTACCGTGAGGTGTAGAGGTTTGGAAGAGAGAGCGCCAGACCATTCTATCAGCTGTCTTCTTCCTGGCCTGGTTCCATTCTAGTCCTCGGTCCTTCAAAGATTGTCTAATGTTGTCCTCCCAGCGGACTCTGGGTCGTCCTGGAGGTCTGGATCCATGGCTCTTTGTTTCCCATGCTTGTCGTGGTAGCCGATCTTCTCCCATTCTGCAGACATGGCCAAACCATCTTAGTTGGGACTGTTCTATTTGGGTCTGCAGCGGATGGGATTTTAGGCCTTGACGGATCGTCTGGTTGCGGACCATGTCTCTTCTTGTTACTTCAACCACTTTCCTCAGATACCTCATTTCTGAGGTTTGGATCTGGCTTTATTCACGTGAGATAAAACGATACAGTTCATGGCATTTGATTCATAATATGAGTACATTTGAATGCTCCTACAGTCCTCCTTAGTACTTCACATATCTTGAATATTTACTAGCAGTGCCATCACGGTTATCACTGAAGTATCGAAAACCAGACATGGAGTTAATATAATAAAGTTGCGATTTGCAATACTTCTCTGGAAAAAATATACTTCTTCGAACTCAATCCTTCTGTTCGAAATATTTATATGATATAAGTGGCGACCTTCGTAATATATAAAGCCACGTAGAAGAATAGATAATCTTCCAATATCCAGGAGCAAAAGCTTCGACGTCTTCTTTGGTCGAAATCTACTAACTAAAGGCCTCGGCTAACGGTTTGCTTATATTATCTACGTCATCATATCTAAGTGACGTCAGCCTAACATCGTGTTCAATTAACATTCATATAAGTGCAAAAATACAACATGTTTGCCACGAACAGAACTGTTAGCGCGTAAATTAACTGATAACAAGACCAAACGTGGACCCCATGAAAATTACATGTTAAGTCATCTTTAACAATGGTTCATGAGGGATGATGTGGTCAGTATCATGCTGCTTACCTTTCACCTTCTAAGGGTTGCTCTGGTACCAAATTCATGAGGCCGGGTCGACTCTGGAGCCATTTGTGGTCTAGAAAATCCAACTTCACCTGGGGATCGAGCCATAGACCTCAAAGCTATGAAGCCAGTGCACTAACCACTGTGCTACCGCGGCTCCTAAAGCCGTATGTGAGTATCCCTTTAAATTCATGCCAACCCAGAGAGAATGCCCTGGAGGGAAACTGAAATTTATGACTCCAAGTCAACAAGATTTAACATAGAAAAAAAAAACCACACACAAATCCTAGATCTCCAATTTAAATAAAAACAAGGAAATTAGCATGACCTTGGCTTAATAAGAGCGACAAGCACAATAGTCCTAGTTAAGCAGCAACAACAACTATTCTCATCTTTGTAACATCAAGCACAAAATACTACACAGTATAAAGACAGTAGCGACGATTTTAGGGAGTTTTTGTGATGTGTGTTCAGCTAGTGTGTGTCCCTTGTCTGTTAAAGTTATGATATTGCCAACGTGCCTAAGGACAACAGCAATAATTGAAGACCGAAGACCCGTCTCGAGGTCAATGTCAGCCTATAAACTATTTACGAAGTCAATTCAGCGGCTAGACCACGTTTTGCGAATGTCCTGTGAGCGACGTGTTTCGTACTCAAGGCCGGTTTAAAGGCAGAGTGACCTAGGCCATGGACACTTTAAGTGAAAGCGGGTCATAAAAAACAAAGACAATTCACGTCAAATAACTCGACTTTTTTTTTTCAGCCGTGACTCTGTTCGTCCAGGCTGTAGTGCGCTATGTAAATATTTTAGAAGAAAACAATAAATCAAAGTGTGATAAACTTATAACATTCTATTTTTAGTTGTTGTAGAGTTCTGTGTTTTGACAGTAATAACCAACTACCGATCTGCTAGTTTATTTACAAATCTTACTTAATTTTTCACGAGAGTTTAATCAACGTTCGCTGGGAGAAGTTCAGGACAGAGGGCGCATGTAAAACAGCTCTCCCCAGGCCCGAAAGCCCAAGTGCCGGCTGTGCCCACACTCCACGGGCGCCGAATACCCAAGTGCCGGCTCTGCCCGCACTCCCAAACTCTAAATAATTATCTTAATGTCGTCATTATCATCATCATCCCGTTTTGCCCCTTATAGAGCATGGAGACACTACAGCAACTGTTGCCTTGTGGGAAGCCTGCACCAAAGCTTTAATTTCCCTGGCAGTAGTTTGTTTCTGTAGCAATGTGTTTTATTTGATGAGGTTGTCAGCCTCATGCACAACTTCATATTAGTTATCTTTTACGACATGCTCGAGGGAAAAGTAGTCCTACTGTGTCCTCAGAGACTCCACCCCCCTCATCATCAGAACTACACAGGCTTATTTGATCGTACTTTAGCATTACAGGCATACCTTGGAGTTATTGCGAGTTTGGTTCCAAACCACCGAAATAAAACGATTATCGCAATAAAGCACGGCACACCCATTTTTGTTAGCTTCCCAGTGCATATAAAAGCCTAAAATCATGTTTACATTTTGTCTATTAAGTGCGCAATAGCGCTAGGTCTAAAAAAGCGATGTGCTGGAAAATTTAAAATACTTTATTGCTAAAAAAATGATGATCTTTATCATCTGAGCATTCAGCGAATCGTAATCTTTTTGCCAAAATCTATCCTAAGAAGAATTCACATTCTAATTAATAAACATGAATATTCTGAAAAAATAAGCGCAATATCTGCAAAGCACAATAAAGCGAAACGCAATAAAGCGAGGTATGCCTGTACATGTTAACGTATGTTTTGATAGTAAAGATTCTCTTACATATGGATGTATGAATGTGTATGCATTAGTATTTTGGTATATATGCATGCATATGTGCTGGAATGTTCTTACTTGCCAAGTAGTCGCCAAGTTCGCTCCAGGGGACCTTGTTAAATGCCTTCTCCAGATCCAAGAAACAAAGATGCATTTCACTTTTATACCCAAGGGCCTTTTAACTTAGCTGCCTCAGTGTGAAGATAAGGTCCTGAGTACTTAAAATTGCTCGGAAGCCACATTGGGCCTCGTCCATTTGTGGCACAGCCAGGTGTCTGGGTCTCTGTTCCGGGATTCTAGAATAGATTTTACCAGGGACAGTGAGAAGGGATGTATCTCTACGATTTCAGCATTGTCGGCTGTCACCCTATTTGAATATGGGTGTTATGATGGCAATCTCACAATCCTTTAGTGTGGTCTTGTTCCACCATGCTGCAAGTAGGATCCTTAAGATTAATAGGTCGCCTGCTGCTCTCATATACTTAACCATTTATGGTGTTATACCATCATGCCCTGCTGCTTTGCCCATCTTGATTTTCTTCAGTGCTGCCTTCAGTTCTTCCATCTTTATGCCATCTTCACCACCATTGGTTCCTCTTCTGTGCTAGTGGATATCATTTCTATATATGTGCACGTAACTAAACTGTATGTTTTATATGCTATGTGCATATAGATGGAGCGTTGGGTTGACAAAGGGGTTAGAACGTTGCCTCTCGAACTAAAGTTTCCAAGTTCAAACACTGGTAACGGCACGCTCCAGTTTACTCAGGTGTAAATGGGTATCTCACTCTTATCTTTAGTTAGAAACGGTAAAGGTGCCGAGGAAGGGAATCGGTCACCCAACGTTATAAAGCTTGACATAATATAGCGAATCCTCAAATACTACACTCTCCTACATGAGTATTTTCTATACGACTACATAAATGTATGAATGTGTGTCTAATGATAGTATTATATGCATTTATTTGTTTGCATCTGTTTATGTTGCACCATAAAGATCCGGGGTAGGGGAGGGGAGTTAGCAGGTGACACAGAAAGAATCGAACCACTACTACCCCAAGCATGTCGTAAAATGAGATTAATGTGAGGTTCTGAATATGACTATCACAAAACAACAGCAGATGGGGCACGAGTTTTAGCTCTGGCTTCCTGCAAGGAGGGTCAGTTGCGGTGGTGAGTCTAAGCTCTGAAAGAATCTTAAGAGGACATGCATATATATGTGTGTGTGTGTGTGTATATGCATGAATGACTAGATGCTGATGTCCTTGGCGCTAATGCGACTTGAAGCCGTAGTATTGTGTAATTACCCGTGTAATTGTGGGATCGTACTGTATAATGAAGGTTTAATGTGAAGCGAAAACATCCGTACTTAAATTACTGTAGATTTGTCCACTTTACTTTACTTTCTTATTTTTTCTATCAGTGAAGCGCAGTGGAGAGCTGAATTTTACGTTGCTGAGCTTTTTAAGGTGACAAAACAACACCCACTTGAACGCATACAAAAAGACAATCATAAAGATACATTGCACGAAAAACAAGACATTTCCATCTTAGTTTTTAAATATCTGACATTGGACACGTCATCCCTGCAAGTCTGTGAATCTTGCCGGCTGTATCCTGTGACATGGCAAGACAAGGATTTGGGTTACACAGTGTCTAGGCGCTCAAGCTTTAATCTAATGTGTCTTAACTCCGTTATCTTGAGGCCGTGATCTGGCCTGGTTATACTGTAATGTTTGAATGGAAAAGATGTGTCTTGTATATATTATAATTTATTTTATTCTTGTCCTTTGATTGTATTGTCGCAAGGCATTTGGTCAAACCTGGTCAAGAGACAGAAGAAACAGTCAAACTATGTGGAGTTTTGAAAGGTCATGCACCCATAACGCTTCCCATCGCACTGGCGGAGATACACTCTGATTTCGTCAGAGGTGTTATCAAAGAAGCTATAATGGATGATACGATCTAACCAGTCATACTTGTGTAGATATGTGTTTATTTGGAGACCGAAAGAGCCGATTGTGGCAGCAGTAACCACAAGATGGCAAACCAAGAAGGAACGGGAGCCTGCGCCTAACATATTACCTAAGGATCTAAAAGAGGTGCAACAAAAGGACCCTACCTTGGAGCCCTGCTTTAGAAAAATGCCCATGGATAAGGACACCAGAAACATCGGGAGATCTTTTCTAAGGATGGAGTATTTTATCGTAGAACGGGCGACCATGAACAGGGACATAACCAGCTCATAGTACCGACGCAGTACAGAGACAAAATCTTAGAAATGGGGCACTCTCTTCCCTTTAGCGGACATATGGGACAAAACGCCACTATTCAGCGAATATCGACTCCCTTTTGGTGGATAGGATTGAACAATGATATTATCAGATACGTGAAATCCTGCGCCAAGTGCAAACGTGTAGCACCCAAGCATTGGACACCCCCAGTTCCCATGGGAGAAATGCCAATAGTGGTAACACCATTTGAACGGGCTGCAATCGACATTGTAGGACCCCTAGAAATGACTAAAAGAAGGAACAGGTTTATCCTGACCTTAGTCGACACATGCACTTTGTGGGCATAAGCTATACCGCTAACATGCACGGATTTCAAGCATTTCGCAGAAGCCCTAGTGCAGATTTTTACACGGTTGGGATTCCCACAACAATTTTTGACGGATAACGGATCGCAATATCGTAGCCTGTTAATGGAGGAGATATATAAGATCTTGAGAGACCAGCACATCTACTCCAGCCCCTTTACTTTTGCCGGAAGTGGGTTTGTAGATCGTGTCAACGGAAGCCTCAACATGATGTTACGTAACCTGGGACAAGAGATTGGGACCTTTTCATACCTGCAGCCTTTTTCGACAACAGGGAAGTCTCAAAGGCATCTACAGGTTTACCACTAGCTACACTCTTTTTAGGCAGACCTATTAAGGGCCCGCTTGAAGCCTTACTCCGGTCACTGACAGACCAGAAGGCTGATGAGTCAGTCGCCTCAGCAAGTAAATATGTATCGGAACTAAAGTACAGGTTACAACTAGTATGGGATCTAGCTACAACCAACCTTAAGCGAGCACGCATGAAGCATGCTAAATGATACAATAGAGCAGCGAAAGAGAGAGAATTACAACCAGGAGAGAAAGTGTTGTTGCTATTTTCAACCGGAAACAACAGACTACGTATCAGATGGCAAGGGCCGTTAAATGTCCTTAAAAAGATCTCGAAAACTAACTACAAGGTCTCCATTAAAGGAAAGGAAAAAGTCTACCATATAAATCTGTAAAAGAAATATTTCGAAAGACCGGTTCCTTCCCCCGAACTTCTCCTGGCGTTCGCCATAGCAACAGAATATGAGGAAGATGACGAAAGTTGCATGGAATATCCACTGCAACAAACGGAATCTTTCAACGATGTTAAATTCGGCGATACTCTTTCAAACGCACAACCGACATAAACGAGGGTGCTACTGAAACAGTACTTAGCAGTTTGAACGGACATTCCTGGTCAAACACATCTCGCAGAGTTCGATATGAAGCTGACATGTGAGACCCCTGTGCGAACCAGAGTTTACCCGATTCCGTATTGTAAAGCTGATACGCTACCCGGAGAAATAGACAAGCTACGTCAAGCTGGAATTATTAGCGAGTCTACATCTCCTTACAGTTCCAGCGTAGTAATGCTACAGAAGCCCAGTCAGGAAGTTCGGCTGTGCATCGATTACCGTCTACTTAACACAGTAACGAAATTCCAGCCGGAGCCCCTGCAAAACGCTTCTGAACCTTTCACCAAGCTTAGCAAGGCAAGAATCTTCTCCAAGATTGACCCAAGTAAAGGTTATTACCAGATACCAGTCAAGGAGGAAATTAAACCCCTGCTAGCTTTTAGCATAAGTAAAGGACACTATACTTTCAATGTTGTGCCCTTCGGTTTGCACAGCGCACCTTGAGTCTTCACGAGAAGGATGAAAAAGCTTTTAGAACCATTGCAAAGTCCGCATACCCACAATTTCATGGACGACATATTGATTGCAACGGAAAACTACGACGAACATATTGCTATGGTCGCTATGCTCCACATGAGACTACAGGAAACAGGCCTGACAGCCAGACCGAGCAAATGTTTAATAAGATTTGAAAAGCTTGACTTCCTGGGGCATACCATCTCTCAATGTTGTATCTGGCCAGTTGCCAAAAACGTAGAGAAAATACGTGCAGCAAAAGTGCCTAAAACGAAGAGAGACACACGTTCATTTCTATCACTGTGTTTATTAATAGAAGTTCATTAAAATTTCAATAGCCTAACAGCACCTCTTACTGACCTCACCAAAAAAGCGCAACCTGACAAAGTTATTTGGAATTCAAAGTGCGAACATTCCAACGTCACTCTCAAGGAACAGCTGTCCAAATACCCAATCCTAAGCTTACTTGACCTTAACAAACCTTTCATATTCCGCGTGGATGACTCGGGACTGGGAATCGGGTCAACATTGCTTCAGGCAGATGAAAATAGTCCGAATCTCTTATTTCTAGTTGCATACGGCAGCCGCAAACTGAACACAACAGACAGGAGTTATTCGACCGTGGAGAAGGCATGTCTAGCACTCGTTAATGAAATAAGAAGACATTATGAATATCTTTATGGCGTTTCATTTACGTACAAACGGACCATGCTCCACTGGCGTCTCTTGGAGCCAATATGGAAATTAACGCAAACATTATGCGTTGGGCTTAGCTGTTAAGCGTATATTCTTTTAAAGTACATTACATCCCGAGAAAAGAAAACGCAGGAGCGGATTTTTTGAGTCGAAATTGGAGCATGGAGGAAGAGGATAAAATTGAAGATAGCAATCACCCGGAAGATGCGGATAACAGCAGCTCTATTTTCATAAGTGAGACATGAAAGGGTTTCATATCTTCAAACCCGGACGAAGTGTCACATATATGTAAAAATAGCCACAGCGATCCGACCACATTTGCTTCCCCATCCAAGGTTTATAATTTTGCTATGCGGCAAAACCCTGCAATTTGCTGTCTGTAGACTCGCTTTGAAGCCACGCCTATGTTTTAATCGACTAATAAATACACTAGGCGACTGACAATTGACGGAATACAATTAAATTCTCATTCATAATGTGTAACAATGTAAGTGACTAGTGTAATACCATGTGGCTAAACAAAAAGTTAGTAATGCCAAGCGATATTTGTAACGTAGTCATAATTACATTAACACTGATATTGTGCGATGAGAGTTTTACGGGGCAGGAGGGGAAAGGCGCATTCCTAAAACCCAACCCGTATCAGTTGACGGAAGCGTGATAAGATAGGTTAGGACACGTGTGCCTTTTAATTTAATTAGATGACAGAGAGGATAAGAGATCATACCCTTACGCGTGATAGGATAGGATATTGATATTGAAGTTAAATGTTTTGTTTTCTTCCTAATTTAGTGCTGATCACAAACCAGCTGCCAGCGGTCTAATAGCACCAGTAACAATTCTTATTATTATCGGGTCTTTGATGTTGACCTGTTCGGTCCTCTTGCTTCATCCAGAGAGAGACCAAAAATATAAACAATAATAGTAAACGTCACGGGGCTTACAAAATACCCAGATTTTTGCATTCAATTTTATCAGCCCACTGTAGCCATCCATATATATATATATATATATATATATATATATATATATATATATATATATATATATATATATATATGTATATATATATATATATATATATATATATATATATATATATGTAAGATTTCCCGACTACTGACACAACAGTCAGTTTGCAACTGAATTTACTCAGGAGAATATGATATGTCATAATCGGGACTCAGCCCCAGAGATAAAAACCGATACGATATACCCTCATCCTCTTTATTAACAGTTTACCAACCAGATGTTTCCTTTAGCTAATGGAAATACTGTCTACTGTCTGCTGTTAACACTAGATCGCGGTTTATATTTTGCTACATAAACTATCTGATGTGACATTTTTCATATCCTATAACCCGCCACCAAAGTAGGCATTCCCTATTAGGAAAATTAATTATTCGTGGAGGAAATGGGGCTCACTTCGGAGAAGCAATACTCTAGATCATGATACATGTACATTGATGTTTACGTTCAACAGGTTGTTAACCAAGTATTAGGTAAGGTGTGATTGATGTGGCCACGACTGACAGATTGAGAGGAAATACGATCTAGTTACGGAAACTGTACCATCCTTGATTTTCTTTGCAATTACTGTTATTTTACGGGATAGCTTAACCAGGAACTTTTTACTTTGCTTTATTGTATATTCTATACCCTAGTGTTAATCTTTGACCTTTTTGGTTATTAACTTCTTTTGGGATCTTTTGCTCAACAAGAGGGGAGGGCACTTTTTGGGTTATTTCCCTATGTCTGTAACCAATGATTATATTGATTTCTATATGTTTGATGTAGTAAAGTTTAAGCGATAATAAACTAAACAAAACTTAATTTATTGTGTTGATCAGCCTTAATCTCCATTTACTAAAGTGTTCACGTCTGTGAGTCCTGTTGTCACATAGCTGTGCGTGTGTGTGAGTAGTTAACTTATAATTGTATTTATAGGGAGGTTTAATACATTGTCTATTACCAAAAGATAGTCGTATAGATAAACTGTACTAGAGAATTCATTCATCCCAGAGACAGATCTTCACCTCAATCTATTCACTTGAGGAATCTATTCTGACCCTTTCTTTTTCAGAGCACCCCACTTTTTCTGGGTTTTTTTCAGACGGGACCAAATATATATTTAATACATATCTAAATGTACGACACTGAGTAATTTCTTCATTCATAACCCTCCACTAACAAAGGAGCATATGCCTTCAACAAACACATCCCCAAGTCCTCCTGTCACGTGCCATCATCTCAAGTTCTTTCCACGTTCTCCTCATCATTTTCACCACTGTTTCCAGTACTCTTCTCCATGTGCTTGGTCTACGTCTGTCTCTCTTGCCCTGGGGGTTCCAGAACAAGGACTACCTTGTAATGTTATAGGCAGGTTTCCTCAGTGTGTGTCCTGTCCATCGCCATCGTCTTCTTCTCATCTCTTGTTCCACGGGCACTTGTCTAGTTCTTGTCATCAGTTCCACGTTGGTAACCTTGTCATACCATTTTAATAACTCTATTCTACGCATGTACCCATTTATGAAAGTCTGTAGCTTGAAGGTAATGATAACAGGGTTGAACTTGAAAAAACACCAATGCAAGATGTAGAAATGTACACATATCTTGGGAGCAATATAGACAAAGTTGGAGGGACAGACAGTGATATCAAACTAAGAATACAAAAAGCAAGAGGAGCTTTCAATGCAATGGGAAATATATGGAGATCAAGAGAAATCGAATCCAACACGAAAAAAAAATCTTCAACTCATATGTGAAGTCAGTCCTATTGTATGGCTCTGAGACATGGAGAACAACAAAGACAACAACCAAAAAGCTAAAGACTTTCAGACTGAGTAATGCACGTCCTTTATCTTCATCGATCTACAGACGCTTTCCCGCAGAGCTCAGAATATTAGGTATGGGTTGGCTTATATTGTTCCTATACATTCGCCGATGTCAGGACCAGAATATTAGGTATGGGTTGGCTTATATTGTTCCTATACATTCGCCGATGTCAGGACCAGAATATTAGGTATGGGTTGGCTTATATTGTTCCTATACATTCGCCGATGTCAGGACCAGAATATTAGGTATGGGTTGGCTTATATTGTTCCTATACATTCGCCGATGTCAGGACCAGAATATTAGGTATGGGTTGGCTTATATTGTTCCTATACATTCGTCGATGTAAGGACCAGAATATTAGGTATGGGTTGGCTTATATTGTTCCTATACATTCGTCGATGTAAGGACCAGAATTTCTGTAAGGTCTTTTCCGTGCCCACTTGGTCCTTGGCTTCAACCGCTCAGTTATTCATTGTACTTCTCGTTCGTGCTTTTGTCCATTCTTTTGTCGCTCTTTCATTTTCTATCCATGCTTTTTCTACATCCTCAACCCACCAGAGTGGTTGGAAGAAAGGTGTTACCAACAGATTACTGGTGGCAATGTATGTAGTTATTATAATATTTATTTGTCTGAGGGAAAGTATTTGTTTCTAGAATCAAAATGCTTTCCTGGTCAAAGATATGTCACCCATGATTGATTGATACTTTTGTTATATGGGTTATCTCCCGTGGATATCGAATTTGGCGTATGAATCTAGATTTTGTTAGTCTGTTCCTTGTTGGGCCAGAAACAGATTGTTCTTGCTTAGGTTTATGCAGGAATGTTTATGGTTCGAGTCTATGTTTACTCTGTGTCTATTTCAGACGATTCGGTCTTATATCGTGATATCTTTGTATGTCTAAGTGGGACTATTTTTCCTTGTACTGAACTATGGGGTCAGGCAGTTTCTGCGCATGCGAATAGGAAAAAGGGTCTTCCGTGATAATGGAGCCTGGTGAATGCCATGTCGGAGACCAGTCCGAAGTTTGTTAATATCTGTGATCTATTATGGGGAAGAAGATAGTTTCTGATTTGATTATTAAGTCTATGAGTTCCCCAGTGTTTATTCTGTAACGCCAGGAGAGGGCGTATGTGTTCTGCTAGTGTATTTCCCATGCCCAGGTAAAAGAACGTTTTACTGAACTTTTCCTTGCTAGGCTTAGATGGGCAGACGTCTACATGATGATTATCTATATCAATATGTCGGGATGACATGTTACCTAGCAGCACTGAATATTATTGTATGCAGCAGTTATGATGAAAGAATATGCTGATTCTTGTAGAAACATTTGTGTTCATGAACAAAGCCTTTATTGAAGCTTTACTATGCATCGGTATAGTGAGTAATGCTCACTGGAACCAGAAGCCATTTTGGATCCTATATTTTTTGTCGATCATCGATCAGAGAACAGGGATGCCCCTTATTATCAGGTGATGATTAAGAGATCACAGTTATAAAGAAAACCCAATACTGGTGGGTTAACATTGTCTTCAGAAATATTTGCTGAACTTTACCTAAAGGAATCTTCGCTAGAAAAGAGGTTCTGTCTAGGAGTCATGCTTGAACATTATTTATTAACTGACATGATCGGTCAGTAAGGCCTGATGATTATATTTATAAACAGTGGAAATCTAAGTGCTTGTCTACGGACGTTCCATTGTAATGTTCTTCAACATGAATGCCAACTTAAGATTGTAGACCATTGATCAACAGTATGATGATATATGTCGACCTGTTTTCCTGTAACTATACCCGTACTGTCCAAGTGTGTGCGTCCAATTAAACAGTATAAAACGACCACTGTAGTTCCAGCCATCCTTGCCTTCTACATGTGATTGGAGTGAGTGTCCTGTGTACCTGTAGAACTGTCATCCATTCGCGTCTTAATTATTGATATTTACACTCTCTCATTCCATCAGAAATACGCATCTAACAGTACACCTTTTCAGGGCCCCAACAGTCGGTAACCTGACCCATTTAAAGAACATTGTGACTGGACGAGCAATATCACAAAATAGCACTTATCAACGTGGTGACCGAAAATCAGACCTTATCAATGTGGTAGGCCAGCTTTCTGGGGCTAAGCAGCACAGTAGACACCACATGGAAGTCAGCTACTCATACCAGGTAGTTTCCATGACGCCTGATACGACACACCAGCAGTGAGAGTCTACACTTTGTCAACAGTTCCTCACGTGACCTATCAAGCGAATACTGAAACTAGGTCAGCGCGTATTGACATTTTTTCGTTGCACATCACAGCGGGTTGCAAACATATGGTTAACTTTTTTTGGAAAATGCAGTACAGGTCAGAAGTCCTACGTGTGTTAGTTATGAGAACCATCAACGTTGGAACTTCTTGAACAGCTTTATATATTGAACATTGTAATAGTTTAGTTCAAAAATTTAGTATTTATTAAAGTGGCAGTTTATTTTCTTTACATTATAAACTTTGCATTAGATAACGTTTTGTTTATTACGGCGCAGTTATCATCACAGGTTCTGTGATTATTTTCTTCTGTTTTCTATTTAACTTATTTGATTTCTGCGAATGTTTTCGTATTGTCTTTCTTGATTGTCCTTTGTGTGTGTTCTTGGTTGACATACGCTATATAAAATATATTTGATCATACACTACTAACTGGGTAGTGAACTTTTGAGAAAGAATCAACTGATGACTAATTGCTATTATTAGAGGTACACAGTTGATTATACAAGACCTTATTTAAAGGCTTGTTTAACACAGAGATTGGGATAAAGGGAGCTAGTTATTCAAGCTATTTAGAGCTTGTTTCCATTTATTTGGAGATAGATTTCATTATTGCTATTTCAGGTATCTAGTCACATATTAGTATACATTATGTCGACTTAGATTACTTCATTGAGTTAGGAAAATCCCTAGGCAAGACTGGTGATAAGTTAGAGGAGTATGCTACCAGTCAATATGAAAAAGCACAAAAGGCTGAAGAGAAAAAACAAAAAGCCGAGGATAAATTAATGGAATTAGAATTTGAGCAAAAGAAATTGCAGATGCAGGTGGACGAAAAGACATTCCAAATGGAAATGGAAAAACAAAATAAAGAAGCTGAACAAAAGAGATTAGACAGAGAAGCTGAGGCTGAACAAAAGAGATTAGACAGAGAAGCTGAACAAAAAGGATTAGAAGCTGAAGCTGAAAATAAAAGATTAGAAGCTGAAGCTCAAGAAAAAAGACTACAAAGAGAAGCTGAAGCCGAGGAGAGAAAAGTAAAAGGGGAACATGAGGAAAAACTGTTAGCATTTGAGTTAGAAAAATTGAAGTTGACAAACGTGGGTAATGTTAATCAGTCATCTGGTGGTTATGTTAAACCTTTTATTTACAAGATCAAGCTACCAGCATTTAATCCATCCAGTGACGACATAACAGTGTGGCTGGATCGATTTGAACGTTCTTGTCGAAATCATAATGTGGATAGATTACACTATGCTAATCAGTTATCAGAGATACTGAAAGGTGACACTCTGACTAGTTTAAGCTTGGTAGAAGAGGCTGACCAGGATAATTATGATGTTATCAGAGCAGCCTTATTGAAAAAATATCAATTAACAGAGGAAGGTTACCGTCTTTTGCTTAAGAAAATGGTACCTGAATCAGGGGTAGAATTATCAGAATTCATTGCAAGGACAGGTCTTACATTTAATCGTTGGATTGAGCTGTCCAAAACAGAAAAGACATATGAAGCCCTTATGGACTTGTTGCTCAGAGACAAGATTATGTCAAGTGTAAATAAACCATTCCTTGAATTCATACATGAGCGTAAACCCAAGACACTAAAAGAAATGGAGCAATATTGTACCCAATACGTCACTGCACATCCGGATGTAGCTATTAGCAATGCTAAGGTTAAGGAAAGTATGCCAGTTGCTTCAGCAACACCATACAACCCTAATTATTCACACAAATTTCAGGGACCACAAAACAGGTTTGATAAAAAGGGTAACCATAATAGTTATCAAAACCAAGGTAACCAATCATTTCAGGGTTCTTCTGCGAAGTACTGGAGACGAGCCGACAGCCCTCGATTCAGGGGTGGTCATAATTATAGGAATTTCCGCAGAGGAAGTCATTATAGGAACTATCCAAGTCATCCATCATGGAGACAACAAGACCATAGTTATAGAGATACTCATTATAATGAATATGATAATGGTAACCATGAGAACTATGACTCAAACCCAACTAGGGGTTACAAAAGAGGAAACAATAATGATTACAGAAGCAATAATAATCGAGGTAGATCACAATACAAAAAACATAAATCACATTTTCAGACAAACTCTGCACAGCAAGAGTCACATGAAGCCTATAAACAGACTAAAGATAATAATGACGCTAATAATATGGCATGTTCCGCTTTTGATTTTGGGAGAGGATCTCAGTGCCCCCAATGCAAAACATTATTTGAACCAACTCCGGTGTCCACTTTAAGTTGTGGCCATCCTCTTCCCGCTCTTCCTTCGTCAGTCGCGCATGATGGAAGAGGTTCTCTTGTCTTACATAAAGGTTTAGTAAATGACAATCCAGTCTCAGTTCTTTTTGATTCTGGATGCACCACAATTGGTGTTAGGCAGTCACTCGTAGATCCTTCTCGTGCCACAGGAAAAGTAGTTAAATGGGTAACATTTGGCGGCACCTTAGAGAAATACTCTACTGCTATCATTAGGATTGCTACTCTTTTCTTTACAGGAGATGTACACGCATGTCTTTTGCCGAATCCGATCGCTGAAATTATTATCGGTCGCATTCACGGAGTCAAAGAATGCACTCCACAACAAATTTCCGTTTGGGAAAAACAAAATATGCAAACTTCTAATACTAAGTCAAGTCATTCTCAGATTCTTGTGCCCAAGAATTTGAGAGTTAAAATTTTGCAGCACGCTCACGACTCTCAGTGTGCTGGACATATGGGTTTTTCCCGTACAGAGTCAAGAGTTCTTGCGGCTTTCTTTTGGCCATTGGTAAACAAGGTGTCGTAAATTTTATCTGAGAGGGTGCTGATGGATATTGGTCCCTTTAGAGTGTAGAGGAATATTGAAGGCTCTGTGAGAATAAGGATTTAGGAGAATGAGGTAGTAGATACACAAGCGCTGGGAAGAGCAAGGATAGTCTCTTATTACGACAATATCTGTTTCTCACAGACTATTCCTATCTCTCTTCTGACAAACAATTGTTTGTCAGTTCCAGTCGCTCAGGCGCACTCACCGATTTCGTGATTCTGTCGCACAACGTACATGAATACAGCCTACACAGATGGAAATGTTTGGAGTTTTGGGCCAGCCGACAACCAACACCAATAAAGATTAATACCTTTATTATCATAAAGCAGTCACAAATAATTATACATTTACAGTCAAAAATCAAAGGTTACAGAATACAAATATGATAAGGGAAGAGGGGGTTTGAGGAGAAATATCCCATCCACCGTTTCCCGTTTGTATTTACTAACAGACAAGACCCGGTCCAAAAGACAAGAAAGGGGGGGGGGGTGATCAGTGATAGGCAATTTAACCCACTGGTAAATTTATTACTCTGAGGCAAGTGGTTACAGTAAGGGGGGGGGGGCGGTGTAGAGGAAAAGCTAGGGTTCTCAAATGTCTCCCTTTATTCATACAAATTTTACGGGAGGGGGAATGAACACAGTTACACAATCCCGCTAGGAGAAATCCCGTAATAGAATGCACCTTAGTACTAGGTGGAACTAATTAAAAGGGTAAAGAAAAGATTAAATCTGCTTTCATTCAAAAAACACACTAGGGCTGGCCATCCTACAAACACACACGCAGACTTACCAAAATGGTGAATTCTGTCACTCTAGGAATTATTTACCACAGCAGCTAATACCGTGGAATAATGGACTGGTCCTCTTATTTCTTCCGTGTCAGGCCCCAGATTTAACGAGGTAACAAATAGTCTCAAAAAATCGCCAGACGGTGAAGCGTAAAGGCTACTGTTGGTTTAGATAAAGTTCCTAATTAATGGCACAGGCACTTGGCTATGCGTGAGGTATGGTGTGGTTCCTAAAATTGGCACAGCTGGTGGAGATAACTTTCTTTTTTCCGTAATGTCACAAGTTAAAAAAAACACTGAGGTAAGTTCTTCTTCGGGGGGTGTGTAAAATCCACTGAATATACTTGACAGACAGTGTTCAGGTAGACCTATGTTTTTTCTTCACAAATAGGGCAGTGAATAAAATATGTTCTGCTTCCAGTTTTACTTTTAAGGACTATATGAACTAGTATTTTAAAAGTGTTTCTTGGGTGGCTTTATTCTCAGTTAAATTCAGAGGAGCGGGGCCCATTACAGGTCGCCACAAGTTTAGCTTTAAAAAAGGTTCATATGTTACTGGAGTTATCGAATTGAGTTGGCAGAACTCTGTATATAATTAATAATTGCTGGGATGCAGGTTGAATGATCGTTCTGAATGAAAGATAATCAAAACAAGAAATGCATTACAAATCATATTATAATCTGGCACGCGATAAATTACAGTTAGCCTATTTTCTTTATTAGCGTCGTCAATTAGCAAATCAGGAAAACTCCCCGTGAGTTAAAATAATTAAAAGCACACTATATATACAGAACTAAACTGGATTTACTGGTTATAATTCCTTTTAACGTCTGCAAAATTAATTTACGCGTCAAGTGTATTAGGAAATACTTTTAGCTGTAACATTAGTTTGCACTAGAACTTTGAAAATGGGTTTATTTAATAAGGTTAAATTTACACCACAATCCAATGAAATAAATTTAAATAACATGACCACTGATCACTCGAAGCTAATGTATAAATTACCGTCTGCGCAGAAAGAATACACTCCAACAGTCAACGAAGTTAGATGAAATCTAGCAGGAATCCGACTATGCTAGTGAAACTAGGATTCTGTCAGAACGAACGATAAAATGCAGTTTTCGGAGTTCTTTATTTATACTTCTCAAATGTAACTTAAATAGGACGTGTTAGGTTTTCACACTTTTCTTGAAGTCGAGCAGAATCCGAGGTACCTCGCCGTTGTGTTAACCGCTGCGATTCCTCCGTTTCCCCCGGTCTACCGATCTTCTTCGTCTCGCTGCTCGCATGAGAGTGCGAAAAAATTTCTCGAGAAGCTAACTACGTTAGCTGGGAGTTCCCTGATTTCTTTAGATCGTATACCGCCCCACGTTGAATTCTGAAGATCAGCCTGGCTTTGATGGTACCGCTGTTCTGAGAAGCTTTGGCAACTCCCACCAGGCGGGATGACAGCCAGGTAAGATATTGAACTGCTGTTACTTGCTCTAGAAACAGGAGTGAGTCTCTGGCCACGTCCTCTTTTGGGCCTTATGAGTGGTCAATATTCTGTTGTCATCCATCGAGTCAGGGAAATTCATCTGTCATACTTAGACGTACGTCACAATCGTCCCCACTTTTGAGACATGGAAACTCGTTTTCATGTTTCATTTATGACAATGAAGCTGCCCTGATCGGTAGCTTTTGGATGATTGGCATCGTCGATTTTCTCCTCTTCCTCCGTGGTCCAGTTTCTACTCAAGAAGTCAGCTCCGACATTCTGTTTTCCTGGAATATATTCCACTTTGAAGGAATAAACACTCAATAGCAAGACCCAACGCATTATCCTTTCGTTGAATTCCTTATTGGCACCCAGGAAAGCTAATGGAGCATGGTCTGTTTGCACCGTGAAAGAAGTACCATACAGAAACTCATGATGGCGTCTGATGCCATGGATCAGAGCGAGACATTCTCTTTCAACGACACTGTAGTTGCGTTCCGCTTTATTCAGTTTCCGACTGCCGTAAGCAACTGGGAATAGCAGGTTCGGGTCACTGTCCTCGGCTTGCAGCAATGTTGACCCGATGCCCTGACCTGACGCGTCAACTGTCAGTACGAAAGGTTTCTTAAGGTCAGGTAACCTTAGGATGGGGTATGCCGCCAACTGTCCTTTCAAAGTGCTGTATGCATGTTCGCACTTTTGATTCCACATCACCTTATCAGGACAACCTTTCTTGGTGAGGTCAGTCAGAGGTGGTGTCAGTCCGTTGAAGTTCTGGATGTATTTCTGATAGTAAGCACATAGTGATAAGAATGACCTGATGTCTTTCTTTGTTCGGGGTCTTTTTGCTGCCACTATTTTCTCCACGTTCTTCTTAATAGGCCAACTACAGCCGTGAGAAATAGTGTGCCCCAGGAAGTCCAGCTTTTCAAATGCGATGAGACATTTGCTAGGTCTGGCTGTGAGACCAGTTTCCTGTAGTCTCCAAAGGAGCATAGCGACTGTAGCAATATGTTCTTCGTAGGATTCCGATGCAATTAAGATGTCGTCTATGAAATTATGGATGTGGGGACTTTGCAAGGGTTCTAAAAGCTTTCTCATCATCCTGGTAAACACTCCTGGTGCGTTATGCAGTCCGAACGGCATCACATTAAATGTGTAATGTCCTTCACTAGTGCTGAAAGCTAGCAAAGGTTTAACTTCCTCCTTGACTGGTATTTGATAATAACCTTTACTGAGGTCAATCTTGGAGAAAATTGTTGCCTTGCTGAGCTTGGTGAACAACTCAGAAGCAGTTTGGAGCGGTTCAGGCTGGAATTCCGTTACAGCGTTTAGCAACCGGTAATCAATACACAGCCGAACTTCCTTATTGGGCTTCTGCAACAGCACTACACTCGAACTGTAAGGAGATGTAGACTCGCTGATAATTCCTGCCTGACGCAGCTTGTCTATTTCTCCGCGAAGTGCATCAGCTTTGGCGTACGGAATGGGGTATACTCTGGTTCGAGCAGGGGTCTCGTTTGTTAATTTCATGTCAAATTCGATGAGATTTGTTCGACCAGGTACATCCGTTAAGACTGCACTGTACTGCTGTAGTAGCGCCCTGGTTTCTGTTTGTTGTTCTGGTGAGAGATTGTCGCCGAACTTGACATCTTCAAAGGATTCTGTGGGTTGCAATGGGTACTCCATGCAACCATCATCATCTTCCTCGTCTTCCGTTGCTATGGCGACAGCCAGGAGATGCTCGGAGGATGGCACTGGTCTTTCCAGATATTTCTTGAGCAGATTTATAGAACGGTAAACGGCCCTTGCCATCCGATGCGAAGTTTATTGCTTCCGGTTGGGAGTAGCAACAAAACTTTCTCCCCTGGTTGGAGCTCTCTCTCTTTTGCAGCTTTGTTGTATCTTTTAGCATGTTTAGCGCGGGCTTTCGTAAGGTTTGTTGTAGCTAGATCCCATCCTAGCTTTAGCCTTTCCTTGAGCTCAGATACATACTTGTTTGCAGAGACGACTGTCTCGTCAGCCTTTTGGTCTGTCAGGGACCGAAGTAAGGCTTCTAGTGGCCCCTTAATAGGTCTGCCAAATAAAAGTGTAGCTGGCGCGAATCCCGTAGACGCTTGGGGAACCTCTCGGTAGGCGAATAAGGCAGCCGATATATATAGGTCCCAGTCTTCCGGTTTCTCCTGACCCAGCTTACGTAACATGGTGGTGAGGGTGCCGTTAAAACGTTCCACGAGCCCATTTCCGGCCGGATGATAGGGACTTGTGTGGATATGTTTGGCCCTCAAGATCTTAAAGATCTCCTCCATTAACAGGCTACGGAATTGGGATCCATTGTCCGTCAAAACTTGTTGATGGAATTCCAACCGTGTAAAGATTTGCACGAGGGCTTCTGCGACATGCTTGGAATCTATGCATGTTAGCGGTACAGCTTTGGCCCACATTGTGCAAGTGTCGACTAAAGTCAGGATGAACCTGTGCTTTCTTTTGGTCCTTTCCAGGGGTCCAATGATGTCGACAGCAACCCGTTCAAATGGAGTCCCTACTATTGGCATTTGCCCCATGGGTACTGGGGGTGTCAAGTGCTTGGGTGCTACCCGTTGGCACTGGGCGCAGGATTTCACATACCTGATAATGTCAGAGTTCATTCCTGGCCACCAATAGTGGGTTTTTATTCGCTGAATAGTGGCGTTTTGTCCCATATGTCCGCTAAAGGGAAGAGAGTGCCCCATCTCTAAGATCTGGCTTCGGTACTGCGTCGGTACTAGGAACTGGTTATTCCCCGTGTCCGGGTTGCCCGTTCTACGATACAATACGCCATCCTTAGAAAAGATGTCTCCGTTGTGTCTGGGGTCCTTGGCCATGGGCAGTCTTTTAAAGCAGGGCTCCAGAGTAGGGTCCTTTTGTAGCGCCTCCTTCAGTTCATTCGGCAACAAATTTGGCGCAGGCTCCCTCTCTTGCTTGGCTTGCCCTCTTGTGGTTACCGCTGCCACAATCGGCTCCTTTGGTCTCCCAATAAACACATATCTACATCCCAGGATAACTGGGTAGATAGGATCATCCATAATGGCCGCTTTAATAACCCCTCTGACAAAGTCAGAGTGTATTTCTACCAGTGCGATAGGCAGCGTCCTGGGCGCATCACTTTTAAAAACTCCACTAAGTTTGACGGTTTCCTCTGTCTCCTGACCTGGTTTGAATAGGTGTCTAGCAACAATACAACTAAAACTTAATCCAGTGTCAAAGAGACAAGTGGTTGAGGTACCATTCAAAATTACAGTTCCTCGAGTTGAGGGTCGGTCCCCCTCAGGTTGAGAATCACTGACGTTGACTCCACCTTTCGAGGCTGTATGCAAACATCCAACGCGGTTAGGCCCGGTCTGCTTGCCCTGATCAGACGTTCCTGGTGTAGGGGTCTTTCCTTTTCCTTGACCTTGGTGGCCGCGCTGCCACGTAGGCTTGGTGGGTTGATCAGAATTGTTGTTAGGGGGGTATCGGGTTTTGTAGAATTTCGATTTTTCCTGGGGAGGTCTCTGGGTATTATTTTCTCGTTGGTTATAATTCTGAGAGGAATTAGAAGAATAGGATGACTGCTCTAGATTTTGTTTTCGAGATGGCTCATCTGTGGGTTTACGTTTAGTGCTGGGAAGTTCGGCCATTGCATTGGTATAGCGTTCGGCCTTATTGAGGATGTCCTCAAGCCTGACTGCGCCCTGTTCAGCCAAAAATCTACGGGTTTCGTTTGACAAAGTTGCCTTTATCTGTTCCACAAGAACAAGTTCAAGTAGTCCCTCATATGTAAGAGGTAGGTCAGATAATTCAATGCACTTTGTCAAATAGCCCGTGAGACGCGAAGAGAATTGTGGGAATGTTTCCGTGCTCTCTTTTCGGCTGTTCCTGAACATTTGCAGGAATTTTTGGGCGATCATCTCAAACCGTTCTAGCAAGGCCTTTTTCAGCATGTCGTAATCATGTTGGTTGGTTCCCAGCTTCGTGTACACGTCATAAGCATTAGCTTTTAGTGACGTTGAGAGCTTAAGTGCCCAGCGGGAACTCTCTAACCCATACAGATTCGCGAGCCTTTCGAATTTTTCTAGGTAGCTGTCAATTTTTTCATTAGGGCTAGGAAAAGATTCTAAAGCAAAAGACATCGCCGCTAATTGGGCAGAATGAGTGCTGGAGAGGTCCATTGACTGAGACTGGGGCGAAGACGGCTCTCCGTTATTCGGAGTAGAGGCGCCCCGACTCTCTAAAGCCTTAAGCGCCAGTTCATGTTGTCTTTCTTGCTCTCTCTCTCTCTCTTTCCCTGCGAGCTTCCATCTCTGCCTCAATTTTCTTCTGCTCCAATTGACGATCGTCCGCTTCTTTCTTCCTAGCTTCTGCCCTCTCTTCTCTCTCTTTTTCTTCCTTCCTCTCAGCTTCTGCTCTTTGTTTCTCTTCATTCCTCTCTGCTTCTGCTCTTTGTTGCTGCGCGTCATATATTTCCAATTCCTTGTTGATAAACAGATTCGCCGCTTCTGCGTCTAAGCCTGCCTCTTTCGCTTCCAGCCTCAGGATGGATCTCATCTGTATCCTCTCTGCCATTGTTAAAGAATAAGATGTAGTATGACTAGAGAATAGTACAAAAGAACAAGAAGGAAAAAAAATTCAAAGCCGCTACGAGAAAAAACGAAAGTAAAAAACAATTTACTTAATGATCTCGTGTGTTAACTTATCGCCGCTATTTTTGTCACTTAAGACTTTTAACGCAAGCAACTTTGCCAATTAAATTAGTAAGTTACACTAGAAAAAAAAATCTACTATTACTAACAGTAGAGAAATATTTATATTAAAACAATTTAAAAGGAAAAAATAAATTTTTTTTCCCAGAAAATGTTAATTCTCTAACAACAAACTCCGTCTCTGAAGACAATTTTGAGATGAGACGTAGTTAACTTAATTTTTTTAAAATCAGAACAATCCGTCTTTAGCTTAGCTCAACTCAAACGCTTCAAAACCTTTAGTGATTGTAAAACAATCACGCAGTCCCAGCAATTATATAACCAAAAAATGCAATTCCCTCTGCCAGAGAATACAAAGGTGACAAATCTTTTATAATCACTAACTGCATGCTCCTGTGAAAAAAAAAAACCTGTCATAATTATTGTGTGGTCGGCCCAAATACTGAACGGCTTTGTCTAGGGGAAGTAATTACTTTTAAAGATTATACCCTACTTCACAAAGACAATCAACCACACTCTATTTTACCTAGGTTCAGAATCTCGAACGAGCTAACCATATATTGTCGTAATTTTTATCTGAGAGGGTGCTGATGGATATTGGTCCCTTTAGAGTGTAGAGGAATATTGAAGGCTCTGTGAGAATAAGGATTTAGGAGAATGAGGTAGTAGATTCACAAGCGCTGGGAAGAGCAAGGACAGTCTCTTATTACGACAATATCTGTTTCTCACAGACTATTCCTATCTCTCTTCTGACAAGCAATTGTTTGTCAGTTCCAGTCGCTCAGGCGCACTCACCGATTTGGTGATTCTGTCGCACAACGTACATGAATATAGCCTACACAGATGGAAATGTTTGGAGTTTTGGGCCAGCCGACAACCAACACCAATAAAGATTAATACCTTTATTATCATAAAGCAGTCACAAATAATTATACATTTACAGTCAAAAATCAAAGGTTACAGAATACAAATATGATAAGAGAAGAGGGGGGTTTGAGGAGAAATATCCCATCCACCGTTTCCCGTTTGTATTTACTAACAGACAAGACCCGGTCCAAAAGACAAGAAAGGGGGGGGGTGATCAGAGATAGGCAATTTAACCCACTGGTAAATTTATTACTCTGAGGCAAGGGGTTACAGTAAAAGGGGGGGGGGGGGAATGGTGTAGAGGAAAAGCTAGGGTTCTCAAATGTCTCCCTTTAATCATACAAATTTTACGGGAGGGGGGAATGAACACAGTTACACAATCCCGCTAGGAGAAATCCCGTACAAGGAATAGAATGCACCTTAGTACTAGGTCGAACTAATTAAAAGGGTAAAGAAAAGATTAAATCTCCTTTCATTCAAAAAAACACACTAGGGCTGGCCATCCTACAAACACACACGCAGACTTACCAAAATGGTGAATTCTGTCACTCTAGGAATTATTTACCACAGCAGCTAATACCGTGGAATAATGGACTGGTCCTCTTATTTCTTCCGTGTCAGGCCCCAGATTTAACGAGGTAACAAATAGTCTCAAAAAATCGCCAGACGGTGAAGCGTAAAGGCTACTGTTGGTTTAGATAGAGTTCCTAATTAATGGCACAGGCACTTGGCTAGGCGTGAGGTATGGTGTGGTTCCTAAAATTGGCACAGCTGGTGGAGATAACTTTCTTTTTCCGTAATGTCACAAGTAAAAAAAAACACTGAGGTAAGTTCTTCTTCGGGGGGTGTGTAAAATCCACTGAATATACTTGACAGACAATGTTCAGGTAGACCTATGTTTTTTCTTCACAAATAGGGCAGTGAATAAAATATGTTCTGCTTCCAGTTTTACTTTTAAGGACTATATGAACTAGTATTTTAAAAGTGTTTCTTGGGTGGCTTTATTCTCAGTTAAATTCAGAGGAGCGGGGCCCATTACAGGTCGCCACAAGTTTAGCTTTAAAAAAGGTTCATATGTTACTGGAGTTATCGAATTGAGTTGGCAGAACTCTGTATATAATTAATAATTGCTGGGATGCAGGTTGAATGATCGTTCTGAATGAAAGATAATCAAAACAAGAAATGCATTACAAATCATATTATAATCTGACACGCGATAAATTACATTTGGCCTATTTTCTTTATTAGCGTCGTCAATTAACAAATCAGGAAAACTCCCCGTGAGTTAAAATAATTAAAAGCACACTATCTATACAGAACTAAACTGGATTTACTGGTTATAATTCTTTTTAACGTCTGCAAAATTAATTTACGCGTCAAGTGTATTAGGAAATACTTTTAGCTGTAACATTAGTTTGCACTAGAACTTTGAAAATGGGTTTATTTAATAAGGTTAAATTTACACCACAATCCAATGAAATAAATTTAAATAACTAGACCACTGATCACTCGAAGCTAATGTATAAATTACCGTCTGCGCAGAAAGAATACACTCCAACAGTCAACGAAGGTATATGAAATCTAGCAGGAATCCGACTATGCTAGTGAAACTAGGATTCTGTCAGAACAACGATAAAATGCAGTTTTCGGAGTTCTTTATTTATACTTCTCAAATGTAACTTAAATAGGACGTGTTAGGTTTTCACACTTTTCTTGAAGTCGAGCAGAATCCGAGGTACCTCGCCGTTGTGTTAACCACTGCGATTCCTCCGTTTCCCCCGGTCTACCGATCTTCTTCGTCTCGCTGCTCGCATGAGAGTGCGAAAAAATTTCTCGAGAAGCTAACTACGTTAGCTGGGAGTTCCCTGATTTCTTTAGATCGTATACCGCCCCACGTTGAATTCTGAAGATCAGCCTGGCTTTGATGGTACCGCTATTCTGAGAAGCTTTGGCAACTCCCACCAGGCGGGGTGACAGCCAGGTAAGAAATTGAACTGCTGTTACTTGCTCTAGAAACAGGAGTGAGTCTCTGGCCACGTCCTCTTTTGGGCCGGCGTTAAAGAAAAGATTGATATAAATCGTTCTCATAGATGGTTGAGGGCGTGATTTAACCTCCCATCAAAGGCCATTCGATCTCAAAAGTTCACAGAAGATAGCAGGCTACATATTAATGATCCAGCGCGTAAAGTTCTCGTGGAAATGCTGCATGCAGGTTAAAGTTACAACAGATGATCAGGGGTTCAAAGTTATGAGAGGCCAATATTCTGTTGTCATCCATCGAGTCAGGGAAATTCATTTGTCATACTTAGACGTACGTCACACAAGGACATACGAATTTATTGTCGATCTTGTAAAGTATGTCAAGAGGTCAAATCCAAAGGTCCACGCCATGCTGCACCTATTCAGGCTGCAGACATTCCTATTCGACTATTTCAGAAAATGGCGATAGACATCATTGGTCCATTTAAGATCAAATCTGCTAGAGGACATCAGTTTATCCTGACATGTGTTGATATGTGCACATGTTTGCCAGAGGCTATTCCTCTGAAGAGCATTACTACTGCTGACATTGCAGATGCTCTGTGGCTTATATTTTCTTGTCTAGGATTCCCCGGAGAGATATTATCAGACCATGGCACCCAACTAATATCAGATACCATGTCTCAAGTAATGTCTACTCTGCAGATAGAGAGATCTTTGAGTAGTATCTATCATCCTATGTCCAATGGGATGGTCGAACGGCTAAATAGAACACTCAAAAACTTACTAGGGAAGATAACTGAGGATCGTCCTCAAGATTAGGACAGGGTTTTACCCGCGGCCCTGTTCGCTTACAGAGAGGTCCCCAATGAACATACAGGATTTTCTCCCTTTGAACTTGTCTTTGGCGCGCGACCGCGCGGCCCTATGTCTTTGCTTCATGATCTCATAACAGCTGATAATATTACCGATGACACAAAATCTTCTGACGAATATGTCATCGCGCTGAGACAAAAGATTATCGAAGTATGCTAATTGGCAACTTCTTCTTCTGAATTTGCTAATCAGAAGGCAAGACAATTTGCCAATAAGAAAATAACCTTACGACAACTTTGTCCTGGTGACAAAGCATTTGTTTTGCTACCTCGTAGGGAAAACAGACTTCTTATTTCTTGGAAAGGTCCGTACGATATAATCTCGAAAATTTCCGATGTTGACTACATTGTCGATATTGATGGAAAGCATAAAACCTTCCACATCAATATGCTTACGGAATTCCATGAACGTCCGGATTATTTACAGCCTATTTTCCAGGCAACGGACGATTCACCAGTCCAACATGGTCATTACTCATCACTGTCCGTAATACAGGATGACGAAACAAGTTTTTCAGATGTAAATCTTCCTCTTCCGATGACTCCACTTCATTCTAGTGAACCATGGAAAAATGTTACTGTCTCTCCTGATTTATGTCTAGGAGTACAGCGACAAGTTTCGGCTATGTTACAAACATTTCAGGATGTCCTTACTGACATCCCTGGATAAACTCATGTCATTGAACATGACATTATTCTAACTGACCATAATCCAATTAGGGTCAGACCTTATCCTATCCCTATACATTTTCAAGCACAGGTTGAGAAGGAGTTGGATGAGATGATAGATTTAAAAATAATTGAACCATCCACTTCTGCATATTCATCGCCGATGGTTATTGTTCGAAAAAAAAGACAATAACATACGTCTTTGCGTTGACTATCGCAAAGTGAATCAAGTTACGAAGTTTGATGCTGAACCTATGCCTTTACTAGAAGAGCTAATTACTAGGCTTTCTAAATCTCATTTTTTCACTAAACTTGATTTGTCGAAAGGATATTGGCAAGTTCCTTTATCTGAACGCGCCAAACTAATTACGGCTTTTTCTACACCTAGAGGCCTTTTTCGATGGAATTTCATGCCTTTCGGCCTTATGAACGCACCAGCTACATTCGTACGCATGATGCGTCGAATCCTATCTTATCGGTCAGATGTCATTGCGTACCTAGACGACATCTATCTTTTCAGCGATACTTGGGACGATCACTATTCGGGGTTAGTTCAATTACTGTCTACTCTATGCGAGTATAACCTGACAGCGAAACCCTCTAAAGCCTGCATTGGTTTTAGCGAAATTTCTTTCCTAGGCCATCGAGTTGGTCATGGTTTCCTAAAGACAGAGGACCATAATATCACTAAGATACTTAACATCTCTAATCCTAAGACTAAAAAAGCAAGTGCGAAGTCTTTTAGGTCTTATTCAATTTTATGGAAGATTCATTCAGAATCTATCCTCTATCATGGCACCTCTTTCTACACTACTAAAGAAAGGGTCGCCTAATATGGTCCACTGGTCACAGGAATGCCAATCCTCTTTGGATAAGATTAAAACGTTGTTTTCAACACCACCTATTTTAGTGTTACCTACTACAGATAAGACATTTGTTCTTCGTAGTGACGCTTCATCCACTGGGATTGGAGCGGCACTAATGCAAGAGTACTCTGGAACTCTGCATCCTGTAATGTATATCTCCAGAAAACTTAATGCTGCAGAAAGGAATTATTCGGTTTTAGACCGTGAACTATTGGATATGATCTGGTCAATTCTCAAACTACAAAGATTCCTTCTAGGCGCACATTTCGTAGTAGAAACCGACCAGAAAGCTCTTACGGCTATACAGAGTAAGAATTTGAAGAGCTCGAGGTCTACTCGATATGCAATTGCTCTTCAACCTTTTCATTTCTCGGTACGAGCTATCCGTGGATCAGATAATGTGATGGCAGACATTTTGTCTAGATGCCCACATGATTCCACCTAACTGTTGCGTCTTGGACTTCTTAACACATCTAACTCTACAACAGTTCTTTTTCTATATCAAGATAGATACACATTGTAATTTGTAATATAGTGATTGTATCACTACTGTCACTACGTTCATTGATATATATTCACCGCTGTTCTTTGATGATTTTTCTTCTTTGTCAATCATGTACTTATAGTGCTTAAATATGAAATTGTTATATGCATTGTGTCATTGCCAGCATTGTAGTATACGTTGGTGGCACCACAATGGAAATATTTATACTTAAGAGAAATGCTTTCTCTGAGATGTTGAGATATATTCTCACAAGTCGATCTATGCTTCGACTTTACCTTAATTTGACATTATAAATTGCTCTTATTAGTCATCTGCGCATTATCCGTGCGATGTGGGCCTATTGTATGTTGCTCTCAGATGAAAAAAAAAAATTCATTTTTTTCCCGGGGGTTGCGGTAGTCTGTTACCAACAGATTACTGGTGGCAATGTATGTAGTTATTATAATAATTATTTGTCTGAGGGAAAGTATTTTTTTTAGAATCAAAATGCTTTCCTGGTCAAAGATATATCACCCATGATTGATTGATACTTTTGTTATATGGGTTTTCTCCCGTGGATATCGAATTTGGCGTATGAATCTAGATTTTGTTAGTCTGTTCCTTGTTGGGCCAGAAACAGATTGTTCTTGCTTAGGTTTATGCAGGAATGTTTATGGTTCGAGTCTATGTTTACTCTGTGTCTATTTCAGACGATTCGGTCTTATATCGTGATATCTTTGTATGTCTAAGTGGGACTATTTTTCCTTGTACTGAACTATGGGGTCAGGCAGTTTCTGCGCATGCGAATAGGAAAAAGGGTCTTCCGTGATAATGGAGCCTGGTGAATGCCATGTCGGAGACCAGTCCGAAGTTTGTTAATATCTGTGATCTATTATGGGGAAGAAGATAGTTTCTGATTTGATTATTAAGTCTATGAGTTCCCCAGTGTTTATTCTGTAACGCCAGGAGAGGGCGTATGTGTTCTGCTAGTGTATTTCCCATGCCCAGGTAAAAGAACGTTTTACTGAACTTTTCCTTGCTAGGCTTAGATGGGCAGACGTCTACATGATGATTATCTATATCAATATGTCGGGATGACATGTTACCTAGCAGCACTGAATATTATTGTATGCAGCAGTTATGATGAAAGAATATGCTGATTCTTGTAGAAACATTTGTGTTCATGAACAAAGCCTTTATTGAAGCTTTACTATGCATCGGTATAGTGAGTAATGCTCACTGGAACCAGAAGCCATTTTGGATCCTATATTTTTTGTCGATCATCGATCAGAGAACAGGGATGCCCCTTATTATCAGGTGATGATTAAGAGATCACAGTTATAAAGAAAACCCAATACTGGTGGGTTAATAAATATGAAACAAATTTAAAGGTATGTTATCAGGCACTCGCAGGAAATAAAGAAGTAGAACACCAGACAACAGAAAAACAACAGACATGAGTAGCTTACCTAGGATTTGAACACTGGACCTTCCGTGCGACAACCCCGCCTAGCCATGCAAGCGAATCACACTATCCGCCCTGCCATTCAGTGTTCAAATCCTGGGTAAGCCACTCATGTCTGTTGTTTTTCTGTTGTCTGGTGTTCTACTTCCTGATAACATACCTTTATATTTGTTTCATATTTATTTACTGTTTACAGGCCTCGGGTTTCCCTCCCTTATGTGTAATAAATGTTTATACATTACCAAACCTACCCACTTTCCTGTTCTCACTGTTCTAGTCTACTATCATTTACTGGACACAGTATTAAGGTCCTTGTCTTGTTGGATTCGGCCTATACTGCTTGATAGAAATACAACAGAAGTGATTGCGTCATTAATAGGCTGAACTGCCCATGGTGGACTTCTGGTGTCATGTATTGTGGTTCGCACTGTTGACCTGCCATTGAAACATCATTTTTTGATGATGCGTAGATGGCAGGGCGGATAGTGTGATTCGCTTGCATGGCTAGGCGGGGTTGTCGCACGGAAGGTCCAGTGTTCAAATCCTGGGTAAGCCACTCATGTCTGTTGTTTTTCTGTTGTCTGGTGTTCTACTTCTTTATTTCCTGCGAGTGCCTGATAACATACCTTTATATTTGTTTCATATTTATTTACTGTTTACAGGCCTCGGGTTTCCCTCCCTTATGTGTAATAAATTTTTATACAATACCAAACCTACCCACTATCCTGTTCTCACTGTTCTAGTCTACTATCATTTACTGGACACAGTATTAAGGTCCTTGTCTTGTTGGATTCGGCCTATACTGCTTGATAGAAATACAACAGAAGTGATTGCGTCATTAATAGGCTGAACTGCCCATGGTGGACTTCTGGTGTCATGTATTGTGGTTCGCACTGTTGACCTGCCATTGAAACATCATTTTTTGATGATGCGTAGATGCCAGGGCGGATAGTGTGATTCGCTTGCATGGCTAGGCGGGGTTGTCGCACGAAAGGTCCAGTGTTCAAATCCTGCGTAAGCCACTCATGTCTGTTGTTTTTCTGTTGTCGGGTGTTCTACTTCTTTATTTCCTGCGAGTGCCTGATAACATGCCTTTATATTTGTTTCATATTTATTTACTGTTTACAGGCCTCGGGTTTCCCTCCCTTATGTGTAATAACTGGTGGGTTAACATTGTCTTCAGAAATATTTGCTGAACTTTACCTAAAGGAATCTTCGCTAGAAAAGAGGTTCTGTCTAGGTGTCATGCTTGAACATTATTTATTAACTGACATGATCGGTCAGTAAGGCCTGATGATTATATTTATAAACAGTGGAAATCTATGTGCTTGTCTACGGACGTTCCATTGTAATGTTCTTCAACATGAATGCCAACTTAAGATTGTAGACCATTGATCAACAGTATGATGATATATGTCGACCTGTTTTCCTGTAACTATACCCGTACTGTCCAAGTGTGTTGTTCCAATTAAACAGTATGAAACGACCACTGTAGTTCCAGCCATCCTTGACTTCTACATGTGATTGGAGTGAGTGTCCTGTGTACCTGTAGAACTGTCATCCATTCGCGTCTTAATTATTGATGTTTACACTCACTCATTCCATCAGAAATACGCATCTAACAGTACACCTTGTCAGGGCCCCAACAGTCGGTAACCTGACCCATTTAAAGAACATTGTGACTGGACGAGCAATATCACAAAATAGCACTTATCAACGTGGTGACCGAAAATCAGACCTTATCAAAAGGTTTTCTAGCTGTCTTTTTCCTGGCATTTTGACGCAATATATGTAGGGGTCTATTACGGTCATGTGAGCCTGCAGGGTAGTTAAAGTGTGCTTAGGCCTCCTGTGTCTGGTTACTCTCCCTTTTGCAATAAATAAATAAGTATATGGATTGAACAAGCAGAAACACTCGAATAAACGTACGACGTAACAGCCAAACAGCCAGGAAGCGGTCTTTCACATAAATGTATTTCTTAATGTCTAATACAAAAGTTAAACCTCCCCCCCCCCCCTTTCCCTCCCAATTATAAAAATGTGCACAATATACCCCACTTACAATGGAGAGATCACACCTCTTGTCAGGTTGCGACGTGATTTCGAATCTCGGAAATAAGTGGAAAAACAAACATAACCATGTGATATTATAAGAAGCAGAGATAAGAAGTAATGGGAAAGTTTTCAATTTTATTTCCAAGGGAAACAACTTAACTATTTAAAAACTATAAAATTAAATAACATATTTCCATTACTTATTTGAATTTATCAATTTATTATATTCAAGTTATTTAAGGCATAAATGATTGATCTATTTTTATTAGTTCATTTTTTAAATTGTTCAAATGTTCTTTTGAGTTCCATGGTTTAGAGTAAAAAAACTTTTAATAATATGGAGTTTATGCACATGCTAAAGTAGTAAACACTTATATGCTCTGTCACTTTCAGTGATACTTGTTTTTAAACTCAAGCTGCAGTCGCAGATGTGCACACTAACATGTTTCATCGGCGCCCGAACGCGCACTTCGACAGTCTTGTAAACACATTTTCTTTCTTGATCGTTCCTCCTCTACCCTGGGGTTAGTAGCTAATGTTACAGGAGCCGTGACATACAAACAAAATGACGTAATAAAAAGGAATAAAGGACTAACTATAAGGAGGAGAAAAGAATACTCTCGATGCGAGCTATGGAAAAAGAAAAGTCATCAAGACCAACGACGTCAAAAAAACAACGGGATGACGCACACATGGAGACAAAGGTTTAAAAATGGTCCTTTGAACAAGAAGGATACTTCATCCGACCCAAGGTTTGTATTATAAATGGAACAAATCGGACTTGTAGGTCAAACCTTGTTAATTCGAACACTGTCCCAGAGGTTCCGAAAAAGGGAGAAACCCGTGGAATGAATGATGTCAAATGTCGTGAGGGATTAGTTTTGGTGTGAATCAAATTAATATTCGACTGAACTGAATAAAGAATTTGACTTTTAAGAAACGGAGTTTCCATTTGATACTTCGATAGGAGTAGCGTTGTCAATTCAGTGGTCCAACTTGAAGTTAGAAGAACTTCGTTTTTACACATCCACCCTGTCTATCAGAACATCAGATTATTAAATACTCGACTTATGTGGCATCTAGAAGAAAAACATCTCTTAGCCCCACAGCAAGCAGGATTCAGGAAACACAGATCCACTGAAGACCAGATCACTTATATAACTCAGAAAATTGAGGATGCTTTCCAAGAAAAAAAAGCACACACTGGTGGTTTGGGTGGACCTAGAAAAAGCATTTGACGAAGTGTGGAAAGATGGACTGAAAGTCAAGCGGCAAAGAAGTGAAGTGTGTGGGAGAATGTTCAAATGGATCAGCCACTATCTTGAAAATAGAACGGCCAGAGTCCAACTACAAGGACAGACCAGTAGGAAGATGGTATTGGAGCAGGGTGTTCCCCAAGGGGGAGTCCTGTCACCCACATTGTTCCTCACATATATAAATGACATATCAGAGAATATTCCAAGAAGAACCCACAATGCCTCCTTTGCAGACGACTTAGCCCTGTGGATCTCAGAGGAATATATCTCTACGGCAAGCATTCGGATGCAGCAAGCCCTAACATCACTGGAGGAGTGGACCAAGGCATGGCTAGTAAAGATAAATGAGGAGAAAACATCATTCACAGTGTTTTCTCTCTCTAACAAACCACAGATCTCCAAATTGGTGCTAAATGGGAAAAATCTACATCTGGATGAAAACCCAAACTACCTAGGCATTACCTTTGATCGCCGCTTGACTTGGAAAACCCAGATTGAGAAAAAGAGGACAAGAGCAAGGCAGAGAATGGCAATCATGAAAAAACTTGCTGGCACGGTTTGGGGAGCAGACGAGAGAGTACTAAAGAATCTATATACTGGGCGAGTGAGACCAGTCTTAGAATATGGCATTGCAGCATGGTCAACAGCCGCTAAGTCGAACTTTGACAAAATAAACAGAACCCAAAAACAAGCAATGAGAATCATAACTGGGGGCATGAAATCAACACCAATAAAAGAGTTGGAAAAGATTACTCACCTCCAGCCTATGGAGGATAGAAGAGATAGCAGAGCCCAGCAACAAGCCGAGAAATTCAGGAGGCTGATAGATCACCCAATGCACCAGAGGATAAATGGACTTGGAAGGGGAAGACTGAAGCGAAGCAACTTTGTAGAGACAGTAAAAAACAAAGATGAGAGCAGACCCCATAAATGCAATATCAACAGCTACGCCAATATGTACTGCACACAAGCTACCAATTTGGAAACAACAGTGCTTCCCTGAAATGATAGAAAATGTTCCTGGTATTGAGAGAAAGAACAGTCAAACTGAAACAGAAAGGAGAGTCCTAACCACAAAATATATAGAGAAACATTACCCAAGCAACACCTGGATCCATGCGTACACAGATGGATCAGCAACTATGCAACAGAGGATGGGGGTGGAGGAGTCTTCCTGAGCTTGGGCAATGGCACACAAAAAAAGATAGCAGTCGCAACAAGAAATTTTCAACTAACTTCAGGGCAGAGGCAGAGGCCATAAAAACTGCATCAGAGATTCTGGTGACAGAAGAAAGCTCAGAGAGACAAGTAGTTATCTTCTCATATAAATGTTGAACTGGATGACCTAAGAGTAACACTTCACAGACTATGTCAGCAATACAAAAGAGTTGTGATACAGTGGATCCCTTCTCACTGCAACATCCCTGGAAATGAAGAGGCTGACAGATTGGCAAAGGAAGGGGGAAAACTTCCTCAGCTGGACACAAATATAACCTATGAGGAGTCCAAGAGTTTTATCAAGCGCAGATACAGGCACAAGTGGGAAGAAGATCATCCAGGCCACACAAAAAATGATCCGTATTACCAGCTCAGCAGAAGTGAACAAGTGGTAATCTTCAGACTTCGCACTGGTCATAACAGATTGAGATACCATCTGTTCAACAAATTAAAGATAGGAACTACGGTTGAGTGTGACTGTGGCACTGGTAAAATGACTGCCGAACACCTGCTTCAGAGGTGCCCAACATATGAGGAGCGGAGAAGACGCATATGGCCATCACCAGTACCATTCCTGGAGAAGATCTACGGAGATATCAACAGCCTCAGGCTGACCACCGCTTTCTTTGAACTTATTCAAGTTGACATCTGAGGGTGAACGAAGAAGAAGAAGAAGAAGATTATTAAATCACTACACAGTACTACTATACGATCACGAAAAAAAGAAGAGTCAACAAGGGAGATAGTCAGTTAAGGACAGTACAAACTTGCTGGACGCTGCAAGTTGAGAGGATGATGTCTATCTATCGACGGCAGGTCCGTGACAGGCCCGTTGTATTCAATCAAGATACCAGAAACGTGGCTGTTGTCTTCAATCAAGATACACGAAACCTAGAACCCTGTATTCAATCCAAATACCAGAAAAGAAGTTGTTGTCTTCAATCAAGATACCCGAAACGTGGCTGTTGTCTTCAATCAAGATACCAGAAACATAAAACGCTGTCTTCAATCAAGATACCAGAATAGTAAAACATTGTCTTCAATCAAGATACCAGAAACGAAGTCGTTGTCTTCAATCAAGATTCCAGAAACATAAAACGCTGTCTTCAATCAAGGTACCAGAAACGTAGACGTTGTTTTCAATCGAGTTTCCTGGAACGTAAACTTGGTATTTCAAGACGTGAACCTCAAGTGCCATCAAGATTCCGAAAACGTGGCAACCTAACTTAATTCAAGACTTCGCTAGTTAAGAATAATTAGTTAAATTAATTTATGAGTACCAATAGTTCCGTCTGTCAGAGATTATATATATATATATATATGTATGTTTCACGGTAAATAATACGTAAAGGGTGACACAAGAAGTAGTAGTAAGTAGAAGTTGACTAAAATAAGGAGAGTAAAAAAAAATTGTTGGAAAATGGCAGAAGAACCAAGATTAGATCCAAATACACTAGCCTTGCTACATGTTACTAGTGCCCTAGAAAGGTGGAGCATAGAAAACAGACAGACTGGTTTGAGACGAAATATCGAGACCTATAGAGGAGAAGCAGGAGGTTGTAAAAAGTGGATAGCCAGAATAGAAAGATATGCTTACTCCATAGGGGCAAAAGAAGAAGAAAAAAAAAGGTTGGCTTTTCTAACTAGTGAGGATTTGTTGAATGACTTTTTGAGAAGAAGATTTGAAGAGGAACCTCAAGAAACATGGGAAGAGTTGAAAAGAGAATTGTTGAATAGATATGGGGAATCTGTAGACCAACATTATCTCTGGGGACTACTTAGACAAGTAAAACAAGAGACAGGAGAATCGGTCGATTTGTTCATTGATAGACTAAAAAACCTGGCAGAAGAAGTTTTTAGAGAACAAGATATACTGAGTCCAGATATCGAGGGACAGTTAGTTGGAATTTTTATTGATGCCTTATACAAAGACGGAATGAGACTACTTCTCCTAAGAAAAAGTCCAAGGACTTTGAATGATGCTATACGGATAGCATTGGCAGAAGAAGATTTGTTGAAGAGGTTCCAGTTAAGATCAGGGAGCAACCACGAAGAAAAGAATTGGAAAGAAAATGAAGTTCGATGGACTGGACCGACAGTTAGAGATAGACCAAGAGAAAGAAATTATCTTGGGTATCAGAGCAAGCAGGATAGAAGTGACAATGGCAGAGAAAACAGGAGGGGAATTATACAGATAGCAGAGGAAAAACGATGTTATTTATGTAATGCCAAGGGACATATGGCAGCTGTGTGTAAAAAGCGAAAAATGGAGAGTCGTAACGGACCTCGAAACGAGTTGAAAGAAGATAGAAATTATAGGCATACAAGTGAGAGAGATGCTTCCGTGGGGTTTAGACAACCACAAAGAGGCATTGAGTACAGACGTGGAAGGGTTGTAGATGAAGAGTACGATCACAGGTCTACATACAGAAGTAGAAATCCAGAATGGGACTTTAGTAGAGAAAATGTGCCGCCTGGAGTAGGTAGATGGGGACATGAGGAGAGGGGAAGATTGGATAGACAGAGAATGGGAGAGGCTGCCTCGAGAGGACTTCAACAGACTCACCGAGGAAACTATACTCCATTGAAAATCGAAGGACGAAATAGACAAATGAACATAGGACAAACAGGAACCAGAAGAGGTAATACTCCTGTCGAGAGGAGTAGAGCAAGACAACAGGAAAACTTAAGTTCCACTCAGTGCGAGAGGCGGGACTGAGTGAGAGAAAAAAAAATATAGACAACCAATGAGGCCTCACCTTAGAAATAGAGATGAGAACGGGTATACAAAGAGATCAGGAATCGGCAAGAGTATACGAACCAGTATTGACCAGGTGGAGAAAACAAAAGGTTTTAAGAGAAAAGTTGGGCAGGGGGGTAAAAGATTAAAGGATGATCCAAGTTCATGTTTGATTAGAGTAGGAAAACAGAAGTATCGTGCACTTATAGATAGTGGGGCTTGCTATTCCATTATAAGAGAAGAATTCTACAAAACAATTGGGGGTTGAGTGAAACTGAGGCACAGTAGCGTAAATTTAGAGTCAGTATCGAGGGAAGTGTTACTAGTTATTGGGGAGATCGATTTGAAGTTCAAGTTAGGAGACGAAGTTATTGCGCATCAGTTTCTAGTAGTAAAGGGCATCTATAGAAATATTATATTGGGCAGAGATTTCCTAAGAAAATTTGGAGTACGATTAGATTATCAAAATAATCTATTAGAGATAGGGAAAAGTTTGGTGCCTATGGATAACTATTTACAAATCGCCACTTTGATAAGGTTGGGTAAACCAATAGTGTTGCCTCCTCACACTATAACTTATGTACAAGGAAGGGTGAAATTGAATCCATATTTCAGACCACATACCACTGTTGAGGTATTAGAAATGAATGACAGAGATATAGAACAGGTGCCAGGAATAACATTAATAGAAGGTATGCAGAAGTTGGGAAGATATAATGAATTATCTCTGTTACTGGTGAATGCCTCTGGTAAAACTACGCAAATTTCACGAGGTAGTATTATAGGGAGACTTAACAATAAAGTTGGTATCAGATCTAGAGTTGAGCAATGGGGGAGACTAGAGAATGAAGAGGACACAAGGAGAGATAGAAGAAGAGTAGAGGATGAAAAGAAACGAAACACTAGATTAATTGCCATAATAGATGATAAAAATAAGCAA
Organism: Oreohelix idahoensis; assembly: GCA_024509875.1. Taxonomy (NCBI): domain Eukaryota; kingdom Metazoa; phylum Mollusca; class Gastropoda; order Stylommatophora; family Oreohelicidae; genus Oreohelix; species Oreohelix idahoensis. Next base: position 594,004 of record JAMPIV010001960.1, read on the forward strand.
AGAAATTGCGGAAATCGAAATGGATGGAGAGATACCTCTCATGGATGGAATCAAAGGAGTAACAGACCGATCAAACTAAATCAGTTAGAAAAACAAAATAAAAGGGATATGACCGACACAGGCAATTCCTGGAGAAGGCAAGGGGAAGAACAACGATTGGTGGAAGTTCTGTCTAGCGCTAGAGTAGAAGAATTGCGGAAGAAATTAAAGGCCGAAGAAGAACATAGAGCATTGCTGGAAAAAATTGTGTTAAAACATCAAGATATCTTCGCGTTGTCTGATGCTGAGGTGACCCAGACTCAGACAGTGGTTATGGAGATTGAGACAGATCAACAACAACCACCAGTGCATTCTAGATCCTACCGTACACCTCTCAGAAGTAGGACGATTATCGAAAGAGCTATCGAGGACATGTTAAAGGCAGGAATTATAGAAAGGTCCCGATCGGAGTGGTCCTCACCAGTAGTGCTAGTAAAAAAAAAGGATGGGACATTTCGTTTCTGTTGTGACTATCGGGCATTGAATAGAGTCACAAAGGCGGTAACATATCCTCTACCCAGAATAGATGACATATTGGGTACCCTGGGCGGTTCGAAATGGTTTACTTCCTTGGATGCCAGATCTGGATTCTGGAGTATACCAATGTTTAATAACGCAAAAAAGAAGAGTACCTTTTGTACTCATATGGGCAGCTTTGCTTGGCGGGTTTTACCATTCGGGTTAAAGGGGAGCCCGGCCACTTATATGGGACTAATAGATGAAGTGTTGCAAGGGATGCAAGGATATGCTATGGCCTACATTGATGACATATTAATCCACACGGCGGGATCAGAAGAAGATCACTTGGAACATGTAGAACGGGTGTTAGAAAGGTTGAGACAACATAATATTAAATTTAAATTAGAAAAGTGTGATTTTTTGAAGAAGGAGATACGCTATCTAGGCTTTATCATTGATCAAAATGGGACGAGACCGGATGATGAGAAGGTGCAGGCAATTCGTGAGATACCTCCGCCTAAAAATGTAAGAGAAACGCGCGGAGTGTTGGGAGCATTCGCATATTTTAGGAAACATATAGCGATTTTTTCCGAGATAGCTGAATCCTTGACCAATCTGACTAGGAAGAATATTCGTTTTAATTGGACAGATAGATGTCAAGAGGCGTTGGACAAATTGAAAAAGGCTTTAACGGAAATCCCATATTTGGTACATCCAGACTTAACAGGGAAGATGATTCTATATACGGATGCTTCCGACACGACGATTGGAGCATGTCTAGTACAAGAAAATAAACCAGGGGAAGATAATATATTGCCGTATATAATAGGTGAAAAGCCTATTGTATTCTTGTCACACAAGTTAAGCCAATCTCAAAAAAATTGGGGAGCCACGGAAAAAGAGGCCTATGCTATATATTATTCAGTACAGAAATTGGATTACTACTTACGAGGAGTAGAATTCACTGTACGCACAGACCACAAGCTATTAGTGACATGGTTGACAAAACAGAAGGAAAACTCTAGGAAATTACAGACGTGGGCTTTGAATTTACAGGAATACAATCTAAAGATAGAGCACATAGCCGGGAAAAAGAACACTTGTGCAGATCTGTTGTCTAGAACTAATTACGCACCAAGTGAAGGAGAAGTAGTTGGGGACTCTGAGAAAATAACTGAAGATATTAGCGATAAATTCTTTCAAATAAGTGCGGTAAAAAGGAAGTGGGATAAAAAGCGGCCGATAATAATGAAAGAATCGAATAAAAAGGAAGAAGATGGGTTAAACCACGAACAGGAAGGATTTAACATGGTAGCAGAGCAAGATAAGGATCAGAAACTTAAGGAAATAAAGGCGAAATTGTTAAAGAATCCTGAGGAAGTAGAAAACTTCTTTATATGGCCAGAGGATGGACAAGTGTATTATGCGGGGAAGGACTATGAAAATGGGTGGCGAAAATATATTCCAGAATAGTTGATAAAAATGATCTTAATCCAATATCATGATGACAACGGACATGTTGGTAGGGATAAAACGTTGGACGTTATTAAGAGGAGATATTTCTGGCCAGGCATGAACAAAATAATAACAGAACATGTGGGAAATTGTGAGATATGTAAGTTGAGGAAAATGAAACCCATCAAATGTCCACTTCAGGAGATGGATAGACCCCATTTTCCGATGCAGAAAATTAGTATAGATTTATCTGGGCCGTATCCTCGAACAGCCGAAGGAAATTCCATGATACTACACTTCCTGGATTTGTATACCGGTTGGCCAGAGTGTTTTGCTGTTAAGGATGGGACATCACTTACGATTACTCGGATATTGGTTACCGAGATCATTCCGAGACATGGATGTCCGGAAGTTATTCTTACCGATAATGGGAGAGCATTTTTGGGAAATACATTTCAAGAGACGTTTAAGAAACTAGGAATAAAGCATATTACTACAAATTTCTATCGACCTCAGGGAAATGGGATGAATGAACGCATGCATGGCACCATAAATGATGTCATCAGCAAAATAAGTCAAGGGAATACAGAGAACTGGGATTTATTTTTGACACAAGCCATGGAAGCAATTAGGTTTAATGTAAGTGAGAGTAGGAGGATGTCGCCGTTCTATCTGTTGTACGGGCGAGATCCTTTCTTTCCGATCGAACGGATACTTAAAGACAGGAGAAAATATTATGGAGAGGATTTCACCGAGATTATATTACAAGAAAAGCACAAGGCCTATAGATTTGTAACAAACCGATTAAAGATAGAGTTTTAGAGGCAAAAACGTTATGCGGATAAAAAGGCCAGGTTACAAGAATTTCAGCCAGGTGACAGAGTTTACTATAAGAAGCATGTGCGCCCCACTAAATTTGATAACCAATGGATAAAAGGTTATGTTGTCCTGAAAAGAACAACATTAATTAATTATAGGATATGGAATGAGAAATTGAATCACACAACGAAAGCTCACGTTCAACAACTACGGAGAGATGACTATTGACCATGGATTGGAGAGCCCAGCATGGGAGAGAGAGAAAAGCAAGGAAGGAGAGCCACCCTTGTAACAACACCAGATATCGATAGTGAAGAAAGGAATCCAGGAGACGATTCGAGGATGGAAAACCCTTTTAGTAATCTAAATACTAGAGTAGGAATGGAAACGGGTAGGAACGAGACAAAAACAAATTCTGAAATAGAAAAAAGAAAAGAAAATAGAGAGCACCAGAATAGTGATAGTGAGATCGATAGAAGAAGAGGTAAATCGATTATGATGAGGTATACGGAATTGTCAGAAGATGGGGGAGAAGGACTAGCAGATCTAGACAATTGGGAGAGTGAGGATGATATTCCGTTGATGGAATATAAGAGAAGATTTCTGACCGACGATTGGGAGAGTGAGGATGATATTCCGTTGATGGAATATAAGAGAAGATTTCTGACCGACGATTGGGAGAGTGAGGATGATATTCCGTTGATGGAATATAAGAGAAGATTTCTGACCGACGATTGGGAGAGTGAGGATGATATTCCGTTGAACGAATATAAGAGGAGATTTCTGACCGACGATTGGGAGAGTGAAGATGATATTCCGTTGAACGAATATAAGAGGAGATTTCTGACCGACGATTGGGAGAGTGAAGATGATATTCCGTTGAACGAATATAAGAGGAGATTTCTGACCGACGATTGGGAGAGTGAGGATGATATTCCGCTGATGGAATATAAGAGAAGATTTCTGGCGGATAAGGAAGAGAAGAATGAGGACACGGAACTAGAAGGGAAAACAGTTAACCAAAAACGACGGGGAGGTCCTCAGGACTTGATGAGTCAGACGGAAAGGATTGTAGAGGCACAGGAAAGGTTAGGCATTACAGGTGCACGAGAGAATAATGACAAGATTGATGTATCGTCCGATGATTCATCAGATTATGAAAGACGTCTCACAAGATTGAGAGATGAAAACCAGTCGGAGACGAGACAAGAAAGGGAGAAAAAGGGCAGAGATTCCAAGATGTCCACAATAGAAGAGATAACTGCATTGTGTACAAGGATTGAGAAGGAGATTGAGGAATTAGAAACGAGAAAGAACTTGATGGAGGCATCTAAGGATGGCAGCAAACCAAGTAGGAATCGGTGTAATGACGGAAGTGAGAAGGAGGAAGTTGAGAGGAACTTAAGAAATAGTAAGAAAAGAGAGGACGATAAAGAGATAGCGGCACATTGTCCATATTCCGAGAAAAAGAATAGAGAGCAAAAAGTAGAGAAGGAAGTACGGAGAGTTAACAGAAGCTTGAAAGAGGAGAAGAAAGTTAGCAAGGTAGCTAAGCCAAGTATAAAGGAGATGAAGAAAGCCATAAAAGATGAATTGAAAGGAGCTAGACCCGACACAGTGGTAATAGAGTATGTACGGAGATTTCTAGAGGGAAGGTTTGATACGGACTTATCAGGAAGAACTGAAGAAATTCGCAGACTTGTGATGAGAGGTAGAAGAGCCATAGGAGATGGCGAAATCAAGAGTGAGTAATTGAGAGATTGGACGGTGAGGTATGATGGGTCATGAGAGATGGCGTGTATAAAAGAATGGTTAAGATAACCATGAGTAAACTGGGAAGTCACAGAGGAGTGACGGACCTAGAGAGCAAGGTATTATTGTGAGAAATAGTTCCAGAGAGGGAACGAGTTTAAGAAGTAGTGCGAGGGCACAGAGATGCTGCGGCGAGTGATAGACTCTTGTTGAGATTTATGCGGAGATGGGATTCTCCGAAAATTAGGGAATAAGGTGAATGGTGAGAGATAGTTCCAGAGAGGGAACGAGATATAGAGTTAGTGTGGAGAGCAAAGATGTTGCGGTAATTACAAAAGTCTTGTGGAGACTTGTGAGGAGATAGGCTTCTCCGAAAACCCAGAGGGTAAGGTAAAATTGTGAGAGGAGCATTGAGAACGAGATGAGATAGCAAGCAATATTAAGAAGAAAAGAGAGAGAGAGAGAATCTGTGAAGGCCGCTTATAGCAGTTATAAGTACAAGATGGAAGCGATGGCTAATGCTTGTATAAGGGCATAAATAAGGTCCAAACGGACTTGTGTGAGCTGAGTTGGAGAAAACGATAATGCCCATACCGCAGAGCAAGGGGTGAAAACGTAGGCGCAGTGGCGGAATGACAGGAGGGTGATTATAGAGGTAAGGAGTGAGACGAGAAAGAGGACTTGAAAGTAGTGTCATTAGAAGAAATACAAGTCGTTAGGAAAAACGAGGAAAAGTTGAAAGGCTGAATTGCAGTCGTGGCGAGAAACGAGAGCAAGGTGAGGGCTGAACCATAGTTGAGTGTTGATTGTGGTATATAATTTAAGAAGGTAAAACTTGTTAAAGTTGTAGGTTTAATTGATAATTAAGAAGTTAAGCATGTTATTCTTAAGTATTAACATTCGTAAAGATTTGAGTTATTATGATTAATTAAGGGAATTGAAGGAAAGGGTATAATATGAATCTGTGGGAGATAGAGTCGAAGAGGAATGATGCTTTCAAACATCATTTTTCTTTGAGGGACCCTGCGGTGAATATGTCACAGGAGCCGTGACATACAAACAAAATGACGAAATAAAAAGGAATAAAGGACTAACTATAAGGAGGAGAAAAGAATACTCTCGATGCGAGCTATGGAAAAAGAAAAGTCATCGAGAGACCAACGACGTCAAAAAACAACGGGATGACGCACACATGGAGACAAAGGTTTAAAAATGGTCCTTTGAACAAGAAGGATACTTCATCCGACCCAAGAAGAAAAGACCTAGAAAACGGAAGGAACCGATTGAAGGAATCATATTATTAATCAGTTCTATGATAGCCACTGGTTATAAAATAAAACTAAAACCTTTGGAATAACAAAGAACGTATTAGAAGGGGTAAGTCCGGTTGAGACTGAAAAGCGTTAGTATTATAAATAGAAGAAATCGGACTTGTATGTCAAACATTGTTAATTCGAACACTGTCCCAGAGGTTCCGAAAAAGGGAGAAACCCGTGGAATGAATGATGTCAAATGTCGTGAGGGATTAGTTTTGGTGTGAATCAAATTAATATTCGACTGAACTGAATAAAGAATTTGACTTTTAAGAAACGGAGTTTCCATTTGATACTTCGATAGGAGTAGCGTTGTCAATTCAGTGGTCCAACTTGAAGTTAGAAGAACTTCGTTTTTACACATCCAACCTGTCTATCAAAACATCAGATTATTAAATCACTACAAAGTACTACTATACGATCACGAAAAAGAAGAGTCAACAAGGGAGATAGTCACTAAAGGACAGTACAAACTTGCTGGACGCTGCAAGTTGAGAGGATGATGTCTATCTATCGACGGCAGGTCCGTGACAGCTGGATTCCGGAGGACTCCAGCCGTACCAAGTAGAGGTGCGAGTTTAGCACTGCTATTCAGGATACTGAGAAGGTATGCAGAAATCAAAACAAAAGACAAACTGATGAGCTGTGACATAGAGAAGGGTGATGTTTGTTGCCGTTTAATAGGATTTTGGTCATTCTGGGATTGCTACGGACTTTCATTGAATCACGCTGTGACACTTTCAACGATGTTAAATTCGGCGATACTCTTTCAAACGCACAACAGACAGAAACGAGGGCGCTACTGAAACAGTACTCAACAGTTTTAACAGAAATATCTGATCGAACGCATCTCGATATGAAGCTGAAAAGTGAGACCCCTGTGCGAACCAGAGTTTACCCGATTCCGTATGCGAAAGCTGATACGCTACGCGGAGAAATAGACAAGCTACGTCAAGCTGGAATTATTAGGGAGTCTACATCTCCTAACAGTTCGAGCGTAGTACTGTTACAGAAGAAGCCCAATAAGGAAGTTCGGCTGTGCATCGTTTACCGTCGACTTAACACAGTAACATAATTTCAGCCGGAGCCCCTGCAAAACGCTTCTGAACTGTTCACCAAGCTTAACAAGGCAAAACTCTTCTCCAAGATTGACCTGAGTAAAGGTTATTACTAAATACCAGTCAAGGAGGAAATTAAACCCCTTCTAGCTTTTAGCACCAGTGAAGGACACTATACTTTCAACGTTATGCCTTTAGGTTTGCACAACGCACCTTGAGTCTTCACGAGAATGATGAAAGAGCTTTTAGAACCATTGCAAAGTCCGCATATCCACAATTTCATGGACGACATATTGATTGCAACGGAAAACTATGACGAACATATTGCTACGGTCGCTATGCTCCTCATGAGACTACAGGAAACAGGCCTGACAGCCAGACTGAGCAAACTTTTAATCGGATTTGAAAAGCTTGACTTCCTGGGGCATACCATTTCACAATGTTGTATCTGGCCAGTTGCCAAGAATGTAGAGACAATACGTGCAGCAAAAAGGCCTAAAACGAAGAGAGACACACGTTCATTTCTATCACTGTGTGCATATTACTAGAAGTTCATTAAACATGCCAATGGCCTAACAGCACCTCATACTGACCTCACCAAGAAGGGGCAACCTGAAAAAGTTATTTGGAATTCAGAGTGCGAACATTCCAACGTCACTCTCAAGGAACAGCTGCTCAAATACCCAAATCTAAGGTTACCTGACATTAAGATACCTTCCATATTGCGCGTGGATGCCTCGGGACATTGCTTCAGGCAGATGAAAATAATCCAAATCTCTTATTTCCAGTTGCATACGGCAGCCACAATATGGAGAGTAATTATTCGACCGTCGAGAGGGGATGTCTAGCACTCGTTAATGAAATAAGAATGTGATAAAATTACCCGTGATACAACGTTAAAATATCTCCAAAGATAAAATGTAGTGATAAAACTAATGCGTAAGCTACCAGCAGACATGATCGCGCACGCCGCGGGTCACCACCCGCCATGGAAATTAACTTGTTAGACGTGAAGGCAAAACATTTACCCTTGGAACGGGATGAGAACGGAGATCAAAAGGAAAAAATATGACTGAACATGTGCTTGAAACTAGCAAGGCTAAAAAGATGCAATTGGTGTGGAAAGGAAAAAAATTCACGTCCCCAAGTTGACACAAGGTAAAGAAATCGACAAAAGGGACCTTAGTTATTATACGCAACAGTCATTTCTTGGACGCTTTTGCGATATTTTGTCCTTTATTTGAATTCAGCGGCAAACGCCTTATAGAAGATGCTCGAACATATTTCAAAAAACCAACTAACCTTGAAAAGTAACTTTTTCTTAATAATAATGTTAGGAATATAAAACCTAGCTGGCCGGATGGCCCATCTTGAGCAGTGAAATAATATGCTTTCATTTATACAGACGGATAGATAATAATGAAGATATTGACAAAAGACTGTGTTGTTCCTATCAACGAGCGACTGCATTGAAACAAAAAATGTCACTAATTTTAAAAAAACTGCGACCTTGAGAGTCAAGTGCTAAAATCTAGTTGGAATGAAAGGAAGGGAATGTGGTGGAGAATTGTGGCTAAAAATAACTTTAAAGGCAAAATTGTGTAGGGGACGGCAGAGTTGGTTCAAAAAACAAGTGTGTTTTTTTTGTGAAACGCAAGTAGAGACAGACGGACCAACAGACAATAATACATACTTGACTGAGGTATGACTGAATTGACTTTTGTTAGGAGGTTTGAATTTGAAAAGAAAAAAGGCGGTGATTGGCCACAGATAAACATATTATCGGCGCTCAGACGCGCATTTTTGCCATTCATCATAAGTTGTCCAGTAGTAGACACAGTAATTATTCAGTGGTGTATTTCCCAGAAGCTAATTGAAATATTTAGAGGGACGCCATACTAGAGCCAGCAGCTCAGCTGAGTTTTGCTAGCATATACTGTGTTCTCTATTCATAATTCTGGTAAGACTGAAAGTATTTCTTTGTACATTTTAATATTTGTTTAATGTTTCGAGTGATTTGATACTGCCATATTAAAATCTATCCCTTACAACAAGTAAGGATTCGCTCTAGACCCCCCGCCCCAGTTCAGGGTCTAGAGACAAACAAAATACATAAACTCCAGCAAGGATTATGAAGGGCGGATCAAGTGTTGAGATCAGTGAAACATATCACCTATCCTATTCTATGGCAGGAAGCTAATGAACATATTTCAGAATATGTAGTCTGGGGGAACTTATCCTATGTGAAACCAACTTGGTAAGATGTGCTGTATGGTCAGAGAGATCTGACCCGTCTATGTGGTGTTGTTGTGTGTAGAGTTGTGTGCAGAAATGGTTTAGAGGATGGAATTCTGACACATGACCAATACTTTTATTTCAGAACTGTGAGTTTTTTTATTTGGCACCAAAGTGGTGTCAAATGATGTGTTGAAGAATACACGAGTGGACCCGTGCAGTCTTATATTTTGGCAGAGCAGCCTTAATTTGCCCCCAAGCACGGAGAGGTGGGGCCACCAGATTCCAGCACCAGATTCCAGCACCAGAACTACTCATTCAAGATACGTGAGCGTCTGGCCTGCTGGAAATTCACCAACTTATTTTCTAACACACCAACTATAATCCCATCAATAAAAGGACAATGTTTAGTAGCCATAGACAGAGAGTGATGAGGCCACCCCAACAGCACATCCATTAATCGTTCTCCCAGATAATCTACACATATAAACAGTAGTAATATTAACTAGTCTTGTAAAATACATATGTACACACCTTTCATTTATTATGCCATATATTCATGCATTTCATTCCTAATTTCAAAACCTTTCATATGTTCTGACCAAAATAAAACCTTGGTTCAGAACAAATAAACTTAAAGAAAATTTACTATCAAAATTTTACACAGCTTGAGTTAGTTCAGTATGTTGTAACATTTTATTAATATTATTAGACTTATTAAATATCTGTGTGTGTGTGTATGTAAACTACCACAACACATTACATATCAGTACCCTAGAATTTTAACGTAGCCACATTCATTAGTAAAAAAAGATAGGTGTGAGGTCGTAGTGGTAGCAAGAAGGGCCTTCTGTAAATTCACAGCTACATTTATCTCAGAAGCCTTCACAGCTGACCTCATGCATCACACTAGGTAATATCACAATCATACAATACCATCAAACCCACTACAAAGAAGACATCATGAATATCTTTATGGCGTTCCATTTACGGTACAAACGGACCATGCTCCACTGGCGTTTCTTGGAGCCAATAAGGAAATTAACGCAATGATTATGCGTTGGGCTTTGCTGTTAAGCGTATATTCATTTAAAGTACAATACATCCCGGGAAAAGAAAACGCAGGAGCGGATTCTATGAGTTGAAATTGGAGCATGGAGGAAGAGGATCAAATTGAAGATAGCAATCACTCGGAAGATACGGATAACAGCAGCTCTATTTTCTTAAGTGAGACATGAAAGGGTTTCATATCTTCAAGCCCGGACGAACTGTCACATATATATGTAAAAATAACCACAGTGATCCGACCACCTTTGCTTTCCCCATCCAAGTTTTATAATTTTGCTGTAGACTCACTTTGAAGCCACGCCTATGTTTTGATTGACTAATAAATACACTAGGCGACTGACAATTGACGAAATACAATTCACTTCTAATTCATAATGTTTAATAATGTAAGTGGCTAGTGTAACACCATGTGGTGAAACAAATAGTTAGTAATGACAAGCGATATTTGTAACGTAGTCATAATTAAATTAACACTGATATTGTGTGCTGAGTGTTTTACCGGGCGGGAGGAGACAGGTGCATATATATATATATATATATATATATATATATATATATATATATATATATATATATATATATATATATATATATATATATATATATATATATATATATATATATACATATGTATAACATTTTTCCCGACTACTGACAATCGTGTTTCCAAGTGAATTTATCCACGATAATATGATATGTCATAATCGGTACTCAACCCCAGAGAGAAAAACCGATAGGATATACCCTCATCCTCTTTATTAACAGTTTACCAACCAGATGTTTCCTTTAGCTAATGGAAGTACTGTCTACTGTGAACACTAGATCGCGGTTTATATTTTGCTACATGAACTATCTGATGTGACATTTTTTATATCCAATAACCCGCCACCAAAGTAGGCGTTCCCTATTAGGAAAATTAATTATTCGTGGAGGAACTGGGGCTCACTTCGGAGAAGCACAACACTGGATCATGATACATGTACATTGATGTTTATGTTCAAGAGGTTGTTACCAAGTATTAGGTAAGGTATGACAGATGTGGCCACGACTGACAGAGTGAGAGGAAATACGATCTAGTTAAGGAATCTGCACCATACTTGATTTTCTTTGCAATTACTGTTATTTTATGGGATAGCTTATCCAGGAACTTATTTTTTTTTGCTTTATTGTCTATTCTATACACTAGTGTTAATTTGTTCTTTTTGGTTATTAACTTCTTTTGGGATCTTTTCTCAACAAGAGGGGAGGGCACTTATTGGGTTATTTTCCTATGTCTAAAACCAATGATTTAATTGATTTCTATATGTTTGATGTTGTAAAGGTTAAGTGATAATAAACTAAACAAAACTTAATTTATTGTGTTGGTCAGCCCCAATCTCCATTTACCAAAGTTTTCACGTCTGTGAGTCCAGTTGTCACATAGCTGTGCGTGTGTGTGAGTAGTTCACTTATAATTGTATTTATAGGGAGGTTTGATACATTGTCTATTACCAAAAGATAGTCGTATAGATAGGCTGTACTAGAGAATTTACTCATTCCAGAGACAGATCTTCACCTTAATCTATTCACTCGAGGAATCTATTCTAACACTTTCTTTCTCAGAGAACCCCGAATTTTCTGGGTTTTTTTTTCAGACGGGAACAACTATATCTCTAATACCTTTCTAAATGTACGACACTGAGTATTTCATTCATTCATAACCCTCCACTCCCAAAAGAGCATAGGCCTTCAGCAAACACATGCCAAGTCCTCCTGTCACGTGCCATCATCTCAAGTTCTTTCCACGTTCTCCTCATCATTTTCACTTCTGTCTCCAGCTCTCTTCTCCATGTGCTTGGTCTACGTCTGCCTCTCTTGCACTGGGGGTTCCAGAACAAGGACTGCCTTGTAATGTTATCAGCAGGTTTCCTCAGTGTGTGTCGTATCCATCGCCATCTTCTTCTCATCTCTTGTTCCACTGGCACTTGTCTAGTTCTTGTCCTCAGTTCCACGTTGGTAACCGTGTCATACCATTTTAATCCCTGTACGCAAGAACCCATTTATGAAAGTCTGTAGCTTACAGGTAATGATAACAGGGTTGAACTTGAAGAAACACCAATTCAAGATGTAGAAAGAAATGTATACATATCTTGGCAGCAATATAGACAAAGTTGGAGGGACAGACAGTGATATCAAACTAAGAATACAAAAAGCAAGAGGAGATTTCATTGCATTTTAAAATATATGGAGATCAAGAGAAATCGATTCCAACACGAAAATAAGAATCTTCAACTCAAATGTGAAGTCAGTTCTATTGTATGGCTCTGAGACATTGAGAACAACAAAGACAACCACCAAAAAGCTACAGACTTTCAGACTGAGTAATGCACGTCCTCTATCTTCATCGGTCTACAGACGCATTCCCGCGGAGCTCAGAATATTAGGTATGGGTTGGCTTATATTGTTCCTATACATTCGTCGATGTAAGGACCAGAATTTCTGTAAGGTCTTTTCCGTGCCCACCTGTGTCACGAAGGCCTTCCACGCTTGGTCCTTGGCTTCAAACCCTCCGTTATTCATTGTACTTCTCTTTCGTGCTTTCCTCCATTCTTTCGTCGCTCTTTCATTTTCTATCCATGCTTTTTCTACATCCTCAATCCACCAGGGTGGTTGGGTGAAAGGTGTTCTAGCTGTCTTTTTCTTGGCATTTCGACGCAATATATGTAGAGGGCTTTCACAGTCATGTGAGCCTGCAGGGGACTTAAAGTGTGCTTATGCCTCCTGTGTCTGGTTACCTTCCCTTTTGCAATAAATAAATAAGTATATGGATTGAAAGTAGAACAGTCCCAATTAAGATGGTTTGGCCATGTCTGCAGAATGGGAGAAGATCGGATACCACGACAAGCATGGGAAACAAAGAGCCAAGGATCCAGACCCGAGGACGACCCAGAGTCCGCTGGGAGGACAACATTAGACAATCTTTGAAGGACCGAGGACTAGAATGGAACCAGGCCAGGAGGAAGACAGCCGATAGGATAGTCTGGCGGTCTCTCTTCCAAACCTCTACACCTCACGGTAGAAGGGGAACGACTAAGTAAGTAAGTAAGTAAGTATATGGATTGAACAAGCAGAAACACTCGAATAAACTTACGACGTAACGGCTAGACAGCCAGCTAGCGGTCTTTCACATAAATTTACTTCTTAATGGCTAATACAAAAGTGAGGGCACCCCCCCCCCCCGCCCCCCCCCGCCCCCCCTCCCCCCCCCCCCACCCCCCCCCCCCCTCCTCCCCCCCCCCCCTCCATTTAAAAAAAGACAGAGATAACAGCCCAGTTGTCAAAATGTTATATAAATTTGCACAATAAACCCCACTTACAATGGAGAGATCTCACTTCTTGTCAGGTTGCGACGTGTTGTCAAATCTCGGAAATAAGTGGAAAAACAAACATAACCGTGTGATATTTTATGCAGCGGAGATAAAGAAGTAAGTGGAAGGCATCCCATTTTCTTTCCAAGGGAAACAACTAAACTATTTAATATTATAAAACTAAATAACATATTTTCATTACCTCTTTAAATTTATCAATTTTTTATATAAAGTTATTATAAGGCACAAAAGATTCATCTTTTTTTATTAGTATATTTTTTAAATTGTTAAAATATTCTTTTGTTTTCAATGTTTAAATTAAAATTTTTTTAATAATATGGAGTTTATGCACATGCTAAAGTAGTGAACACTTATATGCTCTGACACTTTCAATGATACAATATAGCACCTACAACACTCCTGTAGCAGATGTGCACACTAACATGTTTCATCGGCGCCCGAACGCGCACTTCGACAATCTTGTAAACAAATTTTCTTTCTTGATCGTTCCTCCTCTACCCTGGTGTTAGTAGCTAAGAGGTATAGCGTTCGTCTCTTAAGTCTAAAGGTACCGGGTTCGGTTCCCGGTACAGGGAATGGTTTTGATTTAATATTTCCATAACCACTGAGAATTAATAATGTCATACTCCGCCTGATCCCCTGCGTAGTGAGATCAGATATCTAGCCTTCACGGATAAGGGCGAAAAAATAGGAGGTCCCGTCTGCAAGTTGCGCCCATTAAAAATTCTTCAGCAGTTGAAAATCGCCCTGGCATAATTTACTTTGGTATCCTCGTGGTGCTTTAGAGTTTGTGCGCTGTGCTGAGATCCTCCGTGTGTGATCTAAGGGAGGAGATCGGAGCACGGATAGAGTTGACCGTGTGCATTGAAAATGGTCCTTAAAATAAAACAAACAAACCTCTTCTACTTTTGGGGTGTAGAATTAGTCACTGGACGGATTTGGTCGAATTCTTCTCCACTACGGCAGTACTCATTTTCAATTGTTGTACGTACTGATTACCTGATATTTCCGGGTCGACACATTTCTTTCTTCTATGCAGCAGACATTTTGTATTTTCAAACATTCTTACACTCCTCACAGAGATAAGTCGTCCTGTCTTTTTGGTTACCCGTTTCTCCCTGCTTTGCAAGGAACGGCTGAAATAATAATTACTCGATAACCATGTTAATTAATCTCGGGTATGGCCGACATCAGACTACAGATTAACACTAAAATCGCTCAGCGCATTTGCTTAATTGCTGATAAGGCCATGGTGCGTTCTTCGACAAGATCGTAATACGCTGAGTTTGGAAATGCTACTCCGCAGTTTCAGCCGTTGTGGCTTGGTTAATTTATTCCTCGGTGTACTCAATGACATTCTTTATACTTTCTCCATCTACTAATACTTCAGGTGTGTCTATTAAGGATTCGGGCCCTCCACTTGGAGGAACCTCTACTTCATCAATGGCTAATTCTATCAGTTTGCTTATCTCTGCTATTTCGTTGCTACATTGGTTCATAGCTACAACTTTTATAGCTGAAAGTAATAATTATACAGTCAGCATCGATAAGCAGTCAGAACGACTGTCTACTTATATATAAAAGTCAAAAATACGATTTCACACTAAATCTTGTTCTTGGCGCAGATAGAACCCGTGTCAATATCCTGTAAACCACAGTATTATAAATGTCTTGAGATTCTCGAAGACTGAGCCGGACTTTTGTGACAGTCTGGGTGAGCACCTGGTTGCTACATCAACAGATAAAATCACATCCTTGTGCTATGGCTCTCTAGATGCAACTAACTAAGAAAATATATTCTCTTACTAATCTCGTAAGTGGTGCGGGGCTTAGAGCATTTTCCATTGGTTATGCAACGTGTAAAAATTTATTTCATTAGCTACAACTATCTCAAGACTTAATCTTCACACTCAGACAGCTGAGTGAAAAGGCCCTTGAGTATAAGAGTGAGATCCATCTTTGTTTCATAGATCTGGAAAAGGCGTTTGACAGGGTCCCTTGGAGCAAACTTTGGGACTGTTTGGCAAGGAAGAATATTCCAGCACCTCTGATTCATGCTATACAGAGCTTCTACAAGTCTTGCAGAAATTATGTGAGGACAGCAAACCATAAGTCAGAAGAGTTCAGGACCACCACTGTTGTACGACAAGGTGATATCCTATCACCTTACCTCTTCATACTCCTTATGGACGATGTCATCAAGGCATGTAAGGAGAGAACAAGAAAGTATTCAGTGGGGTACTGGAAGATGAGACAGGTCTATATTTCAGAGCTGGCATTTGCTGATGATGTTGCCCTGATTGCTAAATCAGAGGCACATCTCCAATCCAACCGGCAAGTCTGGAAGGAAGAGCTGGAGAAGAGAAGGATGGTCATAAGCAGCTCTAAAACAAAATCCATGGTGATATCACGAGAAGAAAGAAGACATCAGATTAAGCTGGGAGAACAGGTCCTGGAGCAGGTCGACCACTTTAAATACCTCGGAGCTATTATAGACCGAAAGGGAGGCATCAAAGAAGAGTTGGCCACTCGAAAAGCAGCAGCTGGGAGACTTTTTCAGGCCATAAATCGAGGATTCCTCAGCAAGAGAGAGGTTGGTAAGAAAACGAAGATGGCTGTATACCGCTCCACCTATGTCCCAGTCTTGACATATGGATGCGAGTCGTGGGCAATAACTACAACCCATAAAAGCCAGATCCAAACCTCAGAAATGAGGTATCTGAGGAAGGTGGTTGAAGTAACAAGAAGAGACATGGTACGCAACCAGACGATACGTCAAGGCCTAAAATGCCACCCCCTACAGACCCAAGTAGAACAGTCCCAAATAAGATGGTTTGGCCATGTCTGCAGAATGGGAGAAGATCGGCTACCACGACAAGCATGGGAAACAAAGAACCAAGGATCCAGACCCCGAGGACGACCCAGAGTCCGCTGGGAGGACAACATTAGACAATCTTTGAAGGACCGAGGACTAGAATGGAACCAGGCCAGGAGGAAGACAGCCGATAGAATAGTCTGGCGCTCTCTCTTCCAAACCTCTACACCTCACGGTAGAAGGGGAACGACTAAGTAAGTAAGTAAGTAAGTAAGCTACAACTATCGTTACCTAATTATCATAGAATTTAAATAAGCTCATTCAAATGAGGTGATGAAGTCCTCTTTTTCCCAGCTTCGCTGGGCAACTCCCGCCAGAACTTAAGGGAACAAAATTAGAAACAGTTTAGTGCTTCGATTTCTATGATGCATTTAGTAATTTATTCTGTCTTTATTTATTACGTTAACGTGGGTTACTAGCCTAGGCTATCCGGTCACATAAATATGAAATCTTGCTTCACAAAATATGCTTTTGAATAAGTTGAGCTTCCTTCAACACCCTTTAGCTCCGCAAGGAGCATAGGCCTTCAACAAACACATGCCAAGTCTTCCTGTTCTGTGCCATCCGCTCAAGTTCTGTCCATGTTTTTTCCTCATTTTCACCTTTTTTCCAGTTCTCTTCTCCATTTGTTTTTGGTCTACCTCTGTCTCTTTTTCCCTGTGGATTCCAGAATAAGGACTGCCTTGTAATGCAATCAACAGGTTTCCTCAATGTGTGTCCTATCCATCGCCAGCGTCTTCTTCTCAACTCCTGTTCCACTGGCACTTGTCTGGTTCTTGTCATCAATTCCACACCTGCTGGAATGCAATCTGGACCAGCTGCTTTTCCATTTTTCAGAAGCTTTATGGCTTTCTTTATTTCTTCTCTACTTGGTCGTTCTCAGCTGATTTGTAGCTCCTCTTCTGCTGCCTGGATGTCTGGGGGATTAGTTGGAGATGGGCTATTGAGAAGTTCTTATTGCAGACAGACCACAAGTATCTTTTGTCTATCTTCTCACCTGATCACAAGTTGCCTGTGTTATCCATGCAGCGATTGCAGCGATGGGCCTTTCTATTGATGTCATACAACTTTGTCATCAAACATAGGCCAACAGCGAAACATGCTAAAGCTGATGCACTGTCAAGGTTACCTATGGGACCAGATCTTGCATTTGACAAGTCTGAAGCATCGTGCTATAACGTCAGCATGGAACATGATGATGCCATAGCTGATATTCCGCTGGACTCTGCTTTGGTAGAATCTGAAACTACTAAAGATGAGATACTTAATAAAGTCAAACATTTTGTGCTCAGTGGCTGGCCTGAATTACTGTCACGAAATAACAGGGACATAAAACCTTATTTTGATAGGCGCCTTAATTTGTAGATTCACAAAGGCATTCTGTTATGCCAGGCCGAGTCTAACAGAGTGATTATACTCACTTCTCTTCATGAAAACGTCCTTCACTTACTGCATCAAGGACACTTTAGCATAATCCGAATGAAACAACTGGCTCGACGACATTAACAACGACATACAATCGTTATCAGTAAACTGTAATGCATGCAGAGCAAACCAGAGTAATCCTCATCAACATTATCAGTCATGACCAATAGCTGAACGTCCATGGGAGAAAATCTACATCGATTTCGCAGGTCCTTTTATAGATGAACAATGGCTGGTAGTTGTCGATGCATATTCTAAATATCCATATATTGTCGCGATGAATTCCTTGACACCCGAGGCCACAATTAAAGATTCGTTTCAGATAATGGAACTCAGTTTACGTCTGTCATGTTTCAACAATTATGTTTACTACACGGAACTGAGCATCTAACAAAGGCCCCATCTCATCCAGCTTAAAATGGAGAGGCAGAACACTTTGTCCGCACCTTCAAAACCTCAATGGCAAAGATTTGCTGGGGAGGGAAGACACGACATCAAGCTGTGGATAAACTACTGTTTGCCTACCGAACAACACCAAATTGTATCACTGGCAAGTCCCCTGCCGAGTTGTTACAGGGCCGTCAGCCAAAAACGCAACTGTCATTGCTAATGCCTCGGCAAGAACGAAGAAGTACAACAGCTGGCGTTAAAGCCTCAAGATTCAGAGTTGGAGACCCAGTGTGAGTAAGGGACTACTCCTCAAAAGGTGATCCTTGGACGCATGGTCATATCATAAGAACTATCGGTCGCCTTGCGTACACAGTTCATCTGAGTAACAACATCAATGTATGTAAGCATCAGAACCAGTTAAGTCCGGGAAGTCTCATGAATATCAGACTACCCACCGACGATAGCTATGATGACGTTTTACTCAACAAAGCCATCATGGATCATGTTACCAAGGCAGCACCTAATCTACAGCTTGATGCACCAGAGCCTATTACAGAAGACAGAAGTGTGGTGGATGTTGCAGTGCCTCCACGAATATCTCAAAGACAACGAAAACCAGTTGTCGGATTCGATCCTAGCTCTTAATTGCTGGGGAGGAACTGTTAAAGTTTAGAACGGAACGCTAGCTTCGTTCCTGTTATATGGACTATGTGCGGTAATGTGCGATGACCGCACGAACCGGATGTTGTTAGGTAACCAGCCACGAGCCGCACGTTTTTCCATTGTATGGTGCTGGATGGCAGTTCAGCTAGGAACATACGTTCTTTATCCTTTTTTGGACCTCAAGACGCAGCAATAGAGACCGCAGTCAGCGACTCATAGCTTGACTGCCTGCGTCAGGACCAGCGAACCAGACCTGGTCAAGTGTCATAAAATTAACCATGATACAACGTTAAAATATCTCCAATGATACAACGTAGGGATAAAAACTAATGCGTAAGCTACTAGAATACATGATCGCCCACGCCGCGGGTCATCACCCGCCATGGAAATTAAATTGTTAAACGTGAAGGCAAAACGTTACCCTTGGAACGGGATGAGAACGGAGATCAAAAGGAAAAATCTGACTGAACGCGTGCTTGAAACTAGCAAGGCTAAAAGACGCAATTGGTGGGGAAAGGAGGAAAAAGTCACGTCCCCAAGTTGACACAAGGTAAAGAAATCGACAAAAGGGACCTTAGCTATTATACGCAACAGTCATTTCTTGGACGCTTTTGCGATAACTTAGTCCGTTTATTTGAATTCAGCGGCAAACGCAGTATAGAAGATGCTAGAAATATTTCGAAAAACCAACTAACCTTGAAAAGTAACTTTTTCTTAATAATAATGTTAGGAATATAAAACCTAGCTGGCCGGATGGCCCATCTTGAGCAGTGAAATAATATGCTTTCATTTATACAGACGGATAAATAATAAGAAAGATATTGACAAAAGACTGTGTTGTTCATATCAGCGAGCATCTGCATTGAAACAAAAAATGTCCCTAATTTTCAAAAAACTGTAGCCTTGAGACTCAAGTGCTAAAATCTAGTTGGAATGAAAGAGACGGGATGGGATGGTGAATTGTGGCTAAAAATAACTTTAAAGGCAAAATTGTGTAGGGGAAGGCGGAGTTGGTTCAAAAAACAAGTGTGTTTTTTTTGTGAAACGCAAGTAGAGACAGACGGACCAACAGACAATAATGCATACTTGACTGAAGTATGACTGAAATGACTTTTTGGTAGGAGGTTTGAATTTGAAAAGGAAAAAAGGCGGTGATTGGCCATAGATGAATATATTATCGGCGCTCAGACGCGCATTTTTGCCATTCGTCATAAGTTGTCCTAGTAGACACAGTGAATTATTTCGTGGTGTAATTCCCAGAAGCTAATTGAAATATTTAGAGGGACGCCATACTAAAGGCAGCAGCTCAGCTGAGTTTTGCTAGCAATTAACTGTGTTCTATATTCATAATTCTGGTAAGACTGAAAGTATTTCTTTGTATATTTTAATATTTGTTTAATGTTTCGAGTGATTTGATACTGCCATATCAAAATCTATCCCTTACAACAAGTAAGGATTCGCTCTAGACCCCCCGCCCCAGTTCAGGGTCTAGAGACAAATAAAATACATAAACTCCAGCAAGGATTATGAAGGACAGATCAAGTGTTGAGATCAGTGGAACATATCACCTATCCTATTCTATGGCAGGAAGCTAATGAACATATTTCATAATGTGTAGTCTGGGGGAACTTATCCTATGTGAAACCAACTTGGTAAGATGTGTTGTATGGTCAAAGAGATCTGACCCGTCTATGTGGTGTTGTTGTTGTGTGTAGTGTTGTGTCCAGAAATGGTTTAGAGGATGGAATTCTGACACATGACCAATACTTTATTGCAGAACTGTGAGTTTTTATTTGGCACCAATGGGGTGTCAAATGAGGTGTTGAATATTACAAGAGTGGACCCGTGCAGTTTATATTTGGCAGAGCAGCCTGATATTGCCCCCAAGCACGGAGAGGTGGGGCCACCTGATTTCAGCACCAGATTACTCATTCAAGATACGTGAGCGTCTGGACTGCTGAATACTCACCAACTTAATTTCTAACACACCAATTATAATATCATCACTAAATGGACAATGTGTAGTCGCCATAGACAGGGAGTGATGAGGCCACCCCAACAGCACATCCATTAAACGTTCTCCCAGAAAAATTACAACTATAAACAATAGTAATATTAACTAGTATTGAAAAATACATATGTACACTCCTTTCATTTATTATGCCATATATTCATGCATTTCATTAATAATTGCAAAACCTTTCATATGTTCTGACCAAAATAAAACCTTGGTTCAGAACAAATAAACTTAAAGAAAATTTATTTTCAAAAATTTTACACAGCTTGAGTTATTTCAGTGTGTCATAACATTTTATTAATATTATTAGACTTATTAAATATCTGTGTGTGTGTATGTAAACTACCACAACACATTACATATCATAACCCTAGAACTTTAACGTAGCCACATTCATTAAATAACGAAAGATAGGTGTAAGGTCGTAGTGGTAGCAAGAAGTGCCTTCTGAAAATTCACAGCTACATTTATCTCAGGAGCCTTAACAGCTGACCTCATGCATCACACTAAGTAATATCACAATCATACAATACCATCAATTCCACTACATATATTGGGGTCTCTTGTCCCGGGATAATTAGCCTATCAATAATATTAGGATCTCCTGGGGGGAGAAATAAATTAGTGGAACACATTAATAAAAATTAAAAGTGTCCCTGAAAATAAAAGTTGGTGAGTCTTCACAGCCAGTGGTAGTTAATTGATTAATTAATTAATTAGAATTATTTTAGACTAGAGTAATTAGAATTACTTTAGTGGTTGGAAATTTTACTTTGCTCATTGCTAGAATTGTTTAAAAAGTATGGCGGAGCTAGCCAAATTCAGATCAGCTGCTGTGCTAACGGCAAAGGATATGGGAATGGATGGTCAGATTTTAATTCAATATGTAACGGCTGAATGTGATAAGTATATTGAACGGGAAGAAAGAAGATTAGAAAAAGAGGCTGAAAGAAAATTAGAGTCTGAAAGGTTGGCTGAAGAGAAGAGGTTAGACTCTGAAAAAGAAATTAAGAGGCTGCAGATTGAGGCAGAAGACAAACGACAGCAAAGGGAAGCAGAAGAAAAAAGAGTGACTGCTGAAATGGAGGCAGAAGATAAAAGATTGACTGCCGAAAGGGAGGCAGAAGATAGAAGGTTGCAGAGGGAGCACGAATTACGACTAAGGGAGCTGGAGCTACAAGGCCAGGCTCCTGAAAATGGTGCCAGCCTTTTTGCCTCAGATGCTACGCCCAGTCTGGGAGCCTCAACATCAGCTATGGGGTTTCATTTAGACCATTTTGTTGAGAAAGACGATGACATAGAGGGGTACCTAGGACGTTTTGAGTTATTAGCTACTACATATGGGTTAGAGAGAGAGAGGTGGAGTTTAAAGTTATCACAGAGACTGAGAGGTACTTCTTACGAAGTCTTCGCAAAAATGAACAGAGAAGACCAGGACAATTATGACATGTTAAAGCAGGCTTTGTTATTGAGGTACGAAAAAAATGGTGAATTTTATCGTAAGAAATTTAGAAATGCCAAACTGTTGTCTGGGGAGACATACCACCAATTCTCTGCCAGACTGGAAACCTATTTGGAGAAATGGACTGCTCTGGGGAAGACCCAAGATCTTAAAGAAATGATCATGATTGAGCAATTGAGAGAGTCCATGGCTCCAGACATGAGAAAATTCCTCATGGAACAGGGTGCAGAGAAGTTGGGGGAGGTTTTAAATGTCGCTGAGAGGTATCAGACAGCCCAGGCAGAGGTAAGTGGTGCTAAAAAGAAGCACATAGACAATTTTAAAGCTCCACAGCAATTTAATAAATTTGATAATAGAGAGCAGGGAAATAAAGGTAGGACAAACTTTGAGCGGCCAAGAAAAGACTACCGAGACAGAAACGCACAGTTCAATGACCAAAAATCCAATGAAAGAAAACCGTTTAACCAAGGAAAAAGATGGTGTAAATGGTGCAAGAAAGATAACCATAACACCGAATTTTGTAGAAGGAAACCTTCAAACATTGCTTCAATGAAGTCGGGGAATCAAAGATTAAAGGTTAATCCTAATGGACAGCAGGAACCTTATCACCCCCCAGTTTGTGAGGATGTTATTTGTAATGGGGTCACCATAAGGTGCCTTTATGATACAGGTTTGGATTATGATTCAGTTGTGAAGTCTAGCCTAGTGGACCCAAGTCAGTATACCACAGAAACAGTAGAAATACAAGGGGCAACTAAGGACATACCACTCATGACACTTCCCATCGCAAGGATAACGGTGAAAACCCGCTATGTGGAAGGAGAAATCAGAGCAGCAGTGATAGATGAACCAATCTACCCTCTGATATTGGGGTGTAGATACGTCTTCTTGGGGAATCCCGAGAGACCTGTGATCATGTCGACAGTGCAGACCAGGTCACAGAAGAAGGAGGAAGAAGGTGAACCTATAAATGCTCATCCAGAGGAGATGAGGAAGGCGCAGGCTGAGGATAGGACACTCAAGCCATGTTTTAAAAAATTGCCCAAATGCCACACACCTCCGAGCAAGGGGGAATATTTTATGAAGAACAGATTGCTATATAGGAAGACAATAACTAGATCCACTGGTCACGGACAGTTGGTTCTTCCCAAGATATATAGGGCAAATTTAATAAGGAGCTTACATGTTGGAAAAGATGGGGACCATGAAAAAGTCGGTACCATCTGCCAAAAAGTTGCTCGCAAATACTATTGGCCCGACGTAAATGTCGATATTGAAAACTTTGTAGAAGCATGTGGCATATTTCATGAGGGAACACCCACAAAGGGAAAATATGTGCAGGACCTAGAAACGCCACGGGGTAAAATTAGGCCTGGAAAGAAAAATTATGATACTCAAGGAGACAAAGTGCAATGGGAGCCCCCTTTTCATACCCAGTCTTCACTTGAATGGATTAACATGGCCACTATGCGACGAGTACAAAGAGTAAATTTTACCCAGGATAAGATGACAATCCCTCGGTCAGACTTATATAAACTGGAAGAACAGAAAAGAGAGCGAAGATCTCTCATAAGCAATCTAAAGTGGGGAGACAAACCCAAGAAAAAAATTGGTAGTGGTCGATTTGTGAGTGATGATTCTAGAAAGAAAAGTCCTCACTATAGGGCTTCTAGTGGAAGGGACCCGACGGGTTCCATAAAAAATACGTATGATAAATTAAAGGTCCAGATGTAGCTCTATTAAGGACCTGGACAGATGAGAAGGCGGAAGAGACTGTTACCTCATCTTATCAATACGTGAACGAACTGACCACTCGTTTGAAAGCTGGATGGAAACTGGCAAATGATAATTTGAAACAAGCCAGGAAGAAACATGCAGCATATTTTAATAGGAAGGCAAAGGACAGAGAACTAGCTGTGGGAGAGAAGGTGCTGCTTCTACTACCCGGTAGCCAGAATAAATTACAAATTGGATGGCAAGGTCCATATACGGTTCTAGAGAAGGTGTCTAGAACAAACTATAAAATTGACAAAAAGGGGAAGGAGAAAGTTTATCATGTAAACCTGTTAAAGAAGTATCTGGACAGACCACTCCAGGAAAGCACCCCCTTACTGACCTTAGCTATCGCAACTCAAATGCAAAAGGAACCGCTCACCTCACATGAAAACCCATTACATCCTTGTGAAACAGCAGCACAGGCAAAAGTCAGTAAGCACCTGACTAAAAACCAGAGGGAGAGAGTTCAACAGGTTCTGGAGGAACATACAGATGTATTAACAGATAAACCAGGCCATACAAATTTGCTACAGTATGACATGAAACTGGTAGACTCAAACCCAATCTGTATGAGAGCCTATTCTATTCCGTTCGCGAAGGAGAAGGCATTGAAGGAAAAAATAGATTATTTGTTGAAGGAGGGGATTATTTCGCACAGTGAATCATCTTTTAGTTCTAGTGTCGTTTTGTTGAGAAAACCGTCTGGGGAACAAAGACTGTGCATAGATTACAGGAAACTGAATGCTGTCACAGAAGGACAAGTGGATCCATTACCAGACACAAAACAGTTATTTGCCAGACTGAACAAGGCAAAATACTTTTCAAAGGTGGATCTTAGTAAAGGCTATTACCAGATCCCAGTGAAGCCTGAAGTGAGACCTTATTTGGCTTGTAGCACTTCGGATGGACATTATGAATTCAACATGCTACCATTCGGACTGAAAAATTCTCCGAGTGTATTTTCAAGAATGATGCGCAAATTGTTAGATCCCCTGAAAAACCCATGTATCACGAATTTCATGGATGATATTCTCGTCGCCACAGAGACATTTGAAGAACACATTGACGCTCTAGAAATGTTATTTAATAGGCTTAGGGAGCCGAACTTAACTGCTAGGCCAACAAAATGTTGCATTGGATGCAAAGAGTTGGAATTCTTGGGACACACTGTATATCAGGGTAGCATGACCCCTGATCCCAAGAACTTGGAAAAACTGCAGAGAGCACCTAGACCACAAACAAAAAAGGACGTGCGATCATTCGTGTCGTTATGCGGATTTTATCAAAAATATATCAAAGATTTTAACTCTATTTGTGCTCCTCTGACTGATCTGACTCGCAAGGGACTTCCAGATAAAATTATTTGGACTGCGCAAAGTGAATTAGCGTTCCAAGACTTAAAGGAAAAACTCACTAGCAAGCCTATTCTCAAACTGCCTGATTTGACACAGGACTTTGTCTTAAGAACCGATGCCAGTAATGTAGGACTCGGAGCGGCTTTGTTGCAAAGATCATCTTCACCTGATGGGGAACTGAAACCAGTCGCTTATGCAAGCCGCAAATTGAATAAGGTGGAACAAGGATACTCCACAAGCGAAAAAGAATGTTTAGCGTTAATCTGGGCAATAAAGAAGTTTCAAATCTATCTGTATGGTAGGACTTTTGTGGTCGAGACGGATCATCAGCCTCTCGTGTTCTTACCTCAGGCTAAGCATGAAAACGCAAGATTGCTGAGGTGGTCTTTATTGCTTCAACCTTATCAGTTTAGTATCCAATATATCCCAGGCAAATTGAATGTCGGTGCAGATTTCCTCAGTCGGCACCCCTGTGATCAAAATTAGAGTAATGGCAGGCGTGAGGAGAGATTTTATCTATGTGTATCATTCGTTTTAGAACTTGCCGTAGCCATGTTTTCAAGTGGGGAGATGTGTCATAAAATTACCCATGATACAACGTTAAAATATCTCCAATGATACAACGTAGGGATAAAAACTAATGCGTAAGCTACTAGAATACATGATCGCCCACGCCGCGGGTCATTACCCGCCATGGAAATTAAATTGTTAAACGTGAAGGCAAAACGTTACCCTTGGAACGGGATGAGAACGGAGATCAAAAGGAAAAATCTGACTGAACGCGTGCTTGAAACTAGCAAGGCTAAAAGACGCAATTGGTGGGGAAAGGAGGAAAAAGTCACGTCCCCAAGTTGACACAAGGTAAAGAAATCGACAAAAGGGACCTTAGCTATTATACGCAACAGTCATTTCTTGGACGCTTTTGCGATAACTTAGTCCGTTTATTTGAATTCAGCGGCAAACGCAGTATAGCAGATGCTAGAAATATTTCGAAAAACCAACTAACCTTGAAAAGTAACTTTTTCTTAATAATAATGTTAGGAATATAAAACCTAGCTGGCCGGATGGCCCATCTTGAGCAGTGAAATAATATGCTTTCATTTATACAGACGGATAAATAATAAGAAAGATATTGACAAAAGACTGTGTTGTTCATATCAGCGAGCATCTGCATTGAAACAAAAAATGTCCCTAATTTTCAAAAAACTGTAGCCTTGAGACTCAAGTGCTAAAATCTAGTTGGAATGAAAGAGACGGGATGGGATAGTGAATTGTGGCTAAAAATAACTTTAAAGGCAAAATTGTGTAGGGGAAGGCGGAGTTGGTTCAAAAAACAAGTGTGTTTTTTTTTTTGTGAAACGCAAGTAGAGACAGACGGACCAACAGACAATAATGCATACTTGACTGAGGTATGACTGAAATGACTTTTTGGTAGGAGGTTTGAATTTGAAAAGGAAAAAAGGCGGTGATTGGCCATAGATGAATATATTATCGGCGCTCAGACGCGCATTTTTGCCGTTCGTCATAAGTTGTCCTAGTAGACACAGTGAATTATTTCGTGGTGTAATTCCCAGAAGCTAATTGAAATATTTAGAGGGACGCCATACTAAAGGGAGCAGCTCAGCTGAGTTTTGCTAGCAATTAACTGTGTTCTATATTCATAATTCTGGTAAGACTGAAAGTATTTCTTTGTATATTTTAATATTTGTTTAATGTTTCGAGTGATTTGATACTGCCATATCAAAATCTATCCCTTACAACAAGTAAGGATTCGCTCTAGACCCCCCGCCCCAGTTCAGGGTCTAGAGACAAATAAAATACATAAACTCCAGCAAGGATTATGAAGGACAGATCAATTGTTGAGATCAGTGGAACATATCACCTATCCTATTCTATGGCAGGAAGCTAATGAACATATTTCATAATATGTAGTCTGGGGGAACTTATCCTATGTGAAACCAACTTGGTAAGATGTGTTGTATGGTCAAAGAGATCTGACCCGTCTATGTGGTGTTGTTGTTGTGTGTAGTGTTGTGTCCAGAAATGGTTTAGAGGATGGAATTCTGACACATGACCAATACTTTATTGCAGAACTGTGAGTTTTTATTTGGCACCAATGTGGTGTCAAATGAGGTGTTGAATATTACAAGAGTGGACCCGTGCAGTTTATATTTGGCAGAGCAGCCTGATATTGCCCCCAAGCACGGAGAGGTGGGGCCACCTGATTTCAGCACCAGATTACTCATTCAAGATACGTGAGCGTCTGGACTGCTGAATACTCACCAACTTAATTTATAACATACCAATTATAATATCATCACTAAATGGACAATGTGTAGTCGCCATAGACAGGGAGTGATGAGGCCACCCCAACAGCACATCCATTAAACGTTCTCCCAGAAAAATTACAACTATAAACAATAGTAATATTAACTAGTATTGTAAAATACATATGTACACTTCTTTCATTTATTATGCCATATATTCATGCATTTCATTAATAATTGCAAAACTTTTCATATGTTCTGACCAAAATAAAACCTTGGTTCAGAACAAATAAACTTAAAGAAAATTTATTATCAAAAATTTTACACAGCTTGAGTTATTTCAGTGTGTCATAACATTTTATTAATATTATTAGACTTATTAAATATCTGTGTGTGTGTATGTAAACTACCACAACACATTACATATCATAACCCTAGAACTTTAACGTAGCCACATTCATTAAATAACAAAAGATAGGTGTGAGGTCGTAGTGGTAGCAAGAAGGGCCTTCTGAAAATTCACAGCTACATTTATCTCAGGAGCCTTCACAGCTGACCTCATGCATCACACTAAGTAATATCACAATCATACAATACCATCAATTCCACTACATCAAGACCGTGCTCCACCTCCACGTGGTGGTCCTGGAAACAGTATGCAGCAATGCAGGCTGGCTGAGCGAGCACGGATCGAAATGGGAAGGCAAACCCGGTCCTAAAAAATGCCGTGCAGAAGTCGGATTTGTCGACCAAAAGGTGCAGATATCACAGCTACGTTGTAAACAGACACAACGCAACCACCGTCCTTTTCAGGGCGAACGAAGAAGAAGAAGAAAGATCCGTTTTCATTGTGTACATAATCATCGTGGTTGTCGTGTTCCATTGAAGTAATTAAATAGTGGTTTACTTATTCAAGGCTTTATTTATTATGTTGTGAATGGAATACACAACATTGACTTCAAGGTACACAACATCGGGAAAATACGGAAACGACACACTTAGCACTATGACAGCTAAATTCAACACTCTCTTAAAGAAAACGTATGCCTTTCTGTTCATTATTGTCATGGTGCATTGTTGACTTTACTAGAAATATTAACACTAAATTTTTCCAGAAATTACGGTAACAGTACTCACTGCCCTGTGCTTGAGTGAACGATATGCTCAGGCAATTCGTACAAGGTGACTAATATGAGGTGGTACATAAGGCTGGTAACATCATCATGTATAACTAATTGCAATAGAACAGACCGCAGCAAAAGTCATGTGACTGATGTGTGCAGGCGTCCGGCTAGAGTACCAGCTGTTGTGGTTGTTCCATGATCCGCAAGGAGCGCAAAAAAAAATAATGATGATAATATAGAGGACAAAAATCTAGTTTATTCGGATTTCTTCGCAAGTAACCGGTTAAGAAATGGTCAGTTTAATACTTTTGTGTTATATTAAAAGAGCCACCAAATGCCTTGTCGTGTTTTTGTTTTCAACTTTTACAGTCTGTTAATACTACAGATGGAGAGCTGAACTTTTCACAATTACATAACAACATCATCACAGGCAGTAATTAAAATGTACGAGTTTTCATTCCACGTATCAGTTTAGAGCCAAACGATACCAGCTTTTCTGTCATCTTAAGACATTTTGAGGTTCCTGTGACTTTAGCTTTTGTCATGATAAACAACAAAACACAGGGACTATCATTTGGTCGTGCAGGTGTTTACCTACTAGAAGCAGTCTTTGCTGATGGTCAACTTTATACATAGCTCACGCTAGGAAGGTGCATTGAGAGGCTCCGTAGTGGGAATATTGGATATAGATAAAGGAGAGATTCTAAGGTCATATAAATAATCACCTGAAAACGATACCGCAATCGATAAATCAACAAGGTTAAAATTGTTGAACTTTGACATCAAATGAAAGACTAGCAGGGATGGATGTTTGAGAGGATGTATTCGACGTGCATTCAACCAGCGCGCTACAGGAACAATTAACATCCATACCCTTCGAGATTTGCTGATTTTTTTTTTTTTTTTTTTTTTTTTTTAACCAGCGGCACTATGGCTTTCAGCCCTTCGGCCCAATGACATGTCATTGCGAGGCTGGGGAACCTGAGGACTTTCCTTCCAACCCGGTCAGGAGCTTCCCTCCTTCCCATCCACAGAGGGTTTATCACAGGAGCCGTTCAGGCTATTCAGTCAAATTTCCGGCCGTAAACATTTCTTCAAACGCCGACGCCCGGGTTTGAACCATGAACACCTGGTCGCCAGTACAACGCCGAAGCCATTACACCAGCGCGGCTCCCATTTGCTGATATAGAATGGGAACTAATGTGTTTGCCTGGAGCGTTATGATCTCGATTCTGATCAACGATAACTATAAAAATAAGAAGGTACACAGACAATCGTAAAGTACGTATATATTCATCATCAGTTAATTATTTATTTAACTCACGACAGTGTTCTTGTCTTTCCATGGCAGCCGGCAGCTAGTTGACACCTTTCTTTTCTACAAACATATATAATTACTACCAATAACACGTCAAAATTTACAGGTTTTTAAATGCAGCTATCTTATCATCTTGATCCATACTAATAGGTCTGCAATACTTTAAATTAAAATTTTGTCTTCTAGAAACCATCACAAACTTACATTTTAAGGTTATTTTTAAGAAAATGATGAGTTAAATCCGTTTCCTGAATGAAACTGGACAGAAGAATATCTTGATTGTCTGTTGATTTAATCTGCATCTCCACACTTTCCTGTCTCCAGTTCATGTACTGTTTATCAATTGTGTTGTTGGCTTCTTTCAATAATCATACTGTTCATGCACACCGTCATTTGCGCACCTTTTTATTTTCGGGACAGTACATATAAGGGAAACAATACAATTATTGTCTAACTTTCAACCATAGTTGCACCAATTAGTTGTGGTTGAAAATTAATATACTCTCTCGAAAATAGAAAAGTGCGCAAATGACGGTGTGCATGATGTGACCGACCGACGTACTTACGGCGGGAATTATGGTATTGGATAAAAACACAATGCTCTTGAATGTTAGTACATCTGGTAGATGTTATAATATTTAACGTTTTCTGCTAATATTTTATAAATATTTTGTTTTAAAAACAAATTATGACTGTATCGTAGTTCTGAACTTTTTTGTATTATGCTACCTCTTGATGCCACTTTACTAAGACCAACGTAACAACAATGAACACCACACAGTAATGTTAGTGTTAACAATCGCACTTTATCAATCTATTGAAAATACTGTATTACAAAAAAAATAACCACCAGACAAATGTGTCCGTGGCCACTGCTCTAATAGAAACAGGCCTTTATAAATAAATAATTGAGATACTTACCTGCTCATGACGAAATAACAGTACAGTGTATAAATATCTCACATTTCCCAATTGGTATAAGTGTAGTGTTTTGTGACACGGGAAACAATTTTACTAATAAAAACAGACCACATTTATTGAGATATTTTTTTCACATTAAATATTTTCAAACATCAACTTAATTTATACACACACACACACAAATACGTAATAAATTTAGAAAGTCTTTTTATTGCTGGTATAAAATTTATTAAAATGTTACACAAGATGAATATAATAGAGTTGTGAACACTTATGTGTTCTGACACTACTGAAGTCCAGTAGAAGGTAGCCTCATTCTAATACTGACACCTTAACGTTTTGTGTGACACAATGTGACGTCACCGCTGAAAAGTGCTCTACAACAATTTCTTGAACATTAGTCTTTCATTTATCACACTTCAGCTCTCCCAGTGGCATAGACCTTCAACAAAATTATGTCAAGTCTTGATGTCACGTGATGTTACAAATTATCCCAGACAAACGTGTTTCTTAGGCCATTGTTTTTTATCCAGTTCAATTTGCGTGAAGAGTTATTTTGATTCTGAATGTTGATAAACTATAAAGGTAGCCACAATGACAAATCGTATTTGGTAGACCACAGCCTCGTTTGAAAAGTAGAAGCAGGTGTGCCCATGCTAAAGTGTGCCCATCCCTGGTCGGTGATGCCTTAATGACCAGGTGTTGTGCAACAAGTCAACTTACGTGTATAATCAGACATACCAGTCACGTGGTCCATTTATTGTGGATTCATGACATTTTCTCCATACAACTCATAATTTGTATTTTCGTAGTGCTATTCTCATTTATTTTTTGTGTTTGTTATTACCATTGTCATTAGTCTTGTATTTATATTGTTTGATTTATTCTTTTCTTCTTGTCTAGAGCACATTAAAATAAAATAAAATGTCACGTGTGTTAATCACAATTTTGTGTTTAGTAATGGGCGACATCGGCGGCTGTAGTTTCCGTTAGTTATTTATCATGTCTTATTTATCGTATCCTTTCTAATGTGTGGGGATCCGGAGTAGCTAAGAGTTATGGCGTCTGCCTCAAATTCTAAAGGTACCGGGTTCGATTCCCAGTAGAAAGAATATAACTTATGGACATCTTTTTTCCGAACTAGTGGCCCTAATTACATCATTCTCCCCTTGTCTCCTGCGTATAGAAATCTGATAAAAAACCTTCTCGGATAAGAACGAAAAAAACAGGAGGTCCCGTGTGCAAGTTGTGCACGCTAAAGATTCCACTACAGTTGGAAATCGTACACAGTAGGCCACTGTCACATAATTTTTTAGTCAATCTCTTGTCTTCTCCTGCCGTATTTAGTTAGATTTATTGTGCGTACTGATTACGTGAAATCGACACATTTCTTTCTCTGCTATCAAGCAGATATTTGGTATTTTCAAATTACCTTACACTCCTTTCAGTAACAGTTATCATATTTGTTTGTCCACTTGACCTTGTTAAGAGTAGGCGGATGATGCAACCTTAACCTACAATCCGTTGGAAGACATTCTCGTATATCAGAAGTTGGGCGCCTGTTTCACACGGAAAATGGCCAGCAAAGGTTGATTATCGCTGATAAGACTAGTGTAACGTCTTATCCCAGATGTTAATACGATGAATTGTTGTTTGCACAAGGACGGGGCAATAGTTATTAGTTTGACACACCTGAGCGCAAAGGTTGAAATAGTTCCGGGCAGATGGTAGAAGTTGTATGTAATTATTGACGAGAATATTCAAACATCACGATTGCCATATATGGAAAATGTGACCTTTTAAATCACACGCAGAATTTTCCTATGAGAAAATATATTGAATAGACGCCATCAAACCACGCATGATTGTAACTATTGGCCGGCATTTGAGATGTAAACATAACAACATTTCTTATTGTAACCTGGTCTAATAGTAAACAACATCGTCCTGACAACTGGGTACATCATCAAAACAGTTTCTGACAGCTGTGGGCTCGTAGAAGGAGTCTTCTGAACCTTGGGAAGCTAGAAGATATCAACCCCCTTACCTCCGCATCTTCAAATGTAAACAGACTGCAATTGCTACACAGTGCTGGCGAGCTACGGTCCTGAAGGCCAAAATATACTCTCATTTAATCAACGGGGAGTTCAGTCCAGCAGGTCGTAACCTACTGACCTACACGTCCTAGATATAGCACTATTTTGAAGCTCTGGGCTGCTGAAATAGTTTGGCTACGTTGGCGAAATCTGCGCAGTTGAATTATCCTGAAGTAGCCTACTGCCTTGTCAACCTTGCATTGTTTGACGGTGTTCTGGCTGTTACAACCATAAGCTGACCTATCCTACAGATTTGCATTGGCTTGTCGAAGTGTGTCGTTTTGAGTCTGAGTTTCTACGTCACGTGATGTGCTGTGTGTTCTGTCGACATTATTTCATGAAGTCACCAGGAAAGACAAGTGTAAACAACTACTACGAACATTGTTCTTCAGCCTAGTGGATTGTCAAGTTTACCTATATTTAAGATACATATTATTTTTATTAATTAGTATTTATTGTTTGTGTTCGTTTTCTTGGGTTATCGTTTGTGTAAGTTATTTGGTGTGGTGTGGGTTCATTTGATTTGCACAGTTTGTTTAGGCTTGTTTACCTTTTGTGGATCTGTTGTTAGTATGGCATTCGTGTCTTAGCTGTAGTGTGTGAGTGTTTGTAATTGTTTTTTGATATTTTGAATCTAATACTTGGTTTTCTTTTCCAGCTTTATTCATGTATTTTGAAGTAAATTAGGATATATATTTTTTTCTTCTTGTTTTCAGTATCATAGATATTTCATCTATCTAGGTTAGACCTAGATTATAAACATTATATTTACTTTTAATTTAATATTTAGTACTGTAGACATTTTTTACATTAGTATTATTGTAGTGCATACATTAGTGTTTATATTATAGATTTGTTTGGATCTTAATAGTCTTCTGTTTCTTTTTATTCAGAATTTGTCAGTTAGCTGGAGTGCTATCGCTCAGTACTCCTGATTATGTTACTGCAGACTTTCAGCATCTTGTTTGGACCTGCCATTCAAGACACTACTTCAGAGATAAGTTGATTTATTTCATGCAACATATACTCTTCTCTGTTGAACATACAACTGAAACATTTCCGGTGGTCATCCATTGTTTGCAGTGTTTGTATTCGTTGCGTTTATTTATGGCTATATTTTGTGTGAGATTAATACATCTTTCTTTCCCGGAAGGAACGTGTATTGATCTGTCTATAGGTCTTCTGAAGATAATTCCATTTTGGTCTGCCGGTCTTTTGATAGACTCGGAGGTGTAGCAAGTTGGTATTAATTGAATATTTATTTGCATTAGCTGTTTAAGTCTGGTTTGTATATCCATTGTCGTATAAATAATAGTATTTCTCTCATGTTACATTTACATATGGTTTTCTTGCGTCAGTTCTTACTATCACTGTAAAAAAGTTCATTTTACAGTTCTATCGTTGTTGTTTTGTTTGCAGGCGTGGTATTATACACCTATACCTATTTTCCTGTTACTTTTATCTGTTATCCCCCCGCCTGTGGGTTATTCATTGTCCTTCTTGTACTTGTACTGCATTTCATCATCATCAGACTCATTTGTATTCTTGGAAATCATTTAAATAATTTATGCATGACTTGGTATGTGTAAGTATTGAAAGTGAGGGCTATAGGTTAGCCATTGGTAAATGGTTATTTAAGTATTCATTATTCCATTAGTATTTCTTGCTTTGCTGTTGTAGCAAGTCTTAAATGGGATTATTTTCATTAAATAGTTTTACCCACTTTTTCTTTCAGTGGCTATAGTTATTGCTCAAAGAAATTTAGACATAGGCAATTCTGCAGGATCCATGGATGATTCATTTTCATCATGGGATGATCCGATGCAAGAGTGGAGTAGAACCTGTGAAAACAGAAGAAGAAGGATAGCTTTGCGAGAATGGCGTTAGCAATAAGGAATGGTGATACCTATGAGGTGTATGACTCTCGTAAATCGGATTTGAAGAAGTCTGATCCAGCAGTAAATAAGGTGAAAACTGAAACAATGAATGTTTATGTTCAGACTAAGAGGAAAGATGTTACTGTACAAGCTGATAACCGTTGTGAAGATACTTTACTCTGAGTTGGTAAAATGCCCAAACTAACTGTACATGAACCATTGAAAAACCCATGATCAATGATGATTCGGTTAAGAGTAAAGATAACTTATGCCCTATTGGAGGAATCCAAAGGGGTGTTAGTGAGAAGGCACAAATTTCTACAAAAGTCCATGCGGCAAATAAGGGAGTATCAAGGCCTCTGCATGATGAAAAATACCATGCATCCCAAGAAGTATTTTTGCCAAAAATGGGTTTTTGGTGTGACAAAGATCAGTTAAAAATAGACAAATTGATTCAGGAAGAGGGAACCTTCGAGGAAAAGTGTACAATATTAGAAGGAAAATTCAAGATTGTTGAGCAGTTATTAGTAAAGGAATACAAAGATGGTAGTCAAAGAATAGATGATGAATTCAAGGGGGTTAGGAACAGGATAGTAGTTGAGTATAAAAGTGTTACTCAAGTTAAAAAGGAACATTGCAGGGTCCTGTCGTCTCGTTGGAAGGAGAAAGGTAATGCTTAAGGCAAGAGTTTCTTTGATAAAGTAAAAGAACTAAAAGAGCAATTTAAGTCTGGAAATCAAAGATTAGAGCAGCAGGCCAAAGCATTGAAAGATCAAGTTAAATCTTTGGAGGAGCAACAGGAGCCTATGTCGGATGCAGATCTGTCAGATTTAAAGGAGGAAACTGGAGATGCAGAAATTCAATGCAAAAAGGATAAGATGGAGCATACTGCACCGGTAGCCAAAGCAGCAGTAACGGAAGCTACTGAAACTGCTAAAAAAAAGGTTTGGAAGACAGTAATAGATGGTATCAAGGGAGAAGGTGCTTAAATTACAACCCAATTAGAATTATTACTGGCTTACAATTTCAAAGGCAAATGTGCTGCAAAAAGGAAAGAGCCACTGAAGTTGTTGATGTTTAATGCTTCAAAACGTTACCACCAGATAAGTGGAACATAGATGATCTCTTCACATTATTGAAGATACTATGCTATCTGGAGACACTTTTGTGATCTTTGTGGTGATAGCTGGTGAAATTATTTGAGTGCTGGCAAGATATGTGTTAGTTGGGGGGACACATTTTATGTTGTAAGATAGTTGAAAGCTGATGGAAAGACAGTGCAATTGGTGAACCATGATACGAGGGAAGGTCAAAAAGTAATGCCTCCTTTTTTTATGTATGAAAATACTGCATCGGTGTGCAATTTGTAATTTTAGCAGGATTCATCAAACACTCTTCTGCACTGTATTGCATTACCAACCTGTTTCAGTAACAGTTGGCACCACTGTAACAGTTTAAAAATGGCTGCCAAAGACGTTCGGTTAAAACAACGTTATGTCATAGAATTCCTCAATGCTGAAGGCGTGACCCCAATTTGCATCCACTAACTTTTGAAGAATGTTTATGGAGATTCAACTGTGGATGTTAGCACTGTCCGACGTTGGGTACATTGTTGTGACGAAGCTGAAGTAGGTCAATCCTCAATGGCTGACGCAGTGACTCCACACAACATTCATCGAGTTGATGGCATCATTCGTGGTGACCGTCGGGTAACACTGGATGAACTTTCTTCCATGTTGTTTATTAGTAAAGGCAGTGTTCAGAACATCATTAAAGACCTGGGTTATTCAAAAGTTTGTGCACGGTGGGTACCCAGAATGTTGACAGACAGACATAAAGAAACAAGGAAAACCATAGTCATCAACCTCCTGCACCGTTACGAAACAGAAGGCGAAGAAGTTTTTTATCGAAAATTGTCACAGGTGATGAGACTTGGGTTCATTTTTTTTAACCAGAATCCAAGAGGCAGTCAATGGAATGGCATCACACAACATCGCCAACAAGAAAGAAGTTCAAAAGTTCACAATCTGTTGGGAAAGTTATGGCCTCCGTGTTTTGGGATGAGAAGAGTGTGATTCTTCTCGACGTCTTGGAACAGGGAAACACGGTGAATGCAGACCGTTACATTGAAACTTCTGACTTCCATCTGTTTGGACCACTGAAAGAAGATCTTCGAAGACATCACTTTGAGGACACCGAGACCCTTAAACGCGCCGTACGCCAGTGGTTTAGGAAAAACGACACAAATCTTTACCGTGCGGGGATACATGCCCTTGTGAGAAGATGGAAAAAACTGTAACAAATAACGGAGACTACATTGAGAAATATATTTTTGAAGTTTAGACTTGGGGCTACATTTCAATGTGAATTTTTTCTGTTTTCTTGCCTATTGAATGAAATAAAAATTTACGAGGCAATTATTGTAATGATGATGTATGATACTGTTGTGACAGTCCTCTGCAGTAAGGATTATAATGAGATAGAGGAATGGAGATATTAAATCTCGTTTTCCTTAGAGAATCAAATTGCTGGATAACGCATTCTCGACATGAGCATAGTCCTTGGGGTGTAGGAAGCAGTAAAATAAGCGCTATAATTATCTACCAGAATTTCACAGATACTATTTCGACAGAGCAACGTTTTGGTTCACCCGTCTCTTACCGGGGCCCGAAAGGGGAGCAAAGAATTAGTAAACACTGCCACCACTACTACAACGCATGTCGTAAAAAGCGACTAAGGAGGGTTGGGAATGGGGCTGTTTACCCCATCCCGTAAAAACTTCGCACAGTGGGCTGATCACCTGCTTGCCAACCAATCTGATTACGGAAACAATGATAGATTGTTTGGTCTGTTTTTGTTCCACAAAGACGCCACTAGGCGTGGTGGAAACAGCAATAGATTGATCAATTTGTTGTTGCCCTAAGACGCCACTAGGCGTACTGGCCACACACTGCTTTGCCGGTTGGTGGCTAAGGATGGAAGAAGAAGAAGAAGAACGTTTTGGTTGGATGAACTCAAGGAATATGAGAGGAATTCATCTTTGTGGATCAAACTTATTAGAGTGAAGGATACTAGATCTTCACAGATTGGATTAGAAAGAATTGGAAGCTTTTGATATTAAGTAGATTACACACATCACATATTGAAATTTGGATTTATTCATACCATTCATTGGATAAAGACACATAGTAGTAAAGCAACATGGTTTGTTGCTCAATTAATTTGTTTTGTAATGTACTTGACTGAGGTACTGATGTATATAGGACTAAGTTTTTCACGAGAGGTAGTTCATTTGTATAACAGGTGTCATAAAAAATTGCTAATAATTTCTCTTCTTTAATGTATTGTGGAGTAAATAGCTGTTAGTTATTGCAAGAATCTTTTTTCACGGGTATTTTGATATTGCATTCAACTATATAATTTGTCTCCATTAGTGGAATTGGTATGACTGACAGTATGCTGTAAGCATTTGCTCCATGTGATAGGTAGTTTGGAAAACTGTGGTATGGGTTAGAGTGTGACCCACCCAGTGAAATTTATTGTGTAAATGTTCTAATCACGGTAATATGACAACTGTTTCAGTAAGACCGTATGTTTGCATCCAATTATGTGTTGGTACATGAGGGGTTCTGTGGCTTGTACTCAAGTCTTCGGTGCAAAACTTCGTTTTCCATCTGGAGAAGGAGGTGGATGTCACAGAACAGTTTTTCATAAGTGTAAATGACGATAATGATTGATGTTAAGGGTCACTGAACTGTTATTAACACTTGTTTCAGTGTAAACTCAAGGATTGAGTTCATTTCTGACTTTATGTTCAACATGGTGTGACTTGTGCCTGCGTTGGGAGAAAGCATGTAGTGAATACAAGTCTGGTGTGACGGAGTAGTTAGTCTGTGTTTGGCAGCCGAGCTGTACGCTCGAGTCTGTGATTAGTAGCCGAGCTGTGAGCTCGTATTGCGTGACTTTGGAGAACCACAGATGTGTTTATTCTAATATGTGAAGATATATTTATTATATGGTGTAAGAGATTCTACCTTTTGTACAGGCGAAGATTATTGAACCGCCTAGAGAGTGTTCCAGTTGGAAACCATATTTTATATTCTGTTCGCGGAGAAACAGTATAGGGCGTTGCAGTGTCAGCCCCTGGAGCTACTGGAAGAAAGGCGACGCGTTTTCAAGCCTTGTTGCGGTATCGGGGAATAATACAGGCGTTGTCGAATTCCCGCCTGGATGAGATTCGGAGAGAATCTAGATGGCGATGCTTAATGCCTCAGCCACTACTAATAAGCGGATCACACCTGGATGGTGTTTATGATTGTTGTGAGGAAGGTAATGCCGCACGAAGGACTTTATGTGTACTGTCAGTGTGTGTGTTCTTGTAAAGTCAGTTCGTGAACACGAGAGGTCAGAGTTATGTCCTGCAGGCAATGTCAGCCTGAAGGTGAGTCAGTAGGCTTGCTACATGTCATTGATTTCCATGATGTATCTATCAGTCTAATAAATGTTATGAAACTGTACTAGTGGCGTTGGGTTAATTCGTACGAGCCATTGTTGATCTTCATCTACATCAATACAAAAACTCACACAAACCATACTATTGTTCCTAACAACTGGGGAATCGTCTATTACAGTATCCAGACAATATGTAAGTCCATGTGAAGCAATGTGGAGCTTACTGGGAATTTCGATGCACAACAAATCTCATGCGATCATAACTTTGCCTGTTCATCACAGAACAAACAACAGAGGAATAACATTTGAAGAGGGACGTGGGGAAAGAAGCTTTAGCAGCAGCAAGATCAAACATCACCAATTTTAAATCTTGGTTTGCATTAAATGCTGCAAACCGAGATTCTTGAAAATTCTTCTACACTGAAAATGTCAATTCATTACGTCTTCAAAAGTAAGAAATGGGGAATCGAAGACAACGTGCATCAGAAGGAAAAAAGTTGACCAAATCAATCAGAAAGCCACCAACACCAACACAGGATGGCTACCAAGCTATGAACAGATCAGAACAAATTGTCATTCTGCGCCTCAGAACAGGACGCCACCGCCTCCGCAGCCACATGTATCCACAATTGAAGATTGGCCATTCAGCTATGTATGGGTACATGTGGACAGGCACACCAGACTGCGGAGCACGTACTTCAAGATTGCCCGAATATGATATATTGAGGCAAAAACAAACAGGCCCAGAGACACAACACTGGAAGCAAAACTATACGGACCTCTGTATGAACTACAAAAGACAGTGAAGTTTATACAAGAAACAACATTGCAGATATAGACAATATATTTCAAGCGAACGAAAGAAGAAGAAGAAGACAACGTGGAGCCAATAAAGTGATAGCAAGAATGTTCTCTGATGTTGCGCCAATGAATCAAGAACGCTTTAACTTGTGTTTGCTTC
Source organism: Oreohelix idahoensis (assembly GCA_024509875.1). Taxonomy (NCBI): domain Eukaryota; kingdom Metazoa; phylum Mollusca; class Gastropoda; order Stylommatophora; family Oreohelicidae; genus Oreohelix; species Oreohelix idahoensis. Next base: position 634,549 of record JAMPIV010001960.1, read on the forward strand.
TTTTGCATGTTGCGGGTTTTTCCTCATTTGACGATCTGCGTACAGTTCATGGTTACTTATGTAACCTTCAAGGAAGCAGCATTTCATCGACATTTATTGTCCTCTGGTGAAGAATGGGTTAAGTGTTTGGACGAAGCTGTGATTTTTCAAATGTCAAATCAGATGCGCCAATCATTTGCTTTAATTTGTGTTTATTGTTCACCAACAAATGCATTCTTGCTTTGGGAAAAAATTCAAGTTGGACCTGGCTTTAGATTTTCTGAAGGATCATCAAAATGAAGCAGCTTTCAACTTGGATTTACACGACATCAATTATGTAATTCAACAGCACGGATTCCATTGCAGTTTATTCCATTTACCCCCAACCAACTGGAAAGTACAACGATACGATTAAATTCAACGCTGTTTAAGAGCAACACGAAGCTGAGCGTCGCATCATGAGTCTCAATGCTCAACAGATGGCTGCTGTTTTTGAAAGAATAATGCAAGCGATCAATTGTAAGAACAGTCCTGATCGTTGTTTTTTTCCTGGATGGTCCTGGTGGTTCTGGTGGGAAAAACATACCTATATAACACGTTGATGTGTTTTATTAGAGGTTAAAAGAGAAATAGTTCTTCCATTTGCCACAAATGGGATTGCTGCAACTCTGATGACAGGCGGTCGCACTGTTTACAGCGGATTCAATCTACCAGTTCCAATTTTAGAGACTTCCGTCTCGAATATGAAGCACACACCAGAAGCCGCTGATGAAACTCGCCAATCGAAGCTCATTATTATTGACGAATAGTTAGCAATGTTACCAAATGAGTGGACTGAGATGCATTGATTTGCTGCTACGCGAGCTTAAGTAAAATGACAATCTGTTTAGCGGTAAAGTAGTTGTCATTGGTGGTGATTTTTCGCAAAAACGTTTCCAGTTGTTTCAGCGATGAAAGCAGACAGAAGACATAATCGAAGCAGATGCATCAAATCAAGTGAGCTGTGGCAACAGTTCGCAACGATCTCATTAGTCTCAAACATGCGAAGTGAAGGACGAGACGCTTTCAATAAGTGGTTGCTTGACGTCGGTGCCGGCGCTTTTCCACAAATCAAATGTTTGTGACACAATGTTACTGAGATTCCATATGATATGATCATTCGCGATGAACACATTATTGACATTATCTATGGTGAAAATGTATCAGCACTTTCAATGGAGAAGAACTATCACAAACGAATCATTTTGTGTGCACCACGAATAACAAGGCTTTAGATCTAAACAGAGATATAACAAAACTTCTGAGTGAGCTAAAAATCCATTACAGTTCTGATGAAATAATATCTGAAGATCACTGTGATGTTATGAACTATCCGATGGAGTTTCTTCATTCGCAAACTCCATCAGGTATGCCTCCTTCTTGAATTTGGTTTTAAAAAATTAATTGTGCCATCGTTATGCTTCTCAGCAATTTTGAATCCGAAAAAAAAAGGATTATGCAATGGAACGCGATTGATTATTCGAAAATGTCATTGTAATTTCCTAACTGCGGAAGTTTTGTCGTCAGAATCACATAAAGGAGATATTATCAACATTCCGCGAATCGACATGGCCCCTAGCGATGTGAATTTTGCCATTCATCATGATGCTTCGCCAATTTCCAATCATACCAACATTTGCAATAACCATCAACAAATTCTCAAGGGCAAACATTTGATAATGTTGGAATCTTTTGAACCGGCAAGTCTTCTCTCATGCACAGCTGTACGTTACACTGGCTCGATCGAGAAATCTTAATGTGACAGTGCGAAGACGATGTGTGAAGAAGAATAAGAATTCGTGTGTAATGTTGTCGTCACTATGTCTGGCCTACGTTCACACGCGTCCCGCAGTTACAGAAAAAACTCTATTGATGACAAGGGTCTCACTTTTATTAATCAAACCTTATCAGGTCGCGTCTGCAGCATCCAGAAAACAATGTTGTTCACAAGTTTACTTTGTAGGTAATTCCTATGCAACACCGTATAACCTAGCTGTTTAGGTATTCTCTACGTAACACCATATAACCCAGCAACAGACTGCTGGACTCTCTTAATGTCGTTTGTTCTCTAGCACAGACGCAACTATGCAACAGCCCGAACCTCTACGTGGGTATCATACGAGGGCGCGTTTTGCACAACATGACTCTATCTTGCTACCTCACAGCTCTGACTCAAGCCTTGAACTCGTTTAGTTTAAATCTTACCTATACTCCAGGTACCGTATGATAGCCACGTCATTTGTCAGGCAAAGCCCCGCCCATCCCTTTAGGGAGCAAATGCTCAGTTTTGGATGACAAGAGATCACATTTTAGTTAGGATTATCTTCCTGAACGTACACAATTCAAGTTCCGCCCACGAGTGGTATCAATTTCCCACGGTATCTGTTGCCCGATGTCACATTCTTTCACGGTTTTGTGCTCAACAAGGTGCGTTTCTCTGGTGTCAGACAGCGTCAAAATGTCTAAAAACCAAGGGCCGTCTCTGATTACATCTTCTGCGTCTCACACGTTTTGTCTTCCTCACAGATGGCAAAAGTGTGTTTCGTTTACATCGCCCATTCCAGTGTGAGAATGCCAACATGAGCACAAATATACACAGAAGACTAAATCGACAAACTATTTACTCAGTCTAAAATTACATCTTTCTGGCCACACGGTCACACTAACAATGTAAAAGTACAAAATTAAAAAAAAAACGGAACATCAAGGTGCTCTTTTGATGGACAATCGAATGTTCACAACTAACATTGTTTTTCCAACAGTATCTGAATAATTAAACTTGCAGTTAGGTATTGGGGCTATTGAATTTAATTCCCGTCTTATGACTGGCTTTTACACTAGTTCTATATATAAAATCCCAGCTTTCTCTGTCAGTGCGTAACGCTAAGGGGTGCAACTTTGGTTGAAAGTTAGACATTAATTGTATTGTTTCCCTTATTTAGGTATTCTCCCGATAATATTAACACTAACTAAAGAAAAAGGCGCATATGACGGTGTACACAAAAATATTTATAGAATGCGTGATCCCGTATACACACATTAGGGTCCTCGCTGCTGCTACGTAGTTCGTGTACTGTGGTGATGCACAGTGGTTTTTTGTAATACTTTTGAATAAGTAAAATTGCTGTTAGGTATTGGGGCTATTGAATTTAATTCCCGTCTTATGACGGGCTTTTACACTAGTTAACATAATAATAACTCTAAAGGTTGTTGCAGTAGACGAATAACTAAATACATAATATTAACAACCACTAACAAGAACGTTACAATAGTGTTACCTTCCTACTTTTAGCACTGTCTTCCTCTTGCACGTTAGCCTTCAACTCTGACCTTCTATTATGTTCATCAGTTGTTATGTCTTTTTTATATGGCCAAATTATGTTAGCTGTCTAATTTTGATCTCCTTTCATTAATTCTCTTTTCGTACCGAGGTTTTCTAGGTCCCTCTTTATTTGATTTCTTCTCTTGCAATGTGACGTGCTTTATTTGTCTATTTATCCACACCTTTAGAGCCTAGTTCTATCTTTCAAAAGTAGCGGGTTCTTAAAATGTGAAGTCAGATAGCAGTAAGGATAATGTGGCTGATGATGATGATGATGATGTCAGGTTTGTAAAGTAATCATATATTTAAAAAAATAAGATGTAATACGTGATTAACAATTCGTTACAAGTTGCACACAATGAAAAATGTTCATTCCAGAAAATGTTACAAATAAAGTTTCGTAATCTCCCTTTGAGAAGTGTTAGAAGATAATAATTTAAGGTGATCTCCCTTTGACCGTCAGCTATTAAGATGTAGGGAACATAACTTGTTCATGTTACCCAAAGCTATTTCCAATAGACGCATTACGAACTAAAAAACTATTACAACCATACGTGATTAGGGTCTCCCGTTCAGTTACCGAGTGTCTAAGAACAGACAGAGAACGAACAGATCTACTGCATTCGCAGGCATGTCGTTCAAGGCTAATAAATATTAGCTTGTATCCATGGGACTGGTTTTCTCATCACGTAACACCTTATAGCTTACAGAAACCACATCTGGAAGAGCGTGTGTATCTGCGTTACGTTGGTGGCAGATTTGTCATATTTAGCAATATAATACCCGTATGTTTAACTTAGGTTAATGTAGTTCTGGGGGGGCGGGGGGGGGATGACACAAGCGTATTCGTAGAGCCAATTACACGAGCTAGATACAGAAAGGAGAATCAAATATGATCATGGCTATCCTTTTAAGGTTATGGCTCTGTCTCTCACCGTGTAGTACTGTCCCTCTCTCTTTACGTATCCCTACACTCTACTTGTAACAAACAGATGTGTAAATGCAGTCACTTCTAAGTATAGAAACACAAAAATGTCAATCAGACAATTTACATGTAGACATTACAAATGTAATCAAATGCAAAAACACATAGGCTAATCCGCTATTTTTAATATAGACCATGTAACAAAAAATAAGATACATCTAAAATGTTGAACTTTGAAATGTATATTCAGATACTTCTAAATGTGCACCTTAAAAATGTATATCAGATACTTCTAAATGTGAACCTGAAATGTATATCAGATACTTCTAAATGTTCACCTGAAATGTATATATGTTCTTCTTGGTGACGGCTTGGTGACGGCTTTGGTAACAGGCTTGGTGACGGATTGGTGACGGCCTGGGTGACGTGTTGGTGAACGGCTTGGTGACGACTCCCTTTGGTGACGTCTTGGTGACGGCTTGGTGACGTCCTTGGTGACGGATCTTGATGACGTCTTGGTGACGTCTTGGTGACGACTTCTTGGTGAGACGGCTTGATGACGGTCTTGGTGGGGACGTCTTGGTGGACGGCTTGGTGACCGCTTGGTGACGTCTTTGGTGAGGCTGGGTGACGGCTTGATGACGTCTTGGTTTGACGTCTTTGGTGAGGTTTGGTGACTACGTCTTGGTGACGGCTTAGGTTTGTGACGTCTTGGTGGACGGCTTTGGTGACGGATTTGGTGGGACGGTATTGGTGACGGCTTGGTGACGGCTTGGTGACGGCTTTGGTGACGGTCTTGGTGACGGCTTGGTGACGTCTTGGTGACGGCTTGGGGGTGACGGCTGGTGACGGGCTTGTGACGGCTTGGTGACGGCTTGGTGACGTCTTAGGTGGTGACGGGCTTGGTGACCGTTTTTGGTGACGGCTTGGTGACGTCTTGGTGACGGCTTCCTGCCAGGGGACTAGCAGTAGTGATGGCTCCATGCTCTTTAGGAAAACACCAGTAAAGAAACTGATGATGGACAGATGATGATGCTGATGATGATAACGATGACAATATTGATGAGGATGATGATGGTGGATTAATAAGTAGTGGTGGTACATTTGTGATAATGAATAGAACCAACCATCCTGAATACTTACCCCACAAGTGTTTTTATTTTGTTCTATTTAATCCCTATGGAGCTTCTGGACAACTTCTACAATTTGTCCAGTGGAAGAAACTGCTCCTGCAGCGCATGACCTCTTTCAAAAAATGTTGATTAATGGTTAGGTTGTCAGCTTCCACGCACACTAGCCTACATAATAGTGTCACAGATGGAAATAGTGCCGCAGTCATCATCCAATTTTTGCCCCTCCTCAATTAGTTTATATTTTGTTATTTTTTTTTTGCTACATGAACGAAGGATTCACCAGTGCAATTAACACGCGAGCCACATCACTGGCCAAATTAAGCTCTATAATGCAAAAACAACAGAGAAGCGAAAGCGCGGAGCATGACGCAATACATTATTTGATCAGGGGAACACGATGTTAAGTAGTACTAGGAGACGGACCTTTAGGATTTTGACCAACTTTCAGGAGAGTTTATTGCGTTTGCAGATATTAGGCAAGGTGGAAGATGATGAAAGTCAACCAGAGGAGGGTTGTCGGCGCAAGGTGGTAACCTTACCTTGTGAATCAAGAATAGAACGTCAAATTGGTCGGGTCTGGCAGTGGTGGCTTTCTCATTAAAGAAACGATATCGGAACATATAATATATACATGTCTCTGCTAGCATGATCAGGTTGCAGAAAATCTATTGAATACACTAGTCGTAATCTTACGATTTCTCGTACAGAGTGAAATTATTGATTTCGTGGAGTGTATATTTTTCTTATTGCGGTGATTAAATCTAAGTATTAGCGGTTTTTTTCTATGGCCATATGACCTATGATCATACGAACTTATAATGATTATAGCACAAAGAATATTCATATTGTTGAGCTTCTTGCTGTCGGTAGCGGCGGTCCAATTTTCCTCATTTCAAGAGAGAAACCAGAACAGAATCTTAAATTATAATATTAACTGGACTGAATTTTACAGATTAACTTTAACATTATCATCAGCCGTGTGGCGAACTATCTTGTCAGTAACTTTGTGTAACTTACTTAGCGTTTCATCCACCAAAGGTAGACCAACAAGAGCCATATAATATTTCTATTTATCTAATCGGCGATCACAGCATGAACCTTACGCCCACAACTGAAGGGATAGATCATTAATGTCTTAGGACAATTACTCACCATTAGCGAAGCGGTGAATTAGCAGTTCAGCAACTACGGCGAGTCTGGGTTAGATTCCCGGCAAAACTAACATTTGACTAAATAGTCTTATTACTTATTAGTGTATTTCCTTGGAATGACTGAGACAAACTACTGGGAAGAAGCATGCGTGGACAGTGGTATGCGTGTATGTGAATTGAATGAACAGAGAAGAAAGGAAACTTATATTTTTTGATAACAGAGTAAACTATATGATTTCTTTCTTTTCTTATCTCGTATTCGTATTAGTCACGTGAAAGATGCTCTTGGAAATATTCTTTTCCGTCCTTACTCTTTCAAACTTATTGTTCATGGTTTAGATTTTTGGTAAATTAACCTCTTGTGGGACGTCTTTACTTTTCTTTACCAGAGGGGGAGAACTATTGATTAAATTTCTTCTCTTTGCAATTTTGTCTGTAAACATGTCTAGTGATGTACATGCTTATTGGTTGTTATCTTTCTATTGATAATAAATCTAGTGCGTATTTGGCACAGAATTGTGTGCATGTGAGTGTAGTGTAACTTGTATTTTAGTACATGGAGCGAATAAGTGCGTCTGATATAAATATCGTGTCACCCAGATAGGATGGATACGATAAATTATTCTATCCAGAGAAGTCCTTTTTTTACGTCACTCGTGAGAGAAAACTATACTACCTTCCTTTCACCATTGTCATCACATCATTTTGTCAGTCGGGGACAATACACATCTAATTACCGATTGAAATTCCATCACGCATAATAGTCGTTGTACGAATGCTGCGCGGGTCATTAGTAGTTGTACGAACATGTGAGCGGGCTTTAGTAGCTTGTAGACCTGCTGAGTGGACATTAAAAGCCTTGTACGACATGTGAGCGGTCTTAGTAGCTTGTACGCATGCTGAGGGAATTAGAAGCTTGTACGACATGCTGAGCGGCAAAGTTTATTCTGTCTAGTTGCATAGACACCTCGGGAACTGAACGAGGCACCATCACGTGATAGTGCATATAAACTGACCTTCACATATAAGGTCGATGTGAGTCACGTTGGGCAGGTGGTTTTTCACGGGGAACAAATGCATTTCGTTATCCCCTGTCCTGTGGTTATAAATCGTAACATGTGACCCTAACCAGATACTGGAGTTAGAGAGTGGACCGTGTTCATGGAGTCATTACTGGTCAGAACGAGGGGACGTGTGGTGAACCGTTCTTCCTTGTGCATTATTTTCCTAATCAGACAAAGCTAGGTACCCATTTACAATGGTAGATGAGAGAAGGACTGAGCTGATTTGGATGTCTGCAGAATGGGAGACGATGGTTACCGGAAATTGTGGGAAACTAAGAGCAGGGATCCAGACATCCAGGCCGACCCTCAAGTCCGCTGGAGGGCAACATTATAAATTTAGAAGGACCGAGGAAAGCAGGAACAAGCAGGAGGAAGAAGCGAACGAATAGTAAGGGTTCTTCTTAAAACCGCTCCCACTCACGGTTTTAGAAGATGGAAGACTAAGTGAGTAAGTAAGAAGGCCAAAGAACAGTTGGGTACGCGATGACGTTTAACGAAAGTGCAGAGAGACAGAGGGCATAGACAACATCAGAATGAGCGGATGACAGCTGTCCGAATTGCCCCACGTGGCGAATCTCTTACGTCTAAGGCGTACCTCAGATTGGACGGAAAGAAGCTTCCCCAGCAAGCAGAAGATGGCAGCGGAGAAAATGTCGCAGGAAAGACAGGCATAAAGCGCTGGAGGGCTGTACTCAAGGGCTGTCAAATCAAGGGCCCATTCATAGTTGTTATGACTGCATAGATATATTATTTATTATGATAGACTGCAGGAGTCAAAACGTGAAACAAACTAGCCTTTGACGACGAGACATTGGTTGTACCTAAAACAAATACCAAACAAATAGGAAATAACGACATTTGAAATCATTTAGTTCTGTATTCAGAAAACAAATTAAACAAATGAAATCTCTAACGTCAATAAATGACGTACCAGAGACAGCGAAAATGTGTTCTAGCAGGAAATGATTGTCTTTGAACAAACCGATTACATGAGTTGTATGGATATCGCATATTATGTAAAAAAAATAGAAGTTAACTGTCTTTTCTTGACTTTGTATTATATAAATGTTGGACAGCGTGAGATATAACAATTTTTAAAATTGGAACGGAATTGAAATTACCTGTGATCTAAATACAAAAAGGTACGAGTTTTATACTCCACAATGTTCTATTCTTAGCAAATAGTTAGCAGAACTCATTTCATGAAGTTTTTTGATCATCTCCTTGACGTGATTTAGGACATACACAGAAAATATGTTTTTCATTGTTAAGAATTAAACCAGCATGGATGGGAGTATGAGAGGAGCATTCGGTTGTATACAACAGTGCGCAACAGGAACAATTAGAAATTTTACTTGACATTTGCTGAGAAAGACTGAGCACCTTTGTGCACAAAGTGCACTGACATCGATTTGAATAACCAAACAACAATAACAACTCAATGTTTTGAATCCGATAGACGATAGTGTTAGGTAGTACCAGGGTTTCTTTTGAAACTTCAGCCTGATAAAGATTGACCATGATTGTCTGGCGAGTCTCAGGTCTAGATGATGTGGACAAGGAGCTGAGTTTAAAAACAAGAGGTTTGCGAGAATGGTATGCTGGCATTTTTCCAGAACTTTCCAAAAATCATCAAGACAACTTTTTTTATGTAACATTTTGCCTCGTTTTGGCGAGGCGCGTCAGATACCTAGTCGGTTAAATTAGGGCCGCATGTAAATATAAAGACCTTAGGTATATATGTCAGTTGTCTAGCAAGACAGAAAAATTATGGGTGATCGCACAAATGCAGCAACGGTAGCTCCTGTCAGCATTTTACCAGATACTTAGAAAACGAATGAAATGGTAGTGACTTTTAAGGGCAAGAATTTCCGAGAAGATATTCTCAAACACGAATTTGTGTGACCAGTTGAAACTCAGACTTTAAAAGTTTGAGAACATAAATGAACAACAGGTGCTGACACTTGGGCGTCATGCCCCGGTGGGCCCGGGTCCCCCCCCCCTTTCGAGTGTAAAGGAGAGTAAGGGGCAGCAACATTGAAGGACGGGGGGGGGACCACATTGATCATCAGATTGCTCCTGTTGTGTCACTCTGTAAATAAATTTCTATATGCAGACAACGAGGAAATAAGACATGCTTGTCCAGCCATGTTAGAAGCCAATTAATAAGAGGTTTTCATGGGGGCCTGGCCTTGTATTAATAAAAAAAAGATACTACAGAAACCACTGATGCATTCTTCCTGCAGGGGCAGGTTGAGAGTGGGGGCTCAATGTCATGGAGAACGAAGAGCAAAATCATGATGATGCTAATTCGAATAGTGGAGTGTTAGAGTGCTAGTTTTAAGAAGTTTTGCCTGTTCGGGAACACATAGTGTTCAAGCCCAGACTACCCAAATGTAAAAAGGGTATTTACTATGCTTTTTTGTTGGGTGAAAAGGAGGATGGAAAAGAAAGGTGTTACCCTCAATTCTAAAGTGGGACACAGTTCACTCTGCAAACTCTCTTCATTCCTTACGGAGCTTTTCTCAAACTATTTTGTTCAAGGAAACTTACGTATTTGAAATGATTAAGGAAAGTGATTCTAATAACAAACTATATTTAAAAAATATTTTAACACCAGGCTTTTAAATGCACTAAAAAAAGCCACAAATAATTTTTTCAAGGACTTAATTACGTGCAGTAAAAAGAATGTAACATTCAAATTGGCAAAAAAGCCAGGGGCGCAGATTTCTACATGAACTTAACTTCTGCTTTATACTCATTAGAAACTTATGGATAAAAGTTTACGACAAGCGCTTAAGCGCCCCCGCTTTTTGTGCGTACGTGCGTACGTATATATATAGATATACTGTTCAAAAAAAGACACGCATAGCTCTCGAAGGCGGTTTTTATGAGTTTGTAAGTAAAATTTGGGGTGCTAGGGAATTATAAAAAACAAGCCTCAATGTTCTTCGGTGTCCCATGCACGTGTAGCCCTGGAATTGCGATCGTTTAGTAATCGTTACATCGCAGTGGTCAATAGTGTTTATGACGCAATATTTAACACAGTCATGTTGCGCGCAGTGAAAGCAACAAAAATATGGGTGAAAAACACTAATTCTCTGACTACGCAATTGAAACCTATAAAAAGGATATAAACGCTACACACACAAAATTCAGTTTCATTTTCAAGCAAGACCATTTATGGGCGTCTCAATCGATAAATTTACGGAACATTGTATTGGCGTTGCATGCAGCGAAAGTCAAAGTCAGGTTGCCAGGCACTTAAAACGTGCCATCACGTGTGTACCAATCAGTCGAGACTTTGGCACCGGTCCAAGCATTTGGTCAGTTGAAGACGGCATGCAGTGGAGAAGAGAGACAACTGCAGCGTAGGATAAAGTTTATTCGGCTTCGACACCTCAGAGAATGTTTACAACAGTTTCAAACTGCCGTCATTGCTGCTGGAGTATTTGTTCAGATAACATTGTTCCGGAATAGACTGCATGACGCTGGATTTGGGCAAAACGAACTCACGAGGACCTGTCCTTACGCGCCGCCTCGCCAAAACTCGACTTCTATGGGCACCCGCATCGATCCTGGGGCTGACAATCAAGGAGGAGACGAGTCTGGTTTTAGGACGAATCTTTTTTTTGTTGAGGTCATGACAGACGGGTTTTTGGGTTACGTGGCGAATGACGTATGCCCAAAATTGGATGATGAAGCTCCGCGCCACGGTCTCGAAGAGGTGCAATGGTGTGGGGAAAGATCATTTACACGGAAGGAAGTCAAATTGGTTGTTGACAGCCGTGATTCTTGTATTATGAAGACTGTTATGTGACCATGTTGGCCCAGGTTGATACATCTGTGGTTAGCAAAAAAGCTGTATACCACAACAGTCACAACCAGCAGTGATGCGATAACGCCATGGTAATTAGAATGTGGTTTATTTACATGAACGGTCATTTGCTGTCTGCTCTGACTCCACTATGGTCATCATATAATATAAAGTTATTCTTTCCTCATCTCTCTCGCTCGTATCGCATCTACACTTCTGACCTTTTTAACCATCAAGTGATCATTCAGGTGCTATAGTCTCTAGTTCTGGTTCATTCTTCCTTATAATTTTATGTTATTGTTATTATCTTCAGTGTTCAGGGTTATCTATTGGTAGAGGGCCTCTCGGGGATGTAGTTTTCCCTTATATCACTGAGGAATTGACTCTGTCGTATTGTAAATAAAGTTCACCTACGTACCTTTTCTTTTCTGAATAAAACTATTAATAAAAAAAAACTTCCCCCGTTTCTCTTTAGACAAGAATTTTCCTATTCAAATTAATTGGGTTACTTCATTACCAATCCTCTTGTCCATGAAAATTTAATCATATATATAACTACTTGAATACTGTTTATCATGGAGCCGCGTAATTATGCGGCTTCCTCTCTGCTTCGCTTCTGGATGCCGCTGAGAAAAGGTGATACAGATCTAATCAGATAACTCTCTCTATGCGAACCATAGTTCGCGCATCCTATTTTATACCCTATCTGAACGCTCCCATTCTATTCTCTATTCCTTACTTTGGCCTGTAATGATTCTTAAATGCCACATTTCTCGCTGAATAAACTCCTTTCTCTTAAATAAATCAAACTTATTTATCCGTAGGAGAATAAAAATTCATTTTCATGGAAGTACCACATACAATCTTATTGTACTTGTTTCCCTATATTAAAAAACATCTTATCTAATGTGCTGTTACAACCACCTAGTCAGACATTACCAATTCTATATCTGTCGCACAGGACAATTTCCCTTTAAAAAAGCATCATTTAACCATTGTACTGGGAACGTCCTCATTTGAACCATTACGTTCAATCTCTAGACACACTATCTTTTGCTTTGTCTAATATTGCTCAGCTTACATAGTATTTCCAAAAAAAGCTACTCTTTTTTAGGACATGTATATACATTCACTTTCTTAGTGGTCATTATTATTTTTTTCTACATAACATGTCATTATTTACTTAGTGTTACAACATATTGATCATAAACACAAAAACTGGTGGAAGCTAATCATTATTCCGTCACTTTTCTAAAGTGTCCTTCTCTATACTATTTATGTATGTTCTTAACCGTTGTTTTCTACTTCTCCACATTCTGCCAGACTGTGTATTTATCCCTACAACGATTTTATTTCGTTTTAACATTCCGGTCATTCTGTTTAAACAGTATTACTCTAATATCGAAGTATTATCTCATGTCCCAACACTGGTCGTGAACTGTCTGGCCTTCTTCTTCTCTGTATAAAGCCAAAACATGTCTTCTGTCAAGTTCCTTATATACATAGTTCGCTGATGGCGAGTGCCAATTTACTATCATGGCAAACATGAACTAGCATATTCGTCCGTTCACGTTATTCTCATACGGACTTTATTGTCCTTATTTCCTACGCGGTAAAATAATTGAAACATTCTATAGGTCTACGCTATCTTAACCCGGTTGTCGATACTTTGACCTACTTGCGTATTTTTTGTCTTGCTGACCTGTCACTTAACTTCTTTTTTTCACAACACTGTCTTCTAGTGTGTTGAATTAGTTGGTTATATGATCGTTTGGTGAGGGTGTATCTTCAATAGATAACATTTTGTAAGTCTGATAAAACACCGCACTTAACGTCTTTTATATGTTTTTCGTTCCTGCCTGGAATTACTTTTATTTGTGGTTCTCTTTTTCATCTCAACAATGTACTGCTTCCATGTTAAATTTTACTGTATATGTTTCGGTGAGGCGATTACCCTCCATAGATCATTTTTGTTAGGTTCTAGACAAGGCGCGAATTAACGTTTTTTTTTATATCGTGTTTCTTTCTTCAGTGGAACGATCTCAACACATTGTTTTCTCATGAATGTATTAGGGAGAAAAAAAAAAAAAAAGATTTCTCATGCAAATCTTAATCATTAAAGTCTTCTGCCAGTCATCTGGCAGCCAAAAAACTCTTCTTTTAGAGCCACGATTTCTTCCATTTGGCTTTTCACTTCTACCATAGAGTTTCCATCTAGACCTATACTCTATCTAAATGTCTGTGCCATCCTTCCAGTGGCATTCTACAATATCGCCGTACCACTTCTCCGTTTTGACTTCTAATTTCCCATACTTATTTATCCAAGCGATTTTCTCTTGGTTTTGCATCTCCATGGCTTATACTCGTCCCATATCTAAATACTCACTCTTAATTTTCGCATATCTTATGGCTCTTCTTCTTCCACATACTATCTGTCTTATTCATGATATTATCTCTCCTTCTCACTACACTTACTCATCAACTCCGCTATGTTAGCATAGAGATAATTTGTACCTCTGCTTTCTAACGAAAATGTGTTTAGCGTAACTATATTTTCTTCTTTTATTTTCATCGCTTGATGACGATTTGCTGCTCTGCCTTTTCTATCAAACCTTTTCTGTTTGGTCGTGTGTGTGTGTGTGTTTTCGTTCAGAACCTCTTTATTCGTTTTAGTTTGTGGAAGTAATGTTGTATTTGCTCTGCAGTCCATAGCATGGACTCCGAGAAGTTAAAATCAGGCGCTTTATGGAGTTTCTATTACCTTCGTACTGTCGATATTTGGTTCATCCGCTTTAATAGGATTCTTTCTCAATTTTCAAGAATTTAGACCTCTCGAGGCCAAAGAAAATTTGGTAACCTTTTTGGTAATGTTCTCCGTCTTTATATGATTTATACGTCAAGATCATATTATTTTTCGGCCAATAAATTTACGGCCATCGTGTGTTATATGTCGAAGCTATCGATTGAACAATTATCGTCGGGCCATCATTATCTCCCACACTAGACGAATCGAATTCTGATTTATGTCAAGCTGGTACTTTTCTTGTACTGTATTCCCCTTGTTTCATCTTTCTTGTCTCCGAGTCTTCCAATTTGCCGATTATATGCTCCTTCAATCAGTCTGGGCGTGATTGTCGTGATGTCGCATACCACTGTCTGCATTGTCGCTATTATTTTCTCCCGATAGTATAATGACAAGTCCCTTTCTTGCTACTATCTCCAATTTGCTCCTTTTCCACGATTCTCTCTCTCTATAAGTTACTTTTGTGTTGTGACTTACGTACTCTGTCAGATCTACATGTCTGAGTCAGTCGACACCCAATTCTGGAGACATCTCCGTTACTGATATCTTCTGCATCATTATCTGTCTGTCGACTTTTTTTCTCGGGAGACGAACGGTTATCCTTCTTATAGTTTACCTCGTGCTATCCTATGCTGTGGTCTCACTACTTCTTAGCAGTTTGTTTGGATCCTCCATTTTTACACTGAGTGGAATCTTAGACTTTCTCGTATTGTCTAAACCATGTGACCATGTTTCTTTTCTTTCTGAAGTGCTTTCTCTTGTGTGCTGGCCCCAAGTGGATGTGACGCTACAGTATCAATCAAGTTTGGGTGTTCCGGCACTATAATTCATCTTTGTATCATTTATTTGGTTCTTGAGTACCACGCGACCTTGTTCGCTGTAAGTTTTCTCTGTTTTCTGAAACTGTTGTCCTACTGACGTGTCCATGGTCTATTCCTTATTACCTTTTCCTTTATTGTGACATGTTGGCTGACCGATCCTATAATGTTTCTCCACGATCTAGCGGTTCTACTTCATTCCCAACCGTTCTGTGTTCTTATCTGGCATTTGTTGGTTTGCTCTGTTGATGTTATTTAATTCTATGGACTTCCCTTTTTTAACTTCCGCACAAAATTCCTGACCGCCATTCTTATTCTTCTTTTAATAAGTGATGTTCCAGAGTGCTCGTACAGCAGCTGTTTTGGGATTTTATTAGTGTCCTATGTTTTCTCTATCACAAGTGTGACAATGGGACTTTCCCTTTTTTATCGTACGATTTAGATTGACTTGGAAGATCTCTTTCATTAGTAATGTGTCTTAAATTTTATTAATTTTTTTGGGCCCTTTTTTTTGGATAGAGTTCTAGGTGATCAGTCAACAGATGAAAAAATCGCAATTTTAACTTTTTCCAATTCATCTGCTTTTATTGCCATTGCACATTTGTCAATATCTGTAAGCCCCTTACGGCATGCGGTGTGGGTCACCTGAAAATAGGTCTACATTCCTTTTATGTTACCTTGGCTAATGTTGTCGTTAATGGTCTTTATGAGGGCAAAGTTGGTGTCTTGCCTGTATATACTGTGTGTTTTGTTCGGCTGTGCTATCGTGACCATCTGAAACAACTAGTTAACTTTTTTTTTACAGTTAATTAAACTACTGCATTAAAATAAATGGAAATTTTTTTAATTGTTTCTTGGTGTTTCCTGAAAAAAACAAATACTGATCCGTTAAAAAAAAAAAAATGTATGCATACACTGTAATAATTCAATATTAGTGAGACACAATACTAATAATAATGATAAGATCCTAATTAAACAACAGTAATACTATTAATACCAATAAAATTACTATAATGTTACTTATAAGCAATAATATTAATAAACCATGTTAATTAAATAATTAATTAAGCCGTTTCGTTGGAGTATCGTTTGTCGCGATATTGCCTGTGCGTGACGACTTTCTTTTTATATCACAAACACTATTGTATATTTTTTATACCCTGCGGACTACACCGTATTGTCCTTTTTACAACAGGCTCTATCGGTGAAATCGGTGTTATGTATTGCACTCTATGACGACTTAAGCTACTTGCGCGAAGAGTCGACGGTCGTTCTGCAGTGCTGAGTGTTCCTGTGTGAAGATTTGAATGAAAACAATTTGTTTCCGCATTAGACGTTACAGGGACTTGTGAATATTGTACCGCTTTGTCTTTGCGGACCCTCTCGTGCAGAAGGCGTGAAGAAAAAAAATTTGACTGATTTCAGAGCCAACCAGAAGGATTGGAGGTCCAACTGTCACTTTGTTTACACTTTTGGGAATGTACTGTTTTTCTTCGTAGGGAAATGAACTTTGCCTTTATTGTTATGCCCGCCGTCTGTGTTCTTGAGTCTGTTCATCAACTAATTTGTGTGTTGTACTTGTCTTGTTGTGACTCTTATTCTGTGCCTGGTCGATTTGAAAAAAAGAATTCCGACTCTGTTTTTGGGACGACGTTTCTGCTTGGCTAGATCCGATATGTTCACTTTTTTCTGTTTACAACTTTACACGTTGTCACTCTGTTTTTTTTTTTTCATGTATATAAAACCGTTAAATATGATTTTTCTTCGTTGTACCCTGCGTTTTGGTTCTTTGAAGTCTGTTACAGCGTCAAACGTATCTATGTCTTCTGTCTGAAGCGAGGAGAGCTGACAGCATTAAAGCCTTAGGTTGTAGAAACTCCTGTTTAGAAACACTGAGTGTGTGCGGCTTTAGAGGATGGTTACGGCCCAAAATTGATGGATGTGACAGCCCGTGTTTCTTTGTAAAATGAAGATGTTATGTTGGTGTCCAAGTCAGCCCAGGTTCGCTTACTCTGTGGTTAGCATAATTATGCTGAATCCAACAGTCACACACACACAACCAGCACGTGATTTGCGATAACGCCTGGTAATTTGAATAGTGGTTTATTTTTACTATGAAAGGTCATTGTGTTTCTCTGACTCTCAATTTGGTCCATCTAGAACATATAAGTTCATTTCTTTCCTCACTTTCTTCGCTCAGTATCGAATCTACTTTGCCCTTTTAACCTCAGTGATCCTTCAGGTGTTAATTATAGTTTATTTATGTTCTTTCTTCCTTATCGTATATATGATACTTTGTAATTATATCTCAGTGTTCAGGTTATCTATTGTAGAGGGCCTCTCCGGGGAAGTTGTTTTCCATTTCCACACTGAAGCACAGGACTACAGGTATATGTAATAAAAGTTACCCTACGTTACTTTTCTTTCTGAATAAACTAACTCCACGTTTATCTCCTTCTAGAAAGAATTTTCTATTCAAATATTTGGGTTAATCAATACCACACTACTTCATGTCCATGAAATAATCATCTATAAACAACTTGAATACTGCCATTATCAAGGCGCCGGTATATGCGGCTTTCCTTTGCCTTACGCTTCTGGACTGCCCTGAGCAAAAGCGTGTTTCTAAATCACGTTCACCTCTCTATGCGCAACCTGTTCGCGCATCCCCTTTTTATACTTATCTTAACTTCCATTCCAAATTTCCATCTTCATTCCCTTTGATTGTAAATCGTTCCTCGCTGCAATGGTGACATTGAAGGAGACTTGAAAGCGCACCGATACGTCAAGTGAATTCTTCGACCCCATGTCCTTCCACTTTTGCTGCACAAAGGTCTGTGTATCAACAGGAAATCCAGGACCCCATTGTGCTCGGTTTGACAAGCAGTTCCTGATGCAAACAACATCTCCACCTTCCTTGCCATCCCTGTCTCCAGACATGCGTCCGATTGAGCACCTGTGTGATGAGGCTGCTAGACGTGTTTGTCGCGAGACGTTGCTCCAGAATCGTCGTGATTGTTCCGGCACTCAGGAAGATAGGGCAGCCATCCACAGCCACATCAGACGTCTGATCGCATCATGCGGAGATGCGACGTGATCGATGCAAGAGGAGGCAAACACCATTTCTAACGGGAAAGCCCGAATGCCAAAAAACTCTCGTTAGACCCAAGAATGCAAAACATACTGTCAATTGATTGGTTATGAACCCTAAAGTTATTCTTGTGTGCAATTTTGAACAATTAGCTCATTAACATTTAAAAACGTATTGAATGTCAACATTTGGCTAGTGTGTGCCTTCAGTAGCTATGCGTTTCTCTTTATTTAAACAGTTATTTCGGACAGCCAAAGTTTGTTCATGGATGTTTATTTCCGTACCTACATGCCCTAAGAAAAATTCCACCCGCATCTTTTGGCCGAATACCATCACCAACCAAGATCTGCTTACTCGGAGCAAGCAAGAGGACATGCACACCATCATAACTGGGAGACGCTGGAGCTGGGTCTGGTCATTTGTCCTCAGAACAGGAGTCCGAAGCCATCACAAGAACAGCTATGCTTTGGACCCCTGAAGGAAAGCGAAAGAGAGGCCGACCAAAAACAACTTGGCGGAGGACTGTGGAGGCTGAGATGCAAAGAATGAACCAGAGTTGGGGCACTGTACGAAGGATGGCCACCGACCGTGCAAAGTGGAATCAATTTGTTGTTGCCCTACAAGACGCCACTAGGCGTGATGGCCACTGACTGCTTTGACGGTCGGTGGTTTAGGATCGAAGAAGAAGAAGCTTATTTAGACAGAGAAGTTTGGGTAGGATGAACTGTAGGAATATGAGGGGTATTTAACATTGAGGATCCAAACTTGATCAGAGTGAAGGGTCCTCGATTTCACAGATAGATTGAAAGATTGGAAGCTTTTGATGTTCAGTAGCTAAAATCACATATTGAAATTAGGATTTATTCATACATTCTTGGATAAAGATCATATGTGTAAGCCACCATGGTTTGTTGTCAATTCATATGTTTTGTAGTGTATTGGACTGCGGTTAACTGATGTACTATAGGACTCGTTTTTCACGCAAGGTAGTTCATTTGGTTATAAAAAGGTGTCATAGAAAAATGTAATAATTTTCCTTTGTATGATTGTGG